>JAMAFV010000016.1:0-600000 GCA_023625935.1 Eurotiales sp. R13A2 | reverse complement strand
AGTGGCTGTGACTGAGGTAATAGTATATCCGATAATGTCAATACAGACATAATCACCAAGATCAAGATCTGTACAGTCACTGCCAACAGCAGGGTTCCAGGAATAGAAGGTATCTAGAGAGATACCCACAGATGTAGCGATAGATTCGCATGTGTCATTTGTGGCCACAAGGTAAAACTCGTCGCAGGTGGATACCATGCCTGTCTGGATTGGTGTAGGGGTACTGACTCCATCTCCCGAACTAGTCGAGCTGGTTGAAGTAGCAATATCAGAGGTCGCAGAGGTAGACGTATATGTCCAAACGTCACTGAGTATGTCAATACAGACATAGTCACCAACCACAAGGTTCGTACAATTGCTGCCAACAGCAGGATTCCAGGAATAAAAGTCATCTATAGAGATGCCTGCAAGACTAGCGATAGTTTCGCAATCCTCCCCAGAGATAACCCAGTAGAATTCATCACAGGTTGATACCATGCCTGTTTGAATAGGAGAAGGAGTGCTGACTCCGTCGCCAGTGCTGGTTGATGTGGATGCCAACGTTGTCGATGTACTGCTGGCTGACTCGAATTCAACCTGAATACAGTACCAATATCCGCTTGTAAGTTCACAGGTAGATCCATCAGCAACCAGGGGATTCTGGGGATCATGTCAGACCCAATTCTCCAACTCCCATCCAAGATCAAGAAGAGTGGAAGTAGAGCTTACCCAGGTTTCAAACTCCGTGAGCGTGATTCCTACAACTTCCGCTACCTCTTCACAGGAGATCCCTGTAGTTCCCTCCACCCACGCACTACAATCCGAGTCAGCACCAGGAAAAGCGGTGCCTGAAGGGCTAACCAGATAGCCTGTAGCCAACTTAGCAGCCAAGGTGGCCGCGATCAGATGGGTAAGGATCATTGTTGAAAGTCGGAATTATCAGGAGGTAAGGTATCAGAAGGGATGGGCGGCGGGTGGTCCTTTCTTCACTATACAGACTTCTTATACTGCAGGCCCATATTTTCCCTCGGTTTTCTTCTTGGTGACGAGATAAAATACCTATAGTTACATCTGATTTTGTTATTTGTTATTTCTTTGTTCCTTTCGGATGGCGTGGATATACTTATTATCCATAGCGGGGCACGCTTCAAATTGTCTGTTGGTTCCAAATTCGCCTTCCAGTTTCACGACTTATCATGATTCATACAGAGAAAGCGTGTGGGAAATAAGCTCGGCATTCCTTTGGCTATATGACTTGGTAAATAAGCTAAATTAGCAAGAAGGCTAAATAAGCTAACGTTAAACAAGCTAAATTAGTTTGTGAGCTAAGAAGGCTAGATTATCTCAAGAAGCTAAATTAGCTAAAAAGAAATCTGCGTTAGGAAGTAAAGCAAAGCTAGAACCAACATCGCAGCGGCATTGTCCCAATTGCTTAAATCCCCTACGCACCTAGAGCCGCCAAGAAGAAGCGGAGGCGTAGTCGTGGAGATTGTGTACGCGTCAGCACTTTTGGCTCTTTTTCGGCATCATCATCTAAACAAGTGTCTGCACGGCGGAGCTCCATAGTTATACTTTAACTACTGTAGAAGCTATAATAAGCCCATTAAAGAATCTGGTATGTAATGTTTACAATAGTAAACTTCTGTACCTCTATCTAACTAGCTAAATACTATGAGGATAGATATACTCAGTAGAAAATTTTTCCTAGGCCACTCAGGAGGTATTAGTAGGCTGAAGAAACTACATAGAGGCATCCTAGACGTGAGACAATAGGATTAGCGGGGTCTCGTGAGGAGGCAGAAAGTGCCGCTGCAGGCTAATATCGAACGAGCAAGGTGGCGGTATTGTCATCCTTTCAAGATGCTAAATTTGACGAAATGAAAGTGAGGTTATGCTGTACCTTAGCGTCTCTCACAAGCCTCGGGAGGTGGAGCAGAGTGGATGCGCGATTATCTAGTTAGCAGTTATTCCCTTGGACATACTCCGTAGTGTGCAGCTTTTTCTTTTTATTTTACTCATAGGGTTACATCTACCAACCACGTGCATGTTAGCTGATGTACAACTTCCTTCCAGGTGACTCCATCTGATTAGCAACATGTGGATATGTTTGCTCTGTACCAACGCAGCATAACGCCACTCAACTCGATCTCCATCGTAGAAGCTATTTTTATCTATACTTGCTGTGTAGTATAGTTACCACACGATGTAAATCCCGCTTAGACCGCAATTGCCTCCCCGCTGCCAAGCGCCAATAGGGTCCTCTGGGTCTTTAGGTATTATTCCACTTGTTTGTTAATCTCAGTAGATGAAAGCAAGATTTTCGTCTCTTGTTGCGAGCTGAGCTAGAGTTAGAGTTCTCAGGTATGCTAGCTAGAAATAGAACATAGGTAGTAACATAAAATAAGAAGTATCTAATGACAGGGGGCAGAAGAACGATAGGCAATAAAGACAGAGCAACTCGTCAGCTTGATAAAGCCGAAACCTATGACTTTTCAAGGATTGTGTCCCAGGCAGTGAGGTACGCGTTGTAGAAGGTAGCTGGTGTTTTCGTCGTTGTTACCTGTGTAGTTGTATCTGTATAGGACCGAACGTTCATATAGTACCACCACGCAAATGCAAAGTATGTGTAGGTCTGAGCGTTCCTAGTTGCCTCAAAGGCGGTGAATCCGACGCCATCGTCATTCACGTAATTGCCCCTGGCCAGAGCCAGAACTTCGTCCGGTCCATCTGGAATATTTAGTGAGTTAGAAAGAACACAAGGCCGGGAAGGGAACTACTGACAACAAACGTCCGTGACATAAGAGCTGCCTTGCAATAAGACGTATCCAAAATTCGCAGACGTCACGTCCCTTTCCTCCTTCCAAAAAGTGGTCAGGTGGGAGAGCTCATGAAACATAGTCAGAGAACCCCACGGCATAGAAGTAACAATTTCAGGTTTATCAGATGGATCCTTCCAGGTGATCTGATCAAGGGTCAGGTACTTCCGGACGTCAGTGGTCGTGAAAAGGCTAGGGCACAGTAGTAAACCAGGTAATTTCGAAGTGTACTCGACAGGTTCCGATAAAATGGTAGTTGAATATTCAAAAGCACCTGGGTTCGCGAGGGCAAGGGGCGGCGATTTACTGGAACTTGGATTCTGATTGCAAATATTGCTGGCATACGTTTGCCTGCCGAACACATAATAATTCTTCTCCGACAGATAATATGGGATTAGATCGCCCTCTTTGTTATACGTACTCTGGGGGTATATCTGGTCGATAGATACTGGACTGCCATTGATTTCGAGCAACGTGTCTGCTGTATTTCCAGGATCATCATTATTGGCGAAAGCTTGTGAACCCCATGTAAATCGATCAAAGGAAGAGCCAGCGCAAGTTAAGAAAACCTTGGTACCCTCCGTTAAGACCATGAGCATGTCTATTCCCGGGCCTGTCAGAACACCGGTTGACGTGAAAGTTGCAATATCGAGAAGCACCGCTGATCTGGTGGTTAGATTGTTTTTTATTTCTTTCTATATGTTTCAAGGGCTTTTGGTTCATGCGGTACTGTACTTTCTATTTGATCCCACGCACTTTGAGTGGCGGAAGTCGGGGTTCGTGAGCTGGTGAACTTGATGCCAAACCACTTAGTGAACAAGGCCCTGGCAACAAGGCCGTCGTCACTCTCTTCAGATGCTACGGTTTGCGCATTTTGAAAAGCAGTAACCAAGGTGTCGGCATCAGTGATAAATTTGTTGAGAAGTGACGTATAAGAGTCACAACCTCCCGTCTTTGTCAAAAGGTCGAAACGATCCGTGATATCAGTGGTACTCGCCTGGTTGATGACCAGGCCGGCCACCACCAGAAGGAGTGAGGACTTGGGCCACCACATGGAGAAGGAAGGAAACAGTAATGACTGAATGACTAGGTCTTGAAGAAAAAAAAAAGGTGTAGGCAATGTACCAGTACGATCGATCATATATGGGGAACCAGCAGGTATCCCTCGACTCCCTACTGGAAAAAGAGCAGTACATATCCGGCAAACTTGTAATTTCTGAACTAACAATCATCCTGGCGCTAGAGAAGTGGCCATTATGCAGACGGAGTTGGTCATGGGTAGAGCTGCATCCGTGGTATTTTGACGCTTAGTCTACAACATGCAGAACTAATTTAGCTCAGTCACTAATGTAGGTACCGGTGGAGCCGCCGAAACATGCGCCAGTCTACACAAACAAACGTAATATCTTGTACAATCTTGATTTATGTTATAATCAATAACTATTTACTATAGCAAAATACATTAATTTTTTGGTTAGTTGGCACTAAAGTTCTAGCGATACGACAGTAATGACTCCATCCAACAATCTGTCGAATGTTTGGACATAGCTCCAGCTATAGATTTTTTGGTCTAAGGTCATATCATCAATACTAGCACATGCTTCGTCTCGTTTCGGTCTATGTAATGTCGCCGTTCGTTTGTCTGGCACAAGTGGGAATTTTCTGAGCAGTGCACCAACATCCACCGGCCAGAACAGGGAGAGAAAATCAAATCCGGCAAGACGAGGGCATATGGGTGTAAAAATAGTGCTGATAGATAAATGACATCCTCTTTCCTACTCTGACTTTTCTTCTGCATCGCCTCGACGTTATCTACCTTTCAAGGTTTCCTCTTCGCCGGCCACCCGGGCAAGAGTGAGCCTTACCTTGAGTCGCAGTCACTTCTCTCCTTCATTCTTTTTCCTTTACATAATTATCCTATCCTTACATTAAACGTTTTCTTCTTTTTTTGTCTTCAGCATGCGGCCTATCATGCTGACCCAAGCCCTCGTGGTTTGCCTGGTCTCGATGGCACATGCTGCGGTTACGAATGTCAGTGTCGATGATGCTCAAGAAGCGCTACAGGCATACCTTGACAAGCATCCCATCACGACCGCAGTCCAGTCCAAGGCCACATTAGACCTGGAAACTGTCACGGCTGCCATACTGGCCGGCAATTATACTCCCTCGCGACCATGGGGAGCTTCTCGCAACGCGTGCCCTGGAAGCTGCACTAGTCTAGGTGTCAAATCCAGCGCCTGGCCAGCCTACCATAGCCTGGACCGTCTCTCGATGTGCGACGAGACTATGCTTCTTAACTTTGCCCTATATACCGATCTTGATGTGTCCGATCAACTCAGCATCCGTGGCTGTACTGCAGATCTGTATGCAGCCAGCACGAGTGCTGATAACAGTTCCTGCGAGGCACCTGCAAAGACCACAACAACGACATCATCTTTGCAATTGGGCTGGAATACTGCCGCTGCTGCTGGATCTGCAAGTGAGGCCGTTGATGCCTTGGAGCAGCTGTTAGCCTATGAGACCATGAATCCATTCCCTTGCAACGAGACGATCAATTTCGCCTACTCAGGACAGACTTCGGTTGGCGTCTACATGGGTTCTGCATTACATAGGCAGGGTCTGCTCCCATCAATCATGCAGGATCTCATTGAACGAATTGATCAAGAGGGCGTAACAGAAACACAAATTGTTCAACTGTGTAACAATAACTCAAGTGCTCGCTATACAATGGGCATTATCGTCAACTCCAACGGAGATCTCCTCGCAACGCAGCAAGCTCTTCAAAGCTGGCGCAACGCCACTTGTATCACTGCATTGGACAGCACTAGCACATGGAACAACCTGACATTTACTAGCCCGGTGCAATCGCATAAGAGTTCCAATTCCACTTACAATTGGAACAGACGAAACGCTGGAGTAAAGATCCTCCCCCGAGATGATAACGACACTTGTACCGCAGTCCAAATCGTCCAGGGCGACACATGCACCACGTTAGCGGCCGAGTGTGATATTACTGAGACAGTGCTCAGTGATTATAACCCATCTCTATGCTCCTCGACCCTGACTGTCGGATCGTGGGTTTGTTGTACTTCTGGCTCAGCCCCCGACTACGCTCCATCGCCTGATGCGGACGATAATTGTTACTCTTACTTGGTGCAAGAGGGAGACACCTGCAGTGCTCTGGCTGCCGCATACACTATTACTGTGGACGATATCGAAAATTGGAACAATGACACCTGGGGTTGGATGGGTTGTGACGATCTCATTGCTGATGAATATATCTGTTTGAGTTCAGGGTGGCCTCCTATGCCTGCAGTAATTTCTAATGCTGTTTGCGGGCCTCAGGTGAACGGTACTGCCACTGTACCCCATGGTACTGATCTGTCCACTCTCAACGAATGCCCTCTCAATGCATGCTGCGATAAATGGGGACAGTGCGGGATTACTTCTGATTTTTGTACCCAAATAAACTCCACAACAAATGCCCCTGGCACTTCGGCTAACGGCACCAACGGGTGTATCTCGAATTGTGGCACACAGATTATTGAGAGTGATACAGCACCAGCTGAGAATTATGTGATTGGCTATTTTGAGGGCTTTGATTCAGATCGACCCTGCCTACGACCAACAATCAATGATATAGACACCAGCACCTACACGCATATCCATATGTCTTTTGCCACGTTAAATTCGGATTTCTCAATCAATATTTCCAGCATAGAGTCACAGATGAGCGAATTCGAGCTGCTTACAGATGTCAAGCGCATTATTACCATCGGTGGATGGTCTTTTTCTACTGATGTCAGCACCTACGACATTTTCCGCCAGGCTGTATCAACTTCGGATAATCGTGCTACCCTGATTGACAATGTCATTTCTTTCTTGGATGATTACGATCTGGATGGTGTTGACTGGGATTGGGAGTACCCTGGAGAGCCTGATATTCCAGATATTCCCGCTGATACCACTACCAGCGCTGAGGACTTCTTCCTGCTGCTAAAGGAGTTGGCTGAGCAGATGCCGAGTGGAAAGACTATCTCAACCACTGCTCCCTCATCATTCTGGTACATGAAGGCAATTCCTATTGAGGCTATCGGTCAGGTTGTTGACTATATCGTGATGATGACCTATGATTTGCATGGACAGTGGGATTGGAACAACACATACGCAGATCCTGGATGTCCCACAGGTGGCTGTCTACGGTCCCATGTGAACTTGACCGAAACACTTAGCGCCATGTCAATGATTACGAAAGCTGGCGTATCGTCAAATATGGTCGCCCTGGGAGTGGCCAGTTATGCTCGATCCTTCCAGATGTCTGAAGAAGGCTGTTATGGCCCTGCTTGCCAGTTTACGGGCCCCGATTCCGGTGCGTACGCTGGCCCTTGTACAGACACAGCAGGATACATTTCCAATTCAGAGCTCTATGAAATTTCGGATGAAGAATCGGTGTATTCCTATATTGATACTGACTCCAATTCTAACATCATGGTGTGGAACTCGACCCAATGGGCCGGTTACATGGACTCGTCTATCGCGAGCACCCGCAAGACGCTGTACGAAGGAATGAACTTCTTAGGTACTGCTATGTGGGCTATCGATCTCATCGACGGCTCCAGCTTGTCAAACAGTTCAAATAGTTCTTCAACATCATCGATCACTACAATCTCTATTGCCCCCACTATCTGGCAGGAACCCACTCCAATCGTTACTGTCCCGTCTGATGGCGGCCACCTCGTAATGCCTCCTCTGCCATTATCCACGAACACCACCTTCGTGTTCGATCCCTGGCCAACGCATGTTACCTGGCGGTCAACGACTACCTCGACCACCACCCTTGCTGACGGCAACTCTTATGTCTATGCATCCATGGATACAGTCACTATACCGACACTTCTCTCGATTCCTAACCGTAAGTGTTTCAATGCTTGATTCTCTGCTTCACGTTTATGTTCTCAATCTCTATCTGTCTCTGACTTATGTTCCTGCAGTTAACACCAACAATATTCCGGTCTGGTTTCAGTCACCTACTTCAGGCCAGAGCACCATTTTGCAAACCAGTTCCGTTAGGCAGACGCCTTTCGCAGTAGTCTTAACCCCGTAAGTACCCATAATGATCTTACATGAAACAGGACAGTCGTGCTCATATAGACTTCAAGAACTGTCGGCGGTAATACGTCAGTTGTTGGTGGAACAACAAGTGTAATCCCCGGCTTCTCGTTTACCTCGGGCAACTACACCTATTCCACTCCCGAATGGACCGGTGTCTTTGGCGGTACAACGAACGTTTACAACGGCACGGTGTTGGCTCAAACCACCACCACCGTTACCCCCCATCCTTATCCCACCACTTCCACGACCACCTCAGACCCGGTGCTCAACACTAAGACCACTCAGGTCAAGACGGCCACGAGTGATGGCGACTCCGGGCCCTCGTGTACTCCATCATTACTCAAGGACCTGCTGGGAGAATCATGCGGCGGTGGCTGTAAGTCTATCTTAATATCCCTCCAACGTCTCAGTAACTAACATAGAACCAGGCGCGCCATACTGTGTCTGGGGCTGTTCTGATTGTCCACCTGGTGGTGATACTAGTGGCGGTGGTGGTGGCGGTGGCGGTGGAGGCAGTGACGGAGACGGTGATGGCGATAGTGACGGATCTACTACCAGAAGTGACTCTAGTAGTACCAGCAGCAGTAGTAGCTCTGAGTCTTACTACGTCACAGTCAATGCGGAAGCAACTACAGAATTTGCAGACCCCGAAGTCACTACCGTGCCGCTGACTGTGCTAGAAGCCATAGCCTCAGCCGAGGCTGGCATGATGAATTCGCTTTATGGCTCCGAATACTCCTACTTATTGACTGCAACTGCCACAACGGGCCCGAAAACAGCCGCGGCCACCACGACCGCAAATCCCTATTCGTATACCATCACGGATGCTTTAGGAGATACCGTGGCCTGCTCGTCTGAGCTAATACTCGAGTATCTGGGAGAACCGAGCACTGTATGTGTTGGTAGTGTTACCACGATCTCTAAAGCCCCATCTACCACGACTACCGCAAACCCCTATTCGTACACCATCACAGATGCTTCGGGAGACATCGTGGCCTGCTCGAGCGATCTGGTAATCGAGTATGAGGGAGGACCAAGCACTGTATGTGTTGGTGATGTTAGCACGATCTCTAAAGCCCCCTCTACTACGAAAACGACCTCGTCCACAAGCGTCAGCACCCAAACCTCCATCAGCTCTGTATCTGGATGCCCTGAAGGGAACTATGGTAAATGCTACACGCTTGAATACAAACAATGCAGGGAGGAATGCATCGCCGAAACTGGCGACCATTTAGCTGCGCAGACGAAGTGCGAGTATAATTGTGGTCTCTGGGCTGAAAAGCTATGTCTTGATTTCTGTGATGGCGCTACGTATGCTCTGGGCGACATGAGAAAACGAAGGATTGCAACCGCACTCTAGAGCATGCAAAAGAATCATCACATTATGGAGTCGATTTAGTTGAATGAACTTTATATGTATTAGCTGCCCACTTATTAACTACAGCCCGGCATACCACACGGTATCCAAAATCTGCCAGTAGCGCTGAAGCCAATCTCTCATATACCATTTACCTCGTGGACGTCATTGGCATACCATAGTACTATTAGCTAATTTTTCAATGACAACGCGCTTCACTTCATGTAAAGAGCAATATCTCTCCTTGTGGCACGAGTTGTGACGATTAATCTACTTACTGTAGCAACCCAAAAGTCCTCTGTCAATCAACAGCATTAGGAGCGGCGGTCCATATTCATATGAAGGCATGATACGTGTCATCGAGTATACTATCCAAGCAAAGTCTTATTACAGCTTGATGGTGTGCAAGTCGGGAAAAAGGGTAAGCTAAGACTGTGCTACATGACGTCTAATTAGGGTTCAGCACGGCATCAATCTTAACAGAAGACGCGGGAGATCAAAACCTAAAACCTTTAAGATCTATGGCATGCTTTCGCTTTGAACTGTCAAGAAAAAATCCTATTTGAGCGTGTAATACAGTCCAAGGAGAATCTAGACAAGGGTTGAAATTTCAAATTGTTTGCTACCATGAGGCTTCCACGATCTGTGCCCGTGCAGTCCAGTGGCGAGATCACGATGATAACACATCAACATACAATGCCGGCCACCGGAAGTCGGTCAGAAGGAATTATTATTTTTTCACTACTAGAGTAATTTCGTATGCTTGACTAACTATCTACAAAAGAGCAAAAAATTTCTTTGCAGCCGGAGCTAATCCCCACTCCACATAGCCAGTGGCTAACAATCACCTCCTTTTAAAAAGCAGCAATACCGCCGCACTCCCAAGCCTCAACCTCGGATTCTCGTCACCCGTCGCTTTCTTAATCTCAGCCACCATCTCCTTCACGCAGTCTTTGTCTGTGCCTGCAAGATTGGGATGTGCTTCTCTCCAGCGAGTCACCATGCTAGCAGTACCCAGGCCGCTCTCTAGGACATCGAGCGTTTGGCCGACTTGATCCTCGCCCTTGTCATCATTTTCAAAGAATTCTTTCCCATTGCTGAGAACACCATCCCGATCCCATTCCTGGCGCACAAAGTCTGACTCTGGGAATGCCGACGCGAGCGCATTCCCATCATCTTGGACTTGCCATGGGAGAATAAGATTTTGATACATATCGCGCGATAGCCGGTTGGGCGGTAGTTCATGCGGAGCCAGGACGTCACGCTCTAATCGGAACAACGCTTTTTGTACTGCTGCTGCATTGGGAGTTGAGGGGTCTGATGAATTTCATTAAGCTGGCTGCTTTAGCGTGCTGAAATTGGTGTATTGAGACTTACGACAGAAGAGCGATGAGAAGGTCCATAGGGCTACGGTGCCGCCTGGTTTTACAAGCTGGGCAGCTTCGGTCCAGAACTCGGGCATTGAAAACCAGTGCGCCTAGTAAACCCTTTCCTTAGCACGATAGGCATAAACGGCGTCTTGAGAGAAAGCAGTATGCCAGGTCATATGGTAAAGATGGAGATTAAGGACATACCGCCATGGCAGCTGTCAACAAGTCCACCTTTTTCTCCCCTGCGCTGATACTCATACCAGTCGCCGACAACGCATCGGTGACTCCTCGCGCGCATTTCTCGGCTTCACAGACAGAAAACGCAACCGTGCGGCCAGTACGTGTAGTAATATTGCTGCCGTCGTCTGATTGATTGGCACTGGAGGCAGCTTGGATCATTTCAGCACCCGGGTCTAACCCCACGGCATAGTCGAATGCGGATGCCAGGTCGCGAGTTGCCCGGCCGGGGCCACAGCCGATGTCTGCCAGGACATCCAGCTGGCCGCCTGTGCTGGTGTGGTGGTCTAGGATTGCTCTATACAGTTGTTTAGGATATGAGAGACGATTTTTAAGGTAACTCTGAGCTTGGGAGCTCGAGTAGTTCGTAAACGTTGGGTCGGATAGCGATGCTGCCATGGTGGCTACGTAATTGTTTCAGTGGGCTATCAGATTAAAGTGAAGTTTGTTTCGATGAGTTCCGGGTGAATTATGCGTTCGTTGTCATATAAATACTGAAGCGAGAAGATAAGATTGCGGGCTGTTGCCGCCTGGCAATCTAAATACATGAGTCATATTATTTAGTGTAAACCAACGCTATTTTTGACGGGCTCGACGCCATGCAAAAAAATTTTTAAGCCCTAACTCTCCAAGAGAATTCTAGATCGGTTCTATGCAGATGGCCAACTTACTCCTCGGAATATACGTTATTCTACATACCAGGTTATGGAGCTACCTTAGGTCCTGATTAGTCTTCTTCGATTGACTGAGGTATCACAGCGGCTATGGACAATGAAGGGAATTCAAGAATAGGAGAATAAATAGGAAACGAAGCGGAAATCAACGGTATACAACTCCAACAACGCAACGTAAAGATACTCGGTCGACAGATGGTTGTTTGTACTGCCACGTACTACGCCCATGTGTATGTATGCCTCGAGAATGGAATAACAGAATGAACAAAATCAAAACGCCGCCTTGGCAAATGCAATCGACTGTGAATCATGAAATTCCGTCCTTCGCCGCACCAAGATAAGCAAAAGGTGCAGGTCAGATAGATAATTGGTGGAATTAGTTGGGACGTCGCGGGCTCTCATTCGTCGTCTTCGATGTCTCGATGTCTGGCCAGGACATGGCGTTTGAACTCTTCGGGATTGCTATCCCATAGCTCTGCGGCTTGACCGTTCAAAGGACTCGCGCTGTGTTTTGATTTCGGATTAGTTGTTGGACTGGTGACAAGATATTGCAGGATGAAAGACATACTTATTTGGCTCTCCCAGCAAGCTCTGCAGACTAAGCAAGACACTCTGCACATTGTATACGGCACTCCATTTATCCTTCAAAATGTCGAGACAAATACGGCCCGAAAAATCAACATTGGGGTGATAGATCGGAGTCTTGAAAAGTACGGTTGGTGGCGCATAAGGGTAATTGTTGGGGAAAGCAAATGAGAGTTTGAAGGTCAAGTTCTCGTAAGGTGTCTCCGTGGGGCCTTCGATCGTCGCTGTCCACGAGAGTAGGTTTCCATCAGCGTTGGGGAAGGCAGAGATTCCGGGGGAAGGCGAAAGCATCAGTTGCATCAGTTCTGACTGCAACCTACAGTGCAGAGTAAAGCATGTTAGTTGGAATACAGTATCTCCGCATTGGATCATTCAAGATTCTTACCGTTTCGTGACGCTCTGAATGTCGTTTCGTGGGGCGGAAGCACCCAGCTTGGATGCCTCGTGGGCTTGAGGGGCGGCGTTTTGAGTGTCCTCCATCGCGTAGTCCATGTTGTCAGGAAGGAAGAAGCAAGATGATCGATCTGATTTAAAGATCCTGTTCTGCAACTTGACTGGATTGTGGACCCTGCCCAGAAAGAAAAAGAGAGAGATCTGGAATGCAGCAAATGTGACTGAGCACGATGTGACGGATGCGGCGGCGACCCACAACAGCACCGGAGAGAGAGGGATAGAGTGGTGACGACCCAAGATGGGAGTACAGGGCAGGAAGCTGGGAGGAAAGCAGAGATGAGCAGTTGGCGATCTTTGGCAGAGCTCTGGAGACGGAGTGCAAGCGACTGGCTGGGCTGGTTGGATGTCGATGGTTGGATGAGAAGCAACGATTTGTTTACGGTCGAGACTTCCCCCAGCAACCCCGCTTAGTCAGCCCATCCTTGCACGACAACCACCACCAGCCAACCGACGCAGCTCGACAAGGGTCTGAAACTCTCTTCGCCAGTGCTGCTGGTCGTTTGTCTGCAACTGATGGACACTTATCCTCAATCGACACGTGTCGCGAATCAATGGCCGGAAATCCTGGCACGCGACACGCGCGGCTGATGCGATGCGGTGCCGGATACAACCTCGCGTTCACTCTAATTCAACAAGACCCGCAAAACCCCGGCTGGTAAGATCTGTGAGGTTTTATATTTACCTACACGTCTATGCGCCAAAAGAGCTGTATTCAAAGCCCGTCCACCCTCAGACAACGTCCACGCAGCCATCTAAGTCCTGGTTGAAACTGCAGAAATGCCGGCAGCTAGGGTGTCTAGCCGTACTGCAGGGAACCCAACTGCAATAAGGCATAAGCAGTATGTCTATATAGCCAACATTTCAAGTGGAGCCTAGAACTGGTATAATTTTCCATGGCCTAGATTTTAGATAAAAACACGAGACAGTTATCCTAAAAGGCAGCCGCACTACAAGCTACTTCCAGAATCGAGGTTCTGGTTTGATCATTCGTCCTAGGCTTACTGCCATGTCGGCTTGTGTCTTTGCTTCTTCCTTCTATTTAGTTTTTGGATAGTGGCGGTCACAAATTAGTATTTATTACTTACAACGGTGCAAAAATACTGATGGCTGATTGGTCTTGACAGCCAACTGAGCCTCCTGGTATCTGCTCTTCCAGCCTTGTCAACCACCTCTTGCCATTTTCTCTGTTCTCTGGGCTTCCCGGCTGACTATTTTTCGCTTATTCTACTCTTCAATTAATAACTTTTTTTCTTGATCAACTTGTCTAGAAATCTGGTTCAATTTGCGTTGGACAAGTGTCTATTGACATATGAAAATGAAACGGGCACACGATGACTACACAGTCGCGTGGATATGTGCCTTGCCGCTTGAAATGGCCGCCGCAAAGACCATGTTGGATGTGATTCACGATCCCCTTTCACAACAGCGAACGGATCAAAATGCCTACACGCTCGGCAGCTTGGGCAGCCTCAATGTGGCCATCGCCTGTTTACCGTCCGGTGTAAATGGAGTTACCTCCGCGGCATTAGTGCTTTCTCACTTGCTCCCAACTTTTCCCTCTCTTCAATTTGCGCTGATGGTAGGCATTGGAGGTGGCGTTCCCAGTACAACTGTTGATATCCGCCTCGGAGACGTTGCTGTTAGTGTGCCAGACGCAACATCCGGAGGTGTAGTTCAATACGACTACGGTAAATCGTTACGCGATGGACGTTTCCATAGGACCGGATCGCTCAACAAACCACCGCAGCTTCTACTGACAGCAGTCTCTCAAATCCGTTGTGACAGCATCATGGGACACAATCCCATTCAGCAAATGATATCGGATGTACTTCAAGAACAACAAGGTATGACGCAGCAATTCTCGCGTCCAGATAAAGATTGGTTATTTAGCCCGAGTTATGATCATAATGATAACGGCAACCAAGATTGTTCAAAATGTGAACAGAAAAAATTATTGAACCGTACGCCACGGCCAACCAAGGAGCCTGATATTCATTATGGCTTGATTGCTTCGGGAAACCAAGTGGTGAAGGATGCTAGGAAACGAGATGCTATTGCAAAAGACACGGGTGTTATATGTTTTGAAATGGAAGCTGCAGGGCTTATGGATCAGTTTCCGTGCCTGGTCATTCGAGGAATCTGCGACTATTGTGATTCTCATAAACACAAACAATGGCAAGGATACGCAGCTCTTGCTGCAGCTGCCTATGCGAAGCTTCTTCTCACAGTGATTCCATCACACGATGATGAAAAAGCTGCTTCGATGAGACATGATCCAAATCCTCGAGGCCACTGGATGGTTCCCTTTCGACGAAACATAGAATTTGTGGGACGAGAAAAAGAAATCGGCGAATTACAAGCCTTGAACGCAAGGTCTCACAAGCCGTCCAAAACCGCTCTTTATGGATTGGGTGGTATTGGAAAAACCCAAATTGCACTTGAATTTGCTTATCGCATGCGAGAGAGAGAGGACTCTGGCTACTCTGTATTCTGGATTCCGTGTGTCAGTTACGAAAGTATTGAACAAGCCTACATGAGTATTGCTCAACAACTTGACATACAAGAAGTGAAGCCAGCAGAGGTCAAAGAGCAGGTAACTGCTCACCTCAGTAAGGACAATTCTGGCAAGTGGCTTCTTATCTTTGACAATGCAGACGATATGGACATGTGGGTTCCCGGGGAATCAAAAACACCTGTGCTTGGCAAATACCTTCCTGAAAGCGAACAGGGCCAAATTCTCTTTACCACACGGAACCGAGAACTAGCAATCAAATTGGCATCGACTCATGTCGTGCAGGTCTCAGAGCCAGACACAGAGGCTGCTCTCCAGATTCTGGGAACATCGCTGGTCGACGAGACAATGATCAGCGAGACTCAAACCGCAACTAGTCTTCTCCAGCAACTGGCTTTCCTTCCTATAGCTATCACCCAGGCAGCAGCATACATCAATAAACTCAACATTACCCTTTCTCAATACATCGAGCTTTTACAAGAGCAGGAATTGGATGTTATTAGCCTTCTAAGTCAAAGTTTCGGGGACGAATGGCATTATAAGGATACACACAATCCCGTAGCATCTACCTGGCTCATATCATTTCAACATCTCCAGAAACATAATCAGCTCGCAGTTGATTATCTATCATTCTTGGCATGCATAAATCCTTGCAACATTCCTCTGTGTCTTCTTCCGAAAGTCGAATCAAAAGAGCAGCAAATGAAAGCGATTGGCCTTCTGAAATCATATTCCTTCATTAGTGAGGAGTCGGAGAACCATTATATAAATCTTCATCGGCTCGTGCATATCGCAATACGGCATTGGATGAGGCAGAAGGGACAATTCGAGTTGCAAGTACAGAAAACTGCTGACCATTTGGTCAATTTTACAGCAAATGATGATGATATGAGCATGGAACTTCAAAGAGATATCCTGCCCCACGCTCTATCACTGATAGGCGAACTTGGCTATCATGGGAAGAGCAATGAGAACCCCGTTCTGCTTAATATTATCGCGTGTTGGCTTTTTGGTAGGGAAAGATACGGGGCGGCAGAAGCGTTGCAATTCGAGGTCCTAGAGATCTACCAAAAGAAACTGGGACCAACTCATAGCTTAACTTTAAATAGCATGAATTTTCTCGCATGCCTGTACAACTGGCAGGGCCGATTGAAGGATGCACGAAACTTGCAACTCGAAGTCTTAGCGAGCAGTCAACGAATATCAGAACCGGATTTCAAATCAATTACCACGGCTGGTCTGAGCAATCTCACGAGTATATACATGCGTGCGCATCTGTGGGACAAGGCAATGGAGATACAACCTCATGCGCTAAATTACTGCCAACAGGTTTTGGGATTGGAGCATCACGTCACTGTGGTCAGTATGGAACTTTCCGCCAGTATATGTATTTTACAAGGACAATTGAAAGCAGCAGAGCGCTTTACGTTAGACATAATTGAAATTAGAAGGAGAAGGCTCAGTCCGGAACATCCTTATACCTTTGCTGCTATGAAGAGCTTAGCATCAATATATCTCATGCAGGGGCGACAGAAAGAAGCAAAAGACTTGCTGGCTCAGTTGCTAGAGATCAGCAGGAGGGCCAATGGTCCAGAGGATCTAAAAACTTTGCAAACAATGTTTTTTCTGGCAGAGGCATTAATCCCCGAGAATGAAGACCAGAAAGAAGCCGAAATATTGCTATTACATGTAATAAAGGCCACGCAGAAAATACTGGGGTCAGAGAACGGTATCGCTATCAGCAGCATGAGCATCTTGGGACAGCTGTACCTCCAACAGCGACGATGGAAAGAAGCGAAGACCACAAGTTTGCAGGCATTCGAGTACAGCAAGAGAGCCTTTGGGTCGAACCATTTGCGCACGATTTTACTCATGCATGACTTGGCAAATCTACAGAGAGTGCAAGGAAAGCTGATCGAAGGATTTAAACTTGATATATCCTGCCTCAAAGCCCTAGAGAAGCACTCAAAAATATCCACGGATTCAAACCTCTTCGCCTACATTCTGCGAGACATGGTTTTCACGCCGAGATATAAGCGCCCGAGAAGAATTCGCTTGCAGGAGGGTATTCTGACCCCCCGCAAAGATGGGTACAAAATGAAGGTCATTCCCTCACTAATGTTCTAACCCCATTTCATCCGTATCAGTTCGCTCTAGACAGTCATTCTCTTGTAGAAGCCTTGCTCATTTGGGACCGAATAATCAAACAATCCGGCACAAGTCTGTCTAAAAACTTTCAATATAACGGACCGAGATTGCTGGTGATATGTGTGATCCCATCACCGTTACTACAGTGCGGCTCGCGCGTTGAAGCACATCAATCCTGTTATATGGGACGCCGGTAGATATCGGCATGAGACGGATATTAAGTAATTTTTACAGTGAGAGTAGCATTTATGAGAAATATAGCCTAATATCGATGTACTGTGGCTATTCATGTAGTCCATCTGCATTTTACTTGAATCAAATTCATCCAGGACGGCGGGGCAATTGTGGATAATCAGACAGATCCTGGCGGGGCTGCAAAAACAAACGGATTACTCGAAAGGGATAAATTGCTTTTTGTCAACAACGCGCGCCCCCACCAAAAAGAGCCTCCCTCGCAACAAACCCACGTCGCGACGCGAATAATTCATCCGATTTATTCCTTTGTCTGTTGGAGTAAAGGACAGCACTAGATGAGTTGTATCTTTCTTTACGTTGTCACCAGCGGACCCGCACCGCCATGCAGCACTCTCAGCTCGCCCCGCTGCCAACAGAATTGCCCTTTCGCATTGTATCCAAAACAATCGGTCAAGGCGCTTATGCATGGTCAGGACCGGAACTCCCCTTCAACTCTTATAAGGCTTCGTCCTATTGAAGTTGCTAACTTGCCACAAAACGACGGTGCGTTGTGTGTAGCATCAAAAAAGCGTGTCCACTACAAGAAAATCAGCCGGTCTTCGCAGTGAAATTCATCCATAAGGAGTATGCCTCTCGCCATGGCAAAATCGGAGCTCGACAGCTACAGATGGAGGTGACAGTTCACAAGCACATTGGGGATCACAGAAATATTATATCGTTCTTCCATACGGGCGAAGATCAAACGTGGAGATGGATTGCAATGGAGCTGGCCGAGGGAGGTGACCTGTTCGATAAAATCGAAGCTGATGAAGGTGTTGGGGAGGATATTGCGCACCTCTATTTCACACAGCTCATTAGCGCTGTCAGCTATATGCACTCGAAGGGAGTTGGGCATCGCGATATCAAACCGGAGAATGTCCTTCTGTCGGCAGACGGTAATCTGAAAATCGCGGACTTCGGCCTAGCAACCGTCTTCGAATACAATGGCAAAATGAAGATGTGCACTACGCTCTGTGGCAGTCCGCCTTATATTGCCCCCGAGGTAATATCGTGTAGCACACGAGGACAAACGAAGGGTACGGGCTATCGAGCCGACTTTGCAGACATTTGGTCATGTGGCGTTGTTCTCTTTGTTTTGCTTGCAGGTAACACGCCTTGGGACAGTCCAACTGAAAATAGCTTCGAGTTCAGTGAATACCTGGAGAAGAATGCGAGGACAACCGATGAGCTCTGGCAGCGACTACCGACAGCGGTATTGTCGCTTCTAAGAGGTATGATGAAGGTTGATGTAGCCAGCAGGTTTACAATGGAAGACGTGAGGAGACATCCATGGTTTACGCGGCCGAACAAGTATCTCTCTACAGAGGGAAAGTTAAGAGATCAGGTTACTCTTGCGACAAGCATGTTTGAGTCTCTGCACATTGATTTCACGCAAGATCCACTTGCGCAGTCGCAGTCACAGTCGCAGCGAAGTCGGCAGAGAGCTTCCTCCTCTGCTATGGATATAGACATGGACAATGACTTGGAGACAAGGTTATCATCCACTCAGCCGGATATGCCAATGGGTAATGTGACTGTTGACTGGGACATGCCGCTTGTCAATGCGTTTTCTTCTACACAGCCGTCAGATCACACCATGTCTACAACACAGGACTACCAGATCGCCAACCGTCTAGAAGACGAGCCTGCCATGTCACAGTTCAGCCAGAATCCTTCTGTACCGGTCAGCCGTACTCAAAACGCGCAGAAATTCCACGATATTATCCCATCACGAACTCTGAATCGATTCTATTCGAACTGGGCGCTGAAATTGCTCGTTCCATATTTAACCGAAGCGCTTCATCGACTAGGGGTGCCTGTACCTTCTCAAATAGCGGGCATCGATTATGGGGGTCCGGTTATCATCCGTGTCGCAACAAAAGACCAGCGGCTTTGTTTATTGCAAGGGAATATAATTGTGGAGTGTGTCACGGAGGGCGTATTTGAGGTTGAGTTCACAAAAATCAAGGGTGATCCTCTTGAATGGAGACGTTTTTTTAAGAAGATTGCAGTTTTGTGCAAAGATGCAGTATATAAACCCGATTAGAGATGCATGCCATCTGGGACATTTGAATGGGTTAATCTTATTTATCCATCAAACCATCAATTCTTGCTGCTACTTATAGCGCTACGATACACTACATCGCGTTTTGATCTAATACTCGTAGAGGTAAAAATATCACTATGTTCATATTAATCTAAATCTACATGTGTGCAGCTTAGATGAAGAGGGTAAATGCACAAAAATATATACATAAAAGCAGACGCTAAAAGTAATCACCATCCAATCAATCAAAGTAATACGTACCGGGATCAAACTCAACCGTTTCATCTGAAATACGAAGGTCGTCCCCCATCTCCTCCGCGCGTTCGATAAGCGCATCATCTAAATCGGGATACTCGCCATACATAGTGTGAAACCCGACCGCCCGGAGGTGTGGAAGACTCGTATCTAGTAAATCGATGATCGACTGCATGTTAAAGTCGAGTTTGTCGCCCGTATGTGTATGGCCCAGCTCAAGCACTTCCAGATCGAGCTCCATCTTCTGATACTCAATCATTGTAAAGAACATGTCCTGAACCAAGTCGCCGGGAATGCTAAGGAAACGGAGGTTCGGCAAGCATGCCGGTATGAGATGGATGCATTCAGGCTGCAGACCACGGTTGTAAGTCGATATTGTGAGCCGTTTCAAGTTCTCTTCTAGCTGAGGGTTACTCAGGATACCGGTCATGACTTCGAGGGAAAGATTGACGCAGTGTTTCAGCGTCAACTGAGTCATGTTTTCCGGCCATCGGAATTCGCCCATTTCAACATCTATCGTCCCGCTCATCTGCATTTGTTCGAGACTTGGTGGCCATTTCGGACCATTGCCCACCGGTTCCTGAGTGATTCGCATAAATCCGGGCGCGCGAAAATCTTCCAGCTGTCTCATATATCTCAATGATTTGATTATGCTTTCAAATGAAAATGACTCGTTGACCAATGATAAGTCCAAGTATCGAAGCTTGGTGCATTTTGAGAGCGGTGATAAGGAATTGACTCTTAGGTCTATCATCAGAACCATGTCCATAGATTAAAAGGGCATCTGTATAACTCACGAGAATCCAGCTGCCGGGGCAATAAATACCTCCAAGTTTTCTTTCACCCGGTTTATCAATCTCGCTGTCATACTATTGGAGCTGTGATGAACCAGCCTGCTCAAATCAAGCTGACGAACCAACGCGCCCAAATCTTTGCTCGTCTTTGGCGCCCCCGCCGGAGGACACAATATATTGGTGAATTTTCGATAGGTGTTTCCCTTCTCGAGTCGAGGACGTGCGTATAGAAACGACAATGTAGCAGAATACCATTGGTGAGAAACTAGACAGATGTTAAACAGCGCCTTTTGTCGTTCGTGCCCGCTGAGGCTGCGATCGACGCGAGCCACGATTTGGAGAATGATTTCAGTGGGAAGGAACACTTCGATGGCAGACGACATGTCTGAAATCAACTTCATGGTTCCTCCATAATACCATGCCCGACTTCATCTGGCGTGTTTACAGCACGAGGCGGTTGTGCCGCGATATGCCCATGGGTTGAATGAAATTTTTGGTGCGGGGATGATGTCAATTAGTGGTCAGGTCGGCCTGAGGCAGATAAGCTCCCGTGTGGGGACGGGCCTTCCAATGGTTGACTACTGACTCAATCGTCTCCTGTAACTGAACAACAAACATTTCTCCAACCAAGGAAGTGACGAGAGATGACGCTGTATCGGCTTTCGCGGTCGGCGCGTCTTTCGCAGCTTTCCGCCTACAATGCAGGCTTTCGCATCTGCACGCGGAGAGGCGCCAATTGCCGCGGCTTCCTAACATCAGCATCTCAACCGCCTGACATTGCGTTTGCTTTTGAGTAAGGATTTCCACCAAAGGAGCAACCTGAGTGGCTGATTTGACTTGTTTTGTATGCAGCATCGATGGCGTCCTTCTCCGTTCCTCGAAACCTATCCCGGGCGCCTCGGACGCTCTTCGGACGCTGCAAGAACGCGGCATTCCGTTTATTCTTTTGACAAATGGCGGCGGAAAGCACGAGACGGAGAGAGTCGCGGAGATTAGCGAGAAATTGAATATACCCTTAGATCCAACCGTCATAATACAAAGCCATTCTCCTTTCGCCGAGCTGGTGCACGGAGCATTCGGACAGGAAGCTTTGGGAAACAAGTGCATTTTAGTCGCAGGTGGTGACGGCGACAGCTGCCGTCAAGTTGCAGAAAGGTATGCTGCAGATATCCGACGCTGTCCTACGGAGACTAATAACCTGTTCGCTTGCTAGATATGGGTTCAAGTCAGTGGTAACGCCCGGAGATATTGTCACCGCGTATCCTGGTGCCTGGCCGTTTTCGAGAGTCTTCAAGGACTACTATAAGTCATTCGCACGACCGCTACCCCGACCAATTGATCCTCATAACCCTTCAGAAAGTCTCAAGATCGATGCAATGTTTGTGTTTAATGATCCTCGAGACTGGGGCCTTGACGTCCAGATTATAACAGACATTCTCCTATCCTCCCAAGGGGTTATGGGAACATTATCCGATAAAAACGGCAACTCCGATCTCCCAAACCGGGGTTACCAGCAAGATGGCCAGCCTCCATTATATTTCTCGAACCCCGATTTATGGTGGGCAGCGAGCTACCATCTTCCGCGGCTAGGCCAGGGCGGATTTCGTGAAGCGCTAGAAGGGACATGGGCAGCCATAACTGGAGGACCCGCTCAAGGAGTCGAGCTTGTCAAGACCGTCGTCGGGAAACCGTATGCACTGACATACCGATTCGCGGAAAATCAATTATTACGAAATAGAGCACAGTTATTCAATAGAGAAGGCCTTCCCCCGCTAAAGAAGGTCTTCATGATTGGCGATAACCCAGAATCCGATATTCGAGGCGCCAACTCATACAAGAGCGAGCATGGAAGCCAATGGCACTCTATTCTAGTACGGACCGGCGTCTATAATGGCGGAACTCCATCGCACGCCCCTAAGATTATTGCCGACGACGTGAAACATGCTGTGGAGTGGGCTCTCAAGACCTCCCAATACTAAACACCAGGTCAGGACCACATTTATAGTCGCAATACGACGACCAACGAGCAGATAGGTCGCCAACTTTAATCCTAGATATTCCTGGAATTGGCAATGAGGATAGAGTTGGACTATTTGTAATCTCTGAAAAGCGAATATATGTATATAATCAGTTAGACCATGTACGATTGCAAGCTCAAGCTCCAAATATAGTGCCTCGGATCCACTTCGCTCTAGGATTCATTCAACCAGCATCTCATACAGATTGAACAAGTTGAAAATAAACTAAAAAGAAGTCGATTGAACGTACTCTCCTTATAAATCGAATATAATAGAATATAATGATCGTCGATAGTAGTAAAGATCACTCTAGTCACGTGAATACCAAATGAGAACGCGGCTTAGGGCTTAGGGCTGGGTTTTGAGGGGCCGCGGCCGCGGGGCATTAAGAAGTTTTGAGCGGATGATTCATACAACACGGTTAGTCATTCTGCTCTGGGCAGCTATCTCTTGAGACATTGAATTGCTTGGTGCCATTACCATCTCCATTATCGTTTTGCATCGAGTTCAGATCAACGCAACATGGCTGACTCAACCCTCCCCCTTCGTCCCAAGCCCGAGGAGAGCGCTGCTGCTGCTCCAGCGACGGAAAATGCCCCAGCTACAGAAGATGGTGCTGCTGCACCTAGCAAGAGCGCGCTCAAGAAAGCCGCCAAGGAGAAAGCCAAGGCTGAAAAGGCTGCTGCCCGTGCCGCTCAGGAACAAGCTCAACGAGCTGCCAGCGCAGCAGCAGACACTGCTGTCGGACTGTATGGTCGACTTCCCGAGTCCGCAGACCTCGAACCAGCACTCGACTTTTCGCAGTTAGGAGAACAGCACTATGAGAAAGAGGTCACAGTTGTGGCACGCGTCGATAACACCAGATCACAAAGCGCCAAGCTTGGATTCCTTACACTCCGACAAAAAGGAAAGAAACTTCAGACTGTTGTCGCAGCACCTCAGGAGGGACCTGTTTCACGGCAGATGGTGAAGTGGACTACCGGTCTCAGTGTGAACTCTATCGTGCAAGTCACTGGTCTGGCAAAGAAGCCTGCGGTTCCCATCGCGTCCGCAACTCTCACTGAATTGGAACTTCATGTTCAAAAGATATATCTCATTGCTGAAGCCGCTCAAACACTCCCGATGCAAGTGAAGGATGCGGAACGACCCCCGCCACTCGTCGATGGTATCGAAGGTGAACCCGTAGTCGATGCCGAAGGCGCCCCTACCGTCAGCCTCAAAACCCGCTTGGATAATCGTGTGCTCGACTTACAGACTGAGACCAGTCAGGCTATCACATGGATTTCTAGTGGAGTTGCGCAATTGTTCACGGAGTTCATGTTGAAAAGTGGTTCGCGCTGGATATTCTCATCAAAGTTGAGCGGATCGTCGACTGAAGGAGGAAGCGAAGTTTTCGAGGTCAAATACTTCAAGAAGAAGGCATATCTTGCACAAAGTCCACAACTTCACAAGCAGATTTGCATTGCTGGAGATATGGACAGCGTTTTTGAAGTCGGACCCGTATTCCGTGCCGAAGAGAGTAACACTCATCGTCACTTGACAGAGGTAATCAAAACTAAAAATAAGCTCTTTTCTGTCGCATGTCAGCTACTAATTGGCCCAACAGTTCACTGGTCTTGATTTCGAGAAAACATTCCGCCACCATTACCACGAGGTGCTTGGCTTTGCCGAGGAATTGCTTGTGTTTATCCTCACCGAGCTCAAAGTACGCTACAAAGACGAAATCGCCGTGATCCAAAAGTCATACCCCAAAGCAGGTGACTTCAAACTGCCCAAGGACGGCAAAGCTCTTCGTTTGAACTACATGGATGGTGTTGCGCTGTTAAAGGAAGCGGGCGTGGATATGTCAGAACAAGAGCGATTCGAGAACGACTTCACCACCGCCATGGAAAAGAAGCTGGGACTGATTATCCGCGAGAAGTACGACACCGACTTTTACGTTCTCGATAGATTCCCTATGGCGGTCCGACCTTTCTATACAAAGGCTGATCCTGAGGATCCCACGTTCTCGCACTCATACGATTTCTTCATGCGCGGCGAGGAGATCATGTCGGGAGCTCAGCGTATCAACGACGTCAAGGAGCTAGAGGAGAGCATGATTAAGAAAGGCGTGGACCCTAAGACGGAAGGTTTCGAGGACTATTTGAATGCTTTCCGACAGGGCTGTCCTCCACATGCTGGTGGTGGTCTCGGCCTAAACCGTATCGTCATGTTCTTCTTAGGCCTCCCCAACATTCGACTGGCGACTCTGTTCCCTCGTGACCCTCAGCGCCTGCGGCCGTAAGAGGTGGGTAATGGTGGGAGGCAGCAAAATGGGTTTGTAGACAGATTATGCATACTGTGAGCTTTTAAAACGCACAGCTTGTTGCATTCCATTTTCATTGGCGTAGAAGCTATAAGTCAAGCTATTCCGCTTTGGGTTAATGTCTTCGATAGAAAATAATCAAAAGAGTCTGTAAATATCTATTTGCGCTGTATCCTTAGAGAAACAGTTAAAACCTCTAACTTTAATGAGGAGACCCTACTGGAACCATTCACAACCCGCTGTTGTTGGAGTAGGCACGCGCTAATAGATGGGACGGATGCCTGCAGGTGGAGCTTCATTTTTGGAGATCCTTCTCCGCTTTATTTCAACCTCGACATATCACTTCTAACACCACATCTGACGCTTCAAAAATGCCGGAGAAGCGCAAGACTGATTCGGAGCTGCAATCCAGCGATTCGTTTTCCGCCAAACGCGCGCGACAGCAAATATCGTACGATGATATAGACGATTCAAATCAAGCGACTGCAGCAACGAGGCGAAACAACGTCGAAGAGAACGAGGCTGACGCCTCGGGCGAAGATGGTCAGGAATACTGGGATAGTAAAAGCTCAACAAAGAAACAAAACGCACACCAGCAGCGCCACACTCAGCAGCCCCGGGTAGATCCAGTGTTCGGGCAACGAAGTGCCTTTCCTGGTCTGGATGACGCTGGCTCTGACGAGCTTCTTTACGGCCCCCCGGAAGACGGACTAGAATATCTGCGACTCGTTCGGTAAGTGCTCATTTGTTGTATTGTTTCACGGAGAAAGGCTAAAGTTATGTTGCTTTCTTCGTGTTTGTTCGTTTAGCTGCACCATGTCTGTCCGCTAACATAATCTAAATTTGTCACGGCAGATCGGAGGCGAAATCCCTACCATCACTACTCGTCGCACCCAAAAAAGCCAATACAGTTCCAGATGAGAACACAGACACAGCATTAGAACAAAACGGAGTTAATTCTACCTCTCGAAGGGAAGAACGATCAGAACAAGGCCAGAATGAAGCCGGGTTTGTTTTCATTGATGGCGTCGTCATCGCCACAGCTCAGCCCGACGAGGACGATGTGGTCATTACTGAAAACACGCGAGACGCTCAGACGTCGTATTATAATCTATTAATGCACCGCTTTCTCCTCTTACGGTCGACTTTACGATGTTCTCCTCCGGCGGCTACGATTGCTGGCCTCGACGACGCTCATCCTATTACTCTGCCATATCATCTGGATGCGGCCCGGGCAGAGTGGAGACACCTTTTGTACTCTTCTGAGCCGCAGATGGCACAGCTGGCATGCATGGATATGGAAACAGTACTTGGAGTCATTCGGCTTTTAGGTGATGTGGTGGTCAGTTGTATTAAGAAGAACGACTCATTGCAATTGCGTCGTATTGGTGCATGGGCATGGGGCCTCTTAGGCCGGTGTCGAGATGTTGGTGAAATGGGCAGCGAGGAGGTTGGAGAGCTGAGGGTCTTTGGGCGACGAGCAGTCAGCATGTTGAGGAAACTGAACAGAAAGAGTAGTTTGTCAATGGAAAATGCAAACGCCATTGAATATTCAAACTCTGGCGACGAGGAATCTAGTGACGAGATTGCCCAAGCAGTTGATGGCGCAACTGACGGGCTGCCTACACCTACAATCGAAACCACTATGTCGGAAGAAGAGCAAGCTAGTGCAGACCTGGAAATGGCAAAGGTTCGACTACGCTCCCGGCTCCTTTCCGGCGAGGAAGAGGACGAGCTGGAGGCGCAAGAATCTGAATTGGAGAGACTTGATAGACGAAGGAGAAACACCTCTTCACCACTTGAAGGAGGCGATAATCAATCGCCAGAAATAAAAGCAGACATCCTCAGCAAATCGCCATCGCCAAATACGACGGAGACTGGAGAAGATCAAACCCGCATATTATTGGACATGATTATTACTATCGTGGGCGAATTCTATGGACAGAGAGATCTTCTACAGGAGAGGGATATCTGGATTTAACACTGGAATGAAGGAGCGAGGAAGATGTGTATGATAGAAAAGATGTTCTAACCGGCATAGACTTCAAGATACCCTAAAATGTAGAATTAATATGCTATGCTTTCACGGCAGACTAAATTTGCAATCATTGATCTCATGAATCATTACCATTTTCATCATCATGAATCTCGTCACATCTCCCACCAAGCTTATCATCAAATCTCTCTAAATTGCTCCCAAATCACCCTCCGAGTACTATCATCCTGTACCCACTGCTCGATCCTAGCCGCGGTATCATTTACCAACCATTCATAATACAAGCCATTGGGCACAAAGATTGACTGATGAGCCACGACTTCGTCGACATCAGGCATGAATATGCGCACCCACAGGTGATCCGATGAGCCAGGCAGGGCGCAAAACACGCGGTCTTTGGGTGGCTTTATCGACATTGACGCAGTCTCGGAGGCAGAGTATACAGAAGTCTTCGACTCATTATCATCCACTAGCTGTGGCGTTGGTGAAAATGCGCTTGCTTTAGTGGGGGTAGAGGTAGATGATTGCGTTTGGTTACCACCTAGGGAGGCTGTCGGGTTGTTAAAATTATCAATGCTCTCTGTCTCATGCGTCGATGGCACTGGATTTTGCTTCTTCTTGCTAAGCTTCTCCACGAGCTTCTCCCGTTCTTTGAGAGTAAGGTCATGCTCTTTCCTCGCTCGTTCGTAGAGTTTGGTTAGTCGCGAGTGTTCTTTCCGGGCCTGCTTAAGTATCTCTTTATCTTTGTATAAGGACATATCTAATGCTGGTGGCTTAGGTGTGACCACCGGAAGGGGTGGCAGAGATTCAATGATAATTGTGTGGTAATCATTGCCTTCGGCCACTTCGGGATCAATAATCGGCTGTTCAGGTAAACTGTCATATGAAGGGTCTGGTGAAGAAACATTCGTCACATCAGGGTAATCATCTAGAGGGGTTGGATCTATTTCGGCCAGGCTGTCCATGCTGGAGCTAAGGCTCTCAACTGATAGCGTTGGGCTGGGAAGCTTGGTCAAATTCTCAAGCGATCCTGTTTCGCCAGCCATTTGAGACGACGAGGGGTCGCCCAGCTGTTTTTCGTCTTCCAGGTTGGAGGGAGGCTTTTTAGGGAATCCCGGACTCGCTGTGTAGTAATTTATAAATCTCAGTCGTCGCTGCACCTGACCTCTTCTATTAAATTTGGGTTCCATATCATCGATAGCCTCCAATTCTTTTAGCATTGAGTATCGTCTGCGAAGTCCGGAATAGTCAGCCAAGCAACCTCCAAATTCTAAATACGAGTTTGCATATTCCTTGACAGCCATCGTTAAGTTTCCTGAATTCTTCTTCAGAAAATGAAAAGCACCATCGAGTTGGCTGCGTTTCGCCCGGCGAACGTCGTTTGGGAAGGGAGGGTCAAAATTGGAATCGGGAGCTTGTTCAAACCACGAAGGACTAGTTTCCTTCAGGTTTTGAAGGATTTGACCACTTGAAAGAGAACTTGAGCTCTTTAGATAAGTATTTGCATGCTTGTTCTCCGATGAATCATCCTTGCGCTTCGGTTGGAACAAAGCCGCAAGTCCAGTGCCGACAACACTGTGATGCATTCCGAGAAATGGGACATCGAAATTTACGATGCCGATGATGTGGTGCCTCAGGTCGGTAGGACTATTCACGCCCTCGGCTTCAGCGAGCGCTACCTCTGCAGCCAAGATGCCGCCTAAACTGTGCCCTAGTAAAATGACATCGGTATGGTCTGACTCGTGCGGCATTAACCTATCAATCAATTGTTAAACGTGGTTCATGTTTCAATAGCGCTCTAGTGTAGCCCAACCATTCACTAAACTCATCTCGAGCAATATTCATTGCCCGCCGTGACTTGTATCGAGGGTAGACCTTGGAATAGACCACGTGGGATTCGGCCATAGCATTGGCGACCAAGTTGTGCACATGAGCCGGAAATCGACGAAAGCTGTCTTCTGCACCCATGAAGCCGTGGATGTACACCAGCAGGAGCTTTCGCCTTCCATCCTGCGGGGTACTTGATGGTGCCAAGGATACGATTGAAGATCCAGTGTCGGTAGCTACATCGGCATCCCTTGTTAGCCAAGGATTTGCCTGGCATGGGCTTTCTTCAGCTCCATCGGAGTCGCATTCAGTAACTGATGCACTGGGCGGCGTTAAATGCGACTTGGGGCTGTCGCTACATGCTGGGTCCGGGTCAGCCAGTTGGTTTGGATTGTGCATGATCACCCGGCATTGGCTGTCATGTGACGGTCGTTGTCGGCGTCAACAGATACTGGGTTGCACTTGAACAACTTGACAGTGCTCCTCTAGCACCTCGACGACAGAAGTGTGTCCAGAACAGCAACTCCCAGCAGCGTGGAAGTGGAAGATCAACAAGTGCATGTACGTGTCCAAGCCACCGCGGCGCAGAGGACGGTGCGTCATAGTGAAAGCGGGTCTCGATAAGAGAGCTTCCTCCGCCTCGTTTCACTTCACTTCACTTTGCTTCACCACACACCACAAACGACCCCGTTCACCCATCCAACCCTCTCAGAAACGCGTCTGCGCCATCCCTGACAATTACATGTATCTAGTTTTGGAACCCACACCCTAGCATGCCGTCAAATGTGGAAATCACCATACCAACCGCCACTCTGACGGGCGACCACACTACTTACAACATCACCATACGACTCCCCTTGCGATCCCTTGTAGTGCAAAAGCGGTATTCAGAATTCGCCTCTTTCCACGACGAGCTTGTCCAGCAGCTCGGCGCGCAACCCCCGCTGCCTCTCCCCAAGAAGTCGTGGTTCCACAACACAAACTCGAACGAAAGACTACGAGAGGAACGCCGGCAAGGCCTGGAGAAATACCTTCAAGCAATCAACAATGCGGAGGACCAGCGATGGCGGAACACAAGCATTTGGAGGGCTTTCCTGAACCTGCCGAGCCAGGCCACGGCGGGAGGAGAGAACACATCTTCGGCAAGGCTACACAAAGCGATTACAGGACCGGGCGGCCTGGGGTCGGCGCCCATCACAGACCCAGTGCTGTGGCTGGATTGTCACCGAGAACTAAAATCGCATCTTCATGATGCCCGCTTGCATCTGACGAGACGGGACCAGGCTACGACACCGCAGAAACAACACGAAAGCTCGGCACACGCCAAATCTAGTCTAGCCAAGGCCGGGTCAATGATCACAGCGCTCGAAGACGGGTTGAAAAATCCCGGAGGCGGCGGAGATTGGGCTGGCAGTGGTCTAGGCGACGGTGAAGTAAGGCGACGAAAGGACCTACTCGCGAGCGCGAAGAAAGAGAAGGACGGACTCGAGAATCTGCACAACGCAATGATGCAAAAGAGTAAGTTGGACAGTGCGGTGGCCTCGATTCAGGACAAGGACAAACTCGTGAATAGCACAAAACCGCGCTTGGGAGGCGGCAGGGTGCTTGGGAAAGAGACGGATAAAACTCGCGAACTGGATAATCAGGGAGTGCTTCAGCTTCAGAAGCAGACTATGGAAGCTCAAGATAAAAGTGTGGAAGACTTACTCAAGATTGTCCACCGGCAGAGAGAATTGGGTGTTGCTATTAATAACGAGTTGGAGGTTCAGAATGAGCTGCTTAACTTGGCCGACGAGGATGTTACGAGGTTAGTTTTATTGTCCCCGTGTTGTATTTCTATACTGACGATTTGCAGATTGCAGAGCAAGATCGACGTTGGGAACAAGCGGGTGGGCAAAATCTCTTAATCAGTATGGACTGAGAGATGGAAATGGGCATTTGCATTGGATTTCGCAGCTTTTGATAGAACCATTATATACCCTCCTGTGAATAGATTTACGTTTTCTCTACAATGCTGTCTAATCGAATTTTGGAGCCAACCCTAAAAGTAATACGCGTAATCAGACACGACCACCTACAACTTGGAAGAAAGAAACTACATAAACGTCAGTATCATCAGAAATATACCAAAAGATAAGTAAGGGTTCATACCTGTTTTGCCTCTTCCTCAGTAACTTCAGACCGATCCGACACAGCTCTATCTATCAATCCGATCTTTGATCGTCGAATCAGCCACCACAGCTCTTGCCTGTCTCCGCCCAACTGCTCCTTCAGAATCTTCTCTTTGATGCGTTTGATGATATCGTTGTACAGCGCCGGTTCTTCGTAGTCAACGAGCTCCTCACGCAACACTCCGAGCTCTTCGACAACGCGGTCATAATTCGAGTCGCCGAAACTCGTTCGTATATGGCCCTCGATGATTTTCTCCATCTGGTTGGCGACGTCCTTGACGGCTTCGATTGTCTCGGCGGTGGCAAGGGTTTGTTTGAGTTCCGGAATGGCGTTCTCGGATGATATCTTTGCTCGTTTCTCGCGGTGCAGTAGATCGTCCACGTCCAGTCCGGAGAGTGGTTTGTCCACGTCGCGGTTGCGCTTGCGGCCTTTCACCTTGGGTGGCACTTTGGGGAATATTAGTATAAGGCAGGTGGGGTGACGTGCTAGATTCGTACCTTTCTTTACATCGGCTAATTTTTTGAGTCGATCGAGGTATTTTTGGGAGCGCTCTTGGATATCCTTCGGCGGTTTGGACAGTTGCGTCAGCTTGGCAGATGGCGGCGGTATTGGCTCGTCGGGGTGAATGGCTCGCCATCGGATAGCTTGTTCAATACGGTGTAGCAAGGGTGAGTATGTATCGTCCATTGGTATAGTATCAACGATCTCTCTGAAAGGTGGTTAACTCTATCACAAAGGGATGCGAGGTAAAGCTTACCCATCTTCATCCTTATCAACTAGCTCCATGCTGTCGACGTATTTGCTCATTGCATTCGTTAAATCATCACTAGGAAGGTTTCGATGCTCCTTCACTTCTTTTCCAGAGATGGTGATGACCTTGTCCAGTGGTGGGAACCTGTATGATCGTACATCTTCGTAAAAGGGTAGTTGGACTTCAAGCAGGCATTCAAAGTCTGGTTCGATTGAGGGTGCTAACAGTACCACCAATGGACTTTTATTATCTTTGGCAACGAATCGTCCGATTGCATAGCATTCGAGCTCAAACAAAGCATGAATAAACGAGGAAAGCGCCAATGCCGCCTTGTCGTTGGTTTTTTGAGCAATGATGACGTTGCTGGTTGACATGTTCATGTAGCGATCATACTGAGGATGGTTAGTCGATGCATTCATTTAATGGAGGATGAACCAACATGATCAGCCTGAATAAAACCTATCAATTCCAAAGCAGCAGAAGTCTCCAGCTTGGTAATATTCTCGTCAGACTCGCTAATGTGAACGGCTGTTCTGCCGTACTCATACCCCTTGGCCAGTTGTTCCCGCTCTAGTTCCCGCTTGCCACCAGCAGCCGAGGGATCATCAACGTGATATGTTCGGACATTTCGCACGCTCGTAAGATTAGCATCCAAGTCATTAATATCCTCTGCGGTTTGGGTTGGTTGTTGATCTTGTTCTCCGCCTGATTTCACCACGAAATTGCTGGCGGTCGGCGGCCGAGCAACATATGTTCGATAGTAGCGTTCGACATTAATTCGCAGAGCGGTGTCATATTTTGTAGGATCTCCTAGCCTAAGTTCTCCTCGGAATGACGGTATGCCGCGGACAACTTTGACGCGTGGCGTGTCTAGCTCTGCTACGGCTTGGGCTAGGGTTCCATATACGCCGTCACAGTCTTCCACCAGACCACGAAGCAAAGCTTCATTCTCCGCCTGCAGGTGGTCAGTATGACGGCTAAAAACATCTGAAACGGCAAAGTGATTACTTTGATTTCGTCCTTGTCTTCCTCCTTGATGCCGTATTCTGGGTCATCGAAATCCACGCCCCTGAAGCTGTTAGCCGTCAAGAAACATTAAATCAGAAGCAGGAACATACAGCACGACAAGTTCAATGTTATCAGACTTGAGCTTCTCTGCAATATCGTTCAGTCCATCTGAGCTCATTGTCCCTTGACCATTGGTGATTAGATAGATTTTCCGTTTGTACTTTAGCTTTTTGGTATAAACATTGATCATGTGAATGGCAACGACTAGTGATGAGATCGCTATTTTCCATCAGCAAAACCAACTACGGCACATATTATCCGGTACATACCATCTCCTTCGTCTGTATCACTCGGTTTGATTTCTTCCCGGAGCCGCCGCAAATCCGGCATGAGCATCCTTTATATGTTCAGCTGCTTAGATCATTACGTATTTATTTGAAGTAACTCACTGTCCAAGGTCTTGCATGACTTTAATGTTCTCATAGCCTTCGCTATCATTCAGAGGAACCTTCGTTTCTATCGAATATGAGCACATACACGTAAGTAGCATGCGCCTTAGGAATTGCATGTTTACCATCGGTTCTGAGACCAACCACGCCAATAGTCGCCGTTTTACGGCCAGTTGATACCTGAAAGTATCTATTAGCTCAAGTTAAAGCTCTGCAGCAGAGGCCCGGGGATCTATAATACCGTCGTGGTGATTTTGTCCCACACATATCGCATGGCCCAATCGAGATCAGAGATGGATCGTCCATTGCTCTGCTTCCCCATCGACTTGCCCACGTCGACCACGTAAATTGTTGCTTCCTTCTCAGCCATGTTACATGATAAACTGGTGAGAGGCAGGCTGAAAACGGGAATGCACAAATGAGTCCAGCAGACGATTACGAGCGCCAGGCAGACGCGCGCGATTTCCTCTTTCAGCGCACGTCAAGACGCGGAGTCATGTGACTAGATTATGTCAACGGGTCTAACGTAATTCACAAGCGAGCCGCCACCACAAGCGAGCCGCCACTTCCGCTCCGGAACGCGTCAACTATCTAACTCTCTCTATTCAACGCGCCAATATGCCACCAATTCGCAATAAAAATCAATCAAATATTGAGGAACAAGAGGGCCGGATCCTATTAGCTATCTCCGACTTAAAGAATGAGAAAATCTCTACTATTAGTCGAGCAGCAAAGGTCTATAATATTCCTCGATCAACTCTACGCGATCGCTTCAATGGTATAGAACAACGGTCTCAGCTACGCGCCAATAACCATAAATTAACCCAATTTGAGGAGAAATCGCTTGTCAACTGGATATTGGATTATGACAAGCGAGGCTTTCCTCCCCGTCCAGCTCTTGTACGAGAGATGGCTAATTATCTACTTTCTCAATATGGAAATCAACAGGTTGTTGGGCAGAACTGGGTAACCAATCTAGTACGACGTCGGCCAGAACTCAAATCGCGATTCTCACGGAGATATAACTACGAGCGTGCTAAGTGTGAAGATCCGAAGATAATCCAGGAATATTTTGACCGTGTACAAGAGGCTATATTGAAATATGATATCGTACCAGAGGATATCTATAACTTCGATGAGACTGGCTTTGCTATGGGTCTCTGTGCCACTGCAAAGGTTATAACTAGCAGCGATCGATATGGCCGTCCAAAGCTATTACAACCTGGCAATCGAGAATGGGTAACTGCAATTGAGGCAGTTAACTCTACTGGTTGGGCTTTGCCCTCGTATGTGATCTTTAAAGCAGCCAAATATCTTCAAGAAGGCTGGTTTGAGACACTGCCTACTAATTGGAAGCTCAATATTAGTGATAATGGCTGGACGACAGATAAGATTGGTATGGACTGGCTTCTCAATCACTTCATTCCTCATACAATTGGCCGTACGGTTGGACGATATCGAATGTTAATCCTTGACGGCCATGGAAGTCACTTAACAGCTAAATTTGACCGTACATGCACTGAGAACAATATTATCCCAATCTGCATACCTTCATACTCTTCTCATCTATTGCAGCCTCTTGATGTGAGCTGCTTTGCTGTCTTAAAAAGGCAATATGGGCAACTTATTGAGAAGCAGATGAGGGATGGCTTCAACCATGTTAATAAGATTGACTTTCTTACTGCATTCCCGGAGGCCCGTACGGCAGCCTATAAACCTGAGACGATTCGGAATGGCTTCGCAGCAACTGGATTAGTGCCACTGGATCCAGATCGAGTATATCAACAGCTTAATGTCCAAGTAAAGACCCCGACGCCTCCTCCAAGTCAATCAAGCGATACTCAATCATCTTGCTTACAAACACCTCAAAATCCACGCCAATTCAAGCGCCAATTGAGTACGATTCAGAGGCGTATAAGCCAGCGTACAGAAAATCCTGAACCTTCAGTTAATGAGGCTATTACTCGGATAGCTAAAGCGTATGACATGACCGCCAATAGCTTATTATTTCTAGGGAAGGAAGTCCATGAGTTACGAGCCTCACATGAGAAGGAGAAGCAAAAGCGTCGCAGGTCTAAGACTCAGATATCTCACGATCGAGGGATTACTAGAGAAAAAGCCCAGAATCTCGTACAAGGCCAGGTTGAGGCATCTCAACCTATTACTGCCGCTCCGGCTGAGCCGGAGCTTCCTGCCTCTCAGGTGCGCGTACGCCGCCCATATAAGTGTAGTAATTGTGGAACTCTCGGGCATAAAAGTAATCAATGCCCTAATCATGCTAGTAATTGATTTTTTGTATATAATTATTATGGAGGTCAAAAATCGGGCTTTGAAATCAATATAATATATTTTCTCGGAGCGGAAGTGGCGGCTCGCTTGTGAATTACGTTAGTTACTTAAAACCGCGGCAGTCGATTCTCATTGGCAGACGAGCGCAGAGCTCCCCGCACGGAAGGCCGGGCGACGTCAGGTTATCAACACAGCTCACCTTGCTCATCGCCGTCTACGTTGACAACGAGGTTAAAGAAACATCGCAACAATGTCTTACTTCGGCCCTTTCCACATCCTCAGGCAAGTCTTGATCGTCCCGCTTTCGTTATGCATCTACTAATATACCCAACAGCTACGGCACCCTTCTTGGCGCAGAGGTCTTCCAGGTAAAAGCTCCCGATCCCAGAGGAAGCAAGGCTGTAACCAAACTCACAATGTTAAATGCTGCCAGACCTTTATAGGAGGCACCACAGCCTACAAGGCGCTGCCACGGCCGCAATTCTCTGCATTGCAGAACAAGCTGTTCCCTATCTACTTCACCCTGCAGAGCGCTTTACCGGTGGCGCTGGCGTTGACCTTTCCGGGAACTTTCGGCACGCTGTCTGGTCTTTCGGGCGTGATTGCGGAAGAGAACAGATTTACCGTGCTCCTGCCGCTGTCTCTTATCAGCGTCTTTGGCCTGGTCAATTATTTCTATCTTACTCCGTTGGTAGCTGAGACTATCAAGGAGCGGGTTCGCCAAGGTTGGTGGTTCTTTTTATAGTCTGGCAGGGTTGGATACTGACTCTACTAAAGAATCTATCGATGGCAAGAAGGCGTACGATTCACCGCCACACTCTGACAAGATGACGGAACTGAACAAGAAATTCGGCAAGCTGCATGGTTTTTCGAGCTTGCTGAATTTGGGCTCCCTGATTGCTACTGTGGCTTACGGGGTATATTTGGGGAATCGTCTGCAGTAAGCGATATGTTTTTATGTTTGGCTTGGAGTTTAGTTGTCTTGACGAAACTACGCCAATGGTTGTTGGTCTTAATTGTATAAAGTTATAGCTTTTGTTTCTATGCATAATGATACATACAGATGTACGTGCTCTCAGGTCATAACGTATTTAGGCCCTTCGCCGCCTTGAGGAGTCTGCCAGTTGATGTCTTGGGTAGGTACTTTGATGTCGCAAGTCTTGCAATGGATACAACTGCGCGTGGTCAGCATTGATCAAGGTACAAGTGATAAGGCACAGGCCTGCATGATACTTACTTTTGGGCATTTATTTGGAAACGCACACCCTCTTCTTTCGAAGGGTCTTCGAGATATTCATAGACACCAGCAGGACAGAATCGGTTTTCGATTCCACGATACTTCGGCCACGCAGCGGTAGTATGCGCGTCCCAGTCCTTAACCTGCAGATGAACAGGCTGGTCTTCCTCGTGGTTGGTGCCGGTGCGACTGACGCTAGTCAGAATATCGAAACTGATAACACCGTCGGGCTTTGGGTATTCAATCTTGTTGCATTGAGAGGCCAGCTTTGTCGCCCCAGGGTCGGTCGCGTGGTGTTTCAATGTCCATGGAGACTTGCCACGCAGGATGAATGCTTCAAGACCGGAGTATAGAATTCCACCGTACAAGCCGAGACCTGTGCCAAAGGAAGGCCGTATGTTCCGAACTTCCTTGAGTTCTTTCCAGATCGAGGAGTCTCGCAGGGCGCTTTCGTAGTTGTACAAAAAGACACTGCTATCGCTGCTGTTGTCTTGTAAAGCAGAATAGGTAGCTTCGGCGGCGAGCATGCCTGATTTAATCGCAGTGTGTGTGCCCTTGATCTTGGGCACGTTGAGGAAACCCGCTGTATCGCCGATCAGAGCACCGCCGGGGAATGCGACTTTGGGGATGGATTGGAAACCACCCTCGTTCAAGGCTCGCGCGCCATAGGAGATACATTTACCTCCCTCAAGGACCTCTTTGTAAAGAGGATGGTGCTTCAATTTTTGGAATTCCTGATAGGGAGAAAGCCATGGATTGGGGTAATCCAGTCCGACAACCAAGCCAATACTGACCAGGTTTTCGCCAAAATGATACATCCATGCTCCTCCATACGTGTCTGACGGCAGTGGGTAACCCATCGAGTGGACGATCTCTCCCGATCTGAATTTTTCAGGTTGAACCTCCCAGATTTCTTTGATTCCTAGTCCGTATGTCTGTGGCTGGCTGTCCCGGCGGAGATCGAATTTTTTAATCACCTGTTTTGTCAAGCTGCCATGACAACCCTCAGCCAACAAGGTCGTCCTGGCATTGAATTCCATTCCTCTCTCGAAATTTTCCTTGGGCTTCCCGTCTCGGCCAATGCCCAAATCATTCGTGGCGACGCCGCGCACAGAGCCATCGGGTTTATACAGCACTTCACTCGCAGCGAAGCCAGGGTAGACCTCAACCCCTAACTCCTCAGCGCGCTCTCCCAGCCATTTCGTCAGCTCACTCAGACTGAGAATGTAGTTGCCATGGTTGTGCATCTGCGGCGGTGCAGGGATCGGAATCGACATATTCTTGGTCAAGAAGCGCATCTTGTCGCTCTTAGCCGGCGTTACATTCTCGAAGCGCGACGGATTACTCTCATCAAGCCAGTCTGGAAGGAGTTCGTTCAGCGCGGTTGGTTGGAGGACATTGCCCGAAACGATATGCGCGCCTATTTCGCCCGCCTTTTCCAGGAGAATCACGCGGAATTCTTCGTTTCCAGCTTCGTTGGCTAGTTGCTTCAATCGGATGGCGGCTGCGAGACCGGAGGGGCCTAAAGAGACTTCGTTAGGACAAAACCTGTATGCAAAAAATTGTGTATCTAACTTACCTCCTCCGACTATACAAACATCTACCTCGTCAGATTCGCGATCGATAGTGGTGGGGTCAAAAGCTGCTTCCTCCGCATCTGGCCTCCTCGTAGACCGTGAGAATTGTCGGGTTTGTGTGTGTTGGTAGCGAGCATTATTCACCGGTTTGGCGACATTGCAGTATTGTCGTCGGCGTGGTGGCGTGGATAGAACGTGGCCGGGGTGCGAGGCAATCGCAGTCCGAGACGGCCATGTTCGAGCGGCGCGAATGTCACGCTTCAAAAGAAGCCGCGCAGCTCCTTTTGAGGCCATTGTGCAGATCAAAGACGGGCAACCCGAATTGCCTGAAAGTATGACACTATCGACAGCAAGGATTTGTGCAGTGGGAAATTGAATCTTGTTGGGTTTGTCTTTTTTAGCGCAGTGAAGATAAGATATTGCAAGTAGCCGGTTTCGGCGGCACCGTATGTATCCCCGACGCTTAGCCGAGGCCAATGGCAGCGCTGCTTAATAACCGGGGTTAGCCTATGGGCGTCATGGTAAATACAATCAAGGACGCCGATGGTATCCGCGGACTACATCATGTTGACTGTTCGTTAACGAGCAGATGAAAATGGCTAATGAATGCTAGCTGTATGTTCTGTCTAGCTAGCACACTACATCGTCCAAATACCATCTAAAATCGACCCTTCAGAGACATGCTTACGTAGCGATGATCGATGCGGCTCACCGTAGCATGGCTTGCATGTGAACACCGTCGAAGCACACCAAAATTTTGACATACAACACTACGGAGTACACGTGCTAGGATCGTTGTTTGTGCAATTATGCACAGCCTTATTGAATATAGTATCGGGAATGTACTGACTACTCTGTGAGAATGGCGCCAAGGATTGCGACAGATTGAAGTATGTCACTCCGTCCCTCGAAATGCTCCGTGGTTAGTCGGTGACATTCCGACCAAGCTAGCATTGTACTCGGCACTGGTTGTCCTGAGTCCCTGATTGACAAATGTACCCTAACGTGTCGGAGAATAATACATCAAAGACCGTACGAAGCAGTTTGCAGTTGTCGTTGCTACCCTTGGAAGAAGAAACGATTGCCTATCTATGACGGAGATCGGACGCGCCAGCGCCGGCTGCCTTGTAGCCTTACAGTTAGCCTGTCTGAGCGCGACGTGTCGTGCCTTGGCTGCCGCCTCCCCTTTTGCGCTTTCTCAGGCGCGACTGCTGACATTTTTTCCACATTATTGAATAGGAATATGAATATTAATGCGAATGTGATAGTCAGATTCATGTCAATATACGTATTATTGTATTTACCGTCCTGTCCACGCAGTGGCAGAAGACACGCTGAGGCAGCAGGCAAAAAGAAGGAGAGAAAAGGAGAGCCGCCGCTGGAAAGACTTTTTTGTTCGGTTTTCCCCGTTAAAGCGGCGAGGCGTGGACTCTGGGGATGAAGGAGGGCACTGCCTGCAAGCGGTGATTGGACTGCTGCGAAAACCCAGCCGGTGGAGTCTCAGCTGGAGGCAGCACCAACCAATGAGAAAGCCGGCTCCAAATGACTGTCTAACATCTGAGTCGGCTACGCCAATCAACAGTGTACATTCCGTATCGGGACTGGTGCTATCGCGAGATGGGCTCGCTATTTGCCAGTATTGGGTAGAGCAGTGGGTCTACCCATGTTTGGCGATCGCTGGCTGGTCCGAAGTTGCAGCGAGGGTGGGCCGCCTGCAGCCAATAATCAAGCGGCCAGTGCAGTTGCAGTATTAGCCGCTGCCAAGACTCCCGTCGGCCGTGGAAACGACGACCGAATGCGGGCAGATCGCGCGCTGCTTTTGGCGCCACCGCGGGCCAGCCTCCCCTGACGACAGCCAGCGGTCGCGCGTATATAAAGAGCCTGCCTCCCACGCCCGCCCATCTCGTTGAACTCTTGCTCTCGGTCTTGGCACTGCGCGGAAAACGCCAGCACGTTATCTCTTCCTCTACACCACCATCACCACCACCGCCAACTCATACTCTCTCTGGTGCTCAGCGCATCTATCTCTCAGTCGTGCTTCAGCAGTGCTTCCGTTGCGCTACTCTGGAACAAAAGTCTTCCCACTGATCCCTCTCGATTGCCGTCATCGCGCTTCGCCATAACGCATCGAGCCACTCTGCCTCTTACTTTAATACCATACCCAGATAGACTATTCCAAATTGAAACAGGAGAAAAAGAAAACCTCAAAAAAGAAAATATTGTGCATTAATCTGACCTGCTGTCGTTGCTATTGTTGCTTGTGTTGCTTGTGAACCGAGTTGCGTTCAATCTTTTTCGAGTCTAGTCGCCAGTCACCTGACCATCACCTGACCTGCCTGACTTTGACCGGACTGCGCCTGCCATCTACTCTAAAAGCAACTCTCCCATCGCCACTGTTCTTTTTCACCAAATCAAAGCCATCGCTGTCTCTGTCGCAGCATCTGTAGGGGAGGCATTTAGTTGTTCATCTCCGCACAAAGGTAAGCCTCATCTTTCTGCGACTACTTCTGGCGGTCTTGAAACGTGTTCTGACTCCTTTTCATCAGGCTAGTCGAGTTCGTCCAGTTCAGACTGACAACCTCACCATGGATTCACTTACGACCCATCCATCCAATGCACAGCAGGCAAAGGCCTTTACCTCACCAGCATCGCTCTCCTTTCCCGGAGGTGCCGGAGACTTGACCCCCCCTTCTTCCGAGAAAGAGGGCAACCTGGCCGGGTTGAACGGTCAGCAGCAAGGAGCGAATGCCAACGGCAATGGGGTGACGCCCGCGACTCCCGCTGCGACTCCAGGCGCGAATAACGTGGGGAGTGGCATTGTGCCTACTTTGCAGTGAGTATATACTATGCTGTCTGTCTTACTGGCCTCCAGGAAGCTGAACAAGACTCAAAAAGAAACATTGTCGCAACTGTCAACCTTGACTGTCGCTTGGATCTGAAGACCATCGCTCTCCATGCTCGAAATGCGGAGTACAATCCAAAGGTACTATAAACTTTGAGTTGTGTGTGTGTATGTGCACTTTCAGACCGTTGACTGAACTTGTCTAGCGTTTCGCTGCCGTGATCATGCGTATTCGTGAACCAAAAACTACCGCTTTGATCTTCGCCTCGGGCAAGATGGTGGTGACTGGTGCCAAGTCGGAGGACGACTCCAAACTCGCGTCGCGCAAGTACGCCCGTATTATTCAGAAGCTTGGTTTCAATGCCAAGTTTACGGATTTCAAGATCCAGAACATCGTCGGCTCGTGTGACATCAAGTTTCCCATTCGCTTGGAAGGACTTGCATCGCGCCATCACAACTTCAGCTCGTATGAGCCTGAGCTTTTCCCGGGTCTCATCTATCGTATGATGAAGCCGAAGATTGTTCTGTTGATTTTCGTCAGCGGCAAGATTGTCCTCACTGGAGCTAAAGTTCGAGAGGAGATCTATCAAGCTTTTGAGCTGATCTACCCCGTGCTTTCTGGTATGTGAACTCGTCGTCTTGGTATGTTTTGGGGCCACGGCTAATTAGGTATAGACTTCCGCAAGACTTAAGGGGTCGGTCAATCGGTGAGATTGCTGCTCTTGTGGTAATCAACACTAGTTTTCGAACTCTTGTATTAACATTATTCTTGTTTATCTAGAGTCCCGGGATGTGTATCGTCGTTCGTCAGACCGACCGCCCTTTCACTCCCGAATCGGACTCATTTCACGATTGGTGATGTTAGCATTTTAACGGCGTTTTAGCGATTCTTTTCGATTTCCCCCTTCTTCTTCGTCTTTCTCAAAAGAATTCTCTGTTATATTAGAAGGTTGCATAACCGCAGACTGTTTTTTCTTCGTCATGAAGAGGCGGTACATTTGCGCTGGTCGAATTCAGTGCCTGTCTTTTCATTCATCCGTCTTTATTAATCACTTCGGGTTCTTAACACACATCGCTTTACTTCTTAGTGTTGCTGATGTGCGGTGTGGGTGGTCTTTTTTTTTTTCAGTTGCAAAAGCAGAATGTCTATAGTGTCCCTTTTTAAGAAGGCACTATAATCCGTGCGCGGTTTATTTCAACAGCTAAGCTACACCTAGATGCGGTCTAGATGAGAAAAAAAAAAACAGGAAATTACTTGAACTGCTCGTGCCGTTTCTACTAGATGTAGCAACTTGTCTTCTATATATGCAGAGTAGATATATATACATATATTACTTGGCCAACTCATCCCGCAAAATCATTCCTATCTTGCCCGACCGACTCCCGTCGTTGGTTACAACAAACTTCTTTTTCGTCCGTCCATCGTTATCGTCGGCTTGAGGTGGCCACTTCCACAACTCGTGCAACTCCGCATCGAGCTTCCCCTCGAGCGCGTCCACAATCTGGTCGCCCAGCACAGGGAAGAATTTATAGCCATGCCCGCTGTCGCCGGTGGCTATGAAGAGGTTGCGGTGGGTTGGGTGGTAGGATATGAGGAAGTCGCCGGTGGGGCTGTAGGTCATTTTTTTAGATGCTTGTAAGTGTATGATATACTACAGATTAGACATTGAGTAAGGGTAGAGACATACGTGTCGGAATACCAGCATATCCGCGTGCGTGTAAATGGCCGCTCGGCGAAGGCTGGGAGCATTTCGCGGAGGGCCTGGCGACAGGCTTGTTGGCCTTCAGCGGGGATTGGGAGGTTGAAGACGGGGATGCTGGTGGTTATTTTCTGCTCGTTGGTGATCTGGGTCCCGCCTGGCATCGGGATCTCCTCCGGGTTGATGTAGCCGTATGCGTGGCGTGCGATCTTGAGCTCGTTGTTGCGTGGGGGGATTATGAACATGCCTGTTGAGAAGGAGAGGATGGTGGGCATGTGTGCTAGTTGTGTTTGCTCGTCGTCGGTCAGTTGGATGTACGCTAGTACTTGCCCTGTTGCTTCGACGAGGCCGCGGAGGTCAACCAGTTTGGCCGTCGAGGCTCCGGCGGCCAGGACGATGAGGTCGGCGGTGATTGTGCTGCCGTCTGTCAATGCGACGCCTGTGACTGAGTTGTTCTGGTCGTCGAAGATCAGTCGTTCTACCTCTGCATGGCGAACGGTGACTTTGCCTATCGACTTGAGCTTCTGAGCTGCATATCGCACCCCAGCTTCGGCATCCCCCCATCCCGAGCCGCGATTGAGATAGCCGCCTGCAATGTTCATGCCGGCTGCGAAGTGCGGCAGGACTTGTTCCACTGCTGCTTTGGTGGGGAGATTGACTACCAGTTTTTCGATCTCGGCATCGTCTTTGCCCTCATCTGCAAGGAGCTTTTTGACATTTTCATAGCTTTTGTGTGTGTATTTCTGTGAGTCTGGATTCCCGTCCGAGTATAAGAAAGCCAGTCCGTCCTGTGTATAACGGCCCTCGGCCCCCCATTCAGTGTTGCGCCATTTCTCAATGCCGGCGGCGGCGAGTTTGGCGTATGCTGGGTTTGCGTAGTCGGCGCGGACGATGCGGGATGCGTCGACTGAGGCGCCGTGCGGATTGGGAATGGTGGGTGCCGCTTCAAGGAGGGTTATGTCGTTGTTTGGATGGCGTTCTGCCAGGGAGAGAGCGGTTGATACTGGGCGGGTTAGTGATCTGTTGTTTCGATTGAGTTTGGTGTGCAGGGCGACAGCCCCTGATCATCGCCAGTAGATACGTCTGATGCAGTTTGGATGCAGGCACACCGATATTTTCTCGCTGCTGCCAAGTGGGCAGGCAGGGGGGTGCGTTTGCATGCATCATGTCTTGTTCTACTTACATCCGAATACCCCGCCTCCGACGATCAATATCGACTGGGGCAGCGCCATGTTCTGCTGTTGATGTAGTCCCTTTCGTGGTATCTGATGCCTCTGTCAGGACAAGGGCAGTTAAGTCGTCTTGTATATTCACGGTTGGTGTGCACTGTGAACATGAGCGCTGCGCCCTGCGACATCAGGGTGGAGAGGAGCGACATATTTCGGGACGCTACAGCTCTGCTATCGGAGGAGTCCCGCGCTGGGTCCGCCGACTTCGCTGGCCTAACGGCACCTGATCTCCAACGCAGACCATAGCCCAAGCTCAAAGTAAGCGTTTCTATCACCGAGCGTGTGAGTGGTATACGTCGTTGGTTACAGGTAGGCCGACATCTGTTCAAGGTCTTAAGACTTCACGTTAGAGGATTCAGTCTATTCCTAATATGTACTAGTCCGTGAAGCTCCTCCGCGGATCGTCCACGAAAAACCGAAGCGCATAACTCGTAATGTCCCAGGAACAGTGCATTTACCATGCATGATGCCCTCGCCACAATCATGCAGATCTGCGCGAGCGCTGTCACGGCTGTACAGTACTAAAAGCCGCAGGCCGGTCAAAAAACACCCCCAACCGCGGAAACCAACGTACGTCAGACACACAAAGTTAGGGATGGCAGCGACCGCATCAGATACTGACACCGCGCAGAAGAACCAGCGCGTTTGACAATATAAAACAACCGAAGCCTGCCGCCATTTCTCCGCGATGGCTGACCATCTTCGGTGTCGGGGTGCTAGGCATCAGCACCTACTGCGGCTATCTGTATACTTCCTATCGACAAGCCGTGGTCCAGTCCAAAACGCTGCAGGTGCCGGAGGATGTGTCTGATCGATACAATTCCACGGCACCCGGCTACGATGCCGAGGTCGAGCTTGGAGAGCGGTTCATGCGGTTGGGCACCAGGCGGAAAGAGCTTGTACAGATGGCGCGCGGAGATGTGCTCGAAGTGAGCTGCGGCACTGGTCGGAATATGGAGTACTACCAGCTTGGAGAGAAGAGGGCACTCGACAGGCAAGGACACTCGGAAGTGCAGGGCTGTCGGTCGGTGACATTTGTCGATCTGAGCCCGCAGATGGTGGACATTGCGCGACAGAAGTTTAGGAAGTTATACCCTGATTTCGCAAAGGTCTCGTTCCGGACGGAGGATGCTCGAGAGGTACTTCCGATTCACAGCGTATCGAAAGAGCGTGCAGAGGCGTCACGTTCCCAGGCGACGAAAGAGACGAAAGAATGGACATATTCACGACCTCACTTCGACACCGTGCTGGAGACCATGGGACTGTGCTCGACGGCCGACCCGGTTGGACTGTTGCGGCATCTTGGGTCGATCACGGAGCCGCACAGCGGACGCATCCTGCTGCTGGAACACGGGCGGTCGCACTATGAGTGGCTGAATAAGATTCTCGACAATTTGGCGCCTGCGCACGCGCATCGACATGGATGCTGGTGGAATCGCGATATTGGGCAGATCATCGAGCAGAGCGGGCTTGAGATTGTGGAGATTCAACGGTATCACCTGGGAACGACGTGGAGGGCTGTTTTGAAGCCGTGATGTGTCCTTTGTGGTGTTTGTGGATACTATATATGATGATAGATGTAGTTATTAGAATAAAAGTACGACTATATATGTAATTGCAATGCTGGTCCATATAGGTGTATGCTATAGAACTATACAGATTGGGTGTAAGACTCACGGTGGAGACTAAGTTCGATCGCAAGTGCTATTCAGCATGCGCATTTCGATGATGTCTTGATCGGAGAGTATGTATGTATGTGTAGCCCGGTAACTACAACTCTCTATGAACGGACCAGGCTGGCAAGCCACCCGCCGCCGTCCAATCAGCATGCGCGCGCCAACTAATGGCATTCCAGATTCAACAACCAAAACCTGATTCATCGGGTTTTTCCAGTACGTATTCGGAAGAGCATGCAAGTCTTACGCCGTGGGCGGTACCGTTGGCCCGGCAGGAGGAATATGACCAGTGACATGCGAGGAGGGCTAAAATTCAAATATTATATATCTAATCATGTATGCGACTATTGCCTGATTAGCTTTACTAGACTGTAGCAATCGGTCAAATGATTTTGCGTCGAATTCATCGTTGCTCGGTTCATGAGCAGTATGGCATTGATGGTTACAATAGATTGAATAGATCGTACATACCGCACCGTACATAAGAAGAGAGAATGCATTTGGGGGATCTGAGGTCTGAAATCTGGTTGTCATGGCAAGCATTCCACGCGACAGTGGGGCACACTGCCCGTAGCCATACTATGTATCCCTATGCGCATCGTACTATGTCCAGACGAGAGTACGTAGTATACAGCCGTACTATGTATGTGGATTTGGATAGTGGAAGACCTTGCTTGCATCCAAGAATAGCGATTGGATGGTGGAGGAGTCCTTTGGGTGCCGATTGGTCCTGTTTTATGTTTTATGTTTTGTGTGTTTGTGTGTTTGTCTTGTTTCGGCGCTAGGCCCGTTCGGGGTAGTTCCTGCACTCCAGCTCCAGAATGCGGCGCTAGTCCTGATTGCGGCTAGCGTCTACATAATGGGCCCAGATTACGCCAGACCAGCCACTAGCGCCGCACGCTGATTGGCTGCACCAACCTGAGGCAGGATGTCTCGGATTCCTCTTTCCCTCTTTTTTTTTTTTTTTTTTTATTTTTTTTATTTTTTGGCTCCTTCCTCCCTGCTTCCCGTCGCGCCTGCTGCATTTGCCCATCTGCCTCTCTTATTAAGCTGCCTTAGTATTTATTATTTATTCTTGTTGCGTGGTGGCAGGCAGGAAGGAGCGGCCGTAGATAAACAAAAGTAGCATCCTGAAACACCACGAAAGAACGACCGATCGTCCCCCATCTCTGGTCGCTGGTCGCTGGTCTTGCACCTCAGACAGTCAAAAGGATAGGCACACGGTGACGTCCCGCCCGTCGTCATAGACCGCAATTACAATTTGCCTCCTCCTCTTTTTGTGCCGAGAATCTGCCTTCGTTTTTGCCCCTGCATATTATTATTAGGCGGTGTGACGGCCACCGCAGATGCCGACCGATCATTCTATTTTTCTTCTTTTCTTTCTTTTGGTCCTTTTAGTCCTTTTGGCCATCCTGTGGTTGGACCAGACCAGACAAGACCAGCTGAGCACCGGCCGAGCCTTCTCCCGCGTCGGCAGATATTCTGTCTGCTTTCTTGATCGCGGCTTCTGCCTGCTGCTGCTCCTTTCTGCTTCTTCTGCTAACTTACCTGCCTCAAAATAACCCATCTCTCGCTTCTCCTGCTCTGCTCTGTTCTCTCCCAGGCCAGGACCAGCTATCCATCTGTCGCATTCTTGACTTTATTCCAAGCTCCTCCCCCCCGCTGAGCCACCACCGCCAATCACGCCCGTCGCAAAAAAAAAACAAACGGAGGCTCCTCTTTTTTTTTCTGCGATACCCACTCGACCTCCTGCCGATTTGTTCCGCCCTCGATCTCTTCCTCTTCGCGCATCTCTTGCTTTACTTCACTTTACTCCTTCAGGCTGCGTTGCGTGCCCTTGTATTATCACCACCACCCCCCATCCCCATCACCATCAGCCCCTTCCCATCATTCTTCATCACTTGTCTTCCTTCTCCTGTTGTTTTTACTATTAAATTTTTATCGTTCTTGTAATAAATTAATTTTCCCTGTTTGTCTCCTGTCTCTGTACTTCTACCCTTACTTTGACCCCCCCCCCTTCACCCCCTATAAAACAATATACACACCATGCCTTACAACACACGACGAAAGTCACTGTCGCTCCCTTCCTTAGGCATTCACTTGCCCAACGCCTCCCGCTCGCACAGATCGCCCTCTGCTTCCAAGCCGACGGCCTCGGACGACCAGAACCATCCTTCAAAGAAAGTCAAGAGATCGCATGATGCCGACTCCGACAAGCAGCTGAAGAGCGCATCACAGTCACAAAAAGTCGGTCGCATACGAAATGCGCGCGGCGGTTACGAGCACACCCCTCCCCCATCGCCCGGCGATGCGGTTGGCGCCGTTAAGATCGACACCGAAGGCATCAACGACGATGTCGTTGTCGCCGCCATTGAACAGCTGGAGAAGACAGGGAATAAACCGCATCTGGTGCGTGAGCTGGCCGCTGTGTTAGTCAAGATCAACGATACCGTTGCGAAGTAAGTTTCCCTTTTTACCTTTAGAACAGATTACAAGCGTTGCTAATAAAGATAGTTCTGCAAACCCTGCCGCGCTGCTTTCGTCGCGCCTGAGTGCCTACATGAAGCGTTCCTGGACGGCCCTGTCGCCTTGTCCCATCGGAAAAGAATTCATCAATGTGCATCCAAGAAAGGTGTTCTACTATCTGACCAACACGCCACACCAGCCTCTTCCGGAAAATTTGGAGGAGATGCTTGCCCTGGATGAGAAACGGTTGACGCCCAGTCTTTCCAGTGGCAGTGTTGACCAGGACGAGGACGATGCGATGGCCCGAGAGCGATCGCGACTCAGCCCCAGCCCCGAGATTGATCTTTCTTCTCCCGAATTTGAGGACCACGATGCCTTTAATGCGCGTGCCGCGACGTCTACAAGCCAGAATAACAACCACCACCGCCTGTCGCACAACCACAGAGCCGCTTCTCCGCCTCTCGAAGGGGACGAACGGGAATTCACGCAGACGGCTAGCTCGTTGCGCGAACGCGCATCGGAGGAAAAGGCTAGCCGACAGAGCAGCTTAGCTGCGTTAAGCATGCCCGTCGATGAACCGCAAACTGAAGCTGCGTATCCCGGTTCTCCCATGAACGAAGACCACCTCACATCCAGCGAGAAGAGTCAGTATGAAGACTATTTCTCTCACGACAGCTCGCGCGATCATCAACAAGACAGCGACGACGCTGCTGTCGCCGCTTTGTTCGGCACCTCGCCGTCTCCGTCGCTCACTTCGGTTGCATCGTCCTTGTCGTCTGGCACGACAGCGTCATCCGATTCAGAAACTCCTGATGTTCTACCTATGCACAGCGTCAGCGTCGCTGTTCCCACCGCTACTAGCCCTAATCTCGCTCTCGACATGTCATCCTCCCTGAAGCGGCCGTTTGACATGGTTGAGACTTCATTCCCGACAAAGTCAGCCGACCTGAAGCTCTCTCAGACGTTTGATTTTGACACGATTATGGAATCATGGAGCGATCTCCGCAGCCCTGAAACCGTAGAGGTTGACGAGCTCGATGAGATGTTTGGCGATATCTAGATCGTTTCCCTCACTCTCCTCTCCTCTCTTTAAAGAATACAGATACCTCTTTGATTTTGACTTTGGGTTGGGCAATTTTTTTTGTTTTCTGTTTCCTCAGATCACTTTATTCCTCTGACCAATTTGCATGACTCAGCATGATAGTTTCATATGCTCGGTTTTCTTTTCCGTTTAGGTGTTTGGGGATCTTAACTGTACAGTGTTCTTGTCTGCTTTTCAAAAAAGATACGGCGTTTGTTTTGTCTTGTGTTACTATGCTGTTCGCTGTTCCATTACCTACTACTCTAGACATTCTCCCTCCCCTCAAACTCATACAAACATTACTACCTCGATGTTTTTGTGTATCACTCAAGTGGATTCTCCAAAAGCGGACAAATCGGATAAACAGATTGATCAAATGGATTTAGATTTACAGACAGGAAGCCAATGCCGTTCAGAATCGTAGGGTTAAGATAATCGATTGATAGATAGATCAAGACCTATTCAAAGCTCGCCCTCTTCACTCCCATCGCCAAAATCCTCCTCTTCACCCTTTTTATCTCTATCTTCTTGATGGTTCTTTTGATTACTATAATAATTATTCCCGGCGCTGACCGAGGTGGTACTCTGCGGTCCTCCGGCGCTGAATCCGACCACCTCGCCTTCCTCGGTGATTTCACCTTCTTCGTTGCTCTCTTTCTGTCGCGTGGATGATGCCGTAGGTAGACCTGATGATTCAATGGACGCTCTTCGGTCGTCGTGCGGTACGCGCTCTCTATCTGCGCTGTGGCTGTGTCGGTTGTGGTTGGTGTGATCTCGCCCGCGCTCTCTATACTCGCCTTCGTAGCTCTCGGTTCTGCGCCAGTCGCGGTCGCGGTCACGCTCGAAATATCTGTCGTGCTCCCTGTATCTATCCCTATCTCGATCTCGATCTCGGTCCCTGTCTCTATCCCGCTCGCGATGCCGGTTGGCAAGATGATAATTATCATTTCGATTGGTGCGGGCCAGTCCCTGCTGCACAATCTCGTCTATTCGTTGTTGCACGGCGTCGACGGCCTCGGGAGGACCATGGCTGCCTTCGCCTACCGGTGGAGGCGGAGGGAGAGCGTGTGGTTGAGGCTGTCGGCGATGTGTGTCGTCCGTCCCCGATGGAATACGTGCAGCTCGCGGGGTGACTGTCTGGTGATGCCCGTTTGCGAGCCGTCCCGATGAACTCCGCGGGCTGTCTGAGGTCCACGACGGCCGCCTCGTGGGATCAGGCGTCAAGCGCTGGCGCTTGGGCGACCGCTCGCGAGCGTGGGTATTGCTTTCGTACGACGGGACGCGTCGTGGTGGAGACGGGCGGTGTTGAGCATCATCTTCTAATTCGGCTTCTCGCGACGAGCGTTTGCGCCCATTCGTCTCGCTTGTGGGTGTCGGTTCGGGCACGCTTTGCGGGTTCGGATTGACTATCCGTGTCGATTCCGTGCTGTTGTCGCCATCCGTCGGGATGTTTGGGTATTCGTGGGCTTGTCTGTGGACGGTTATATTCCGTTCATACAGCTGCACCATCCGGCTGACTGCGCGCTGCACTTCGGTCAGATTGACATCCAGCTGCACCCACCACGGACGCCCTTCCTCGTCGTCCTCGAAGGCCACATCGCACAGCCTAGCACCCGCCCAGAGAGCGGCGGCCGCAATGGTCCGCGGGTAGAACTGTAGGCAGAGAACGGTATAGTTTGAATCGTTGAGGAACGCCCAGGCGGCATTGCGTAGCGCTTTGTGGTCGTTCTTCCCAAAGTAGCATAAGAATTCGTAGCAGATTTTGTGCGGTGAGTCCAACTGCAGGTCGAAGCATAGGGCTTCTAGACATAGATCTTCATACGCGACTAGTGTGTCTTTCCACCTCCAAAACTCTTTATTCTGCTCGTCAACTTCAAGATTATTATTCTTCTGCGCCACCCGGCAGCAGGCTATGACGAACTCTTTGATTTTCCGTGTGTTCTCGTCTACCTTGCTGGCTAGGAACAGACAGCCGGCCGCAACGGAGTATGGGTGCAAGCCCGGTCGTCGCGGGAGATCGACCATGCTGTGCCGGACGAAGAAGCGATGCAGGTAGACCGCGGCCGTCGTTAGAGTGAGCTGTGGCAGTTTCAGCATGATGCCTACCTGCACAATAAAGTTTACGCCTTTGCTGCGCTGCATGTGTTCGGTGTCGGTGCTCATGCCGTCGAGGAGCGAGGGAGTGCGCAAGAGCTCTTCATCGCTAAAGTACCACTGTTTCTGCGCTGAGAGGACGACTTGGTTGGACGGTGCTGGGACTGGGCGTCGCGGGGGGTGTTGCGAGGAAGCCATTGTCGACGGTTGGGTGTGCTGGCTTGTTCGCGAAGTCGTTTACTCGTTGTCGTCAGTTTTGGATAACAGGCTCAGGACCAGCAGAGACTGATTCTTTCCCTCCAAAAATCCTGTCAGCTGTTGCGTCTATTTGAGCATGTCATATGGAGTCCATGGCAGGCTGATATGCGCCTAACTTCATGCTGTCCAGTGTCGGGGAGGTATGTCAATAATGATAATATGGAAGCAGGGAGGGAATAATAGATGGCGAGGTGTTTGCGCGTGCGGCCAATCACTTTTGGGATACAGTTCTGCCCGTGCATACCGCCTGCGCAGATTGAAGATACCATTAATAAGTTATTAGAACTATCAACTAGGTAATGGTTTTCGTTAAAAGGATATGGAATAATAATGTAACTGCTTAATTCATTGCTGCTTATGGTATCTAATTCATAAATAGTAGACTCAAACCCAAACTCCAGATATTTCCCATCGTCAAGCAAGTAGATGGCATGCCGGATACACCTGACCGGCCGAAATTTTCAAGAAATGAATATATATCACTCCTCCTCGCTCACTTCGCTTTCATCATCACTTGGCACATACTGCTGAGTCTGCTGCAAGCTCTGAGTTCGCGATGCCTCCTCCTCAAATGCCGCCTCCATTTCTGCAGCGAGAGCATCCTCGTCTTCGTCTTCGTTCTCGTCATCATCCTCCTCTCTAGCCGGCGAAGACGGTCTTGCGACGTTCTGCCTTGCCGGAGACGGCAGACGCAGATCTTCAATTTCTTCGTCCTCGTTGTCCTCCTCGTCGGTGCCATTGACAGAGCTATTGCTGGACGAGAAATGCGCCGGGTTGACCTTGAAAGTGGGTCGTGTGGGTGGAGAGCCCATGTCAATAATCACTTCCCCGTAATCGATGATGTTATTACTGGCATTTGGCGAGGTTTCTGCCTGGCTATCTTTCTGTTGATTATGTTCGTGCTCTTCACCGTCGGACTGCCCCGCGTCCGATATGACTATATCATCCTCTGGATCCACACGCGGTGCCGATTTCGGCTGTGGCTTTGCTTTGGCTCTTGCTGCGGTTGCACCAGATGCACTCGCCCTGGGCGCTCGTTTTGGCTGTCGCAGAGGGTTGGTTTGCTGCTTGGGTCTGGCAGGTGCCGGTGGCTTTGTCCCAGCCCTCGTAGGCTGCCTTGCCGGGCTGTGTGTTCGGCTGATAATCCCATGCGGATCTGGTGTCGTAATTGTTGACAGGGCTGGTTTCGCTTTTTCGGCATCTGACTTGGGGAGGAAATGTCGGAAGTCGTATGGGTTGTCGTCATCGGCATCTTCTGGTTTCTCGTCATCTGTCTCGTCTCGAGAGGCATGATCGCCGTCATCGCCGAGCGTATGTAGTTGCTCGTATTGTTCAATCACCTCCTTGTTCTTCCCAGGAGCAGAGCGCAGATTGAAATGTAGACTAGCGCTGACCGGCTCCAAAATGAAGGCCTTGCGAGTCGGGTCAAACACAAGGACTAGATTCCTCGTTTCGGAGTCCTGAATCGGCATAGATGGGTCTATGCTGCCTCTGTATTTATATTCCAACGTGGTCTGCTCGGCATTCCCTGCCTTGTCTGTAATAGCGAGGTTATATATATCCTGCGATAGAGGAGAGCGGGTGATTTTCGCGCGTTGGTTCGCCGTTGCCGACTTGCTCTTGTGGTTGTATGTGATGTTTATAAATGAAGCAGCAGCACCGTGCTTGTTCGCCAGTTTGTCGCCGAGCAGAATCGGGTATTCGCCCTGCTTTGTAGGGTCGATCATCATGCCGGTCGGCGCAGCCATATCGGTATTATAGACTAGACGCTTTCGTGGGATGGTATATAATCGTTATCTTTGCAAGTCAAGTGTGATGATGGTTGCATCGGATATTGTCGACTAACGGAGAGCATGAGGAGATACACAACGCATTGTTGGTGATATATAGGCCGAAATGATGGCTGACAATAAGAATGCCGGATTGAATGACTGAAAGAGCGATATATTTGTATACAGTTGAATCAAGAGGCAGCTGAATCGAGTGAGCGGTCCGGACTAACTATTGGGCCCCGGGCCCACTGACTAACCGCCGAGGTTACTAAGTTAACTATTTACTATGGTATAATTATACTCCGTACGGTAGTAGTAGTACGTACATACAATACGTATATTCAAGTATTGTCTGATTATATTTATATCTATCTATCAATGCTGTGGAGACGCTACGCGGGTTAGCTGCTCCAGTCTTCCAGCCAGAGCACGGTGTTTCCGCGTGATCTGCTCCCACTCGCGCACGACATTTCCGTCCTCCTCTTCTTCTCCTTCCTCTTCGTCTCCGTCCAGCTCCGTCAGGATCATGCTGAAATCACCGCCGAGTCGTCCTAGACTGGCTGCGCAGTAAAGCACCTGCGTCAGGAGGCTCTCTCTCGAGCTCTTGTCTTTCACGTTCGGGAGGTACGTGCGAAGGGTGTCGGTAAGCAGCCGAACTAAATGCATAGGGAACGTTGCAATTGCAGGCGGCAGCGCTTGCAGGGGATCGGGTTTGCTGGTTGGTTTCGTTGGGGGCTCTGTCTTCAGGCCGAGGGACTTGAGCTCTAGCCCTGTCGTTGTTTGGTCATTGTCAACCGGCTCTGGTGCGAATATGTTTTTATATAGTGAAACTATCGCAAAACTTTGTTCGCGGTAGATTTCAATGTACCGCTTCAAGAACCGCTCTGTTTGTTGACCCCCCGACCATGCAGAAGACCTAGACGCCGCCGGTGCTGCCTCAATTCTCCGCCGAGTTTCCTGGTCAGCTAACTCTCGCAGAGGGTCCAGGGCTTCCAGCGTAGAGACCAAATTCGCCAGTCTACACACGAGAAAGAGTGCTCCAAGAGCCCCCTCGCTGGATGCAGGAGATCCACGACTTCGTCGCGGGGTTTCTAGCTCGGGCGCCACGCGTCGGAGCCATCCAACGGTCCTCATTGCAGCTGCCAGCCGGACGTTTTGTGCCCTCAATCCAGCAATAAGATTTGTTGTCATGGTTCTCATTGCGTCTTCTGCCTGCAAGATGATGTCTTTGATGAGGGGTGAATCGGGGTACAGCGTCTGTAGTCTTTTGATATGAGAGTAGAGATCCAGTGCAGTCGAGTAGTTTGCGGAGGCAGTCCCTCCTGCCGTAGTTCCCACGGTTGTGGATGAGGTGGAAACAGCCGTTGAAAGAAGAGCGGGAAGCTCGAGGACGTCTGAAATCCTATCGACGTTTCGCGACAATTGCATTGCCTTCTTCCGGCGGTCTAGATGTGGGTTATCACCGGACTTGCTATATGTAGTCGAAAAGCGCACAGCCTCTGCGTCGAGCCGTGGTATTCCTTCTTGTAGATTCTTGACATCCTTTCGCAGCGACGGTATCAAGCGTTGGAGAGTTGAGAGGTGGTCGGATGACGAGATCAGGGCTTTGTGGGAACGGTTCGAGAGGGCCTGGAGGGATAGAAGCGTCGAATGCGCAGACTGTGATATTGACTGTGTTTCGGTAGATCTGATTTGCTCGAGCGACAGGCTCGTCAGGCGATTGAGGTATTTCGTCGTCGTTGCATCTGATGACGATAATCGCGGGGAATGCGACGTTGACGAGGCATTGCTGGCAATATAAGGGTCGAGAAGTTCCAGGATGCCGTCAGCCATTGTCTCTCCTGCACGGTCTATTCAGAACAAGGCGATCGATGCCTGCCTGTGAAGTGCGAACTAACGCTGGGAGAATGGCGGTTAAACAGGAACGTTTAGGTAGTCTGGACTGATCCGCCAATCGAGCGCAGCGTTATCAATCAGGCCGGCGGGTCTGCCGTCCGACACATGAACCCTCCAATGTTTCAAGTCGCTGCCTCGTGCCCAAATCAAGTTGAAAACGTTTATTCATCTCGCTATCTTCGTACCTTGTGTTCTTCCCCCCGCTGCATACACTTTACCATCGTTCTCGCAGACATCCCCGGAGCATGAAAAAAGAATCGTCGTCACCATGGGCAAACCGCGGGTAAGCCTTGAATACCGTCTCAGTGGAATAATAATCTAATACCTAGTCCTTCCAGATGATCATTCTGATCCGCCACGGCCAATCCGAAGGAAACAAGAACCGCGAAATCCATCAGTCCGTCCCTGACCACCGCGTCAAACTCACCCCCGAGGGACACAAGCAGGCGCTCGAGGCCGGCCGCAGACTACGAGAACTGCTGCGACCAGACGATACACTTCATTTCTTCACGTCGCCGTACCGGCGCACCCGTGAAACAACCGAGGGCATTCTCGAGTCGCTGACTTCGGACGACCCATCTCCGTCGCCCTTCCCACGGCACACTATCAGTGTGTACGAAGAACCACGACTGCGAGAACAGGATTTCGGCAACTTCCAACCATGCTCGGCTGAAATGTCTCGCATGTGGCAGGAAAGAGCCGACTATGGGCATTTTTTTTACCGGATTCCCAACGGTGAATCTGCTGCAGATGCCTACGACCGAGTGAGCGGATTCAACGAGTCGCTATGGCGTCTTTTCGGAGAAGACTCGTTCGCTAGTGTCTGCGTGCTTGTCACGCATGGCTTGATGACAAGGGTCTTCCTTATGAAATGGTACCATTTCAGCGTGGAGTACTTTGAAGATCTACGCAATATCAACCATTGCGAGTTTGTGATTATGGAACAGAACCGGGAAAACGGGAAATACATCTTGCAGAATAAGCTGCGCACATGGTCTGCGCTGCGGCAGGAGAAAGAAGAAGAACGAAAACGCGAGTCGGCTGCCAAGGGTCTGCCTAGTAGTACTCCAGTGGCTGAAGTGCCGCTGCGTAAGAAATGGGGTGGTTGTCCTGACGGCTGCACACATGGCCATTCCATATCGACGACATGGCGTCCAACGCGGCGTGACGAGGTTGATCTGTTCCGCGACGATGACGGAGGCGAGACAACTGATGCGAATGGAGGACCCATCAGCTTGCCTGCAGAGCGCAAGAAATCCTCCAAAGGTATCACTCCTTTCAAATCCTCTCTCAAGGACCGGAGAACAGGCAACGACAAATCGAAAATGCATCTGTCATTGGAGCCTCTCCACCTTGACGATATCGTGTCTTCCCCAAATCAAACTCCCTCTTACATTGGCCTCGGCGGCATTACCAACCCGCTCGAAGATGCCAATACCAACAAGACCAAAGACGCGCCTGTTCGAGGCGCAGACAAACTACCAACCATCCGCCTCCCACACACTAGCGCAGCCGATGCTGTCGCAAGCCCAGCCGGCGTGCACATATCCGACTCTGAGTCTGACGGCATGATGCCCGAGCAGAGCGAGTCGCTCGCTGCATTAGTGGATAACAACAGCAGCACCATGCACAGCACCGGCACCGCCACCACCACTGCGCGCCCAGCCGCGACGCAACAAGACGCCGAAGACGACGGCGATGACGAAGGAGCTGGCACCTCGCGTCGCATTCGACGCACACGCTCTACCAAGGGTGCTACTACTGCTACTACAACCGCTGCTATTCACAATCACCACCACAACCGCGCATTTGGCACTGCTCTAACCCGCGACAAGGTCGGTGGCAATAACTATCACCTCGCGCCCCGCAGAGCGAACGCTCTTGGAGACATGTCTGATGACATTGGCGCTGATGACGATCACTACGACAACCCTCACGACATTTACGAAGCTAACGATAACGACGATAACGACGATAACAGCAGCAACAAGAATCGCTATGGCGAAAACAAAAACAGAAGCAGAAACACCGAAAACCCAGAATCAGACTCGGAATTTGACCGCGCAAAGAGAGAGGAGGAAAGCGTTAATGAGAGCGTATATTAGGATACATACCAACCTTCATATTCTAACCGGTAGATACATAGATACATACCCACATACTTGTTACTACATTTCAGAACGTTCAAAAGATAGATTTTCTTTTTTTCTTTTTTTTTTTGTATCTAGTTTCCATCTCTCGAAAAGAATGTTCCACTGAACCATTCAGATGTGATCCTGCGTAGAGATCGACGATTGGTGTATGGTGTATATATCATGCTTGCTGACTCCGATTCAATGAACGAGCAGAAAAGAAAGGTAGGCATGGCATGATAGATGTTTTGGAAAAAAAAAATATTGTTCGCTTATGTAAATGTCTGACTGCAACGACGCTAACAATCACGCAGATTCTCAAAATAGATGATCCTTAAATTTTTTTTTTCCATTCCTTTTTTTGGTTTTCAAGGGGGAGGGATCAGTCAATGGTGTGTGATGCAGAAGGTAGAACAGACAGAATCGAGTTTTTTTGGGCGTTTCTTCCGATCGAAATGAAGTGAATAAAACTCTGAAATGAAACTCACAAGGGGAGAAAGAGAAGAGAAATTGTTATATAAACATGAAGTCCGGCAATCTCAACACAAGCCGCTGTAGAATCACAGCCGAAATTCGAATTGAAGAATCCAAACGAAGAAAATTATGAACGCCACGATTCAAAAGAAATAAATCGTAATGGAGACAAAATCAAAGGAGTTAAAAAAAAGTCTATGGGTAATATTCGCCAATCAACATGCAAACAAAAACCAAATGGGGTAAAATCAAAATGTCAGATCAACTAAAGGTCAATGAATAGTCAAAAAGGGTAAAATTGAATGGAACATGATATGAAAATTCGTAAGCCGTGAACTTCTTTGGCGAAACTTTTTGCGCTCTGGACGACTTTCGAATCGAATGAGGTGCGCGTAAAATGCTCAGTGAGCAGATATAGAATGATAATGAACGTAAGCCGTATTGTTACTGCTTCTTGTGCAGGCTGGCGTTGAAGAAATCCAAACACTTTTTGAAAAGAAACATGGCTCGGATAAAGCAAAATAAGACATAGCTTGACGGGTTGTCAAGGCTTTGAGCGGTATCGTTGAAAGAAAACAAAACAATTTAATAAATCAGTAACGAGAAAAAAAGTCGAGAATTTTTTTGGACGTCGACGACGCTAATATGCAAGAATTAACCGGCAACCAAAGGTTGAAGGGTTCCAAAAGTGTTACCGCCAAAATAGTGATCCTGGTGCTTCAAGCAGTAGGCGCAGCCGCAGGAAGACCCATGGCCAGTCCAGACCGAGTTATTCAGAGGCGCGGTATAGACAGGTGTATGATGGTACGATGGTGGCTGCGAACGTGGGTGGTGAGAATACGGGGTATATTCAGCCTGTGAGACCCATGAACGCGTGTAGGGAGGCGGGGGATTGTTGTATATCCACGCGCTTCCATTGTAGTAGTCTGGCGTGTTAGGGCCGCTGTGAGGGGCTGAAGGAGGCGAGTATTCACATGCAGTCGGGTTCAACCAGGTATTTTCGAGCGCGTTGTTTCGTTGATACTGCGGCGGGATCGGGCCATCGGGAGACATAAGGGGCTTGGAAATGGTGAGTTGCCTCGCGATGTTAGTATCAATCGGGGATAGTTTTTGACGAACTTCGTTGCTGCGGGTAGTCATGGTCGCCCGGTAGCTTTCCCAACGGGCCAACCAGACTCCGAAACCATCCTTGGTGTTGTGAATGCGCTCATGGATCTTCCACTCGAAGGCAAAGAGCCAGTCCAATTCCATCGAGTTGAGTTCTGATACGGAAATGTTGCTGACCTCGGCCCACGAGCGGTTCTGAAAGGTGTTGTCGTCCAGAAACTTGCTCCCCAGTAGCAGGGCTGTCGTCAACATCCTGTACACCTGTCCAGTGCCAGTAGCATAGACTCCCTTCGCTGAGAGCATACGCATCCTTGTCGCCAAGTAAAAAAGGCCTAGCAGAATGGTCGAACTGGGGAGGCGGGTCGAAGAAAGAATCTGGTGAACATATTTCCGAAACGGAGGCGGCACAATTGTCTGTCCTGGGTAGACGCTTCCAAGCAAGTCAATATCATCTAGATTGATTCCGGAGCTGTACAATGCATACATTCCCTGGGCCATTTCGGCAACGAAATCTGACATCTGATCCATCTCGTAGTCGAGGTGGGCGGCAACTCCTCCGGTGGGCTTCTCTTCCTTGACACGCGTCTCTGGTATCTGGGCATCATGGCGACGGTACTGGGGTGGAATGGCGGCGTCATTGAGTTGGATGTTCGACCGGATCGGAGGTAGGGTTGGGCCACTGCCAGGAATAGCTCCGTAGAGTGCCTGCGCGCCTCCCAGTTGCGGCTGATTCAGATGCTGTTGTTGCTGGAGCACGGGAAAGTCGCGACCGCCTCGGCCCGATGTCATTGCCGGGAGATGGGGGTTGGATTTTCCGAAGCACGAGGCCTGAGAGTACTGCTCAATGAATTCGCAGCCAGTCTGAGAGTAGCGTGGAGGGAAGTTCTGTTGGCCGGTGACGTAGAAAGGTACGTCGACGTCCATTTTACCGTTTCCAAGAAGATGAGGTGGAGTTGGCGGCAGGCCATGAAGGCCTGGGTTGTAGAAAGACGGCATGCTGATTGAGATAAGTTGGCTCACGGCGAGGTAGACGGGTCAAGCTACAATCCTCCGGGGAACGATATCAGCAAATCGGAAGCGATTTGTTTTCCTTTGCTTCTTCTTTTCTCTTTTCGTGTTCCGAAATCTCAGGCTTGGGATATACCAACCGTCTACACTACCGCCACGTCCCGAACTCGGGGAGCGCTGCTCAACGAGCGGCCGCTCTGTTTGAAGGAAAGACGAGCCGCGTCTAGTTCGTTCTCATGGAGAGAAGGTTGACAGAGACTCGATGTTCGCAGAGCGTAGAACGTCCCAAAGGAAAGCTGATGTGTAGAGGTAGCGAATTCGTCAGTTATCCGCGTCGTTCCTTGTTTTGTTTTTCTCCCTGGGTATCGTATGCGTTTTAAACCTCACTAGGCGAGATGGCGATGCGGACGAGCAAGGCGGACGCGTAATAAATGACAAGATGCAAAAATTCAGCGTTGAATTTGCGAGATAGCAATGGGCACAAAGCAAGCACAAGCTAAAACAAGCAAACACGGCACAAAGACCTTTTTTTTTCCCTTCAGTCAAAAACCACGACGAAAATTTGGGAGGGGGGGGGGGGTGTTGAAAGTTGTAGTAGCGACCTAGCGAGAATCGACGACACTTAATGAAAAGCTCGCCGACGGACAGATAGTATGAAATTCGAAGGGTTAAATGACGAGATTGGAGGAATAAAGAGGATGGGGAGGGGAGGAGGATGGTAGAGGTAGAGAGGGTAGAGGAGAGGCGGTTGGAGAGAGAGAGCGAGCGAGAGAGGAGAGAGAGAAGAGAGGCCGCTGAAAGGGAAGAGAGAGGAAGGGGAAAAAACCAAAGCGGTTTGGTGTGGTGCTCCGGGCTGTGGGCGAGGCTAGTGTAAGCTTACCGTACCGTCAGTCTTGTCTGCCTGCGCTGGGATACCCGCAATACGACACCGCCGCGATTATTAATAGAGCCACCGCCTGCAATAGAGCCCAGCGGAGTGCCGGCCGTACCGTACCATACGCAGCACTCCGTACTTGTCAGAAACAAAATTACTCGGGCCTGGACTAGTCCAGTCGAATTCCAGTCGCTGCAAAAAAAATCAACAGCCTGAAACGCCTGTGATTTGTAACTGAGATTTTACTTTGGTGCGCCGGCGTTCATTCGGCCCTGGGCCAAAGCCCCCAGGGGCCATGCGATAGGCATGGCTGAGTGCGGACTCCGGTGTTTTTAGCTCCCAACACACACACACGTCTAACTGAGTGACCCAAATCAGCCCCTTTGCCGGGCGCTTCACTCTCTTTATTGGAAGACGCGGTTGATCGAGTTGACTCCATGACCGTCGCTGAGACAGTAAGCAGGGCCGATCGGCTGCCTTGCCCATATCACAGCGAGGCAAGGTTGCACGAATAGCCAGGCTACAGACATAGAATTCCATTTTAACAACAGGATAAAATGTGAATGGACAGGGCACATGATATGGTTATTATTCGTCAATAAGTTGACAGAGGAGTTGATACGGTTAGGTACGGAGCATCCACCAGAGGGCAGACCTGAGGGAAATGTTGTATTTACCTGTACGGAGTACAGTAAGTAAGATTTACATGGTTTGATGCTAGCCATGCATCGCATGGCAGGTGACGGCCTCAGTGGCTTGGTCCTTGGCCACTGTCATGTGTGTCGACTGTCTCAGGTCAGTCGAGGAGATCATTTCTACTGTCTTTTGTCAATGATCCAGGCTCCGATGCCGTAGTGATCCTTTGTCGAACATATTTATATTTTTATTTTTGATGTTTCAATTTATGACTTGTGTTCGGTGCTCGTCGTTCCATCAGCATGTTTCCATAATAATAGTTGAGAAAATACCGTATCGTACCGGAAACGAGGGCGTCAAAGGCAGCAACCACACAAATTCAACACAATATGATACGATGGGATACGATACGATACGATACGAGCGGCCGTTGCTGCGAAACGCCAGGCTCCACCGTTCCGCGACTGGTCGGTGGGCATTTGCCACGAGGCCATTCACTATTTTCTTAGCATCATACTATTATTATCAGACTGGCTATGTTCTTAGTACCCAGTGTAAGTTACCAGCGACCCCATATTTGCCCGCGCTCATTGGCCGTGGCGTCCTTGGCTGTGACGGACGGATGAAATCGCGCGTAAAAACTGCATTGCCTAATCGGGCAAGATTCTCTTTGGGCCGCCTTGCTTTTGCACACCTGCCTTTTTGCCATAAACTCCCTTTTCCTGGATTAATAATGTGCGTTGTATGTTATCTTCTCTCGCTCTTTCGATGCTTCTAGATTCGAGTGGCCGATTACTCGACGGACGGCGGATGAACGACTCACGACGAGACGATCTCGCCATTCGATGACGTTGGTGCTGGTGCTGGTGCTGGCGGGCTTCCTTCCAACGCCGATATGATCTCATACGGTGGGCGCAGGCCATCAATCATATCGATTATCGCCTAATTATCACGTACACTATAGGATAGCTATCGGCTCGACGACAGTTGTCCGACACTCCTAGGAAAAGAAAAAAAAAAAAAAAAAAAAAAACCACGGATACGTGACTCCGCCGTAGTATTCTGGACGAGCACGCCGCGAATAGCCCGGGATCGTGCCCCGGTCTGTTGGACTGCCAGTGCAGACTCCTTCTGCAGTAGAGTATGATTTCGTGGGTTCTATGGCTAATTGACTATGAGTGTTATTATGGCGGGGTCAACTGACGTCGCTTTCATGCCGGTACTTCTGGTGTTACTCATCGGCGAGTCAAATCCTAATACACCGGGTGTACTTCGGTAATTGAAATGCCTGATATCTACGTATGTAACTAGCCACGAACGTACAATGGATATGTACCTCGCTCAATATGTGAAGATACATGTAGGGATGTACCCATTTGTGTCCAAAGACCCCACCACTTTTTGTCCGAGTGATGATTTGAGAAGGCAAAATTTTTTTATTTTACCTTTTAAAAAGAAAACTAGTCCCTTAGGTTCTGGCTATCTCACTTCCCGGCCAATACATGCTGGCAAAGGCACCCGAGGATGGCCGAGCTGGAGCATTACCCCTCACGCCCGGCGGCAATGTGCATTTGGGATGCTAGGTACCTCGCGCCGTCACATCTGCCTATTCGTAATGGAGTGAGTCATTCGTTGCGCTGTGATGCCTGCCCGGATCGGAAGACGGCATGCTGCGCTTCTCTTCACTTCATCGTACCGTACATACGAAGGGTTAAGTTACAGGAAATACCGGATGACAATGACAGGGCACAATATTGATCGGTATTCACGGAATCAAGGTTGGGTTTCCAATGGTGTATTATGCATGCATGCATTGCTTTTCGAATCTGATATTATCAGCAATGACATCCCGATTAGGAAACTAGGGCTGCAAAGTACCGCGCTGGACAGAGTGCTCGAAACAAAACACTTTATTTATACGACAAGGAACACTGTCTATTTCATTTCTCGCCGCTGTTGCATTTGTGTCTTCTAGTGAATATCATACCGGAAAATCAATACCATATGCAGGATATCTAATGTTCATCGAGTTAAGTGACAATCGTTTTGGTATGACCAGCGGTACCTGCTCCAAGGCGTACCAAGTCATTTTAATTTTTCTCTTTTACTGGGCAAGATAACTAGGGCATCGCATACAATGTTGTGTGTAGGACGCATATATTTCCACGATGCTCCTGTAGAGTTATATGAGACCGGCCACAGAGCTCGACATTAATATTCACATGATCTCACCGCGCCAATATACGAAGCCATGTTCGCATAATCTGAAGTACTTCTGTAGAAGGTGGACGGGGTATCAGGTAAACAGCCAATGCAATCATTAATAGATATAAGTTTCTACGATTTCCAGGCGAAAGAGACGGTTTTGCGATGCTGACACAACAAATAGTCTGGCTAGCAATGAGAATTAGTGAGATATGCTGCATCGCATCTGTCGGTTTCTAAACTCTGGATTCCTTCGTGATTCTCGGACTGTCGATGCGCGGATGCACTCTCTTCACGACGGCTCATTAATTCCATGGCGAGAGCTCTTCTTCGACTGTGGTGCAGAGGATGGTTATTTTTGGGGGAAGAGTTTGGTGCATACTTACACTCGCTTCGGACAAGTGGCAACCAATTCATTACGAGTAGGTAAATAGTTCAACCAACCTCGGGAAAAAAATAAGAAAGGATGGAAATAATTCAGATTTACCTGAAAATATACTGATACCTTTGCAACTTTCATATGATCGAGGAGCTACTTTGCAAGAACGTCATCTCGGGCAAATTATATGTATAACAGCGGACGTTGTGCAATGGCCTGAGGCACAGCAGACATACGAATGTCTCAACAACTTACACCATATATGACCCCCCAAAGCGGGAGAAACGACCAATAAGCCAACAAGAGCAAATGGACATGCGCTCATCGCGAGTGATGTAGTTTCTTCTATTAGGCTAACACCACCTGGAGCTAGGTGCGGCTGAGATCTATAAAAAGGATGGGTTTGCTACGTCAAGTTGTAAAAATTACCTGGCAATGCTGCTTAAACGTCGAAATGAACTAGAAAACTAGCACTAAAACAATATTAATGCAGACTTAAGAGAATTGGCAAGAGATAAATGTGAATGGAGAAGGTCGTCAGATGGTGCTTGTGTTGAGATGGCTGAAAAGAGATACTCTCTAAACCATGGCAAATAAAGTTGAAACCGTAATCCAGCAACATACTTTCATCTGATTTTTCGATCATGACAGCTCCAGAAACACGGTTACAAAGTCAAACTCCCTATCAGGAGGCACAAATCGACTACTTTCCTCTTCCTGGAATCACGTGATGTGAGGCCCGCCAACCAACAGCCTTATTTAAGCTTTATCGAGAGTAAACTACACAAGTTGACTGATCTGACACATGAATTCATGAGTGAAAACAGCCAATGAACTTCTAAACCCCTAAATGATAATACAATTCCATGCAGAAATACCAACCAATAGCCTCAGTCGACAACGGGACGAAGAATTTTCGCACAGGACACTGCTGGGAATGCCGTCGACGTGCCCTGACTTGCGACTTCACACGTCCAGGATGCACCCGTTGCGCCCTTAAAGGCATTGATTGTCCCGGATATGGCGACAAAGAACCCCTGCGACTGAAATGGCTTGCGCCTGGGAAGATCAAATCCCGCAACTCCGGACAAAGCAGGAAAACATCATCAAGAGAAGTATATACATATGTCTCTCCTCCTAGGACGGATATTCGGACCGACTTCCATGCCGTCTTCCAGGCCATCGAGTACTGTAAGTACAAGCTATGCGTTCAGTTTCTTGCCCGCCTAGACTGCTGACCTCTTGAAAGATACAGCCTGCATGCTACCAAATCTCTCTCATACCTCAAGACTTGGCCAAGATAGTGCCGCCTACCAGCTTTCGCCGGTAGTGTCCCAGATGCTAATGGCCTTTCCAGACCATGTACGATTTAATCTAGTCTGCCTGTCGCTCAACCATCGACTGAACCAGACAAAAAGTCACAACCTAGGCCATCATAGAAATGTTCTGATCAGGAACTTCCTCCACTACCGCGGCCTTATTCTGCGCTCTCTAAGCGAGGCAATTAATGACGAAAACAAGCGTCTTAGCAATATCGTCATTTTTGGGATTCTAAACATTCTGCTTATTGATGTGGGTTGAATTTAGGCCAGACAAAAACGCACGTCTGCTGACGTTTAAAGGCTCAACAAAGCACCCTTTCGTCCTGGCGCCAACACCTTGAAGGTGCTAAAAGAATAATCGCATTACGCGGGGGTATGCGTGCCGTAGACAAATCAGCTAGCGCAGGACCATTACTTTTCCTGTTTGTGTAGTATGACTCTTCTTGACACTCATCGAGAGAAGAAAAGAAAAGCAAGGACTGATTGACCTCTAGCATTTCGACCCTGAGTGATGCTACCTCACCTGCCTCCAACCTAGTCATAACTCCCACAAAACCTGAAATCGAAGAATACCAATTCATAATAGAAAAGTATGGAAATGGGGAGTTTGGCGTCAACTCCTGTCCAGGGCCCCTGTTCACCGAAATGATCAAGATCAATCACATCCGCGCACAAGCTACCTCACACTACCAGCTTACACACCGGAAGAATCTCACTTTTGAGGCACACGAATTACTCACCCGGGTCGAAAGCTTCTCGCCGGAAGCTTGGGCTGAATCTAGGTCATCATCATCATCATCATCATCATCATCATCATCATCATCATCATCATCATCATCATCACCATCACCATCACCATCCGCACCACAAGACTGGAAACTGCTAGGAAACGTACACAAACTCGCCGTAACACTCTACTGCATCTCTTCCCTGCAGAGCCTGTCCATCCTCCCACCCAGCCCAATCCTCACCAAACGCCGCGCAGCGTGTACCCAGCTTTTGCATACACTGCTGATAAGAGCAATGTCAAGCCAGAGCATGAGCCGGTTCGTCCTCTGGCCCGTGATATTCCTCGGTGTGGAGGCAGCAAAAGCTGCCGATCCAGCGATGATGATGCGCACGTTTGTGCAGGAATCGCTGCTGGAGATAAGTCGCTTTACGGGCTTGTATCTGCCCATCGCCGCGAAAGATGTGCTCGAGAGGTTCTGGGATTCGCGCGAGACGAGCTGGGATGCTTGTTTTGATAGACCGCACACCTTTGTGGCGCAATTGGCGTTGCCGGTGAATTGCTCGAGGGAGGCGCATCTCGCTCCGTCGTTAGGGGCGCGTTGACCCTTGATACCAATAGCAGCAGGCGGGGCGATGCTACGTCTACGAACTAGATCAAGAGAAAAAAAGAAACCGTGCAAATATTAGGCAGGCAGCCTCAAAGGTCGATGTAGATGAATCGATCCTTTATATAAGTGCGATGTTATGCTCAATAATCCCTAATCTATCTCCTTGTTATATCACCAGAAGAAAGGACAAACTCCCGCCCTCGAAATCCATTAACCATAAATTATATAATCCACGTTGCGCCTGAACAGCATAGGACAGAAAGAACAGAAACAATACGTCCCTAGATTTAGCGGCAATTCATGGAGCCCAGGAGTAACTCTTGAGAAAGTGGCTCCGCGCTGTGTCGCTCGCTTCAGTGCGCCATTTTGACTTCCATTCCCATTCTCTGGATGCGGCCTCGACTAGCGCCTCTTTGCAGTCTGGCGGAAGCTCCGCTAAGACATCGGCGCTCACAAACTCGGGATGTAAAGGATTCGCCATGCTGATTACTCCATTCGAACCAATATCGTGCACGTCGCCGTCTGGACCGGGACGACCTAGCGTGCTTGATTCGGCAGTCTCGTAAACTACGTCGGTGATGGCGAAGTGACGCGTGAATATGGAAGGGACTGGTGGCAGTATGCTGGGAGCGGCCTCCTCGTCGACAACACCATCGTTATCGCTATCGTCATGGGGTTTTGGCGTGGCGCCGTTGGTGAGTTGAAGGGTTGACATGTTTTCTACAAGCTTCGTGGACGTTTGCGATTCTTCCAGCGGAGGAACATGTTCCCATCTTGCATGTGTTGGCTGCATTATTTTGGGGTATTGCATGAAGTTGGTGTGGACGTCGTATACTCCCTCGAGATTCTCCCGTCGCACTGTCGACAGAACCGAGTTGAACCGACTGGTATATGAGTTAGCACGCGGTCAAGTATCAAGTCAAATGAGCATGAGTTTACCTGGCCTCTCTGGCATGTTCAATCATCCAATTGTCGCCAGTCACAGTCACCTTGCGCTTCTTCGGGTCAACAGCCTTCCCGTTGGGCAGCGGAATAGACGGTGCTCCAGTGTGATAGACGGCACTTGCACCATGCCACGCTACATACTGATTCCGGTTGTAAGGCTCCCCGGGAGGCGGCAACTTATCTTCAGGGACAGCTATCTCACCCTCGACATCCCCCCGTTCCAATGCGGCCTTCTCGTCATAGTCATCAATGACTTTGCGTCCGCCGATGACAATTTTGGCTCCAAACTCCCGAAACACAGATCTCGCTGTGACCACGCCAATGGCTCTCCCTTTGTACGAATGAGGGATGATGTCTCTCTCGATTAAGTCGCGTTTGGCATCATCGTCGATGATGATTTTGTAAAGAAGCTTGTGCTTTTGGAAAAACAGGTACGAATCTCGGAATCCAATACAACGCGCCGGTTCCGTAGACAACATGTACAGGCGATCCCCGCGGTTGAGAATGGTAAACGTGCGCACTCTATATTCCCTGTCGCCTAGCAAATTGCCCATCTTGTCTACTTTTTTTTCTCCTTCTGGAATATCCGGAAGAACCACCTCGTCATCAACGACATCCATCATCGTGCCTTCTTTATCGACAGCGACCTGGGTTACATGCGGGTTTCCGCCTCGACGACCCCATCTTCCTCCGCTAGCAGCAGGTCTCCCTCGTCGTCGTTTCACTGGCGTTGTGACCACGATCCTCTGTTCACTTCCATCATCGGGGAGGTCCCATTCTGGCGGCGGGTTCTTCGGGGGACGGCCTGGGCGACGTTTGCGCGGATATCCAGCGAGTCTACCACCGCCTCGAGGTGTGCCGAATTTTGATGGAGTATCTAGGTCGGGCGCTGGACTTGATCGGTTTTCCGCCTCAGGCTGGGCTTCGACCGCAGCGCTGGCCTCACGCTCGCCTCCTTGTTCTTGTGCAGGTGTTGATCCCTGTTCCTGTTCCTGCTCCTGTTCAGCCTCCGGTTCGACATCAGGGTCTTCGGCCTGGTTCTCGGCTGTTTGGGGCTCGGCGCTGGATTCTCTGCTTGGCGGCGCATCGGCCATTTCTTCGTCAGAAGCATCGGGCAAGCTGGGGGGAGCAGTTCCTGTCATTATGGATCAGCTTGGTCAGCTACCAGTGGCATTACAGTGTGCTGAAAGTATATTGTTGATTTCAACATTTGCAATAATTGAAAGAATGCGATGGGAGGAAGGACGGAGCAAGGAGAGAAAGAAAGAACGGAACTCACGCATTGACTGGGCGGCCGCCTGAGCAGCTGCCCTCAGTTTTCGAGCCATTCTGGGAGGAGCTCTGATTGAAGACTGGCCAGCTCCCTTGTAGTCACTGCCAAGTGCTTTGGTTATTGACTGCTTCTGGCTGTCGCGCGCTTCATCGACGTGCAAGCCCGACCATCCCGGCTTCACATTATTCCGATGCCGATCACGTGTATTACGCTAGACCACATCGGGTCTAGCGGAATATCTGGGGCCATGACTCGGCGAGCCCTAACCCCGAAGGCTGGCCTTGATTCCGATCGATCCCGGATCTGACGTCACTCGCGGCAGGCTTGAAGGCTTGCACTGTCGATTTTACGTAGTACTGTTGTAACTGTGGTATTTGTTTATATCTGATTGATATTGGCTGTGAGAAAACTGGATCAATACTGTTCATCCCATAGCTTCGTAATATTCAGCTACGTCGGTTGTTTTACGAGGAGTTGTTCGCTGCAGCACCAATATTGGATAAGCCCCCAAATGCACCTGATCAGCTCAAAAGCAGTATCCCAATTCTGTGCTATCTATCAACCTTCAAACAGTCAATAGCTTAGTCAGAGGTACAGAACTCGGCGTCTAGCTGTACTCTTCTACAATGAGGTACTCGGTGGTCAATACTCCGCACTCAAACTCCTCTGACCCCCCTCACTCTAGCCTCTTAGTGTCGAGCTGTCGTGTTAGTGCGCATTAGATCTGCTTCCGAGACATGGTGGGTTATTACCTAGTACATAGAGCCTACACGCTTGTGCATACCCTTCCGCTCTAGATAAGAAGCAAAGATTCACATGTGCGAGCGTGTCATTTGGGATGACGTCGACAAGCGTACCACCTCGTCTCGTCCGAAGAACTAGACCGTGGGCACTTTTGTCTTCCAGCGCGGTGATATCACTCCACATGAAGAATAAACTCAACACATCCGGTTATTACTCAAAAATTATCATGGAATTAGCAAGGCTGTTGAATTGAAGGGCAAGGAAGCTGCGAGAGTTTTAACTGAGACAGCTGCGCGTGGCACAGACCAATGTAAGGTTATCAAATCGTGAGTGTAGAGTATATGTATTAAACAACTATATGCTTAATTCCAGGATTCTCGGAATCTAATGCCGTCCTATCCAGCAGGGATTTTACGTGATTTGCACGCCAAGTGAATAGCATTGTTGAAGCTATGCATTGCATAGCCTGACATCAACCTGCGGAGAATCGAAGCGCTCACCTGCATAAATCCAATCAAGCTAGAGATCAGATCATATCTTCCCGCTTACGAGATCAGCTGAAACCTGAATCCATATTTATTTCCCTACAATCGACTTATTTCAGCATCAGTGACCGCCATTGTGGCTGGAGCTCATGCTGACTGTTCCCTCATTTGTGATAGAGATCATTAGGGTGCTTGTTGTGTCTCCGACCGCATTTGCTAGCAAGCAAAAAGCAATAAGCAAGCTCCGGGTACCTGGCCCCGTGCCAGATACATCTATAGAGATCGACGCCATTCTGTGTGGGAGATCCCCCTACTTGCCGGCCGTCGAGTAAACACAGCTCCTACTCCCACGCGTCTCAGCTCAGTTCTAGAAAGTGACATGAGCACGGTCCTACTCGCCGACATGAAAATAATGCAAGGATCGACTACAACTAATATACAATGCCATTATCGAGGCATGACCGTATATGGGGCCTCCGGAGCACTGCAATCCTTTTGATCGGGCTGCTTACATAGTACATACCCCACGAACCTGTAGTCACTCGTTAGTAACGCCACGCATGTCATGAGAAAATACCTCGCGCCCTGCCGATACCTGTTCGCGATATGATACAGTAGTACGTATTACATTTTCCAGCTAATCTGGCATTGACAAAACATGGAGATCCTCTGGCATTTTTCAGCCTATCCCCCTTTTCCGCTATATATTCCCTGTTTGGGCGTAGTGCTTTGTGGTTGTGCACAATGCACATTCGTGGCGACTAAGCGCCTGTCTTTTGATAGACCGGTTCAAATATCGGCTTTCTCTTTCGATCGATTTCTTCTGCTTTAGAAAAACAAATTCCCATCGGTAGCCGCGCTTCATGCCTGCAGCCGATGCCTGGTTGTCTCCTGGGGCTTTGACGACAAGGCAAATCTGGAAAGGCGCAGGACTGGCTGAGAGACTCCATTCTGGCTCCACCAAAGCGCGTTCATTTTCTGAATTTGCCTCATCATAACTCAGGTCGACTTAGTTGGCTAGCCAATTTGAATAATGCCTGCTGAGTCATTTTCGCAGTCTGACCGAAAACCTTTTCTCGTTTCGTCCGTACAGAGGCATACACAAATACGTACATACCGTTTTGTAGTTCGCACAATTCGGCCATATCCAGCCAGTGCACAGTCATAACATAGTCAACGCGGTGGCATTCTGCGGGTGTTTCAATCACAAGGAAAAGCGTGTTCATATCAGTCGTCGCAATGAGCCAGACAAATGAAAAACATTGGTTTGGTTCGGGGTTTGAGAGAGTTTGGAAAAGTCCGGTGGTTTTCACCGGCAGCCCATCCCTGTCCGGCGCTTCCCGACTCTGCACGTCACCCGCGAGGCGGCCACCACCACGGATATCTGCTCTTCTTTTGGGTTGTTGCAGTCATACGAGATTTACTATCTACTCTTAACAGAGTAGGAGCATTGTAGCTATGTGTAGTAGCAAAAAGTAGCAAAAGTAGTACACAGTAGTGGTGGTAGAAACACATACGTCTCAATACGCAGACCCGGCACTTTGAAGTAATGGGCAGTAATACTGTACGGTAACATTGGTAACCGACTTACGCCGCAGCCACACTGCTACCTTTCTCTCCCTCTCTGCCTGCGATGAACCGATATTATTAATTTAAGGCCTTAATATCTCGCTCGCGATATTATTATTGTTATTAGTCCCTCCTCCTCCTCCTGCTACTACTTGTCTCTACCACGACAACTACCTCCTGCTCACACCTCGTTTGTTCGCCTCCTGCAACGGTCTGCGCCTATCTCCTATCCTCCCCCTCTCTGCCTCCGAGCGGGTCGTCGGCTACCTCCATCTTTTACCGGCCCTGAAGAGTCCTCCCTCACCCACCCTGAGAATCAGACCCGCAGACTGTCCGCCTGCGATCGATCCTCCCGCATCTCTGGGTCATTATTGCCGGCGTCAGAGAACATTCCTCCACGCAACGCCTCTTATCATCCTACGAGTCACTCGAAAGTCTAGTTCCGAAGAACTCTTTGAGTCACCAGTCCGACACCTATATATACGCGTGGCAAGAAAGCAAGAGGAGCACGTAAGGAAAGCAGAGAGAACCCCTCAGCAACTGTCTCTTGTTCGCGAAAGGTCAACCCGACAGTGTTCGGATGGGAAGACAATGGGTGCACCAGGCGGATTCAGCCCGCATTCCGATGCAGACCTCATGAGGCAGGCTGTGCTACAGAAGTGAGTTTGCCTTTCTTTTGTTTTTCTTTGCCTGGTCGGAGGAGCGGAGGTCGTGGCTGCGTGGACCATGGACGCGGCATACCAACAGTTTTTTCTCAGTTTTTTGATGCTTTTGATGCTTTTCTGGGAGATGCGAGATAATCTCTATTTCCTTCGTTATCCGTCGCCTTCCATGAACCGCCCTTCTGCCTATGCTTCTTGTTCCGCATGAAAGCCGAGATGGGAATACGAAAAGCCTATGAAAAAGACCACGGGCATAATCAGTATTGCATCTGAAGGCTGATTGCTAGCTACATCCTTCTAGTTTTTAACTATGTTATAATGGCGATGCTATATCTGCGAAATCTCAGCCCTTTTATTTGCTTCATTTATTTGCCTCTGCTGACTTCATCGCAGTAGCAACACGCATGACGACGACAGCCAAGATAATCTTATCGGCTCAAATGTCTCCACGCCCTCAGGTATCATCACGCCCCAGCCTGATCCGGCGGACAAGCGTCTGCCTTCTATAATGCACTATTTCTCTCAGGTTGGTAACTCTGCTTTCCCACTGAGTTCTCTCAAAGCGCGGTTATCTAGTTCTTTCACAACTTCTCCCGCTACTACTGTTGCTGGGGCTACCGGGTCAAATGTGCAGTCGAAATTGGAGACTGCCACGCCTACAGAGGATGGCGTCCTTGCCCATGTTACTTCATCATCTGGCGGGAATGCTATGAATGATACAAAGGAGCGTTCTCACAAGCTAGAGAAAGCCGAATCCCCAGAGACTTTCAATCCTGCTTCCCTTCCCACACCCCCCTACTCGTCTGCCTGCTCCTTATCACAAAAGGACATGGAAGAGATGGAGAACACGGCACCTAACACCGAGAAAACTGCCGTCTCCATTTATTCTGCGCTGAAGGATTACATGTCATCAACAACGTCGAGCAATGCCGGCGAGTCACCTTCACGGCGCCCTACATGCCATCCAATCTCCAGTATCTCTGACGATACAGTTCTTGCATCTCACTTTTCAAGACCATCCCCCCCTGACGCTTCAGACCTTTCACCTCCACCGAATGTCCCCCTCCTGGAGCATGAAAAGCCTTATTACACATCCAAATCTTCTGAGAATCTTGCCAAGTTGAATGAGAGCGCGGCTAATGCGTCCGATTTTAAGAACACACCGCCTTTGACACCGCGGGCTATGTCTAATGATAATAGCACTCCCTCTGATAGGCACTCCAACGGTTCTACATCCGCTCCGTCCAGCTCATCGAATTTACGCCAAAGCCCTACTGCGGAGGACTCTGATGGGAAGTCGAACGACGGGCTTTCGCAGACGTCGTCGGATGGTCCTACAGTTGGGTCCCTCAAAGGCAAGCTATCCGTCAAGATCGATCAGGCTCGGGGATTGCGTCCTAGCATCGACCCATACGTTGTCTGCGTTTTTGAGTGGAATGAGTATATTTCAAAAGGCACCCAAAGCGGCGAAACGACTCCTGAAGGCAACGGCGACAAGGAGTTTTTGGACACCGACAACGGGCGACCAATGGCTATTCCTATGAGAAGCCGACAAAGCAGCCATAACAGTCAACTAGACAATGTAGATCTCAAGGGTAAAGCACCTATTACCGATCCGCAATGGAACCATGAAGCAGTATTGTATGTACACCTCTGATTCTATTTTTTTTGGGAGAAAGTTTTTAACGCTGGGATCTGCAGTGACGTGATGGGTGAACAATCAGAGATTGATGTTTCTGTATACGACCGCCACAACCAAGAGGCCTTTCTAGGTCATGTGCGATTGAGTCTCAATCTCAGGGAAGAACGATCTAGCTTGGATGGTTGGTTTCCATTGACCGCCCGAGCTCAGGGTGATTTTCAGATTTCCGGAGAAATCCACCTGGAGATGCACTTTGAGAAAACCGAAAGAAAACAAGTTGGACCAAACGATTTTCAAATCCTGAAACTCATCGGAAAAGGCACATTTGGCCAAGTATACCAAGTCAAGAAAAAGGACACTCAGCGCATCTACGCTATGAAGGTCTTGTCTAAGAAGGTCATCATTCAGAAAAAAGAAGTGGCACACACTTTGGGTGAACGAAATATCCTTGTGCGAACAGCAATGGCGGCCTCGCCTTTTATCGTTGGGCTCAAGTTCTCGTTCCAAACCCCGACGGACCTGTATCTGGTTACCGATTACATGTCAGGTGGCGAGTTATTCTGGCATCTCCAGAAAGAGGGACGGTTCCAAGAAGCCCGAGCCAAATTTTATATTGCTGAACTTATCTTGGCCCTGCAACACTTGCACGACCATGATATTGTCTACCGTGACTTGAAGCCGGAGAACATTCTGTTGGACGCCAATGGGCACATCGCTCTGTGCGACTTTGGCTTGTCTAAAGCGAATCTTACCCAGAACGATACGACAAACACGTTCTGTGGAACCACAGAATACCTCGCACCGGAAGTTCTCCTGGACGAGCAAGGTTACACGAAGATGGTCGATTTCTGGTCTCTGGGAGTACTCGTTTTCGAAATGTGTTGCGGCTGGAGCCCCTTCTACGCCGAAGACACGCAACAGATGTACAAGAACATTGCATTCGGCAAAGTCCGTTTCCCACGGGATGCTCTCAGCACGGAAGGGCGTAACTTCGTCAAGGGCCTGCTAAATCGCAACCCCAAACACCGTCTCGGGGCCAAGGAAGATGCCAAAGAGTTGATGGCTCATCCATTTTTCCACGATATCGACTGGGAAGCTCTGGGTCGCAAAGAGGTCATTCCTCCGTTCAAGCCCAAGCTGAAGTCGGAGTCGGATACTTCTAACTTTGACCCGGAGTTTACTACTGCCTTGGATCATTCTACTTCACTGAATGACCGGGCAGCTGCCTTGGCAAATGGAGCCATGCCGGGATCTACACCTCTTTCACCTGGTATGCAGGCTAATTTCAAAGGCTTTACCTTTGTGAACGAGAGCTCCATGGACCATCACCTCAAAGACAACGTTGACCGGATGGATGAAGACATTAAAGAAGAAGACCATGGGCATCGGCACCAACGATCGGTGGACTCGACGGATCGTCGTATGAGCGGAGTTGTTAAAACAGGAGAAGGAGAAGGCGGTGTCTTCAACAATTTTGACATCTAGTCCATTCAACAGGATTCTGTCTTTTCATTTTATTGCATGTTTGACTGGCTATTTCTTTTCCCTGTGGGTTATTTGGAGTCATATTTGCATATACTTGGTTACGACCACGCATCCGTGAAAGGTGGACGAGTGTCATTTGAACATTGCTTCGCATCGGTCATTTTATAACTTCGAGCGAACCTTTCGACTTTCGACCTTTCAACCTTCAGCCTGAGTCACGGACGGGTGTATATAAAACAAACAAACACGAATCATCCGGGTTATGAGTACTGTCGCTTTCCAGGAGCATGGTAAGACATGATGCTGGAGACGATCTACTGAACACCTGGTGTGGCGTTCCACTAACAATATCTTCGCATTTTGACAGTCTCTAACATTCATGTTCATGCTACGGGCGTACATTTTTTTGTTCAAGTTTGATGATGATTCCATGAGCATAGTACTGTGGTGGCTGTGGCTGTTTTCATGGTTTGCTTCCGCTGTCCATTTGGATTGATTGAAGAGAGATACTTCGGTTGCTACTACTATTTCTTATTGCCACATCTCTCTCTTTCTTACTGCTTCTTATTTTTTTGATCAACGCAACACTTATCCTGGCGTTTTGCTATAGCGCAGCTGAGCTTCTGATACTCGGCCGATTCATACATTTTCAATTGCATACCCTTGGGACTCATGTACAGACATCATGCCCTGTTTTGCGTCATTGCCATTTTATATAAAATGCGGAAAAGAAGTTTAGTATAGTACGGTTGACATTTGAATGCAAAAGCTTTATTTATAATCCTGGAGGCACGGAGTTATACCGATCTAGCCATCCGCGTTGTAAAGTGCCCCACCAGACTTGCCACTTCTTGTTGGTTTTCGACACATCTTCATATCCCCATATACAAATGCCAAAATTCGAAGCCAATGGAAGACAAGAAAGAGTACAAATAAAATGGCCGCGGCCACCCAGTCGCGACGACTGCGACAACCCATGCATCAAACAAAACATCAAGACTTGCTCTTCATCAACTCCAGCCACCCAGACGATGTCGGCAAACGGTCAACTCAGCACAGCCTACGAAGCAAAGCTATAAAGAACGCACTCCGTGCACGGCAACCCGGCAACAAACGAGTCTACGGAGACGATGCTGTGACTGCTGCATCGGGGAGGAATGTCAATGAAAAACATGCAGACAACGGGAGCAAGTCGGCGATACCACCAGAGAATGAAGGAATCCCGCAGTCGATGGATTGCTGGCCATTCCCCGGCGAGTGCAATACGCGAGCCCACGAACTTATGCATTACAGTGAGTTAGATAGTATTTATTATGCGATAACAACTCCAACAGGCCTAACGGAGAGCGACAGTGACGGCGGAGTCCGAAAATGTTTTCCGGCCGTTCCGCACAGTTTGGTTTTCCATGGCTCTGATTGATGCAAGCGCATTCCAATTGTGCCTAGCCAATGCATCGATGTTTATGGCTCGAAGGAAGGATCCGGATCATTTCCAGTACGAGAAGTGCTCTGAGGCGTTGCAGTATTATGGCCAATCACTTCGTCAGATTACCAAACGACTTGAGGACCCTAGTGATTGTACTAGTAACGGGGTTATGGTGACTATCCTGGGTTTTATATGCCATGATGTGAGGAACTTATCAATGAAATATTTGTGGGATGGTGCTGATTTATTTTTAAATAGCTTTATGTCCGGACACTGGATCGCTGGGCTACACATATACATGGCCTGCGTCGAGTGATACAACTGCGTGGAGGGTACAAAAGTGTCGACCCTGACTTGGCTTTATGGGCATCGTGGTAAGAACCGTTTTCACATGAATACCATCAATAATCAAACTGATTTATACGAGGTATGACATTTTGGGCTCTGCCACATGCGACGCATACCCTCAGTTTGGAGGGTACATGTGTGATACCAACGCTTGCCCTTCTCCAATGCTATTGGAAGTTCCACCAATGCTGCGAGTAGTGTGTAACTATTTCAATACTTTCAGCAGCAACTCAATGCAGCCGATAATTGATGCGTTTGGGATGATTCACGAGCTTGCTACCTTCATCAATACCCGATACCAAGACCCCAGCTTTTGGAGACGAGAAGATGACCTGAGTCCACTGCATATGATAGGCCCTGTTACTTATAAACTCCTTTCCATACCACGTCTGGAGCTTGATGACGGGGCTCAGTGTTTTGACTTGACAGAAGTTCTACGAGAGATGGCGCGATTAGCCATGCTCATTCTTCTGTCTGCTTTGAAGCGGCGGTATTTCTTTACGACTGATGAAATGGAGCTGGAGTTGCTGACAGCGAAATTTTCGACCCTTTTGACTATCTACCCGTCTAACAGCTCTTTTCACCCGCCAGAGGAGGCGGGATACAGCTTCCTGCTGTGGGCTTTACTCTCTGTCACCACGCTGCAATCGTTTTCGTCGAATGCCACTTTGCCCTTTATCCCCGAAATCCGAATATGCATGGACTTCTTGGGTATGAGCTCTGCAGCCGAGGCTTTCCAACTAGCCTACAATATCCTTTGGATCGACGTTATCGGTGGAACAAACTTTCAAAACGAAATGCTTATCAAGGCTATCAACAATTACATACAGTGATTCCTGCTAAGGGATAGTCTCTTTCAGGAACTAGGACCAGGAAGAATAAAGAAGAGATACTAACCCCCCGTGATTCCGCCGCTCACACTAATAACCTGACCGGTGATCCACCTGCTCTTCTCGCTGCAGAGCAACAGCACAGCATCGGCAATATCCTCCGTCGTCCCGACTCTTTCTTCCGCTCTTGTCATCGCGACCAGCGGGCCATGAATTTTCTGCTTGATCTCTGCCGGTAGCGCATCGGTGTCAACCGGGCCCGGCATGACGGTGTTTATGGTCACCCCGTATCCTCGTCCGAGTTCCATGGCGGTGGAGAACGTCAATGCGTCGACCGCTGCTTTTGCGGCTCCGTATACCGCGGACGGACTAAAGCCGAGCTTCGATGCGACGCTTCCGGTGTTGATGATACGGCCGCCACGGGGCATGTGATGAATGGCTGACTGTGTCATGAATATGGGAGCGTACACGATGGATTTGAACAGTGTGTCTAGCGTAGATTGAGAAATGGATAGGAAAGGGTCCGGCTTTCCAGCAGCTGCATTGTTAACTATATTCGCCATATATTTTGTTAGCAACTAGTCGGCAACCACACTGCGCTAATAGTGATTGCGGATGCGAAGACAGCGCATGGTACATACCTAGGATATCAATATGATCCACACCCAACAGCTCCAGCGACCGGTCAACAAGCACCTTGGCCCCCTCCGGCGTCGAGACATCAGCCTGCACAACAACGGCTTTTCCAGGAGTATTAAGTGTTATCGATTCGGCTACGTTGGCAGCTTTGGGCGCGGTTCCGTCGGAGACATGGTTGATAACGACCCAGGCGCCGTTCTGAGCAAGAGTCAAGGCAATGCCCGCGCCGATGCCGTTTTCGCGCCCGGAGCCTGTGATGATGGCTACTTTGCCAGTGAGGGAGAGCTCGCCCATGGTGGTGGATGATAGAATATTAACAATTACAACGAAGAACAAGAAGAGGGACAAGTCGAATCTGCTTGGAGACTTCAGTGTCCACAGTGAACGAGATGGAATATTTTCTGTCGGTCTCGGTGCCATCCACGAAGCCTTTATAGCCTCGTCGAAGCTGCCCTCTAGCCACATTGGCTGTTCTGCTGTGATATAAATTGCACGCAAAGTAGGCAAATCCAACATCTATATCTTGAACATTTCTCCCGTTGCGGAATAGCCTCGCGTTGGCTTCTTGAAAGAGTTTAGTTTGGCCCGTTTTTGTAGAATGATATGACGCTATTCCCGAATCTGAAATATGTCCTCTAAGAGCTAAGCTGTTCTGAGTTAGTGGGGTCCTGCTTTAATACGGTAGTCTACTCGGATTGGCCCAGACAAGCAAGGTACTCCCATATCAAAAAAGTGATCGGATCAAAAATGAGGGCCTGTAGTTACAACTTGTGGTTTGATACTGTGAAGAGTTGTCAACAAGTATTGGCGTTGCGACGCCGGCATCTGCGCAGCCATGTGGAACCTCAGCACCAAGGCCAAGTACAAGACTGTCGCTACGCGCCACACAATAATCCCTACTCAGTTATGGCGTGAATAGTGCAGGCGAGCTTTGGTTTGCTATCTTATTTAAACTTGTCTCTTGAGGTATACTGGCATGAGCCTAGCAGGCAACATTCTAGGGTCTCTTCTAGAAATGATTAATAGTAGATAATATCCCACGATATTAAACCCAGAAGTTCGATCTATTGACAGGAAGGATACTGTTGTCAACCTTAGGCATAAGAGGCATGACAGAGCAAAGCAGTCAACAGACACCTTTTTTCCGCGGGAACTTAGGCCGGTCCTTTATTTCAGTGGTAGAAGATCAGCCTCCTATTCAAGTCAGCTGAAGGTCCCGTGTTCGAACCGCGGAAGGATCGACTTTTTGCTTCTTCCGAGTTCAGACGGGAGTATCCCTATGTTTTTAGATTATTTCATATATCTTTTTACTTGTAGAGAGGTGTATGGCTGTTATTAGGTGGTGTTCAGATTCCTCGAACACTGCCCTAGCCCTGAGCCTGTCCGCCGTGGTAACCATGGATGCTGTGCTGGGCTGATCCCGAACCCACAAGTTCGGCTTTGACAGATTGACCGGTAAGTATGATCTAGAGCTTACACCCCTTTGTGCCTTCGTAACGAATATATAGGGGTTTGTGATTCGGGCCCAGGTAGACCGAGGGAAGCTGTGCTAGGATCCCGGGATATTCGAACCCCTCGATTAGCACAGGCTGGATAGGCGTGCATAGCTACTAGACGTGTCTGTTCATCGATGTGCAGGACGTATAGATGTCATCCACACGAAGAAAACATGGCTCAATTATCGATTCCTTCGTGATAACAAGACGATACGATCCAGCCTGAAAAGGAGCGCGATCATGCTTTTCGAGAACCTCGTCATTTTGGGTATTGGCCCAGACCCGTCGGTGGTCATGGTGGATAGCGCTTTTCATTTCGTCGATTCATCGTTCCACTTGTTCTCAGGGCTGCCGGTTTATGTGTCTCAGGACCTGAACGAATGAGTACACATTGGTATGTGCTCACCACCACCACCATCCATACATGACATTCTTCTCGCCCTGCAGTCACAGAAAAGCAACCAACAGGCTCGATGAACTTTCCTTAGCAAGGGCTGGAGTCGACGGATTTCCAATTGGCTCTGCCAAGCAACTGTCGTTGTGACTGGGCTCTTTGCACGGACCATAAGATACCACAGGTATGTATTCTATATTGTCTGTACCAATGTTCGCGAGGCAGGCAATCGACTGACCACGCACAATTTCTATGTCACCACCGGCGATATCTGGGCCGGCCAATAGAGTGACCCGTCTTATTTTGAATTCGAAGGTATAGAATCCAAGTCTATACTTTGACGAACAAGACGAGCCCGCGCCTTCATTCAGGGTTCATGACATACAGGCCCGCTATCAACCCCGATGTGCTCAGTTCGGGTGACTGCAATCCGTACGGCAGGTCTTCCAGTCACGTTTCCGCGGCGAACCGAGGACAGTCCGTCTTTTGGAAACTTTCCAACAGATTAACAAATACGCATCCAATATGAGGGGCGTTTGCAGATGGGTCATCGCTCGCATCAGCACCCTCCTTTGTTATCTTTTGAGTACGGCCTTTCATACACCCATTCGAATACAAAAGTTTCCATGTCGAGCTTGTGTCTGGCTCGTCACCGGTCGACGTGCATGTACTGGTTACCGTGGATGTCGGGCCAGTTGCTGGACATGTCGTGGTACAAGTATGTGTAGACGGAGTGCTCAAGAGATTCTCAAAATTTTACCCCAGGTGAGCGAACAGATGGACGTGTGAGTCTTGCAAGATAGATACGCGTTCAATGCCTGAGACTGCACTGTTGGATGCTGTGTCGTGAACAGTCGGGATTACGAGGTTGATATTCGGCGCGATGCGAACACGGTCTTGTCGTTGGCCACGCATAAGATAAGAGCATTTATTATAGCAGCTGGAGTGGGCTGTAGATCTGATATGCGCTGTCTCATTGGCCTGCACTAGCAAATGCATGCACACTCGTCTCCATGATCGGAATACACGTGACAGCGAGACAGGGGAGACCTGGCGCATATCACGGTCTATTAAAAACACCGCAGTGGGCACGATCGCCAGGCTAATGACTAACGAGTGATTAGCATGGTAGCTAGCAAGAGCAGGCGAATGGCAGCAGGGAGTCAGAAAAAGGGGTAGCGGCTGTTCCTGTCCGGCTGTCCAGTCAGCACGGGGAGATACTTGAATGCGTGGGGCTCCACCAGTTCGCGCGTGGATCTGCACCTGGGTATGAGCCAGGTGTGCGCCGGACGGAGTATGTTGTGTGTCGCAGCAGATGCAGCGCTGGGACAGGAGTGAAGGATACGTGTAGACAGACAAGTAGATGCATCAACAATAGACAGTAAAAAACAAAGAAAAGATCTAACGAGGGCAAGCAGGAGGGGGAAAAGAGGCAAGAGCAAAGAGGAAGGAGCGAAGAGCCAAGACCAAGTGCCGTGCGCACGCCAGTCCGCTTCGGGACTAGGCGACAAGCACGAGGTTCTCCGCCCCTGAAACACTTGCTTCTTAGGCTTGCTTAGTGCTGTCGTAGCGGCGTGATATTGTTGTGTGCCATCGCCGACGGCCAAGTGGGAATGCACCCAGGTTGCAAAGCTCAGCCAGCCCGAGACGTAATGCGAAGACTAATTTCATGCTAAAAGACCACCATAGTAAGGAAACACAGAGAGTCCATGGAGTGCCCGTTCGCTAAGGCAGCACTCGCATTGGGGCTTATTAAGGTTGCCCCGCGGCCAGCCAATCAGCGTGCCGCTCCGTCGCTGAGTCGGGGCTCGTACTGGCTTAGTCCCGCCTAGTGCCTTCTCCTCTGTTGTTCTGACTTCTGTCCCTCCTTTGTTGTCCAGCTGCTAGCATCTCTCGGCCAGTCCAGAGTCAGACAGACTCGGCGCTTGTTGTGATTGTGTTGTTGTTCTGCATTGCATCCAGACTTCGTTCCTTCCAGAACTCCGTATACTTTTGCATCGCCGCGTTCTGCCCGCTGGAAAACAAAGAAGAGAGACCGGACAGCCTCATGGGTGCCTCTCTCATTTCGCTCTTTTACCAGTCGTTCCTTACAGATTAGCATCACGTCTTTCCTTTAATGCCGCCATCATCATGAGCGTCATCACTGCAACTTCGCAACGACACCCCGTTGCCTTCGGGAATATGCCGCGCGGTGTCTCCGACTACGACCAGCACTACGCCGTGGCCCTCGAAGACGTCCCTCCAAGACGAGGCTCGTCTGCGTCGGTCTCTTCGTATTCAAGTAACTATAGCAGCTCATACAGCACCACGCCACCCACCGTCTACTCTCCTACTTCTCTAAGATTCCCCCAAAATCGATTATACAAACACCCGTCCGCTGCTTCTCTTCCTCCGCCAACACCCACGATTCCCACTTCTTTCTTGTCCCGCCAACACTATGAACCAGCTCTTGGAAATTTGCCCCCGCCGGTCTATGATTGTATATTGCAGCAGCTCCAAGATTTGCACGAAGCGCCTGAGAATATCCAGTACGGCTGCACCACATGTTTTCAGCGGGACTTACATGCCTTGGCCCTCACAAGCCGGACTTGGGAGAGGGCTGTGAGAAGTAAACTGTATGCTTTTTGCCCCGTTCTTTTCCTACATACGAAATACTAACGTTTCTAGGTACAATCGAATACATATCCTTGGAGCTGATTCACCCGCCCAATTGAAAAAATACCGACTTAAGCGCGGCAGTCGTCTGAAGTTGTTACGGCGGACGCTGCGAGAACGAAAGTTACTGGCTAATTTAGTCCTCGAATTGCGTGTCCCCGAGTTGGATCTTCCGCCGACAGTGAATGGCAAAATTAATCAGCAATGGGAGGATTACCGTGACCTCGTAGCATCCGTTGTCATGGTGTGCCCGAGCTTGGAGCGCCTGATTGGGTTCAATATGTCCTACCACCACGAATTCGATCGCCTGACCTATGCCTTGTCTACGCGGAAACGTCTCAAAGAGCATCAGTGGATTTTAGGAGAGCCTTTTGACAATGGTTTTGCTGTCGGTGAAGTATCAAGAACTGCCGCCACATCATCGCCGACGAAGACCGCAAGAACTACGAAGACGCTTGAGCCCCAGCAAGGATTCGAATTTCTCCACTATCACTCGTCCTGGAGCAGTCTGGAAACCTTGATGCTTCATTCCCTGAACATGAGTGGCGTGCTTGAGCATGGCATTTTCCTGCGCATTTTCAACCGTCTCCCTGCTCTTCGAAATTTATGCATTTCCTCCTTCGACGCCGACTCGTTTACAGATCGGACTTTACAATTTCTCCCTTCACTCGAGTCTTTACGTCTAGAGAATCTGAAAGGAGTTACTGATACAGGTATAGCACAATATATATCGCGGCCTGAGGCCCGCAAACTTCGATCTCTGACGTTGGTCGAGCAAAATATTGGCTCTCTCCTGGTTATCTCAAAAATATTTGCCTCTTTGAGAATGCTTGAACGGTTCAATTTTATGCAATCAACACGAACGCCTCTTCTTCCTTCAGAAGCCATGGTTTTCCAGCCAATTCTTGCGTCGGCGACCTTGAAATATCTCCACTGGGATGTTAGCGGACCGGATTCCGCAGCTGGACTCGGAAGGTTGGCGGACTCGTTGCCCTTTGTTATGCCGCACAAGCCATACGAGTCTCCCAATTTCCATTTGGCTCAAAGTATCCTCCATTCTGGGTTTCCTTCACTCGCGGATTTGCGAGCGCCATCCGATATCGAGCCGCCGGGCATTCTCCAGTCGGTGTGTCGTCCTATACCGCATGGCCGGGCTTTAATTCCATCAGACCGGTACAGTCTACCGCGGAGTTCCCACGGATCAGTCAGCACACGACCCCTAGCATTACCAGCTGGCAATAATTTGACATCTGCGCGCATCCGGGCACAGACATTCATCGACATGGCTGCTAAGGATAGTGAGGCAGGCATGAAAGTTCTTGTCACTGATCATTCGGATTCATACGTCCCAGATAGCGCCATGGAAAATGGCGAATCGGATGACGGCTCGGATGAAGGCGAAGAGAACATTGACCTTTTTGGGGGATCTTACCCAGGAATTCAAGGCGCGAACATACCACCCCGAAACGACGAGACTAGCGCCGAAGGACCCAAGACAGTATACGAGTTCAGAATGCCAGCTGTCATGGGCATAGTACGTGCAATAACGTCTATCGATAGAGAGGGAAGAAACTATTCAGTACCACGTTTTATCCTTCGCCCAGATCTCAGGGGCATTGATTCAGATGGGGGCTTACTAGGGTGGAAGCATCTGCTTGGGCCCGCTCAAAACATCACACCGCTACAATCAACGCCATCATTCCCTTTATCCACCAGTCCGGATCTCTTGCAACGAAGTGAAAGCGATCTCAGCACAGATTCTGTGGTGTCGCCAACAGCAACCACATCAGCTGCATCCCGCCTAGCTAGCTGGAGCGGATTCGGCTCTCGCTCATCCTCGACTTCATCCCCGCCAACTCCTGCCATGCCCCCAACGCCAATCACATATTCATCAACTGCATTGGCAAGCAACGCACCCTGGGGCAAGGACACGTGCAACGGCGCTTGGAACTCGGGACATCCCAAAGACTGGTGGATGCATTGTGAGCGCGAACGACAGAATACTATGGATATAATTGATATGAAGAGATTTTTCTAGCGTCTCTTTTCTTTTCTATACTCTTTTTACTCTTTCTACTCTTTCTCACTCTTTCTCTTGTGTATATCATCATTATACCATTGGATCCATTGGTTGGGTAGTATCATACATATGGCGTTGACTGGTTTGGTCATGGGATTTTGCTCATATCATTCATTTTGGTTTGCTGTTTCTTGTATAGTTTCTATTCTGCTCTCTTTCGTTGTCTGATGGGTCTATTCTTTCTTTGTCTTGAAGTTTCATTCCCTTTTTGGCTGGTTCTACTGTATCTTTACATTCTTTTCGTGTTTGTTTCTCAGATTTCTCTATTATATTGGCTCGGTCCATGGAAAGAAGGGTGTATACATAACATAGTTGCATAGTATTTAGTCATAACTATATGCATGGCATTGACTGTCGGTAATTATTGAAGATATCTACTGCTGGACAAGTTTTCCGTAGGGCGTTAAAACTATAATGATGCCGGTTGCAATATAGAACATAGAATAGTTAAAATATTCAAGGTCTCCAACTATCTAGATTAAATGGTGTTGATTTGTATGTTCCATTAGGAGCCTCCCAAATTTATATTTAATTTGGATACTGAATCAAGCCAATGCGTACGAGAGCTAGAACTGTATCTACGTGATCGAAATAACTGCTGGATTGCCAAACTAATCTATCGCATCACTACTATACTATGCGGGTAGCATGTTAAAAACCCAGTGTGTAGAGTAATGTTTCTAAGGAAAAGAAGGTACAATGTATACATAAATCCATACACAGATCATACGTAGATGCCCATGTTTGTATCCTTCTTCTTCGATTGCACCTCTGCAATAGCATCGACGTAATGTTCGTGATTGACCTTGTTCATCCCCTTTCTCAACGCAATCATGCCGGCCTCGACGCAGACGGCTTTGAGCATGGCGCCACCAAACTCGTCCGTGCTGCGGGCTAGCTCGGCCCAGTTGACGCCGTCGTCGGTGGTCATCTTACGCGAGTGGATTTGCAGGATTTGCGCGCGGGCTTCCTCGTTGGGGAGCGGAAATTCAATCTTTCGGTCAAGTCGGCCGGAGCGCAGGAGAGCGGGGTCGAGCACGTCTACTCGGTTCGTGGCGGCGAGGACTTTGACGCGGTCGTCCGAGGCGAAGCCGTCGAGTTGGTTGAGGAGTTCGAGCATGGTTCGCTGCACTTCGCGGTCACCTGACTTCTCAGAGTCGAAACGTTTTGTGCCGACGGCGTCGAGTTCGTCGATGAAGATGATTGAGGGCGCTTTCTCTTTGGCTAGTGCGAAGCAGTCGCGGACGAGCTTTGCGCCGTCTCCAATGAACATTTGTACGAGTTGCGGGCCGGCGAGTTTGAGAAATGTTGCGTTCGTTTGAGCTGCGCATGCACGAGCAAGTAGTGTCTTACCAGTACCGGGTGGGCCGTACATCAAGGCACCTAGAAGCGTCACTAGCTATGTCTTTGGGAAAAAAAAAGGAATGGCACTAATTACCCTTTGGCGCCTTGATGCCGATCTTCTTGAACTTCTCCGCTTCTTGCATCGGCCAGACAACTGCCTCCACAAGCTCTTCGATTTGTTTGCTCAATCCACCGACATCAGTGTACTTCTCCGTAGGCTTCTCATCGACTTCCATAGCTTTAACACGGCTATCATATTCAGCAGGCAAAGTATCGAGAACCAGATATGAGTCTTTGTTCACACCAATGAGGTCGCCTGGCTTAAGCTTCTCGTGGTCGACTAGACCGATGAGTGGTAGGAAGATGGTTTGGCGAGTTGATGTCTTGATGACCGCCGACTTTCCAACTCGAGTAGCGTCTAGATCAATATTGGCTCCTTCTTCAGCAGCTTCTGCTTCGACATCGAGATCTAGAAGCTCGACAACATTTCCGACAAGATATGGTAATTGCCTGTTGGCCCAGGAAGTCAGTATTTGTAATCAACAAAGCCAAAATAACAGAAGTGGAACGGAGAGATCCGACCTGTTGTTCTCTATCTTCTCTTGATTATCCTTGACTTTCTCTCTCATGGTGTTCTGCTCATGTGTCAACCGTTGGAACTCGCTTCGCATGATCCGGAGCTCATTTTCTAGCAGTCGTCGCCGTTTCTTGATATCGTCTGTGCTCGCCCCAACCAGTTCTGCATCAAGGAGTTCATCAACTTCATCTTTCTTTGGCTCTGCATCCTGCATTTCAGCGTCGCCATCACCGCCACTGGGCTTTTTGTCGTCGCCGTCATCACCGTCACCCTGCTGCTGCTGCTTCTTGCTCTGATCCTCGCGCTCAAGATCATCGAGATCTTCGAGGGTGGACATGATCGGTGTGACGATGTGGGATGGACGCTCACTAAGGCTGATTATATGTTTTAAAGGAGTTCGTGCTCGGAGGAAGGATGACGATGGAAAGGAGACGGTGAGGTGCGTGGTGTGGATGTTGTGATGCGGCGAAATGGACCGAAGTGAGCGAGCTCAAGCTACGGCAGCCTCAGGCACAAAACACCGCCAGCGACACACGTGACCGCTTATCGGATATTGATACGACTGAACAGCGGCGTAGCGTGCCACAAGTCGATAATTATACTAACAGCGATCTGTGATTATGGATAAGAATTGGCTTTGCTCTGTGTAAAGGTTTGAAGAGTACTCCTGATTTGAATTTATCAGCGCCATGGCATTTCGTGTCTACGCGCACAGTCTATGGGCGCAAAGGCTGTTTTTGCAGACAACGAGCAGGTAAGACGCCATCGACATGTATGGTCGAAACCCCACTGATTTTGTTCTAGTAGAACAAGACTGTGTCGGATACGACAATTTAGTAATGTATGTCTATGTCTCTACGAGAACTTCTGTGTGATCATCATCTCACTAGTCCTCAATGCAGAGTGCAAGCGTCTTTAGTTATCACGGAAAGAACTACCATGATCTACGAGACCTGCTTATAAAAACAAATAGCCTGGGCTCGGATTCCGCAAAAGGTACTAATGGCCCAGCTATTGCAAACCCAAATACTCCAATTGTCAAATCGGAGGCGTCTGAAGAAGCGTCGTCAGAGTATGAAGAAATACTGTCGAATTTTACCTCGGATATAAAACTGGACACTGCACAGAGCGAAGAAAAAGATATTCCAACAGGCAAGCAGGTAAATATTGAACCATACCGACCATTGTGAGTCTCCAGAAGTCGATTGTATGAGGAAGAAATATTGCTAACGTTTCCCAGTCCTGCGCTTTGGCTTAGGTATGGCAGTGCAACAGTTATTCCTTTCATAAGAAAAGCTGACGCCTCGTCCTCTATAGGGACAATTGTCAGTGTTCCACTTGTGTTAATCCAGTTACCAGGCAGCGAATGGTCAATACCTTTGCGGTCAGTTCAACAAACTAGCCCTGAATTCGGGCAGGATTGCTAACAGGCGCAGATACCTAAGGACATCGAAGCTAAATCTGTTGAAGGTGGGCCTGCAGGAGATATAATCATTCGTTGTGCGTACCACCTACTCAAAAAGACTTTTACTCGCGCTTCCATGCTTATTATTCTCTCTCTGCCATCTGTAGGGTCTGATGGGCATACTGGCGTCTATCCTCCTGAATGGCTGAGTAGCCACCAGACTGTCGTCAAAGTACACAGGCGTAAGATTCTCGAGTTCAAGTATTGTTGACCCCGCCTCTGCCTTTTAGTTGGAATGTCTGAAAGACTTACACACCTTCCTGGCTCATAGAAGAAATCGAATCCCACGCCTCCCTGGGCATCACCCCACAATTGAGTATGAAGATGTTATGGTCTCGGGGCTTGGACTTTTGCACTGGGTAGAGCAGATTGTATGTTCATGCTATTTTGCCATGACTAGGATGCTTATAAACGCGTCAACAGATGACTTGGGGATACTGCTTAGTCGAAAATGTCCCAGTTGACCCAGAGGCGACCAAGCAACTGCTAGAAAGAATTGCGTTTATCAGACATACACATTATGGTATGTAGATATGCTATTGATGATCCGACTTCAGTTGCTGACAACCTCCAGGCGGTTTTTGGGACTTTACATCCGATTTAACATACAACGACACCGCATACACCTCTGAGGCATTAGACCCACACACAGACAACACATACTTCACTGACCCGGCGAGACTTCAATTATTTCATCTTCTGTCGCATACGGAAGGACGAGGCGGCGAAACAGTGCTCGTCGATGGATTTGCTGCAGCATACGATCTGCTACGAATCGATCCAGAAAGTGTCCGAGCACTCACACGTTACAGCCAGCCTTGGCATTCAAGTGGCAATGAAGATGTCTGCATCCAGCCATATAGATACTTCCCAGTCTTTGAAAGAGATTCACAAACTGCTATGCTTTTGCGGATTCGATGGAATAACTATGATCGCTCAGCGAAAATTGATTGGACATATGAGGCGGCGGAGTCTTGGTATAAAGCAGCACGCTCCTGGAATTCAATTCTTCGCAGAGGAGGGACTCGGACCAGGCTGCAACTTAAGCCGGGGACAGCATTAAGTGCGTTTCTCCATGACATACACACATGCGAGTTGATTTACTGACTCGATTCAATTATCAAGTTTTTGATAACTGGAGAATGCTTCATGGTCGTTCTGCCTTCACTGGAAAGCGCAGGATGTGTGGTGGCTACAGTATGTTATGCCCTTTGGCAATTCCTTTCAGAGGCTACTTTTTGTTAATACCATGAGTAACGCTGACATAAACTAATAGTCAATAATGATGATTTTGTCTCGCGCTATCGTCTGCTCAAACACGGCAGAGAAAAGACTTTGAAGGACTTGGGGTCAAGAGCTAGTCGTCTAGGTGTATGATGCACATGCCTGACATATTCGTTGTCACCTTACCTAGAGGCCTGCATATATCGGAAAGTTTAGGAAGGGAGGGAACGGAGGGACTGATTTTTAGCCCTCCTACAGACATGTAAATACACTTGTTTCTCTTGATGTAGATACGCACACTAAAGCTTACTGCCCCCTTTCACCACCTTGATCAATGCACGCCCATTACCTAGAACAGCCTTTCCGTGTTGGTTCTTGGTGACAAATCTGATCTCCTCAAACCCATTTGCATCTGCAGCCTGGCCCGTTCTCCAAATCTCGGTTGTGAGTTTGTCACCCGGGCGAACTGGAGACGCAAACCGGGCTTGAAATTCCCGCAGATTCTTGGGATTGCTGCCCCCGAGCTCCCTTAATACGCCATGTGCCGTAGCATTCCAGCTGTACAGTCCGTGGATGATGGTACCACCGAATCCCATCTTTTGGCCCGGTTCGGGAGTGGCGTGAAGTGGATTGTAGTCGCCATTGAGACTGATTATCGTCAGAATTATATTTACTTCCTAAATTTTTAATGTCAAACTCACCGATATAGGTGTGCCGTTTCTTGGCTCGTCTGGTCGACGAATACCGCGTCCGGGGCTTTGCCCTCTGGAGCTGGATAGTTCAGGGCACTGGGGCCTATAGCCCCGTGTGAGCATTTCATAATTTTAAACATACTGTAGAGCTCTAGAACTTACCCTTGGGACCACCCCAGCCCCCCTGGCCCACGAAGAATGCACTGCCAATCATAGTGGAATACACTTCGTCTGTCTCTTTGTCCACAATAGAAGTTTCCGTCTCTAGGACAGATGCCTTCCCCTTATCATATACTCCAACGACTTTGCTCCTTACCTGAAATTGCCGCCCTTCACTAGACGTGGGCAGTTGCTTAAAAAAGATGATTCTGCGTTCGCCATCGACGACTCGCCGTGAGTCAAACTCGGGAACACCAGGGATCGGGGTTCGTCGTTGGGCTTTGTAGAAGTCGATTACGTCGGTATTTGTCAATTTGAATGCTGTTTATATCTCAGTCAACTTTCTATTTGTGTGTTTCTCCTCACGTAGCAATCGGGGACTGGTATGCTTTACGTACGGAGGATGTTTGTATAGGTAGGGAAAACGGCAAATTCGGGGTGAAGTTCCTAGATATCGCCGTCATTTAGACCACCTGATCAAGGAATATTAAATTATAAGCCGTGAAAAGCGCCTACGTAAAGAAAATGCAATTCATCGGCTTTACAGCCAATGCTGTTGGCGAAGAGGAGGACATCGCGCTTCGTCCAGGTGACGTCCTGGCAAGGGTATTCAAAACCAGCTCCGGGACCAGACATTTTTAGATCGAGACCAAATTCGAGTTGGATATGCTGTGAAAGAAAAGAGCAGATTCACATCAATCAACGTATATACCGGAAGTATATTTGTTCAATGAACAGGGACTGTCTTAGTTACACTCGCTGTGCAACTAGTGATATACTACTGGTTGTCTCCGCACGATCCCCGAGCCGAGGTACGGGGTGGATATGCCAGAGCCGATTGGACGGTTGCTTAATCAGCTGTTATCGGCCTTTCAATATTCTCGCTTATCTTAAGCCGTCTTTTATCACATTAATGAGCCAGAGAAGAAGAAAAAAGCCGATGCAATCTGAAGTTATATTATGCTTAGCTTCAACTCGAGGGTATAATATATACTTGGAAGTTTTGCGAGGAGCTCATTATCATGATTTCTTCATGTCATCCTTTTCATCGACCCGAATGTAGCGCCTAACATGCTCTTTTTTTTTGCCAACACACATACAACACAGTGGAACACACCCCGTGGAACGCCCGTTATAGATTAGACAATAGCAATCAAGAAAACGACATGTGTGCAGTCAGATTATAGGAACGCGAAGTGGCGGGGAAAGCCAAAAAGAAAGAGTTTAGCACCTATCCTCTTAATTAGCCATTGCATTGCATCTCTCCGGTCAAGTGTTGATACTCACATCTTGTACTCGCATTGGCCTTGAGCGAAACGAGTCTTATCCTGCGTCTCCAGAGTGTAGGAAAGGTTGATGTCGAGATCACGCTTGTTCTTCGCGTTGGGTTTGTTCTCCAGCCATCCGCTAACAGCCTCCTCTTCCTCAACTGTCAGAACATCCCGCAAGTAGAAGACGGTCTGCTTCCAGTGGGTGTATTTGGCGTGAGGTCCGGTGGAGAAAGTAATTGGCTTGTGGCACGCGGTGAATTGAATATCGAACCAGGCGATAATGGCGTGAATGAAATCGTTTCGTTTGACAGGAAGCGAATATGGAACTCGGAAGGACAGGTCTGCCGTGGTAACCGTGTACAGGTCAAGAGTAAGCACCGCATAGGGGTCAGTGACAACTGCCTTCATCTCAACAGTGTCCACGAGAGGCTCTGTGAGTGCCACGTCCTTCATAGGGCTGTAGTTGAATCCGTAAACGTTGTCCCAGACTATTTTTTGTGAGTTAGTGCTTTCCGCATTGCCAAGTGTACAGCCCAACACTTACATCCGATCTTATCGTCCTTGTACTCGCCGTCTTCGATGGCCGCAACGTAGATAGTCGCCTGATCAGGGAAGATCTTTCCACCGGGAGCAAGATATCTATCCCGGGCATAGAGAACAGTGTCCAGCATGCTCTCGTATAGAAGGAAGTATCCCATCCATTCGGACACGATAATGTCAACTTTGGGAAAAGGAAGAACCACTTCTTCCATCTTTCCTTGCAAAAGCGTGATCTTATCGGCCATACCGTTCACGGCAACAATCTCGCGGGCCTTTTCGATAATCGAAGACATGTCGACGCCGATAACGTGCTTTGCGCCGGCTCGGACGGCGAACCTATCAGACCATTTCGTCAATTCGATACATCTCGGTGCAAATGACAGTACCCGGGGTTTACCAACATGCTCAGAATGCCGGTTCCACATCCGACATCAAGGACGACCTTGTCCTTGAAAAGATGCTTATTCTGATAAATGGCATCACGATAAGACCGAGTTCGGACGTCATCTTTCTGCAAAGGACAAGAAATCCCCGTCAGCCAGCTGTCCATCGCTTCTCGCTTTCAGGTGTACTTACCAACATCTCCTCGTGGATGCCTGGGTGTATCAAACCGCATGTCAGTTAAGAATCTATAAGGATGCAGCGCGATGGCAAATACCGTGATGATCATAGCTGCCAGATAAAGAATGTTAGCTGATATGAAAAAGAGGGAAGACATCACCAAACATAGCATATCAACAGCGTACCTAGTGAAATAGCGAACCTCAGCGTGGTCGGCGCCAACCATACGATCGGCGCTGCTAGAAATGTTCATATTGCCCGCCACAGGAGTTTCAGCCATGATGTCGGGATGTATTCTTGCTGCGAAACAGTTAATATTACAGGAACAGAACGAAAGGAGACGATAAGAAGAGGAAGGAGGTCTGCAAGAGAGATTTTAAATGCGACAGACTGAAAATCCGATAGATGCTTCCTATCTGAGCCTAAGCGATTTTTTTTTATTATTTGCTCTAAGAAAACTGACAGCCCACTTGGGCACCGACTAACGCGATATGGTTAGCACGCACGTGAATTGTGGGGTGCTTGATGCTAATCGCGAAGTACGTATCATTATCTAGTTAACTACCATCTCTGTCGTCCGGCCACCAGATAGAAAAGAATTCTTCATAAAACAGCCTTTTGGGCCTGTGTCTTGCTAACTCGACCATCTGCCAAGCACCAGCTGACAGAAGAGCTGGCGTGTGTCGCACATCGTCATACTCATACTGCACAACCCACCCAATCAGACATCAGCCCTCCCCGGTCTGCTTAGGTAATAAAGGTACCTCCGTAACTCTCCTGGTTGATTGTTGCGATTTGATGCTTCCGCGTCGCGGACAGCACAGGGTACTTACCGCTCTCTCAACATGCGGGCCTTCCGACCATTGTCTTTTCCTTCATGCTCTGCCGTTACTTTTCTCCTTTTAGCCCTCCTTGCTGGACAGGCATGGGCGTCTCTGGGAGATCGATTGCCCGATTTCAAGGAATGTGTACAGGTAATCAGCTCAACTCAAACCGGCTCAGCTCAATGTGCCAAAAGACAACATCATTGACACGCAGCCACAGGTTTGTAAGGAGGAAAATTGTCAGAATGGCAATTCTGCGATCCGTGAGTTTAAATCGGCGTTTGGCCTCTTTTCCCTCGTTCTAACGCTGCTGTGTCAAAGCAATTTTCCTTCGTCTGATGCTTTGGACATGCGCCTCCGAATGCGACTACACCTGCCAGCACGTCATCACAGATCGCAGAGTCAACCGAGAATTTCCAATGCTACAACCCATCGTGCAGTTTCACGGGAAATGGCCTTTCTATAGAGTTCTGGGCATGCAGGAGGTCTTTTCGGTGCTTTTCTCGCTGTTCAATTTCTTGGCTCATTACTATGGCTTGCGCTGGATTAGATCGTCGATTCCAGCGTCATACTCGCTCCGCAAATACTATGTCGGCTTTGCATATATTGGGTTTGCCAGCTGGACTTTCAGCATGCTGTTCCATACACGCGACTTCCCCTTGACTGAGAAATTGGACTACTGGGCAGCCGGTGCCAGCGTTCTCTACGGCCTCTTTCTCGCGGTCGTTCGTGTTTTCCGCTTAGATCAGGAACGCCCTCGCTTTAAGCCGACTCTCCGTCGCCTTTGGACTTATCTCTGCGTCGGACTATACATCGCCCATGTATCCTATCTGACCTTCTGGTCCTGGGATTATACCTACAACATGATCGCGAATGTGGTCGTTGGAGTTATTCAGAATCTACTATGGACGGTGTTTAGTATTTACCGATACCGACAAGACACGCGGAAGTCATGGACAACCTGGCCTGCCATGATTGTTGGCTGGATCTCGCTGGCCATGAGTCTGGAGCTGTTTGATTTCCCGCCGTGGTGGGGACTAATTGATGCACATAGTCTTTGGCATTTGGGTACTGTCATACCCACTGTTTGGTGGTATCTGTGAGTAATACCTACTAGTCTTACAGCATGTTCATTCCAATGCTAATTGTCCACTCGCAGCTTTCTCCTGCAGGATGCCCAAAACGATCTGACTACCGAAAGGCTTAAAGCTTGAGCGTATACTTAAAACCAATCTGGTGTCGATAGAATCTGTCATATTAAATTTAATCTAAGAAGATCTCGAACATGCCATGCTAGCTGGATTCTGGAGTGTAGGCATCAAGTCTATTATTTGTTGCATTCCTCAAGCCATGGTATCTTGGAAATAGAACAGCGAGTACAATTTTCATGCAAACTAAGCCAGTCCTTGAGAAAAGTATACGATATTGCGTAACATTATAGTAAATCAGCAAAAGAAAACCCCATAGGAAACTGGACTAACCGAGAACGAATTGGCGAGCTTTGTAGGAGATGTCGTAGGCGGCGGATCGATCAGTGGCTGAGCTTTTGTGGAGATCTTTCTTGTTGACAGCCCCTCTCCAGCCTCAGCTGCTCCTCATTTAAACCACCCCAGCCCTTCCTACGTGCACAACCTCCAATTCCGACGCGCAATTGTTCTCTTCTGCACAAGCTACACTATCGCTGAGACTTGGGGCCGCAATGGCGTCTCCTGCTATGCATCAGGCTATCTCCGAGGCCGCTGCCAAATATCGGTTCCCTGAGGGGCGTGTGTTTGAATATGGTACCGCAGGGGTAAGCATCATCAACCACCAGTTGCAAGAGTCAATTACCAGCTAACTTGAAATTCTGTAGTTTCGTATGAAAGCGTAAGCAGATTCCTTCTTTCCTGAAAAATCGGTCGCAACGTCTGGATTTGGCTTGAGAAGATGGCTGATTAACAATGGCAACCCCGCAATAATCAACAGCGATCTCCTCAACACCGTCGTCTTCGCAGTGGGTCTTCTGGCAGGACTGCGATCTCGAAAACTGAATGGACAATGGATTGGCGTTATGGTCACCGCAAGTCACAATCCAGCCGAGGACAATGGTGTGAAGCTGGTTGATCCCATGGTAAGCACGCTGCGGGGCTTGATATGGAGTAAGGCTAACAACATGATTTTGAACGACAGGGCGAGATGCTCGAAGTAAGCCACACCCAACGAATTGCCCGACCACTGTTCGTGTTGAGTCGCTAATTACCGATAATTAGGCTGAATGGGAGGCATATGCGACCAAACTTGCAAATGCGCCCCTTGAGAAAGTGGCAGACGTCTACAGCGAGCTGATCAAGGAGATCGACGTGAAGATGGACAACCCTGCTCGTGTGGTTTTTGCCCGTGACACCCGCGCATCCGGTTCTCGTCTAGTTGGAATTCTTAACGGAGCCTTGACTGCATCCGAAGTTGAATTCGTGGACTTCAAATTCATGACTACTCCTCAGCTTCACTACGTCGTTCGATGCAAAAATACCCTGGGAACTCCATACGAATATGGTGAGCCCACCGAACAAGGATACTACGAAAAACTCAGCGAAGCCTTCAAGAAGGTTATGAAGAGCGTTAAAGTCAAGGGCCATCTGACCGTTGACTGTGCTAATGGCGTTGGTGGTCCTAAGCTTCGCGAACTCATCAAGTACCTTCCGTCTCCAGACGAGGGTGGCCTTGATATCAAGGTTGTGAACGACAACGTCATCAATCCAGACAGCCTCAACTTTGAAGTATGTGTTTGAAGTCAAACAAACAAATAACTTCTCTAACATATCACAGTGCGGAGCAGATTTCGTCAAGACCAAGCAGCGAGCCCCTCCTTCCTCCAAAGCCGCACAATTGGATCGCTGCGCCTCTTTAGATGGTGACGCTGATCGGTTGGTATACTATTTCCTCGATGAAAATAATGTGTTCCGACTGCTGGATGGAGACCGTATTGCGACACTTGCAGCCTCCTTTATTGGCGATCTAGCCCGTAATGCCGGGATTGCTCAGAAGCTCAAGATTGGCGTTGTACAGACTGCTTATGCCAACGGCGCCAGCACTGATTACATCGAAAAGGTTCTCAAACTCCCTGCCGTATGCACGAAGACGGGCGTTAAGCATCTCCACCATGCCGCGTTACGGTACGATGTGGGTGTTTACTTTGAAGCCAATGGTCACGGAACCGTGACATTTTCCGAGAATGCTTTGAAGACTATTAAAAGCGCAGAACCTCAATCTCCCGCCCAACAACACGCGCTGGAGTCTCTCGTCGGGCTGACGGATCTAATCAACCAAGCAGTCGGCGATGCTCTTTCAGACATGCTCCTTGTCGAGGCTATCTTAGCTCATAAGGGATGGACTACCAAGGAATGGCTTGGCACCTACACGGACCTGCCTTCTCGCCTTGTACGCGTTGAAGTTGGCGACCGCTCAATCTTTAAAACCGTTGACGCCGAACGCAAGCTCGAATCCCCCGCTGGACTCCAAGACAAGATCGACGCCCTGCAATCTCGCTATAATAAGGGTCGTAGCTTTGCCCGTGCGAGTGGCACGGAAGATGCCGTACGAGTCTATGCAGAGGCTGCCAGCCGATCCGAAGCTGATGACCTGGCCACACGCGTTGCCAATGCTGTTAAGGAAGCCGGTTCTGCTGGTGATGCTTAAACTAATACCGAGTCCAAGCTACTAGCGCCTAACGACTTACGTTCGAATATCAAAATAAAAATAAAATTGGTCGGATAATTTGGTTCAAAAATTTTCTCTCGGGGCTTCGATACAGGTCACCTAGCGAGTTGGTAGCCATCACAAAGCAATGAAAATCGATGGTAGACACTGAAAATCAAAAATCCATTCAAAAGTCATATGAATATTGAGCAAGAACTAAAGCAAGTGCCTTCGTCTCCAGTTTAACCTTCCTCGTGATCCATATCATCACGTCCACGTTTACCGCCTTTCCCGAACCTATTTCCTCTTGGTCCTGAACCCCTCGGGTTGTTCTTTTTTTCATCCATTTCTTTCAATTGCCCAATAGCTTGTCTTTGTGCCTCTCCAACCCGCTCCGATAGAATGAGTACTTCATCTTTCTCAACTTTGTATTCGGGCAACTTCTGGCCCAGTGCTTTTTCTATACGTAATAAAACCTCCACGTCATATTGCGTAATCAAAGATATAGCCTTTCCCGACTTCCCAGCTCGCGCCGTTCGACCAATTCGATGAACATGTGTCTTGCTATCCGCGGCCAGGTCATAGTTGAGAACAAGGTCCACAGAGGGAATATCCAGACCTCGAGCAGCGACGTCCGTTGCCTGCACTATTGTTAGTTCGATGTAGAAGAAAACCTAGGGAGTTGGTTGGCAAACAATTAAGATATCTCTGCTCCGAGAGCGGAACTTCGATAATGCGCCTAGGCGAGCTGATTGTGAAAGCTGCCCGTGGAGAGATATGGCACTGAATCCTAGCGCCCTGGTTAAAAACGCAAGCCTCATCGTCTCATGAACTGTCCTCGTGAAAATGATCACGGACTGTCCCACGTGCTCATTCAGCAACCATATCAAATAAACGTCTTTCCTCTTGGCCGGGATGAAAATGTAATACTGTAAAAGTTTGGCGACAGTTTGGTATTTGTTAGAGGAAACGGATACACGAAGTGGGTTGTTGAGAGATGCACGTTGGAGACCTTCGACCTTCGAGCTCATCGTTGCGGAGAAGAGGAAAGTACGTCTTTCTCGGGGCAGAGAGGCAAGAATCTTCTCAATAATAGGTCCAAAGTCCATGTCAAGCAACCGGTCTGCTTCGTCCATCACTAGATACTTCAGGGCCCGCAACGAAAAGCCTTTGGTGTTTTCGAGGTGGTCCAAAAGCCGGCCAGGAGAAGCGACGATGATATGAGGCCGTTTACCGAGAGCAATCGATTGGGACACCATATCCATTCCTCCTACCAATACAGCGGCTCTCACTGAGATTGTCGAACCGATTGCTTCAAAGGCTTCAGATATCTGAAAAGCCAGCTCGCGTGTCGGTGCCAAAACGAGCCCAAAAAAAGGCTGGGGCTTTTCCATCAAGGCTTGTAGAATAGGCAGAGCAAATGCAGCTGTCTTTCCAGAACCTGTCTCGGCTATACCTATGATATCGCGATTCTTCGCATTCATTAGCGACTGGTTAAAGGCTGAGAACCTGAGTCAAGATTATATACCTGAAGAGCCAACGGAATAGCTTCGGTTTGAATTGCAGTTGGCGCCTTATATCCTAGATTATCGCAAGCCTCGCAGAGCTGAGGAATCAATCCTAGATCTTTGAATGTCTTGGGTGTTTTGGCCTCGTCATTTTGCGCTTCTGGTTCTTCGGAAGTATCATCATTTGATAGGCTGGCCTCGTCTGAGCTCTCGTGTCTCTCGACTGGAGTCTCGTGAGAGACCTTTCGTTTTTTTAGGGCAGGCATTTTCAAATATTCCGTGTCTGGTGGTTGTCAAGTGATTGCTGCGTCCGTTAGTTATCAAAAAATTTACAGACGGTTGGTCGCCGCCTTATTTTCTGTCAAGAAATCTAAATTGCTTCTCTGTGATTGGCCCTAGAGCAAAGCGGTATTCGTCTCGTCGCAGCCCCACAGCTGCCAGCATCTGGCAACTGTGGGGCTGCGACGAGACGAATGAGCGCTGTAAATTTATTCTCGTGCCGCAAAATCGATATTCCGCCAATTTCCCCGATCAGTATCTTATCGCAAAAAATATCAAAAAAATAGACGGCATTTGCTGTCTGTCATTGGGAACCTTTTTTCACCTTTTCCTTTTACAATCTAATATATCAATATGGCGAGAAGGCGCACTAAGAAGCGGACTCAACCGCAAGCCCAAAATGACGCTTCGGCCATGAAAGGATCCCCAAAGTCGATGGTCATTCGAATTGGAGCCAGCGAAGTTGGATCCAGCGTCAGTCAATTGGCCAAAGATTTCCGCCTGATGATGGAGCCTGATACAGCAAGCCGACTCAAGGTGAGATCCTCCAGAGTTATAGCGTATCAAGTCAAAGAAATCATCTACTGACGCAGCCGGTTCTAGGAACGAAGAGCAAATAAACTCAAAGACTACGTTGTCATGGCAGGCCCGCTGGGCGTTACGCATTTGATTATGTTTTCCCGATCGAGCACTGGAAATACGAACATGCGTCTTGCTCTGACGCCGCGAGGCCCAACTTTTCATTTCAAGGTGGAGAAGTACTCGCTTTGCAAAGATGTTGCGAAAGCGCTCAAACATCCTCGCGGCGGAGGTCAGGATCATCGGACGCCTCCTCTCTTAGTCATGAACAATTTCAATACCCCTAATGCCGACGAAAACTCCAAGATACCCAAACGCCTCGAATCACTGGCAACAAGCGTTTTCCAATCATTATTCCCCCCGATCAATCCTCAGGCCACTCCTCTAACTTCGATCCGCCGCGTGATGATGGTGAACAGAGAGAAAACTTCTGCAGATGGCGAGGAAGAGGATGCCTATGTTCTAAATCTCCGCCACTACGCAATTACAACGAGGAAGACAGGCGTTTCAAAAAGAATACGTCGTCTCGATCCAACTTTACAACGACACAAAGACCCAAAGAAGAGCTTGCCAAACCTGGGGAAGCTAGAAGATGTCGCTGATTATCTCCTCGATCCGTCAGCCGCTGGCTACACATCAGCCAGCGAAACCGAGTTGGACACGGATGCTGAGGTTGAAGTTACAGAAAACGTGACCAAAAAAGTACTCAATAAACGCGAACTGCAACGGTTGAGGGCGGGTGAAAAGTCTGCAGACAAGCAACCAGCAAAGAGCAATGTCGAAAAGAGGGCTGTCAAGTTGGTTGAGCTGGGTCCTCGTATGACTTTGCGACTGATGAAAGTTGAAGAAGGGATGTGTGGAGGGAGAGTCATGTGGCACGACTTCATATCCAAGACGGAGAAAGAAGTCAAGAGGATGGACGATGAATGGAACCGGAAACGAAAAGAAAAAGAGGCGCGCAAGAAGCAGCAAAAGGCGAATATTGAAAAGAAAAAGCAAGACAAAGCGAAAGCAAAGGGTAATGGGCAGGCTGGAGATAACGATGATGAAGATGTCAGCATGGATGATGACTATGAATGGGACAGTGATGAGTTTGACGAAGAAGCTGGCGTGGAGGAGGATAGCGGAGATGACGACGAATCCATGCAGGAGTAGGATATTATTGATATAGATATCAACATTCCTACTTGAATTTCAATACAACCAAGTATATCAATAATATGTTACAGCGGCTCGTCACAGTCTTGATACTTATTGCATTACTTAGGCGATTCCAACCCTCTATACGTTACATTTGGCTTTCAAGTTTTCGATTTTATACTATGCTTCTTGTGCCTGCTTAAGCTTCTCATTCACAATTTTTTCAACCATCCTTTCTAATACAGTGAAATCGCCTCCAGTGTTTTGACTGAAGTAAGCCTGGACACTCTTTTCCACGTACTTGCCGACCATGTCAATCTCAACATTAACGTCGTCGCCCGGTTTCTTTGCAGCCGTGACGATCTTCTCTTGGGTATAAGCGATGAGCATAACTTCCCAGAACCCATCGACACCATCGACAACTTTTGTGACAGTAAGACTTGCCCCGTCCAAGGTGATAAAGCCCTTTTCGACGACATATCGCAGTATACTCCTGTCACTTGGCTGGAGTCTGAATGTAAGCGCGTTCCCGTCCGGCGTGACCGAGAGGATCTTCGCGGTCGTATCAACATGGCCCTGGACAAAGTGGCCACCCATTCGGGTCTCAGAAGACACAGCCCTTTCGAGATTTACCTTGGAGCTGGTCTGAAGAGATCCAAGATTGGTCCGGCGAAGAGTCTCGGGAGCAACTCCTACTTTGAACCAGTCCTTGTCAAACGCTGTCACGGTCAAACATGTTCCTAACGACAAGTATTATAAACATTAGCGTCAGCCGAATGAAGTATTCCGCGATCAAATCGTACCATTGACACTGATGCTATCTCCAAGGTGCGCGTCTCCGAGAATCTCCGCACAGTTTCCAATTGTTAGAGAAGTTCCCCCGCCCCCGCTTACGCTGGTGTCGAGGGGCTCGAGGGACGTCACCGCTTCAGTAAAGTCGTAGTTAGCATTTTGTATAAACAATCCAACTTTATGGCAGACTTACTCCCGATTGTTTCGACCAAGCCTGTGAACATGGTGGATTCTGGACTGATAGGAATGAGAGAGGTTAAGCTGGCCTTCGGTTCTCGCTTTTTCCGCAAGAACAGCCGCGGTTCGGAATTGTCTCCGCTTCTTTCGGCTTGTTGTCAAGCGGCGCGATTTCGACGTTGGAGATGCACGGTTTCCCCTCAATTGTGGCGTGTCAACCTAATTTGACTGCGTGAAAATGAAGACACGCACATCCCTATCGCAGAGGCTTCTGTCAACTAAGGGTCTTTGCTTCTCCCCTTCGCGAGTAGGGCATACTGGAGTACAATGGCGACACTATTCCGCCTCGGTCCCAGCTCCGGGGGTCCTGCCGCTGGAAGGAATTCGGGTGTTGGATATGACAAGGGTCCTCGCAGGGGTGAACATTTAATTGGGAATCAGGATTTAGAAGGGCTTTGCTGACTGTGCGAATAGCCTTATTGTACACAAATTTTGGGTGATTTAGGGTATGTCTCCCTCCTACACGTGCCTGGATACGTCGTCTACTGACCGAAACCCTGCAGAGCAGATGTCATCAAAGTCGAACACCCACAACGAGGGGATGATACGAGGGCGTGGGGTCCTCCGTTTGCAAAATATCAGAATAAATCCGCGAATGGACCAGGCGAGAGTGCTTATTATCTCGCGGTAACAAGAGTCTTTTTCTTATGGTTATACCGTCTTCTAATGATGTGAAAGGTCAATCGGAACAAAAGATCAATCGGACTGTCTTTCGCACATACATCGGGAGTAGAAATCTTACATAAATTGGTGAAGGAATGTGACGTCCTGGTTGAAAATTACGTCCCGGGAAGTTTGAAGAAATATGCCATGGATTATGAAACGCTCAGCGCCATCAATCCTAAACTGATATATGCCAGTATTACTGGGTATGGACAGACAGGCCCGTATAGCAGTCGAGCAGGCTACGATGTCATGGTGGAGGCAGAGTTTGGTTTGATGCATATTACGGGTTCTAGGGATGGCCCCCCTGTTAAGGTTGGCGTTGCAGTCACGGACCTCACGACCGGTCTTTACACGTCGAACGCTATCATGGCAGCAATCATCGCGCGAGGCCGTACTGGAAAAGGACAGCATATTGATGCATGCTTGAGCGATGTACAAGTTGCAACTCTTGCCAATTTGGCAAGCTCTGCTTTGATCAGTGGGGAGAAGGATTCTGGAAGGTGGGGGACAGCTCACCGTATGTATTACTTATCTTCTATTAGACCATAAGTTGATGACCAAAAACTGTGAACAGCATCTATTGTGCCGTACAGAAGCTACAAGACCCTCGATGGTGACATACTCTTTGGTGGTGGCAACGATCGACTTTTCGGTGTCCTCTCTGATCGACTGGGGCATCCCGAATGGAAAAGTGACGAACGTTTCGCGGTAAACAGCTCTAGAGTAAAGAACCGAGTTGACCTTGATAGCATGATAGAGGGGATTACACAACAAAAGACCACACAGGAGTGGCTTGATATCTTCGAAGGCAGTGGAATGCCCTATGCCGCTGTGAATGATATACAAGGAACATTGAACCACACGCATGGTTAGTAAATGAGGCCGTCGGATTGGAAAATGCGCTAACATGTTCTACAGTTCAAGCTCGAAACATGGTTACCGAGATCGAGCATCCAGACTGTGGGCCCATCAAACTTGTAAATACCCCGATCAAATACTCCCATGCCAAACCTGGCATTCGCACGCCGCCCCCTACTCTCGGTCAGCACACAGAAGAGGTTCTCCGAGAGCTGTTAGATTATAAGGAAGAAGATGTTAATTCATTGAGAGAGCAGGGGGTCGTGTCATAAACTCTCTGTATAGTACTAGTGAATAAAGTTAGGAAGGCACTCTTCTGTCTTCAGTACATCGCGAATATCGACATCAGCCAAGCGCTTGTACATGAAACTAAGAATATTACGGTACATAGCAGGAATAACTATGAATCTGTGACTATATTTATTAGCGTACCTAAGAATTAACAGCAAAGGGGCATAAGTCAAGTGCCCTAGAGTAAAATCACGTGATATATTTTAGTTGTCTAAGAACGGTCATCTGTTGTTAAGAAAACTTCTCTCGAACTTTCTACTCTATCTATGTCGATATAATCACCAACAAAAGCAAATGCAGTGTCAAAGCGCTGTTCAGTGAAATCAACCGCTGGAACCATGGACCTGGAGGATGCTAGTAGGGTTTCTAACCCTCCGCCACCGGAGCCCTCCACCTCCACGTCAGTTGATGCATCTTATTCCCTGGGTCCTCGGCAACCACTGCTGCAACAGGCCAGCAACATCGATAATTTATCTTACATTGATGGAGCAGACCTTTCGCATGCCCCTATTGCTCCTGTAACAGCTAATCAGCCGCTATCCAAATCCGAGATTCTCGGCCCTACCGAAAATATACAAACGAGGGCAGGTCCACTAGACGGGCCATGCGTTGATTCACAGACTCCAATAAGAGGAATTTCTTTGTCGAATTCGGGATCTTTTGTCATTGGCAATTCAGTACCAAGCAACCACCCAATGGCAATTCTACGCAACCGAATCGTTGGGCTTCCAGCGTTGGCCGCCGGCCTTGTTCCTACTTCTACGGTGCCGGTGACACCTGCCGAAACCTCCCAGTCCTTTTTTGTGCCATCAGAATCGAAGCTCGCTGCGCCGGCATTGATCAATCTTGTGCCGAAGATCAACAATATACCCGACGACAACGACGGTGATCGACATGTACAGTTGCAAGATATTACTCCTCGTTCCGTATCAAGCCCATTGACAACCCCCATCACAGCATCAAAGCAGCAGACACAGCAGACGCCAGGGAAATCCTCCCTCAAAAGCCGCAAACGAAAAATTAAACGAAGACGTACGCGCGACAGTGACGATGAAATCAAAGCTAATGATTCAAGCTCAGATGATGTATCAGATGACATGTTACCGGTAGCCAGGCAAACCAAGTCTGGACGCCAGGTCAATCGCCCAGCCTTTTTTGCCCCTTCACCCGAAATCAAGCAGAGCCCACGGCAAAGACCATCTCCATCAGGTAGTGGTGCCACACCTACATCTGGGAATCCCGCGAAAAGACGCAGAAGAGTATATCGGAAGAACGGCAAGGATATCAATGTCACTTGCACACACTGCCAGAGAGGTCATAGTCCTGCTACGAATTCCATTGTATTCTGCGATGAGTGCAATGATGCCTGGCATCAGTTTTGCCACGATCCTCCAATCGATAAAGAAGTGATCGAAGTCAAAGAAGCAGAATGGTTTTGCAGAGAATGCCGACCTGGCCGGCCAGTCACACTGTTAAAGCTAAGATTACCGCCGAAGACACAACCTGTCTCGGCACAACCACCTCTTGGTCCCCTTGTTTGTGGTTCACGGTTCACCGCGGAAGAGCAACGGGCGTATCTATCTTCTCTTTCTCACGCTGCTTTGGTTGACATGCTGTGCACTCTCTCAAATACGAATCCCACCCTTTCTATTTTCCCAGAGAACTTGAGAAATCTATACCAATCGAAGTTTGTTACCACACCGTCAATTACACCGACCACATCATATCCAAGCTTTGAATCGGCTTCTCCCGAGAAATCAAAAGCCACGGAGACTGTCACAGAGCAGTCGAGGGATGTAGAAAGCTCCGACGCCAGGCCGGACAGTGATGAAGATTCCGACGATTCTGGCTCCGAATATGAAGTGGAGGAGCACCGTCTGTATCCACGGCCTGGTAACGGGTTCTGTTTGCGTTCCGAAGAAGATGACCTCGATATACTTCTAGACGACCCAGCTTGTCCTACATTTAGCTATACACTACACGGCTATTCTCAGACGAATGCGCTCGCCGATAATTCGCTAACGATTAAAGTCGCGGGCTGAGCAGTGCCTCTGAATGACTCAGCCCTTTAAGGTGGCTTTGCGAACGAAATACCATGTCCTCAGGGCTAGCGACGGCCTAAATCGTGCTTGTAGTAGCCGGCTGAAGAATATAGATCCAGCGATAACTTGGTTAATCACGCCAAATTCTGTTTGAGTCGTTCAACTGGCTAGTCATAATTACCCAAGCACCGATTGTTTTAGTCTTGGTCGTGCACGGTAACCATGGCATTCTTTATACGACTCATACCTTTTGAAGCACGTAGTGGAGCCGAATACATAGGCTACAATAGTATGATGATCATGTAAGATGGTGAACGTAGTCTCCACTCGATAGTTCCCGAGCTTAATTTACTACTTAATTTTATTTACCCTCTGCTCGATAAATCAATACAAACATGGACAGTAACAATCAATCAACAAGAGCATTATTCCACTTGCTTGGGACGAGGCAGTGCAGTGGCCCCGCCCTTTGAAAGACCGCTCGCCAGTCGGGACTGAAACCGTTCCCGGCCTCACCTATCTGTCTGTGTCTGCCGATTACTCTTCCTGAGGTAACCCGCGAAGTTTCATGTTCTCGTCTGAAACTTATGCTATGAAAGCGTGACTCTACAAGCTGCCCACGTGTTAGCAACGATCAGCGAACTCTTCATTCCTCTCGCAGCCGCGCGGCAGATTTAGAACAAACGTACGACGCGAACTTGACTTGCGACGAACCACGATCGATTAAAAAACGCAGCAGCACAACAGACATGGAAAAAGTCACCACATCGCCTCGTTACCTCACCCCTCACCCCCCCCAAAAGTGGCACGAACATATAACACTCGACCTAGTCTTCAAAGTCCTCAACCAGACTTTCCTCCACCCGTTTGTCGCTTGGATTGTAGTGCTATGTCTGCGCGCCCAGGTCACGCCAACTGACCATCCAGCATGGATAATTGCAGTTGGATATGCGGTTTTTCTCACGCTGCTCATGGTGGCCAGAATGCTCGATAGTCGTATTGCCTACGGTTTGCCGCGAGAAATTGAGCCAAGTCACGAAGTCATTGTGATTACGGGTGGAGGTAGTGGGCTGGGCCAGGTAATTGCGCAGATATATGGTATGAGAGGTGCCAGCGTTGCGGTGCTGGATATTAAGGAAGTGAGTGAGGTAGAAGGGTGGGACGAGCTGTCAGGCGTCGAGTATTACAAATGTGACGTGGGGGATAGGAAGGCGCTGGAGTTGACGGCGAAGAAAATCGAGAACGATGTGAGTTTTCCTCATTCTGTTCTACCATTTTTATTATGTATAGCGTTCAGATACATACATACGATGAGGGACGACATCAAAATTGGCAATGCTAACTGCGCTGTATTTATAGCTGGGAAGACCAACAGTGCTTATTAATTGCGCCGCAGCGTCTGTTCATGGCGTCCCGCTGTTGTCACTGACCCCGGAAGCCATGAAGAAAACAATACAGACCAATTTGATGGCTCCTTTCCATTTGCTGCAGGTATTCCTCCCCGCCATGCTCGACACAAATGTTGGCGGTGTCGTAGTCAACGTGAGCTCCGTTTTGGGACATCTCACAGCCGCCGGCTTATCAGACTATTCCGTCAGTAAAGCTGGCCTAAGCGCGATGCATAAGGCACTAGAAGTTGAGTTACGAGCTTCCGGTCATGATGATAAGATCAAAACACTGTTGGTGGAGACTGGGCAGCTTTCCACCCCTCTTTTCGACGGAATAGAGACGCCGAATCGGTTCTTGGCTCCTGTCATCGAACCAATTGAAGTCGCGTATGAGATAGTCTCGGCCATTGACAATGGGCAAAGTGGTGTTATAAGATTGCCTGCATTCGCCAAGTTGATCAATTGGTATGCTGTACTACCTGCTTCCGTCCAAAGGATTGTCCGTTACCTCAGCGGAATCGATACAGCTGTCGCCAAGGCATACGACCAACACACTCTCCAACCGGAGCATATATCCGAAAGTGAATCCGAGAGCGACATTTGATATAATGTTTGGCATAATGATGTGAAGTCCGATAGACGAAGACGACGGGGTCACATCCACCGAGCTTGACACAGAAAAACAGCTGATATTGACTCCAGATCAATTAGTGGACTATTTTTCAGTCGCCAACACAACCTTCTCACGCTCGGCTCGCTGAGGCATGCTGCCTTTCTTGGTGTGTTTCCGCACGTTGTCAACCCTCCGTTTGATAGCGGCAAGCTCCTCTCTCTTAATCTCCCCAGCCTTCTTGATAGCCTTGGGCACATGACGGTGATTCTTGATTCTTCGAATCTCGGGCATGTGAGAATATCTGCGAATGAGCGCTTGATCGTATTCAAGTTTCTGGCGTTGTTTAGTGCTCTTAACGCCAACCCGCGACGAAGCATTTGTGCGCCATATACGGATGTTGCCATCGTCAGAGCCAGAAAGAACATAGTTGTTGTCTGGAGTGAACATTGCTGAGAAAACTCTGTAGATTGAATATTAGCAACACTTGCGAACAAATCGTATGGAACACAAAAATATGATCTCACCTTTGCATTCGTTGTGTGTGGTAGACATCTCTGGAACGTCCTTGGCTTCTGTTGAACAGCCGTATTGTGCGGTCGTATGACGCGGTAACCAGTTCTTCACCAGTCGGGCTAAATTCAACATCCATCACGGCGGCGACGTGGTCCTTGTAAATGTTCAGTGCTCGATCCATCTTTCGCATGTCGAACATATAGGCATTGTGGTCTTCGTTAGCGACAGCGAAGTTAAATGCTTCCATGGGGTTCCAAGAAATGGAATTCGATGCGAGAGTGAGGATGACCTTGGCCACGGGGGTTGAAGTGCGGAGATCATATACGACAACTGATCGATCATTTGCTGTCGATCCAATAATAGAGGTTTCTATCTGATTGAAAGCAACGGATGTGATAGTATCCGTGCTCGTTGGCCAGTGCAGAGTTTGAGACGCAGTCGAGGAAGGACGGGACATGTCGTAGATAGAGATCACCGACGACGAAGCAGCAAACGCAGGTTGATCACGGTGATGCGAGACGCCAGTGAATGGAGTCTGACCGAGAAATGTTGCAGCCGGGGGAGCCTCTGCTGAGGAATTATATGGGTCAAAAAGTTTGACGGTCTTGTCGCTGGCACAAGACAAAATTTTGCGATCCGGAGTCCAGCAGATTCCTTTAACGACGTTTTCGTGGGCTTGAGTGTTCCAAACTTCTTCCCGAGTCTGCATATCCCAAACTTTGACAACTCCATCACCTGAACCGCTGGCAAAGCGATCCAAAGAACCCGGGTCCTTGGCCATGGAATAAACACCGTCGACGTGACCGCTTCCCAGCTGACCGATGAAGGGTGCAGCAAACATGCGGTCCATTTTGACAGCATTCAAAGCTCTTGTATATTCCCGCGCTCGTTCAAACGGATGCTGTGCCGGGTCAAGGTTTCTTTGGATTCTGGCAACGCTCGATCCAGGCGCTTGCTGCGAAGCAGCAGAGCGCGAGAGGGCTTTGATTTTCTACCACAAAAAAGTCAGCGTAAATTATTCTCTCAAATGACATTCACATGGTGGCTCACCATCTTTGTTCAACGGAAAAGCTCCCTCTCCAAAAGACGGACGCAATATGGTAGATTTTGTATCAGAGAAAAAAAAATATTGGAGATTGACCAAGATTGGCGGGACTAACAAAAATGGCTGGCGGAGACACCGCGTGCTTCTGATTGGCTGGGAGTGGAGTTGCCGCGACTCCAAAGAGCTCGCAGCTCAGCCCGAGCTGTTGTTGACTCCAAACTCTCATTCCATCATCGCCCACCACCACCACTCGCTTCCGCCATCAGATACCTTTTTCGCTCCTGCTCTTGGCTGCTTTATTACACATCTCTTCCTCTCCCGGCTGCGCACGAACCGAGACCTCGACATTATGGCTCCCGCACCGACCAGTGACCGAATCGAGGAAGCCAAGTCACTCGCCTCCAAAGACCCTACGCAGGCCGAGCAAATTTACAAGGACGTGCTATCAGCGGGTATCGGTAAAACTGAATCGGCGTCTAAAGACTACGAAGCAGCTTTGGTAGGATTGGGAGAACTGTACCGGGACAACAAAAAGGCACAAGAGCTCGCTGAGCTGATCAAAACGAGTCGTGATGCCTTTTCGTCCTTTGCCAAAGCGAAGACAGCGAAGCTCGGTGAGTAGATCTGTTTCATCGCTTTATCTGGAGAAGATTTCTAATCTGATATAGTCCGACAACTTTTGGATCTGCTCAGCGAGATCCCGAATACGACAGAAATCCAAATTGCGGTCATCAAGTCGTCGATAGACTGGGCAGTCTCAGAGCGCCGATCCTTCCTCCGACAGAGCTTAGAAACTCGCCTGGTGGTGATTTACATGCAAAAACAATCCTATTACGATGCCTTGACTTTGATCAACTCTCTTCTCCGAGAGCTGAAGCGCTTGGACGACAAGGTGGTACTGGTGGAGATCCAGCTCCTGGAATCACGAGTGTATCACGCACTTGGCAACCAGCCCAAGGCTCGTGCAGCTCTGACCTCAGCTCGGACCTCCGCATCCGCGGTCTACACCCCTCCAAGTCTACAGGCGGGGCTTGACATGCAGAGTGGAATGCTACATGCAGAAGATAAGGATTTCAATACGGCATATTCGTACTTCATTGAGGCACTTGAAGGCTATAGCTCGGTTGATGACACGGAAAAGGCGACAGCAGCATTGCAGTATATGTTGCTTTGCAAAATCATGTTGAATCTTGTTGACGACGTGACGAATTTGCTAGGATCTAAGCAAGCACTGAAATATGCCAGCACACGACTTGAAGCTATGAAGGCTGTCGCCCGCGCTCATGCCAACCGATCTCTGGAAGAATACGAGAAAGCTCTCTCAGACTACCGATACGAACTTGGAGGTGACGTTTTCATCCGTAACCATTTGCGCCGTCTTTACGATGCTATGTTGGAACAGAATCTTATCAAGGTGATTGAACCATTCAGCCGAGTAGAGATTGACCACATCGCAAAAATGGTTGGCCTAGATACCCAGCAAGTGGAGAGAAAACTATCGCAGATGATTTTAGACAAGGTGATCGTTGGTGTGTTGGACCAAGGGGCCGGCTGCTTGATCGTTTTTGAGGAAACGGAGAGGGACAAGGGCTACGATGCAGCGCTGCAAACAATTGAGAAGCTTAATAACGTGGTGGAGGTCTTATACGCAAACCAAGCGTCTATGTTGGAATAGAGGGATTTTCATGGTGTGTAAAAGATTAGCTGCAGTTTGTTTTGAATCGGCGTCAGTCCAATATGCAAACTGCCATGCCTTCGATAGAACAAAGCCTTGACTACTTCCATCCTTGGCACGTGTGTTAATTGTAACATGTAGTTTTTGAAAACCAAATTAAGCGGTATTTTGACAACCATAATAATACAGGGCGAAGTGGAAGTTTTGCAGAGTAACAACAGATTTGCGCTTTGCCAAATACGGCTAGCGCGTCACCGACTGGAAGAATCGCGACTTCGCCGCAGTCGCAGCTCTCACCCATCCCCATCAAATCAACCGCGTAGCCTCACGGCCTTCTAGCATAGTCGCGCTGCTTCTTATCGACACAAGCCATCAGAATGGCAATGAACGCTCCGATGCAGCCCAATTATCCTCGCGGTTACCCTCAGGCAGCCCAGCGCTCGCCCGCCACACCTCGTCGCGGTGTTCCCGTGCCAGGTACGTATCGCTAACCTTGTACAGCTTGTGTATAACGTGGTCCAATGGCAGACTGCTAATCCTTGCGTCTTTGCTGTGAAAGGTCCCGGCGTGCCCATGCCTCCCCATCAGCAAGTCGCCCATCCTCAGTACATGGCTGCAGCGGCTACTGCTACTCACCAGCGCAATATGCCTCCTGTCAACGAGGCTTCTTTAAGACGCAGTCGGAAGCCCACAGACAAGAACATCCCAGAAGGCTTGGAAGAGATTATTATTGGTGATGGAGTGCAAGAATACAAACGACTGCGAGATATCGAGAAACGTTTAGACTCATCAATGGTGAGAAAGCGGCTCGACATCCAAGATTCACTCAGTCGAACCATGAAACGCTATCGAACTCTTCGTATATGGATCTCAAATACAACCGAGAGCCAGACATGGCAGAAAGGCGAACAGAACGGGAACGGTGGACCGGGATCCGGCCGGTACAAAGTGCGAATTGAAGGTCGACTGCTCGATGACGAATTCGCTTCAGATGATGATAGCGATGACGAAGATCAAGAGAATCAGGGAGAAGGTGTTGTGAACGCAAGCAACTCAAAGCAGTCGAAGTCGCAACAGCACAGACTTTCGCACTTCTTCAAATCAATCACTATCGATTTCGACAAGACCGCGAATGCGAAAACAGACAATCCCTCCCCTATTACATGGACCAAACCTCAACTCCCATTGAATGTTGTCACTCTACCGCCTAGCGCTGACTTTGACTCGATTCAATTCTCGGGCAACGCCCAGGAGAACACCAACACCACTATCAGTCTTGTCAGAGATGAAACGCCTGAGCGACTCAAGGTCAGCAAAGAACTGTCTGAAGTTATTGATGTCGAAGAAGATTCGAGAAGTGGCATAATACTTGGTATTTGGGATTACGTCCGAGCGATGGGACTGCAGGAAGACCACGAAAAACGCTTAGTCCGTTGCGATGCTCGACTAAAAAAGGTATGGACATATATTACCCTGTTGAGATTCCGAGTCTGATTCTTACGTGACTATAGATTTTCGGTCGCGAGGCCGTATACTTCCCTCAAATTCCTGACGTTATTGGCACTCATACCTCGCCTCTCGATCCCATCAAACTCCCGTATACCATCAGAGTAGACCAGGAGTTTCACAATGACCCAACACCAACGATATACGATATCAGAGTAGCCATCGACGACCCACTGCGCCAGAAAATGCTAGCGCTCACCTCGAACCCCCAATACACAAATTCCATCCGCCAAATCGGCGTGCTCGACGACCAACTAGCTGTCATAATCCAGGCGATTATGCATTCCAAAGCTCGCCACTCCTTCTACACCGCGCTCAGCAAAGACCCTGCAACATTCGTTCGTCGCTGGCTTCGTTCTCAGCGTAGAGATCTTGAAACCATCCTCGGAGAGGCTGTTCGGGGCGGCGGGGAAGATGGCAGTGGACCTGAATTCAGACGTGGTGGTACTGACAGTGCTTGGAATGCCCCTGTAGCCAGGGAAGCAGTTCGCTACATGCTTTCGCGGCCGGATGCTAATAACTTGTATCGATAAATTCATGAAACGGTGGTTGTACTTTTTGGTTCTTGCTTATTTCTATGGCTTTTGTGTGTACGGTTAAGGTAGTTTCGGCGCGCAAGATATGTGTATGTTCTTCATTGTCTAGGTACTCTTCCTTTCTTAGATATCACTATAGAATTTAATCGGCTGTATCTAAGCATAAAGTACGGACATAAATAGGATGATTTACCGTGTGTAATTAAATCGATCAATTGAATATTCTCCCCATCTATCAGACACAAACACCCACCCACCCACCAAACTCACACATCATCTTATCTAGTACAACGCATCCCCATTATTTAACAAAAAGGGTACAGTTGCCGTCATGATAGAGCAGCCGACTTGCGCTCTCTCAAAAAATCACCAGCCTCAACAGCATCAGCGCTTGTCGTTGCCGATATGCCATCTCCAGTGACGAAATAGCCTTGCTCTTGCTTCAATTTCTCAGCCGCATCCAATACAAAGGCAGGATCTTTGAAGCCGGCAGCTGCCGGTGTCTTTCCTGCTTCCTTCGAGGGCAGAGTCTCGTTCGCCTTCTTGCCAGCAGCACCAGGCGGCGGTTTGCGGAATCTCTTCAGTACGGCATCTATCATTTGTGAGAACCAGTAATAATTCAAACCATTAAGAACCAGGTTCGCAGCAACGTAGACAATTGGCAGCCACTGTGGGAGCGCGGTGTCGGTGAAATGATGGGCAAACTTGGCGATTTCGGCGCTTGCCTGGAGACAGTCTTCGTTCAGACAGAGGGCGGCTCCTTCGCCGATTTTGAAGATAGGTGCCTTGGTCGGCACTCCGTCTAGGAATGGCGAGTGAGTTAATGATCGGCTTTGCTTGAGGGCATGCCACATATCTCCGTAGACGACGACAGACTGCCATGTACCCCAAATGACACGGCAGGAGAAGAACACGCTGAGCAGTGCCATTCCATTGTACCATTGCAGATTGCTGCCGGTCATGTTGACCTTGTCCAAGAACCAGTGGATATTGAGGAACGGGCTTGATAGCTCGTAAAGGATGAACGTCGGCGCGTAGAAATTGACGAATGGTCTCTATTCAAAAATATGGTTTGTTAGAGAGAAGTAAAGAGAAACTGGGAGCAGAGTGGGATGGAGGGGCGTACAAATCCAAGACTGAAAACGCATAAGGCGCTGATGGCGTGAAAGAGCATGCCGATTCCGAACAGCTTCAGATACACGGCACTGACAATCAGGTCGTAAATGAAGTATCCAGTCGCCAGGGCCTGTACAAGGCCATCGGCACCGGTGTATCCATGGACTCGCTCGTCGATGGTCATAATGCTTCTCTCGCGGTCTGCAAACATGACCCATAGTGCCAGGGAGTTCACCAGGACGCTCTGAACTAGGGAGACGACATGGATGTCCCAGTTGAGCTGCGTGCGCTTCGACAGCTGTGGATAGTGTCGGGGAAACAGTCTTCGAGACAGCCATGGCGAGACATAGGAATGGATTAGTTGATAGAATGCAAAGGAGAGGATGACTTCGTGGATATGGAAGGGTAGAGAGTATAGGTGCAACGAAGCTGCCCAAGGAGTCACCAAATCCTGCAGCCAGCTTGGCGGAGGAAAGAAGGGATCCAACATCGTGGCAGGCCTCTCTTATCGACAGTCGATGTCCCAGAATGCTGTGGTGTGTCGGTGCGGTATTCCTGGGGCAGAAGCCTAGAAGAACATGGTTGGCTTATCGGAGAGTGAGAAGGGCCGAAGAAAGAATAAACTGAGGGCCGGGGAGAGTAATAAAGGTATTAATGGAATTAATTAAACGGCCATCCCCATGACTGCGTCATTCATAGCCAGCGCCAAGGTTATCGCGTGCTGAGTGGAAGCAGTCGGCCGTCGGGGTGGTTTATTTATCAGAAGTCAGATCGGGTGGGCCTGAGGCCATGCATGCGTTGGGACTCGCCACGGCCAACCAGCGAGTGGACCCTGCAGGGCCGCCACTCTGGTCTCAGCCATGTCAACTCGAGCCAGTCAGGCTCACAAAGTTATAGGATAATGCATTAATCTGTGGGAAAAACTCTCGCACTGGCTGTGTACGTGGAGCAGGTGTCTATGATCGCGGAGGAACGGTCTCGTGCTCCATGCCCGTGTGTGACTAGCTAGCGAGTTAGCGATTAGGTAGTAGCAGCTGATCGTTGCCTCGGCATGCTGATGTACGTATTACTTGGAGTATTGGTTAGAACTGGATTGGGAATAACTAGTCATTTCATTCATCGTTTGCACGCCTAAATCAGCAATACACAACCCGTTGTATCAATAACAAAAGAGAGACATGAAAACAAGTAACAGAAAAAAAAAACAAAACTGCAGACGCACTTTGCACATAGACATAACGCTTCTGCAATCGTCAAAGGACATTTCAGACAATTACGGACCGAAAAAGGTATCGATAAAAGTAAAACATATGCAAAGTCCTTGCGCCGTAACCAATCAAAATTTGTTTAGCATACTCAGACTCAATCCAGCAGACGTTGGGTTGTAGGCTCATACTGCTATCGCTTATTCCACATGAATTGTATGGTTTTGCTGGATGTCGCTCCCAATGCCGCTGTCGTTGAGGCCTGGAATTTTTAATGGCGGCGGTGCCTCGAGGTCAGAGTGATCATCGATATTATCAAGCTCCGAGCGCTCTTCTTGCTCGTCGATGGTCGTTTGGTAATCACCGTCATCATCTAGCTCGTTGTCATATTCACCGTCAGAGTTCTCGGATTCATTGTCGTGTTGGGCCTCTGCATGCTCAGTCTCGTCCTCATCCTCGGCATCTTCCTCGAGAATCGATCCACCATGTTCGGCAACCAGTCCATTCGTAGAGGTGGCGTAGCTTGGCTGACGACTTGCTGAGACGGTGCTGCCACTGTCATCCGTAATACTCTCTAGATAATGTCCGGTGGTGGCTGTCCTTTCCGTTCCTGCGTCGCTATGGGCAACACTGAATTGTTCGTCTTCTTCCAGGAAGCTCTCGTTCTCTTTGTTGGCACTGAAATCTCTCGTGCCCCAGGAGGTCTTACGGGATGGCAGATTGGACCGGACAGAGTGGCTTCGCTTGAGGTTGGTCAGCCCTGTCCCGACTGGAGCAGTAACATGCCGATCAGTAACTCCTCGGTTACCAGTTACGTGACTGAGACTGAGTATTCTGCGCTCCTTGCCAGCATTCGACGAAACTGTAGACCCGTTGAAGGCTGGAAACTTGGCTGGCTGTCGACGTCTCAAAGCCATTTCTACACCATTGCTCACCAAGCTGCGAGTGTCTTTAGTTGTAGTGGTAGTGCTAGCGCGACTTGTTTTTGTCGTGGTGCTTCCATAGCTTGGGATTCTCCTCAGGCTCATTCGGTTCTTACCACGCCCACTTTCCTTCATTATCATAGTCCTGGCATGATCAAATACCCCAGCGAGAATTCGTTTCTCCAAACCCTGTGCACGCTCTTCAAAAACTTCCATCTCCCGTGTGCGTATGTCGAGAGCAGTCTCCAGTCCAGACAATTCCTTGCCGAGCCTCGCGTTTTGCTTCGTAAGTTGATCTTTCTCGTTCTTCAGGGTTTGAATGATATTCAAAAGAGATTCTTTCTCGTCATTCAAGCTAAGAATCTCAGATTCAACTTTCTCCTTCTGGGCAAGTCTTTTCTCAAGAGCATATGCTGCCTCTTCAGACTCCCTCTTCTTCCGTTCATAGTCCTCTACCACGAGTCGTGACTGGCTGGCCACCATCTCGGTAATTTCGCGAGATGTGTTTATAACCTTCTCATGAATCTGGTCCAACTTGTCCATGCTTGAGACTGTCTTGCTGGTATTTTCTGCATGATTCATGATCAAGTCAAGCTTTGAATGAAGCTCAGAATCGTCATATTTTTCAGGCACGATGATTTCTCGGGGCTCTGGTGGAGCCGGCAAGGCAGGAAGCAATGTCGGAATAGCCGCAGGAATAGCTGAGAGATTCGTTTTTATCTCTTCATTTGATTTCTGCGAGTGTTCGTAATGCTGCCCCACGAGAAGCAAAATGTCTTTGATTGCACCAAGAATCTGGGGGTGATATTCGAGAATTTGAGTCTCCACTCGGTCTGTTGCAGAGGAGGTTTTCTCCAACTCGGCCTTGGATAGTTCATTGAATTCCTTGATTTCATTGTGCATCTCTTCCACCTTGTTGTATGACTCACTTATCTTGGTGAAGAGAGTTTTCGTGTCGTCACTCATGCGTTCGCATGATTCGGATACGCTATTGCCCATTTCACCGATTATGAGCTTGATATCTTCTGCAATGCCCTTTGTGCTTGTCAGGTGCTCGACATGCGTCACATCTCGAGATTCCGTTTCGGAAAACTTCAACTCCAAAGCTTCTTGCAGGTCATCATATTTCGACAGGATTTCGTCAACTCTCTCATCCACCTTCTTCTCGATTTCTGCCACAATGCTAGCACGATTCTCATCTTGTTTGATAAGGGAAGACGCATCTCGTTCTTCTATTTCTAACTTAGTGGCTTCTTGTTCACCGCGTGCGCGCTCGAATTCTCTGTTGATGAGGTCGCTGAGCTCCTTCACACTCTCGACAGTTGAGAAGGCCTCAGATGACACAGCCAAACCTTCTAGGAGCGTCTTCAACTCGGCTAAGCCCTGGTCGCTACCATCGAGTTTGTCCTTTAACTCATCACGAAGATCGGCAACGACAATCTTGGCTTCTTCAATTTTCTCGGCTAAGCCACCATGTTCGACCTTGCGTGCCTCAAAGGCTTGAGCGGTAAGTTCGGCTTCTGACTCGACCTTTTCCCTGAACGCGTTGAGTAGCTCAGAAAGAGCTTCGATGTCTGATTTGGCCGGAAGGGTCTCCAGGTCGGGAAGTTTCAATTCTTCGATGCTGTTCTTGACCTCGCAAATCATCGCCTCCACGGTCTGCAAATCGCTCTTAACGACACGCTCAGATTCTTCGTCTTCGGGTTCCTTTGCGTGATTCTTTGATTCATCCACGGCAACCCACAAGTCTTTCATGAGAGCCTCTAGAGTGCCAATCTCAGCTTTAGTGCAACCTTCTGTTTCTAGACGGGCAGCCACCTCTGCGACAGCATCTTTTAATTCCGAAACAAGAACTTCTAATGTCATTATCTGTTCTGATTTCGCAATGTCTTCTGTTCCCGGAATGTGAATATCCTCAATTTTAGCGGCTGTATCACGCAGTATGGCCTCAAGCATATCAGTATCTTCCTTGCGAGCAGCTCCTGGATCTGCTGGAACTTCACGAGTACTCGCTTCAGCGACAGTGCCATGCATATCACGCACTGCCGACAGAACCTCATCCAGGTGTTCTCTTTTGAGGACATCTTCAGGCGGTGGCGCAAATGTTGAATTCGATTCGATTGCTTCAACTTTGATCTGAAGCTGAGTTATAAGAGCCTTGAGACTTTCCATCTCACCACCGAAAGAGTTGTTTTCCTTGGCGAGCATTAGTTCTTGACCCCGAACAGTCGACGTTTCTTCGAATTCCCTCTGCGATTCTCGCAAAGCTTCCATTTCGCCTTTAATTGAGGCCAATCCTTCTCTCAGGGCGTCAAGGACCTCGGAGCTGCTCTGCTCGTCTGACTTATGAATAAGAGTTTCCAAATCTGCGCGGATGGCATCGACGCCGTCGTTGAATGCTTCCAACAACTCGCTAGTATTCGACAGTGTGCTTTCATTGCCATCCCGTTTCTGAGTGGTTTCGGCCTGGAGATTTTCAAAGCTTTCTTGCAGAGCTGCGATGATCTCCTCCTTGTCAGAAGGACCTGGCTTGACAAGGCTCATGCTAATTGAATCGCGTATGTTGGCAAACTCGTCTTTAACGGTTTGGACTATTTTCGAGACATCGGTTTCGTTGCTGGCATTGGCGTTAATCTCGTGAATAGCATCAAGGATTTCTACCTTGTCGCTTGAACTTTCATTGCGAATCAGAAGGCTACTTAGCGTTGAACGAAGATGTTCAAACTCCTTTTCCATGGCATCGAGAAGTTCTGGAGTGTCGGGGTTGCCTCGCGAAGCGGATGCCCGAAGGGCTGCTTCGTTAATACAACGCTCAAGATCTGCCTGCAATAGCCTAAAGCCTTCCTTGACAGTGGATATGATTTCTTCTTTGCCAGTCACGTCCGCAGCGTGATCAACATAGGATTCTATATGGCTTCTTAGTCCTTGAAGTCCATCTTTCATGGAGTCGAGGACTTGCTCGGTGTCTCTGCCATTCGCTGAGGAATATTGTCTGAATTCGTCTTTCATCTCTTGGACAAGGTCCCGAAGACGCTCGAGCACTTGGTCCCCAATGTTTAGCTGAGAAGAGGCTGCTGCTTCATGCAGACCTGAAGTCACAGCTTCAAAAAGGTCGTCCTTGTTTAACTCGATTTCTCGACTAATAGAGCTTTGGTTAACCAAGCCTTCGGAAATCGCGCTTATAACATCCTCCCGCGTCAATCCAGGCTCGATGCCACTTCCAATTTTCGGGTGAGAATCAAGTGCATCATGAACTACTTGAAAGATGTCTTCTCGGGTAAGGCCGTCCTTTTTCAGTTCAATTTCCCGACTGGTTGAGTTCTGTGTCATGAGACCTTCTGAAATGGCGCAGATGATATCGTCCCGTGTGAGTCCCGAATCAAGACTATTCCCAGCACTGGGATGGGAATCAAGTGCGTCGTGGACTGCCTGAAAGACGTCTTCGCGAGTTAGTTCCTCTTTTTTCAGCTCGATTTCTCTACTCGTAGACGAGCTTTGGTTGGCCAATCCTTCCGAAATGGCGTTTATAATTTCTTCTCGCGTCAATCCGTTCTCAGCGTGAGGATGAGCAGCGAGCGCATCGCTAACTGCGTGGAAGACATCTTCACGTGTTACGGATGATTCTCCCATTTCTCTAGCAGCTGCGAAGTGTGCTGCCAGCCCTTCTGTTACCGAATTGAATACATCATCCCGTGACAATCCTGAGTTTGCTTCGTCGTCCTGCGATAGAGCTCGCTGACCAACCATGGCCTCCACCACAGCACCATGAACATCGTCGCGTGTTAAACCGCCATTCAAAGTTTCGGGTATCGCTCTTTGAGCCATGGCATCCATGACCGCATCAAAAACATCTTCACGAGTGATTTTGGGTGCGTTCTCATCGGGTGATGTTTGGTGATTGGCCATTGCTTCTGAGACGGCGGTAAAGATATCTTCCTTGGTGATGTTAGGCTCGGGAATGGTCAATTCAAAGGATTCCAAACACTCTCTGATGACTGCTGAGACTTCATCACGAGTGATGGAGGGGGGTGCTTCGACAGGAGGAGGAACGAAGTTTTGCATTCCGGCTTGAACTGCAGCCAGAACTTGATCGTATGTTACGGCCTCTGCGTTCTTAGGCTGATAATCTCTGAGACCTTCGCTCAAACAATCTAAAATCTCCTCCCGTTCCAGACCAAAATTTTGTAGTTCGATCTCTGGTTTATAAGTCTCCCAAGCTTCTCTGACTGCTTCGAGAATATCTTCCTTCTCCATGCCAACGCTGCTTGAGGCGGAGGCTGACAAGTGCTGCGGAGAGAATTCCTCGAAGGCAGATCGAACAGCTGAGTATACTTCTGCTGTATCTACGCCTTCGCGGGAGACGGACTTGGATAACGTCTGCTGGTGTTGGTCAATCATGGCATACATTTGTTCTTTCAACTCCGCAAGTCCATCGCGCACAATTTCTGCAACTTCGTCTGCCCCTAGAGTGTGAGGAGCGTCGTTGTAAGCTTTCGATTCCGCTGCTTTGTCAAGCTTTCGGCCAATTTCTCGTCCCATGCCCAAGACTTCTCCACGTAGCTCACGCACCAAAGCTTTGACTTCGTTTGTCAAGCCTCCACCTTCGGCGACGCTATTCTTGACCCTGTTCAAAAGACTTATGACATCCTCGCTGATGGCACTCTTCTGTTCGACTGTTTTCGAATCATTGCTGAGAACAACTGGACCAGATCGAGTAATTTCAGGAGCAGGTCGTTGAGTGTCCATAGCAGATCGTACCAAAGCACGGTTCGTTGGGTTTTCTTTGACCAGGTTCAAAATCTCTTCAAGCATTTTAGTAACGTTTTCATCGGCGTCTTTGTTGCCTCCGTCCTTGGCAGGCCTCGATTTCACCTCATCGACCAATTCCAATAGCTGATCTTGGGCCTCTTTCGTCGCCATTTCACGTAGCACCTTCTCCAGCAGAGCAATACTGGCAGAGCCGTCACTAATTGGTGCAGGCGATCCACAAAGGTCCCTCTCCAAGGCCGCAGCAAAACTTCCAGGGCTAGGAACGCGGGGAAGAGTGTAGGACTTTCGAGAGTTTGGTGAGCCGTCAAAAGGTTTACTGTCAATACTGCTGTATCCGCTTCTGACGGATGGAACTGTTCCAGACCTTGAACTTGCGCTGTCAGGGTCCAGGAATTTTGATGTGATATTGGTGGCTAAATCGCGGATGCTCTTTCTGATGTCTTCATCACGAGAGTTGGTAGCGGCTTTCAGGCTCAAGAGATCAGTTGCATTATCTTTACTGCGTCTGCTCAATTGCGACATTTCTTTTTGCAAGTTCGTCGCGATATTTGTCAGGCTTAAAATTTGTGCTGAAAGAGCATCCATGTTGGGCGATGGCGCAGCAGTTGGTTTCGAGGCCTCGATTGGCTTCGGCTCGTCGGTAGGAAGCTGCATTGTTTGCAAGGCAAGCATAGTCGCAGAAGGCGGTGTATTCTCACCCAGGATTGGTTTTGACAGATAACGGTTAGAAACGTAAAGAGATGACGGCGAGTCTCGACCAGAGTCTTTGGCGCCTGATGTGCTCGGTCGAGACGGGCTTTTATCCAGATAATCATCGCTGTCAAAGACTGAAGAACGGGATTTTCGTTCTGGTGATCTATTTTCCAGATAGTTACGGAATTCAGATCGTGTGTCACTGGTGGGTTGCAGCGATTGCATCCGTCTGTGATATTGCCCTTTGATCAGGGACTTTTCTGGGGATGACTTGAGAGGCATAGGGTTTATCGTGTAGGAGCTGGGGGTGTTTTCGCGCATTTTCTCTGCGAGACTGGCTGTCGCGGCCTGAATTGCTGGGGAAGCACTCGACCTCGTCTTGGGGCTACCGGCGCCGGGATTCAAGGGCAACGGGGGCGGGGCTCGTTCAGGGTCTGAGCTATCCCACCTGTATTTTTGACGTCTTGGGGTCAGCTCCATTGTTCCTGTATAGATGAAACTGCGCTTGCGTGTTATCTTCAACACAGTGGCAGGGAGCACACGTACATAGGAATAGCAATTCTCCCCAGCTCGTAATTCGACGGCTGATGATGACCTTTGACAACAAGGTCCATGCTCCCGCTTGGAGTTGCCTCGGTATCACTGAGAGGCATGATGGCAGATATCTTCTTTTGTTGTGTGTAGAGTCTGTGGAATGCGGGGAGAATTGGATGGAATGTGTAGGTTCCTAATTGATAAGGACGGTCATGACAATGCGTAGGCGAGCAAAAAAGATAAACAATGCTAAGCAAACACGAAAATAAAAAGCACAACACACACGAGCAAATACCAACCCGTGAGCGTTTCGATGATGATGTAGGAATGCACTCCCTCTCCGTCTTTGGGAAGAAGATTTTGAGCGAGAGAACGGAGCAGGTATAGATGAAGTTTATCTACCGGGGTGGACCAAAACAATGGCGTCAACGTAAGAACGAACAGTGGTAAGTAGTGGAGCGAGTGGCCCGATGCCACATCATCCGCGCGCCTTAGTGTGCTGGCCCAACGCCTGATGGGTGATCGGTGGTCAGAGATGCGAGGCGAGAACTGGTGTTGACCTTCTTCTCTGTAGCAACGCGGCGCCCGCCCAGCAACCGTCAACAAACACGGGCCGTCAGCCAATCACCGCCCGCTTGGATTACGTTGACTTGGAGACTAGCCAGGTTGCGACTACGCGCTAAATAATCTTCAATTCACTAATTGCACAATCTTCCATAGTCCAGGAAAAGTATTCGGTAAATGACTGATGGCGGAAGCACATTTTTTGATACTCCGTGGAGCTGAGTTGTATCCATTCCATACTAAGGAAACGCCGCTTGCCCATCCGGCCCGCCTGCCGAAGCTAATATTTGACACAAGAGTTCGTAACGTTGTTCAGCTTCTTTGTTTGTTGAGAACAAGAGCACAGGAGATTTCGCTGAGAGCAATTTAACTGTTGTAGTCCAAGTTGTTTTGTCTCAGCCAGACAATGCAGGTCCATGAAATGCACTGTCGAACTGCTACTCTTCAAAGGACCATTGCCGGTCTGCTAATATACGTAATCGGTGATAGTGATTCAAATCAAACATCACTTCTAGGACCACTTGATGATAGCACAACTCGAAGCATAGCAGTTCGGCATCATCTCTTGGTTCGCTATGCATATCGTGATAGCTGGTCATTCCCAGGGGTAATCCAGCGCGTTGCACATCATTACTTTTGATGAAATGCCTTGGGGAAGAAAAGTGTCGAGAGTTGATATTAGTGTTCACGCTCGTTCTATTAGATTTGTACTTCGTAGTCAATATAGTCTCATTGTAACAGCATAGATTCTATGGTGACATCCTTTGGATGTCTCGAAGAAGCATTTTTTGGGACCTCCAGCGATGTCCGTCAACAACGTTGGCGCTGTCTCTTGCCCTAGTATAAAGACTTCGATCCAGGCCACAAGGGCAGACGAGAAAGAAATCTCTACCACGTCATTTTGAAAATGCTTCTACGAAGATTACTTGAGGATAAAGCCATCGCCTTGGCACAACAGTCACGTGATTATGTTGAGACGCTAGGGCTCAAGCCCTAGGTCATCCAACCAGCGCGAGCACACAGACCCACCTCCTGTCTTGCCCTAGAACCCTGGTCATCCACTGACTTTGCTAAGCGAAAAAAGAAGTTGAACGCCCGAGGCCCGTCACGACTCTTTGATCCCGCGATCGATCAACCTCGACAAACCACGACACATCGACGGGAACTTTCAAGATGAAGTGTTAGTGGAATCTCGCTCTCTAACTGCCATATCATATATATGTGCAGTTTCTTCCGCGGAATGTTCAAAGCTGACAGTGATGATATAGTCATGAAGGTTGGCCGTGTGGCCATCATCACCCGAGGCCGTTACGCCGGAAAGAAGGTACGACTACAACTGTTTCTTCCCTTTGAATTTGCGTTGGACGTGATACGGGGTTCTTTTGAGATGAACTCGCGTGAAAAGAAGATTCGACGGAGGAAACAGCGACCGAACACAGCACTACAAATTGGCGACATTCAATTCTTAAAGAAGGAGTGATAAGAAGACGACGACAAGAAAAAAAATGCAACTGGATCTTTGATAGCATGCGATAGCACTTGTTTCATCTTTGTGAGCATTCATTGACTCGACATCAATTGGGATATAGGTCGTCATCATCCAGCCTCAAGACACCGGCTCCAAGGCCCACCCTTTCTCCTATGCCCTCGTTGCCGGTATCGAGCGTTATCCCTCCAAGGTGACCCGCCGCATGGGTGCCAAGAAGGTTGAGAAGCGCAGCCGCATCAAGCCTTTCATCAAGGTCGTCAACTACAACCACCTCATGCCCACCCGTTACACGCTCGAGCTCGAAGGACTCAAGGGCGTCGTCAGCAACGACACCTTTAAGGAAGTTTCACAGCGCGAGGATGCCAAGAAGACTGTCAAGAAGGCTCTCGAGGAGCGATACCAAAGCGGCAAGAACCGATGGTTCTTCACACCTTTGCGTAAGTCTCCGCATGGCCATGATCTTGGCATGACAGGCAATAATAACATTTCATGACTATAGGTTTCTAAATTAATCTTTACGGTGTGATGGGGGTTATTCGGGTGCATAAAGGGAGCAACATGAAACGGAAGACGATTTAAAGTGGTTTTTTTTCTTCTCTCAAAACCTCTCCAATCATCCCTCAGAAGCGACTCGACCAGTTGAAGAGGACGTGTTTCGGTTTCTGAAAAAGAATGGGATGTGTACTGAATATCTCCAAGTTCTGGAAATAACGGGACTCATGTTGCAAAAATATGAAAGCATGAAGGAAAAAAAAAGAAGAAGACAAGAAAATAGTTCCTTTTTCCCTGTAACTGTTTCTTATCTTACGAGGGAAGCCGTTATGTTATCATTTTGGCGTCAATTTCGATGAATCAAAATACCACGCATTACCAGTTCATTGCTTCTTTGTTCCGTCTTATCAGTAGGGTTGTCAGCAGAGTTGATTGGTATATATATCTGTTCCGTAAGCTGCTATCCAGTGAACATGTGGAAGCTGTCGAGTCTCAACCCCAGAGAATATAGGATGTTACCGTTAGTCTGGAGACTAATGATTTTCCAACATCGTACAAAGGTCATTTCCGGCTCATCCCTGTAGAGTATTCTCTGGGCATTCATGACATGCTACATTGCATATGCACGCATAACCATATCACTCGTTATACATTTATGCATACAATTGACCAATAATGGCCTCTTAAGAAATGTCCTTCCTCTTTTGACTCTCAATCTGAACCGGCCTTGCATGAATACTAGCGAGTGTGTCGGATCATGATGCACTGGCATTGATCAGTTGAAGTATTGCCACCATCACATGGGCAACAAATTCCTCTCCTTGATGTTATACACTTTTATTGTAGGATCTCGGCTGAACTTGAGCATGTGAGGTTTATTACACCAGTCTCCTTAATTAGTGTTCCCGGTGGCAAGGCAGGAAGGATACCGAGCCTAGGTATAGTTACACGCTCTTGATATTTTTAGATGAGCGATCGACGAGAAAACTTATTTGATCATTCTCCCACCAATGGCCTATTTCGGTAGCAAGATGGAAAAATGGAATTGATATCTTGAGGTAATAGCCATAGTTCCACGGTTGCTTGGCCTATCAGCATTCAAATTAGTGCATGCGGCTTCTTTCTTGCCGGGGAGATTTTGGGAGCTGCCCTGTCGCTTACGGCGAATTGTGACTAGGTCGCTGAGCAGAAACTTTTCGCAACAATCATAAACTTAGCGTAACATTAGGCGATGACGAATCCATGTCTGACCGTTGAAAGAGCACTTGCAAGTTGCATAAAGTGGCTCCAGCTAATGCAATGTCCTTCTAGACATGTTGTCAGTCGCGTGTCGGAACAACTACCTAGAGCACGGCTCGAGATGAGCAATTGCAGCTCTCAAGCGCCGACCCGGTACTGCGTATTATCACTTCGGACTGGACTCCCAAGGGGACAGAATAGAGACAGATCAGGGTACCAATGTGGTATTTTTTCTATTTGGAGAATGAGAATGGGGCTGGGACTGGAGTATGTATGTATCGTACGCACGGGCTCCCAGTGCATGCGCCGGTATCAGCATTGGTCAATGGCAGCACGCATGGTGATAGAGAATGGCAGGATATGGGAGATACGAAAGAGTCTGGGCCAGCACTACATAGTATAGATTCTGATGCATACCAACGGCGCTAGGCCCAGCCCGGAAAGAAAAGATAGCGGCCCACTGTCACATGCAAAACTTGGCAAGGTTTCCAACGCGCTGATTCAATGCTCCATGTCGCGGACTTCGGAAAGAAAATGCCATACTTTGGGCTCTTGATTGGCGCGCGATAACGCAGGACTCAGTGCTCCTCCCAGGCTCAGTGATTCATCATTTCGTGGTGTTGTTATCATGTGTTTGGTGAGAGACCCGGTTTCAGCATCGATCGAGCAAACAGCTGGCGGAATCTCAAGAAGACCACAGATGGCTTCGAGAAATTCGGAACATTAATATAGATGAATTCGTAAATCATTCCTCTGTTATGCAGCACATTGTCAAAAGCGTCAAAAGTGTCGTAGAGAGCCAGATTTTGCAGGCAGCGGGCAATCACATGCAAGAGGCGAAAACGGCTTGCGTGATCAGTTTCAGCCTCTGATTGGCCAGCGGGCGCAAAACCATGTGAGAGGGAGCATTCGCTGAGAGGCCTGGATTTAAGCACCTTCCCTCGTTGACGTTGCAGGCCTGCTTTTTCTCATTCTTTTGTTCCCTCTCTTTTCCCTCCCTCCTGCCCTTCCTCCCTCCTCGACGGTTTACATCACAGTCATCAGGCTACTAGTCTTCGCCGGACTCGATACGTGAACCGCTGCCTAGCAAGGCGTAATCAATCGTTCGTCTCCCTCGTCGTACGCCGTTCATATAGCCTACTAACACTATACTGTGACACCCAGACAGTCCTTCATGCCCCACGCAGAGAGAGATACAACAATGGGTGAACCCGTCGTCAATGGCGAGGAGCCTTCTTCTCACTTCCTGTCTGTGAGTGGCCGCAATACTATACAATTATTACTCCCGTGTACATCAGCCCTAATCAATTCCCCAAACAGCATCTGACCTCCTACCCTCTCGTCTCGGACTCGATCACCACTTTCAAGAACAACAAATACGGAGCCACCTCTCTCAAATATGCCGACCAAGGCTATGAGCGACTCGCAAAGCCTTTCTTACCCTACCTCTCCACTCCCTACGCATACGTCGCACCTTATCTCGCCAAAGCCGATTCCCTCGGCGACCAGGGTTTGGCCAAAGTGGATGAGCGATTCCCCATTGTGAAGGAGGACACCGACAAGATCAAGAACACCATCGTCGACACCGCCTATTTCCCCGTCCGTCTGGTCGATGATGCGCGCAAGCACGTGTTCGATACGTACGGGTCGGAGTTGAAGAGGTGCGGCGGCGAAGGCTATGTGGCTAGTGGCAAGGCTGTCATTACGACTGGTTTGGTCATTTCGCAGGAGTCGTTGGCATGGCTAAGCGACTACCTGGCGCACAAGAAAGAGCAGACAAAAGAGGTTGTCAACGAGAAGATCAACCATTAATTATTTTGTGTGATGTGATGATTGCGCTTCTCTCCTAATTATCTTCAGTCCTCTGGGTGAACGCAGGGTGATGGTGGTTTTTATTCCCCTTGATGTTTAAACATTCTTTACTGCTAGTTTGCGAGTCTTGATTGTATCTTTTCGTCGATAGATCGCATGGTTACTATATATAATGCCCAAGTTCATTGCGTGCATCCCGGAAGCTCTGTAGTACGTAGGTAGTATCATCGTTGGACACTGGAGAGGGAGAGCGTCTTAGAATCATGCCAGTATTTGCCATTCAGACCGTCTGACCGAGAAATCGGCTAGTATGGCGGAATCTGCCGCAGAGATCAATCGCCATGGTTGTATGACTATGACACTGCCCCAGTGACAACATTCGTTCTTTTTCCGTGTGTCAGGCCAAGCCTACCACCCAACAAAAGCGGTGCAAATACGAACCATTCACCAATCGCAATATTTTGTGCCAATCACTTGGCTTACGTAGCCACAATAACAATTAATACAGTTACTTGCCAGAGAAGGCGTGTACTTTGTCGCTAGGTCGACAGAGCCGCGCTCCAGAAGGCTATGCTGGGCGCGCTTCGCTAACTGGGAGGCATTCGCGACAAGTTTGCAAGGGTTGCCAAGCGCACGAGTAAATATGCAGATAGTGTGCTTGCAAGGCGGCATCCGATATCTCAGCACCCTCTGTCTGCCTTACATCGGGCAACGCTCATGACAGTCTAAATAAAGATATGGTACCTATGTTGCACAACAGATGATACATGCATGATCCATCCGTGATTCCATCTATCAATGCGCAGTTGGTCCAGAAGTCCAATCACTGGTAGCTTCAGCAGAGCCGCGGGCGTGCTCCACAAGGCTATGCCGGGCGCCGAAGCCAGTGGACTGACCAACGAGCGAATTATCTCATCCAAGCGCTGCGAGTCTGCTGACTGACCGCAGCCGGTTTCGCATCCGCGCAGCAAACCTCCGTGAAGCGACAATTAATCTACTACGTAGTTTGAAGTTGAGCCACCGGGTAGTATCAACAGTTTCAGCTGCAGGTCGGGGACTTTACCCCGGAGGACAAACATGGCGAACAAGCTTTTGGAGAGGCATTTACAGCGATTACCTAATGCTACCAGCCAATCAGGAGCTGCGCATGCCGCTTCATCCGACGTACGAGCTGCTTGGTTGGGCCTAGCGCGGCCATTTTGTGACGACAGAACCAATTAGCGCGGCGCTAGCCAGCACCCTAGGGTGCTTCCTTCCCCGAGTTCCCCTCCGCCCAGCGCGCTGCTCCTTCCTAGTGTCGATCTGTGGACGTACATAAATACGGGCAGGTGCTGCCCCGATCGCTGGGTTGTACTTTCTGGAACTACGTACTCCTGCTCAGCACCCCATCTCCAGAAACATCTCTGAACATCTTCATTCATCTCCAAATACCTGACAGCCCATATGGCCTCTCCCACCCACACCAACGGCATCGCCAACGGCAAGGCGCCCCAGCTCCCCAACCAGCAGTCGTCCAGTCTGGTGCAGGTCCAGCCTGCCCGGGTCGAAGACCTTCAGCCAAGCTATGCTCAGCAGATCAGACACAACGACGACAATCCAGATGCCCACGGCTGGTATGCCTCATTCAGTAAGAAGCCTCTCTCATCTTCCGCGAGGAACAAACTCGTGAACTGACGCTTTGGCAGTCCACGGCCTTGGTGAATGCATTGGCGGCTTGGGAGCCATTCCGTGCTGTATCTGCTGCCCCAATCCGTTCAAATCGGTCGCCCAAGGTGAAGTCGGTTTGATCAGACGATTCGGCCGGTAAGCATTTGCAAACATTGTGAGGGCAAATAAAAAAGGGACAAACAAGCTGACATCAAGCTACAGATTCGAGCGTGCCGTCGACCCAGGTCTGGTCAAAGTAAACCCTCTGAGCGAGAGATTGACCACCGTAGACGTGAAGATTCAAATCGTCGAAGTGCCGCGCCAGGTCTGCATGACGAAAGACAACGTGACGTTGAACTTGACCTCCGTCATCTACTACCATATCATCTCGCCGCACAAGACAGCCTTCGGTATCGCCGATGTCCGCCAGGCTCTCATCGAGCGCACGCAGACCACGCTTCGTCATGTCGTTGGCGCCCGCGTCTTGCAGGACGTGATCGAACGCCGCGAGGAAATTGCTCAATCCATTAGCGAAATAATCGAGGATGTCGCAGCCGGCTGGGGTGTCAAGGTCGAGTCCATGTTGATCAAAGACATCATCTTCAGCAATGACTTGCAGGACTCCCTCTCCATGGCCGCCCAATCCAAGCGGATTGGTGAGAGCAAGGTCATTGCCGCGCGCGCTGAGGTCGAGTCGGCCAAATTGATGCGTCAAGCCGCCGACATCCTCTCTTCCGCTCCCGCCATGCAGATCCGCTACTTGGAGGCGATGCAATCCATGGCCAAGTCCGCCAACAGCAAGGTCATCTTCCTGCCGGCCCCAGGCCAGACGGTGTCGCAGCAGCTTTCCATGGCAGAGACGCTCGGCGAAGGACCAAGTCGGTACCAGTCTCCGAACAACAATTTTGATGAGCACGACGATGGATTCCAGCGTGCCGTCAATGCCCGCGTTGTTGAGAACATTTAATTTCCGACTCCCTTTTTATTAAGGCAGACCACTTCGCCCCTTTATCCATATATCCTGTTCTGTTATGATTGAGATTTTGTACATTTGTTCTCTCGCTTATACCCCAACCAACGCAACTGCCCTATCTACCGAGCGATACCCTTCCTTGCTTTAATGACCTCGATGCCCTTGTTTGGGCTGTCTCATGCGGATTGACCCTTACGAACAGTATTGTATGCAAATGATTGTTTAGTTAAAATATAATTGGATTAATTGAGCTTGTCAAAACAACTTCCTAATTAGAAAAGCAACTGCCAACCGCCTCAGCAAACCATGAAACTAATAACAACATGAGTATTATTTTTGGCACTGTTTTAGATTAGAAAATCATAGGCATAGATAGGTTTATTGAAACTTGATAGCAAGATACAGCAAAGAGTTTCGAATCAAATGCGGATAATTCGTCTAAAGTAGAGCTGCAGGTTATAAGCCGTCTCCTACCACGCCATACTCGAGAAATTCTCAGGAACCTGCCATCCATGTTGTCTGCAAGCCCTGGTAAAAGCACTCACCGCTTCCTGCACCGAGTAATCCTGGGAGTGGCGCGACGACTGGCCACGCCCTAGACGCGCCGGTCTTGGGTCCGTGGAACACATTGCCATGCGGATCGAGAGTAGCAGATTCTCAATTGAGAACACGGGCAGCCAGCCCGAGCTAGTCAGCATTTCCATGCACAGTGCTCCCCCCATGGTTACGTGGCCGCCACCTCCTTGATTGAACTCGAGGAGACGCGGGCGAATGACGCGGACAAATGGCGGGGACATGGGGAAGTCAGGCGGGAAGCGCATTTCGAGGACGATGCTTTGAATGCCGGCGTTTTTCAGATCTTGTCCAAGTGGGTGCGTGAGCTCGAAGGAATGGAGTTCCACGATCCATTGGTAGGGGTTGCTGATGAGTTGTGGGTCGATGTACCATCCTAGTTCATCGAGGGATGTCTTTTCCTGCACCTTGAGTGCTTGCAGGAGCCGCTGCTGGAGGGTCTTTGTAGCAGAACTGGTAGCGTATGATGGCGGCTGAAGGATGGTTATGGAGGACTCTGTTAGAGTGCCTGGGATAAACTCTGTCGTGGTTGGTTTTTTCTTTGGCGTAGTTTCCTTCTTTGCCTTCTTGTTCGTTGTTTTCTCTGTCTCTGAGTATTCGTCGTGTGCATCTGAAAACAGGGCCGCAAGGTCTTCTGCCAACGTTGCCACACTGGCGTTGTCGTCGTCACTCACGTACGCAAAGTTGTCTTGCTGAGGTTCTTCAACGGCATCTTTTGCGTTTTTTCCCTTTCGCTTCTTGCCCTTGACGGCTTTGCAGTTTTTGCGGTTAGCCTTGATGGTTGCCATATTTGGTTTTTGTATCTGTCGAGCTCGACGTCTACTTTGACTGGAAAGACTTAATGGAATCTGGATTATGATTGAGTCACTTCCATAAACAAAGTATTGTGAATCCTGATCGTAGAACTTCGGTTGACTGGCATTCTCTGCCGTAGACGTCGCTGTTCCTGTAAGATCCCCTATGAGCTCTACCGCTTGCTTGTCGCATCTCACAAACAAACACCTTGTCTGAATCCATTCGATATTTTCCACGACATAGGCGTTAGAAGAATTGGAGACGAACTTGTCAGGTCTGTTTACGACTTCATTTAAGGAGAGGGCACTGTTGATGTGCAAAATGGTGTTTGGCCATTCCTCGGACTTCTCGGAGATGTGTGCATAACATAGTGAAGTATTGAAATGTTGAGCCATGTAAACACCATGTCCGAAAGAACGACCGTTTACTATTTTCTTGAAATGCAGCCCTTCCCTAATAATTCCGTGCCAATTGGAGAGTGCGCTCCCATGCCAAGCAAAGATGGTTGGATGTTTGGAAGGGGCCTCGCTCAGGGCAGATATGAACTTCTCCTCTTTGTCGGGAGAGCCTTGAGCAAACCGAAACTGCAAGTAGCCAGTCATACCGGAGATCAAGTTATGGCTCACTCCACAGTCTTGCATGATGCAAGATCTGTTGGATGCCACAATCCACCGCAAAAGGTCAAGAGTAGCAGGCGGAATCTGATCCCACGAAGACAAGGGCTTCGAGCCCGATAGGTCCGACTCCAACCATGATTTCATAGTAATGACATCTGGTAGTGATTTCAAGAGGCTCAGGATGACCTTTTGCTTGTCCTGTTTTTTCTGCATGTCATCGAAATTCATGTCATGCACAAAGTACTGTATCTGTGTCGAGTCTTTTAAATTCCTGAATACTTCTGACTCGGCTGAGGACCGTATGGCCAAGTCAGAAATTTCAACAATGGGCCATGAATGAGTGCTTTCAACTCGACAATGCCAGTGATGATTGATCCCTTGTTCAGTATGGTCTATCAAAATCCAATCACCGGGCGACATGAAGCGCTCGGCCCCCTTTTCCGCCACGGTGAGCTGCATTTTTGATGTTCGCAGAGACCCAAACTTGGCGCCTTCCTTGTCAAAAATCCGAGGTACCATCATCCTCAGGCCAACAGGGAGGATATCCATGGTGCTGGCAGCAGCGCTAGCATATGCAAAGCTCACGAGCAGATCAACCACCAAAGCCTGTTTGCGAATCTCCCATTCAATACTGGGGCCCATGCCAAGCGCCATGTATTGGTAAAGACACAAGGGTTTTGAGCAAACGTAGGGTTTCAAGGCTTCAAAATTGGCGTTGATTTTGCAGTGGCAGACAAGGCAGAATTCGGTACACTTCACGAAATGACGCAACGTGAACTGCATAGCCAGCAATGGGAAAGATAGCATCTCCAGGTTTTCGGAATCATAGAAATGATCATTCTGAAGCAAGGGTCTGCCAGTTTCATGGGACTCGTCTTTACAAAAATAAACGGCTGCATCGACATTTTTATTGTCTGCCATTTCTGCCTTCAGCCCTTGGCTTTCATTGAAGAAGGACTCCGCTCCAAGCCACGAAAACGAACGGCTATGTCTGATATTGAGTATTGCAATAAATCGTTCGTTAAGAAGTGTCCTTAGAGGCACCTCTAAAAACAGAGGTAGCAGTCTCTCAAGATCCTGAGACTCGGGTTGAAATTTTGACTCTGTGCATTGAATAGCAGACGTGCGCGAGAATGCCCGAGAAGCTTCACCCATGCTTGGCTTATAGGATGCACAGAGACCGACATGCATTTGTATCGATGAAGACGCATTGCGTAGCCCGATTATTTCCTTCGTATTAAGGTATCCCTGGGGATAACGGATTAGAAGGACCAGGTATTGCGAACTTTGTACACTCCACGCCTGCATTGCCTCATCCGAAATGCCCAATTTCGCTATACGACAAGATATTGAGAGAATGAGAGATCCATTCAAATCGCCCAGGTAGCCTACCTTGAATCCTGCAGCCTTGGCAGCTCGAAGATCAGGTCGTAGACTAGATGATAGCCCAGTAGTAGCTCTATGGTCCGAGCCAAAGAATTGTTGATCCTCGTCAAAATAACCGTCCTCCCAGTCCCTGTCATTTTCGAAATTAGTAAATATGGTATCCTCCCAGGAAAGAGGGTCGGGCGTTGCTTGGCTTTGGGCTGTATTTTCACAAATCTCCACAGAGAAGACTTTCTCTAGTGCGTCGCTAGCAGTGCTGAGGAGGTCACCTAGCGGTGCTCCTGCTGTCGCTGCCTGGATGATATCAAGGACGTCAACAACAGCAGATGGCACAATAGCTGCCGTCGAATACATCAGGTATCGATGGCAATGCGGATACTCAGAGAGGTCTGGAGGGAATGATTAACACATTGATATTACTCTTGAGAGGCAAGCAATCTAGCTTACCTGATACAGCAGCTTGAAAATCTAACGTCCGCTGAGAATGGGTGAAGGAAAAGCATATTGATTCATCGTCATCTCCTGTTTTAATCCCATGCAGATATGGAAACGTGCCAGCAGCCTTAGCTGCCTCCAAGTCTTCGACAAATTGCTTTCGGGGCATTGGAGCAGAGGGATCAGTGGCGCCAGTTGGAAATAGACGATATCAAGAAGAGCCAGCGATATAGAATTACCAAAATGCGTAGATCTAGTAGTAGCAAGGAATATTTCGATGGCGTCCAAAGTTTCCAGAGTAAATGCGTCCTCTACCGTCGCTTCCTTCCCTCCCACAGGTGATGACAAAGGAAACAAGACGGCGTCCGCCAGTGGAGGAACGGTGGTTTAAGAAGGCACCTCGGAAAATCGAGCTGTCATATCTCTTCCAGCTCCCATCGTCCTGATCTTTCACAAAGTATCAACCTTGGGAAGCTGTTGCCTGCCCTGCCCGCCCTATGAGACTAGCCAACCATGGCTTCATGGCAGCCTGAGGCACATCCCAGCAAGCTAGCCTGATTGATTACGTCTCTACTAAACCTGGCGCAAGTAATGAGCCCGTGGTCAGCTGTGCTAGTCGCAGCCTATAGCTGCTGCATAGCGCTCTTCTTTCATTGGAGCTGGCCTGCTTAGCGATCAGCTGCTTGCAGGGGTAATGTTTCCAGCAGCCTGGTTTGCATCCAGGTTATAGACATCTCAACAAAGTTCTTGTTTTCCTATGCCAGCCTTCGGTGAAGCATACAAAGGTGGTTGTGCTCTCACGGTAAGAAACTTATGTTCAGTCTCTCTATGAATCCAGTATACACACTGGGGCCTATGATGTCGGAAGAAAGTTGACCCGGGCGAGTTAAGGTACGTGGGATGCCCCATGCAGTTGCTGGCATCAACACAAGCTACGACCTTCTCGGGATCACTTGACGTTCTCATTGTTTTTGCTCTCGCCGTATTTCGCATTTTGATACAAACCTAGTCGGCATGCATACTTAACAAACGACGCCCAGTTGTATTGGTATCGATGGCTCATTCCTCACAAACACCTGCTGGCGCTAGCAATAATGGCCCTACTACACAAAACCAGATAGAGTCTTCTTTACGACATTTCACCGATCCCTCGTTCGACCCGGTTGACTTTCTAAATGACACCCTCCCGCCATTGACGTTGAGTGCCTCCCAACCGCATGCTTCCAGGGCGCCGGGCTCTGTGTCCCTCGCCGAGCTTTCTTCACGAACCCAGTCGCTCGTCTCACAAACAGGCACCCAGAATGTCCGCCTATCTGGCATCCTGACACAACTCACCGAGGAAATTCTACGAAGCGGGGGGAGATTGGCATACGAAGTGGAAGTCTTACGAGGCGAATCGATTAGTCTTGCCGATGCTCTAGCCGAAAATTTACATGACGATATTATCAAGTTCGCTCCGGAAGGGCAGAATGGGGATGAGCTGGAAGATGTTAAGGACAAAGGAACCGAAGACACGCGCGAAAAAGTGAATCCTGCTGCCAAGCTCCCCGAAGAGCCGGAGTTCATCGCTCAGTTGCGGGTTTTAGGCCAAGTACGTACTCGATTGGAAGAGGTTATTCAAGTATTCGGAGATGCGATGGAGTGGCCGCTCCCCCCATCTGAACTGTCGATTACCTCTTCTTTTATATCGGTTTCCGCACCAGAGCCCGGAACCGAAAGCCACAGTCGCGAAGAACGAGGGCAGGAGGTTGCTAAAAAGATCCGTACAGAAATCATAGAACTGCTGGATAGTCCCGAAGGTGGAGATGGCTTGGCTGCGGCTACAAAGCGGCTCGAAGAGCTGCGCAATATCGGTACGATATGGCGAGGAACCGCAGAGGAAAAGGCTCGCAGTCGCTTTCTAGAAAGCCTTGCAAGAACTATTGAAGATCGCCGCAAGGCCTTGGAGAGTCAACGAGAACGCGCGGCCAAGAAGGGGAGATCCTCCATGGACCAAATTGCCGAGGAGCGTTCAAGCTCGGATGGCGGGCCTGGCGGGGGCTTGTTCCGGAACCTGCAGCGTATCCGCGATGAAATATATCTAGAGTAGTGGCCGTGGCCGCTGTGTATAACGATTTTGTATATAGAGTAATGATACCAATGCCCCGAATGCCTGAGGCAGCACCCTCCGCAAAGCTGCAGGAAGATCCACACACGTGACATGTACTATTCCTAATAATGACTAGCCATTTTACGGAGACCCACTTGGCTAAGGCTGTGGCTTCCTCCGTGTTTCTTAGCAGAGCATCTACGTAGTACACTTGCTGGCACCTCTCGAGGCTGACCACAACTCGCCCTCTCTGCACAGAACTACGCATCCCGAGCTGTGCATGGCTCAGGTGAACCTCTTCAGAGTTGCGCTTCTCAATTGAAACGAGAAAAATGACTCTTGTTCTCAGTCTCTCGTGTCGCCACCAATAAAACCTCGGTCGATCACAGAATTGCCGCCGGATCATGTTCGAGATCAACCAAAAAAGTCAACGACTGCTCAGTCGTTTGGGTTCGCCATGGAGCAACATGCCTCGCATACCACTGCGCCTACCGCGTATGCGTATTACTCGAGTGATATTTTATGTTGTTGCTCTTGCTCTGTTCATTTTTAGCCTTGTTTCTTACGGCTCTAGGACAGTAGGTTTCTCCATGTGCTGCTAGGGCAAACAATGATCTAATGTAACACAGAATAGCTCTGTTCCTAACGTCCAAACATCTGGAGGTCAGGATGGAGGCCTACCTGAGCCTTTTGATCCTACGAATTCCGCCTTCCACGTTGTGGTATCTGCGAACACTAAGAGCACCCAGCTATGCCGCACAATGACTTCAGCCATGATACTCGAATACCCACCGATGACCCTCCTGAAACCGAAACTCGAAACACAACCGACGACCGCCTTCAAGAAATCTGCGATTGAGAAGGTGCAGTCGATCCTCGCATTTCTAAAAACGAACAAGCGAGTTGGAGAAAAGGACCTTGTCTTGATAGTGGATAGCGACGACACGCTATTCCAGTTGCCGTCTGATATCCTCATTGAGCGGTACGGAGAAATTGTCCGACAGAGAAACAGACACTTGCGAAGTAAATATGGAATGAAGGTGATTGGCGACGCTGAAGGCGAGGGTACTCAACGCCTAGTTCAGAAATATACTCAAAGAGTTTTGTTTGCTTCTCGTAAAGATTGCTCATCAAATCTAACCGATGCTGCGGCCTGCGCCAGTGTACCACAATCCCCATTGCCGCCCGATATTTACGGTCTCAAAACGGATCGAAAACGGGATGGCACTAGGAACAGACCCCGGTGGATTGAATCAGGCGTCATTATGGGCCAAACCTCTGATCTGATTCCTCTCTATGAGCGAGTGCTGGAGGAGATGAAGAAACAACCACTACGAGCCTCCAATGAGATGGCGTTCACACAAATATTTGGCGCTCAAGAATATTCCCGGGAGGTCGAAAGGCGGAAGACGAGCAGTCCTCTCAAAGAATGGCTCTGGGATTATATTGGAATCTCAGAAGCTTCTAATATAACCAATGTGCGCTCTCACATACAACCCGGGGATCGACACGAGTACGGGATCGGGCTTGATTATGAAGGGCAGCTATTCCTTAACACGAGAAAGACAACTGGTGATATAGAATGGCTTAGATATCGTGACTCTAGAAAAGCGTCATCTGTACAAATACAACACGGAGTCCCGCGAGAAGTGCGCTTGAACCTGCCACTTGACATCGAACAGAACCCTTTGAATCCTTTCAAGAAAAATAAACAATCGACTAGCTTGACCACCAAAAGTGCGAACATAACTAGCATCGATGTGCTGCCTCCTTCGTGGAATTTCACATGGAATGACGTACCATTAGCCACATTCATTCAGACTGCAGCAGTGTCTGCAATCATCCATACAAGCGGTGAAACCAGCGTACGTAATTCGTTTTGGAATAACATGTGGTTCCATCCTTGGGCTCGCGCCCTATTGCGCAAACACATGCGTTCTGGGCAAGTCGAGCCTCTTCAGCAAATTGCAGCGTTAGGGGCTTCGGACCTATTGAAATCTCCCGACAGAAAAGGGGGGATGTGGGCCGACAATGACGAGTGGATAAGTTTCGAGGACCTTTGTTCTGGTTTCGAGGATGCAGTATTTGGTGACGATTTGGGAGCCTGGGGTGGAGAAAAATCCAACGCTCTTCACGCAGTCTACAACCTTTGGGGTAGATTGATGGCAGGCAAGGGGCCTAAGACTAAGAAGCTGGGCGAATCAATATCCGAAGCTGATGAAATCGCAAAATCCGTCCTTGGAATAGAGGAGGAAGAGGAGGAAGAGGAAGACGACAATTAAGCAAATCAAGGAACGTAGGAGTTCCATTGTACATTAATCATGCTCTTCACTAGGACTGCTTCTGGGATGAATCAAACCCAGCGTAGTCTATGTTTTAGAACAGAAGAAGTCATTCGATATATAGTATAGCTTATAAATAAAGCCGCCATGATTCATATTAGCCAATGTATACATATTTCATCAATATTATCCCATATGCCGCTTTCGACAATAGTATCTCAAAATCGCTCACCGCCTTGCTGCCAACCAGACATCAAAGATACTGCCGGCAAAAATTACTTCCCCGCCGAAGATTTCCTACTGAACCACGTTCATTATCTCTGACTGAACACGAGCTCACATATTGCAACTATCATTGTTCACGATGAAGGTATTCATTAAATTGAGTTCCTAGACCAGTAAATCTGGAATGAGAGCACAGACAAAAACTAACAAATGCTGAACCAAAGATTGTTGACCCGCAAACCGCAACTCTTACCAACGTCGAGGTCCTGTCATATTTCACAGCAAACCCACCTCGAAAATCCCCTGAAGCACCTCCAGGGCAAAGAACATATGATCCAAAACCAGACCTACGATCTCACTGTACTGTAGTGACTGAGGTGCGTATACAGTTTCAAAAGTAGACTGACTGGTTTCATGCTATGGGCATCATCGCAAGAACACGCCTGATAATGACTGGATTAAATGCTGATATTAACGTCTCTTTCCTCATTTCACAGATTCACAACTACGTCGAACGCTCATGCCCACACCTCTTAGACTATCCGCGCTACACTCATGGCTCCAAAAACCCGACCTCACATACCCTCCAACAACCATCTACAGACCAACAAGAGCCCTACATTCAGCCCAAGCAACCTACACCGTTGGACATTGCCTTGCGAGAACTGATTCGTGAACTCAGTCCTTACAATCTCACCAAGGGCGAGGTTATCATGCTTATCAATCTTGGTGTTGGGGTCAAGGCAAGCAGTGCCAACAACAATAATGACATGGATGTGGACGGAAATGACGAACAAGAAGGTGAGGGAGAAGGTGAAGAGGAAGGCGGAGAAGCTGATCTGGAAGAATTGCCGATTATTGAGCTTGTGATTGAGGATTTGAATGAGAGGTTGACTACTCAAGATGTCCGTCATATCAGAAGCATAATGAATAAGTTTTTGGGCAGTCAGGAGTAGTGATTGCTCAAGACTTTGTGTATTTAATTTTGCATAGCAGAGGCGTTGTTGTAGTTGATTGCAGCCAAATACTAGGGATTTATTTAAGCCAATTTATAACCCATTTTAAAAGGATCCAAACCCAAAAATTCAGACATAACATGATATGATCATTGCCTATGCCAAAGAAGAGAAAAATCCACTGTACGCCATGTATCAACCAAGGAATTTCGCCCCAAATGCCACCCAACAACAAAAATAAGCAGCAGCAAAATGAAGAATAGACACAAAAAAGAAAAGAGCTGAAAGATATATCATACAAAAATGAGAATCACTTTTTTCCAGGAAACCAAAAAGCAAACTTCATTTAATCCTTGCTCTTCTTCTTTTTCTTTTTCTCGACTTTCTCGCCATCCTCATCATCCCTCTTGCGCTTCTTGCCATCCTCCTTGGCCGCTTTCTTGGCTTCCTTCTTAGCCTTCTTCAAGTCCTTCTTGCTGATGGAAGAGGGATTTCCTTCAGAGTCGAAGGAGATCTCACCGCGTTCAAGCTTCCGGAGATACCTCTTGACGCTGAGGCCTGCTTTGGCAGCCAGCTTTTCAGTGTCATCCTTCGCATCGCTCTTCTTGGACTTCTTGGATTTCTTGGCGGAAGGCTCGTCTGATTCAGAGGCATCTTCCATTTCTTCATCTTCATCCTCATCCTCCTCTTCGGATTCGCTCTCTTCTTGGATCAGCTTCTTCTTCTTCTCCTTCTTGGGCTTGCTCGCAGCAGGCTCCTCGTTTCCACTCAATGCATCGGCATCAGCATTGTATTTTCGGGCTTCGTTTATCTCAAACTTCTTGGGTTGTGTGGAAACGCCGTTGGGCGCAATAGTAACACCCCGAGGTTTGAGAGGCTTTCCTTCCATGGCGGCCAATTTACGTTCCAAATTGAATCGAGCTTCGGTTCCCAAAGCTGCCTTGTCCTCCTCAGCGACATCATCCTCCCATTCAGCGAGAGCGTCGACACGGATACCAAGCGAGGCCTTGGCAGCAAGGATACGGGCCATTTTACCCTTATTTTTGCCGGTTGCTTGGCCAATAAGGGACGCGTGGTAGATGAGACCGTACTTAGGAGTGTCATGCTTGGTCTTGAGAGCGCGGAAGAGGGCCTTTTCAGCACCCAGGATCTGCAGCGTCGAGGCAGGGCTCTTGGAAAGATTCATCAAGCTTCCAGCGTGAGCAATCAATCTAGCGCCGACAAGCTCGCCAACAAGGGCTGTAAGGTTGGGCGCAATTGCAGTCATACGGGCAGTCAGGTAGCTGGCTAGTTGCTGGCGATACTCGGAAAAGCCAACGACCTGTTCGGCCAAGGATTGGATGTTTTCCAAATCCTCAGTGCTGATTTCTGTTCCCATTGACTTATCGGCGGCGTTCTTGACGGCGCCTTCAATCTCCTCTGGCAAAATTTCACTCAGATCGGTAGTTTCGAAGTCCGTTCGCATTCCCATCTTCAAGACCACACGGGCATAGGCAATGTTATCGTTGATAATCTTGGCCATTTCTGGGAAATGCCAGCCATACCATTCCTTCACACGCATGGCATATGTGTTCAATTCCTTGTCCAGGTCATCTAGAAGAGCAATAGCTTGGATGATCATGGTATCGATTTTGTCGGGAGAGAATTTCAACTTGTGGCGGGCCAGAGAGTGCGAGAGACCAAGAGCCATGGCAGAGATATCTTCAGGAACGAGACCTGGGATAAGGGTGGGAATGTGTTCGCGGATTGCACGATAGATGTCGGCAGTAGAAGAGTCGGCGATAGGCTGGATATCAAGACCAGGCAGTTTTCCAATAGCGTTACCTAGGACCAACAGTTAGAACGACGGCGATGACAACATAATTAGACACGAATTAGAAAATCTCTTACCGAGTTTGGGGTCGGCAACAGCGAGAGAAACCTTTTTCTCATCTTTGATCTCGTTAAGAAGGCTCGCAAGACGGGGAGTGACTTTTCCTTCCACGATTGCTGAAACTTCTTCGAGCGCTGTAGTGGCACTGTCGAACTTTTGGAAAGCCTTCAATTTCAGACTGAACATTGCTTATTAGTTTACGAGACTTCTTCACACTCCCCGATATCCAATTCCAGGAATTAAAGCCAGGCAAATAACATGAACGTACAGATTCGACACTCCTTCTGGAGTCGCGGCCTCAGTAGCAATGTCATCGCGCTTAAGAAGCTTCTTGTCTTTGGCCTTCAGCAGAGCATAGCCAGCGCTGGTTTCGGTAAGAATAAAGAGAGTCATGATGTGCAAGAACAGCTACTGGCGTTTCTGCAGTGGACCAAATTCAAATCGGGAGGTGTTGCACCGCACTCCTTCCAAAACTGTTGTCGGGAAAGGCGCAACCTGGACGGGCTGTGGGAGAGCTTTTTTTTTTCTTCCTCTTTTCCTTTTCGGCTCGAAAATTTGAAGGTGGAGGGCGGTCAGAAGCTTAGACGGCCTCTGACTGGCTGCACCAGCTTCATTATGTAAGCGTTGATTTACGGCGGCCGACAGAGACACAAGATGCATGATCCTCCCTCTGCCAAAAGTAGAATCTCCACTACTTCTTACTGAAAGACACCACAGGCTAGTAAAGTTATCAATTGTTTGTTTCATGCTACCTTTCGTTAGGTCCGCCTCTATTCTAATGCCTAGTTCTTCTTCTGGGTAAATACAAACCACTTGAAGGAACGGCCAAACCCACCTTCTCACAGCAGTAATGATTGAAATTGGCCAAATTTGCGGACTAATGCTATTTCCTCATCAATTTCCCGTCTCAGTTCTTCGAGCATCTCTGTGCTGTAAAGTCTCTCCATAGCTGATTTGACATGAGTCTCAAATAACTCCAAGAAAGAACTTTTGGCTGCTTCAAAGGAGCCGTCCGAACCTGTCAGTATGTTGCTCAGTTTGCCCCCCTGTTTTTGAGCTTGTGTGGGAATGAATTTGCTAATCAATTTTGCAAGCGCTCGCTTTTCCACTTTCTGGGTGACAATATATGTCAATACTCTTTCTGCGGAAAGCTTGGAGAGAGAGACGAGTTCAACCCCATAATACACGTCATGGGCTACATAGCCGAATGGGTGTTCTGCGTTGATTGTGAATGGTTGACGTCTCTGATAGTCATGCCATGCAGACAGGGGATTTGTGTATCCAAACTGCGCGCCACTGGGATCTACTGCCCACACATCCCCATTTTTGAGAGTGACCCTGTACAGCCAGTGAATGTTTGGGGTTTCCAATATGTCCCTGTCGGCGGTGATGGGAATGATCTGAAATGTGCCAAGGCTAATTGATTCTAAATGCAATTCCTCCATTTTGGAGCATAGTCCTGTATCCTGTTAAACAGCAAAAAAAAAAGGGCAGAATAGAAAGAAGATGGCTCACCAGCGAAGAGTTTCTTAGAGAAGTCATGAAGATACAGCAATGACTCCGTACAGCCTCCATATGCAAGTACCGCCTCGACTTTGTATTGGCCCTCAATCTGGTCCAAATAGTTCGGAAATTTCCTCAACGTTGGCGGTCGTTGTAGCAAGCTGCTCTTGATACCATCGAGATAGATCTTCGAACCGTGAGGGCGCATGGAACTGAATTCGAAGGGGCCTATTTGTTTGTCATATGCATGCATACGGATCCGATAAAATATTGATTGAAGGAATTCAGCGGCTCTAGCAAGCTTCTTGCGAGCTTGCAGTATGTGACATTCAGACTTGTGTCGCTGCCAGTCTGATTTCTGGCACTCTTTGTTACAGTAGAATGTAGCAGTGGCAGTGGTTTTGTGATATTCGGGAGCTCCAAGGCAGCCCGTGCATCTTGTAGTTGAAGGCTCCTGGCAATAAGCACAGGCAGCCTTGCTGACAGTGTCGGGGTTTGACATGACTTTGTTCGCCAGTGGCTCTTCGATCGTGGTGGTTGCAGGAGAAGGAGTCAAGTGAAGGAATAATCAATGAACCCTTATTCTCAGGTTTCTAACCAGAATTAGATGCGGAGAGGTGAAAAAAAGGAAGATAGCTAGCAAGAGGACGTACGGCGCCATATAAATAGTTCAATATCGCTGACGAGCAACGCAAACGCACAGAGAACAATGAAAATTCAGGGTTGGCGGGATTGCCCCCTGCGCAATGCCCTTGAACATTGATGCAGCTGGGAGAAATCATATGATTATAGACTGCTCTAGGCAACCATTGTCTTTTCTTTGTTTTGCCTTTTCTTGGTGCAAATTGGTGTGAACGAATTTCCTTGCATCTCATGGCAAGGCGTTGCAAGGCCTTCGTATAAGTTCTCATGATTCAAGACCATGGCATCAGCACTACACCCCCAACAGCATATGTATCAGTAAATATTCTATGGTGATTTTTTGTAGATAAAATTCGAAGGGTACAGATTCCTTTTTCTGGAGTCGAAGACCAGAGTTACGTACGAAGGTGTATTGGATGTCACTCTATACAGTTGGTAGCAAAGTTCCTCCCCTGAAAGTCTTGGGTCTCCCATAACAAGATGGTATATATACCCTGAAGACTGTATGATCTGCTCCATTTCCCAGTTCTAGTCGCTGTGGGCGTTTTGTGCTGAGGAGTCGTCAAAAGAAACCATGAAAGAAGGGTTATATAGGGTTAGGGCTCTATTACCCAAACTAGGTTAGACATCGATGGCGCCGGTGTTCCGCGTAGGCTGCCGTAGCGTAGAGCCAGCACTCCTCAGAGCTCTTGGCTGGGCCAATAACTGCGCCATATACAAAACATCATCGTCCAGCCAGCCGTACAACATGGAAGGCCTATTTTTTAATGTCAACGGAGGGTATGATCATATACATTCCATTCAAATACTTCGAAAGCCTGAATCGACGTGAAGCTAAACCCGTTTTAGATACCTTGAAGGTATTGTCCGCGGATATCGCAACAGTCTGCTTACGGGCCAGCACTATGCGAACTTGACTCAATGTGATACCATAGATGGTGTGGCTTCCCCCCCTAATCATTCCATCACCAATACAGCCTCTAACTGTCTGCAATTTTTAGATGTCAAGCTTCAACTCGCCCCCGCATACGGGGACTTTCTTGCTGCGCTGCCTCCGAACCCCTCCACCTCCGCTCTTGCTGCGAAAATGACAGACAAGATGGTTGCTGAATTTCGATATCTTCAAGCCAATTCAACGGGGTCATTCGCCAAGTTCATGGAATACCTGACCTATGGATACATGATCGATAACGTCGCATTGTTGATTACAGGAACGCTTCATGAACGAGATACCCGCGAGCTCCTGGAGCGTTGTCACCCTCTGGGCTGGTTCGAGACATTGCCTGTATTGTGTGTCGCAACGAATATTGAGGAACTCTATAACTCCGTGCTGGTCGAAACGCCACTGGCACCGTACTTCAAGGGAAGCCTAAGCCATCAAGACCTAGACGAATTGAATATCGAAATCGTTCGAAATACATTGTACAAGAACTATCTCGAGGACTTTTACAAATTCATCAACACAAACTCGGATCTCAAAGGCAGTCCCACGCAAGAAGCAATGGCGGAGATCCTTGAATACGAGGCTGACCGACGAGCAATCAACATCACATTGAACTCGTTCGGCACTGAATTATCCAAACAAGAACGGAGGAAGCTTTATCCCGAGTTTGGGAAGTTGTATCCGGAAGGCTCGCTGATGCTTTCAAGAGCCGACGATGTAGAGGGTGTTGCTCTTGCAGTTAGCGGGGTTGGGGACTACAAGACCTTCTTTGATGCCGTTGGGTTATCCCAAGGCGGTGCTGGTGGTATCGGCAACATGGCCGGTGGCGGCAGCTCAGATGGAAAGAGCTTAGAAGACCTTTTTTATCAGAAAGAAATGGAACTGTGTAAGGTTGTGTTCACACGTCAATTTACAACTGCCATTGTATATGCTTGGGTCAAGTTACGGGAACAGGTAAGAATGATCCTTTCCACCTATTGTCAGTTGAATCCAGCTGATCTCTCATAAGGAAATCCGTAACATCACCTGGATTGCAGAATGTATTGCACAACACCAGAAAGAGCGGATAGGAAATTACATTTCTGTTTTCTAATCCCGTTTCCATGATTTCTACTTTATATGCATGTCACATCAAGCCTCCGAAAGATCTAACTATACCATGCTTTTCAATTGTGTTGAACGGGAAGATCAGTTTATAATTTTTCATGTTGTCTATTTTCACTCGGCGTTTCGATTCTCTCACGTGAAAGTAAGTACTTAGGTGTCCATAATGCAAAGAGCGCTCTTCCTTGATTTCCGACCTTCGGATTTATGAAACATAACTCCTACATCGCTACCTTAAATTGAAGTTCTTGGAAAATCACTTATTTTTCTTTGATTTTGAATCGAGGACTCTAATGGACAGCAAGAATCTTGCTTGGAAATTCATATATACTCATACATGGACGGCGAGATTGTCTAAATATTTCCCGCTACGATTTTTGTTATTATCAATAGCAATGGAAAGCAACTGGCAACTGGTGATAGTGAAGAAAAAGGAAAACATGGGAAAGGACAAAAGTTTTTCAAGAAAAAATACCAGCACTTGGTTATGTTAGATGTTCCTTTCAAAAGGTTGGATGGATAACTTCCTTCTAGTAAGATCGTCGGTGTCAGATAGGAGGAAGAGAAGGAAATTCGTGAAAAATGGCAATTTAAATGCTGGGAGAACACGTTCGATAACGCCGTTGGGAGAAGCAAAGAGATAATCGGAAGGCTAGTCGTATTGGAAAAGGACACTGATACTCTCACCGTGGTGGACACGTCGAATAGCCTAGGGATGTGTTAGAAAGGTCAAAAGGTGTCCCATGAGTGATTTCAACATACCTCAGCAAAGACATTGCCAACTTCGAGAACTTCCAGCTTAGGACAACGTTTGCAGTGTTCGTCCTGGTCCACAGTATTCGTGACAACAACCTTGTCTAGAGCACTGGCGTTGATGCGATCTATAGCATCGCCACTCAAGATGCCGTGGGTGATAAGAGCGTATACTTTAGCAGCGCCTTCTTTCTTGAGCAACTTGGCCGCCCGAGTAATAGTATTTGACGTGTCTGCCAAATCGTCAATGAGAATTGCTATTCGATCTCGTACATCTCCAACAAGCATCATTGTGGCATTTTGTCTGTCCGAGATTTTGGTAGGCCGTCGTTCCTGTATAGACGTTAAAAGTGGTGGCTTACATTTCCTGAATCGTGCAAACTTTTTACCTTGTGTATTAGTGCAAACTCAACACCCATTGAGTCTGCAATGGCAGTCGCTCTCTTGGCACCACCAGCATCGGGACTGACGATGATGGCATTCTTGTAGTCAGGAATATTGCGTTGAATGTATCTCTTCAACAGTGGTCGTCCGTAGAGATTGTCGACCGGAATGTCGAAGAAACCTTGGTATTGAGGGTCGTGCAAGTCCATTGTGATGATATGATCAGCACCAGCAGATGTCAACAGATCTGCAATCAGAGTCCCTGCTTGAGCAACCCACTGTCGATATCCAGGACGAGGTTCGAAATCAGGAATCTTAGCAGCGCTAGTCGTGCTTGCCGTCTCATCACTGTTTACGCCATTTGGCTGGTTGGACTCTGATTGAATCGACTCGATAGTATCGCTCCGTTTCCCGCCATTCCCGATGGGACGTCGCTTCACAGGTGAGCCGTTAGCCTCTGGTTCCAGTTGAGCTCTTGCAAGACTCTTCTGGAGGCTGTCCACGTCATTTCCCATGCCTTGGCTTTCCGGCTTCCCAGGGTGCGGCGTTGGAGGAGTGCTGTCAAAGGTGAACTGGTGCTGAATCGACGACTTGACCAGTGGAGCGCCGTTTTTCCGATAGGGAATATCGCTTTGACGAGAATACGGGAATAAGGGCAGCACAGCCGTGACCCTTTTTGCAGATGCGGTTTTACAAGCGGATATGGTAATCAAGAGCTCGATCAGGTGGTCATTAACTTTTCCGCCGCCAGATTGGATGATATAGACATCTTTTTCTCGAACCGACTCTTGAATTTCCACTCTAGTCTCTCCGACGGCAAATTTCGAGAGCAAGACATTCGCCTCGGGGACGCCAAGGTGATTGCAAATCGTGCGCGTGAGCTGCGGGTGGGACGTGCCCCCAATGATGACAATGTTGCGGACCATATTTGTAGATATCTCTTGCAAAGATAGAGCACCAGGACGGGACGTAAGGGGATGTTCGAAAACGACCGACGAAAAGCTTGCGATGGGACTCGAAGAGGCGAGATTTGGGACTCGAGGAAAATGCCGAGAATTAGATCTCCATAGCGAACACCCAAGAAACGTTGGCAACAAGACAGCGCTGATAGTCTGAAGACAGAATGCGTCAAGAAATGGGATAGAAATGCGAGGTCGAGGTCGAATTTCTTGACTGCATGGAGAAAAACGACAGCAAAAGTGGACCGGGCTTGGCTCGTGGTTTTCCAGTAAAGATGACCGAATCCGGTCAAGCGCCGTATAATTTGCGGCAAAGAATACGTACCCCGCGTTCTCCAACGGAAAAGACGATGAGGACAAAAAAAAAAAAGAAACAGCACAGTAATCCCAGCAGACAAGACGATCAGCACAGGCACGCACTCAGTCAGCAGGCTTAGCTATTTGGGATGGCAGCAGCTGACTGCAGTGTTAGGTACACCCAGCGTTACGCTATGAATTTGGTCGTTCTGCTGCTAAGATACATCAAATGAAAAAAATGGATTGAAAAGGATTCAAATTTTGCAGAATCCAGGCCATAGATAGGTAGGTTGTGGTACATCATTGATGAAAAGAAAGTAAGGCTATGACAAAGGTCCATATCATAGTACAGCTCCAGATAAAATAGTCGATGTTGTGTCGGCTTTCGTTTTGAGCGACCGTTGTCGTTGTCCGGTGCCATATCTATAGGCGCTGTAACATGTAATCAGCCATCTTCGACCAGTCTTAGATGCAACAGGTTCCTAGAGATGCCATGCCATATCCTGGTGATATTGAATGACTCCGAGAGTCCGAATATACCGCTCAATCGCCTGTATCGACTTCCCTGTAGTCATGCAGTTAGTACATGTACTTGAATCCAGTGGAGGACAGTTAATGGATTGAAAGGACAAGTCAATGCTCACAAGTCGATTTGTACACCATTCGAGACACCATAGTCCTAGAGAAGAAAAAAAAATTAGCAAAGCCCAGTGTGTCCATGAGCGATTTCGAATTTACCTGTAGGGTGAGCTGGTCTTTGAAAGGGCGCTCGCCTTGGCGTTTGAGTAGAATTTCATGAGGTTCACGTCCAATTCGTGCAGCGACCTGAGCCTTGAAAAGCTCTAGATAAAAATTATTAGCCGAGTGTCTGCGCCAACTTGGAAGCTGAGAGGAAAAGACTCACTTATCGGATCTGATGCAAGGCATGGAATAGCCGCTTTAGTGCCTAACCGATCATTGACATGAACAATAATCATCTCCTCGCCAGGTGGTGCTGCGGGGGCTTTCTTCGGTAGAGATTTTGGCTTGTTGCTGTCCTGCTGTCCGTCCTTCACTTGAGCAGGTCTTGAAGGAGCATTATAGTCGCGCCCTCTATCACGGTTTCCATATCTATCTCTGCTCCGGTCACGACGAGGAGACTCCGGTCGACGCCTCTCGCGGTAACCTCGTTCTAATCGGCGGTCGTCATCACGGTACCTGTCGTTTTGTTGTCTTTTGTCCTTCCAGCGAAAACCGCCCTGGTTCTTTGGGCGTTTCGCTCTGTCGTGGTCAGGGGACCGACTCCGCCTCCGGCGCTCGGTATCAGGTTGTGGAGAACGCGAACGTGGGCTCCCCATGTTGCGATGCAGTTATGGAGATATGATATACTCCGAGGAAGGGTTGGGCAAAGAAGCAGCCCCAGCCCCGACTTCACGAAGCACGGCACACGTGACGGGACCCAATGGGCGCCTTAGGCAGCCGCCACTGCATGCTGCAGCTCCCGCTCCCCCATTGTTATTGGGTCAACCAAGCAGACAGCTCACAAACGGAATTTGTGATACACCACCATGGCTCGACGTTAAGGCGACTGCAGCCATTGGACACCTCTAACGCAAAGTTTTATTCCTGACACCATCCGGCTTTCTATGATGTCTCCTCGCCTTACAGCACAGCGCCCGTCGCCCACGACGAATCTGTTCACTGTTTCCAACGCACCAGCACGCCGCACTTGGTCATCGAAGCTTTTGTTCGGCATTGAAGTAATCTTGCGCATCGTGGGCTTTGTTTCGGTATTGGTCATTGATCTCGCGAAGATTCGTCACGTAATTAGCGGCAATGGGACCTGGGATATTGGGTCTGAGTTTTGGTCGACTACTGTTGGATCACTCTCATGCCGCATTGCAGACCAATACACCTGGCCAGTGATCGCTATTTCGAGTGCGGTAATCACTTACATAGTCTGGAGGAAGGGATACACTGGTTTGTCTTTGAATTGAGGTCGAGTTGGTGCTACTCAGCGTCTAACATTACTGCAGAGGAATCCCTAATGGTCATTCGCGGTTTAGGCATTCAAACCTCAACCTCTTCTTCGATGTATTGGTCTAGCGCTGCTACAAGATTTATACCAACCACTCAGATACAAGACATTGTCATACATGAGGCTTTCAAAGGATTCGAAGTTCGTTTCTATCTGACGATCATTGTGGAGGGTGAAAGCACAGTAGTAGTTGTGTTTCCGGTAATCATTTTCTCGACTAAAAGCGTAATCGATGGTGCTAACAATAGTCAATCAGAATCTATTGCCGAAACGCATGATTCTAGAAGAGGTCTGGCGCGGCGCTCGACAATGTCTATACGAATCCAAAGCAGGACCGCCTCCCGGATAGCGGAAGTTTGTCGTTACCATGAGATAAACTCGTATTTCTTAACGTCCATACCTACTTCGCTTAATGTGGCATCTTGTTCGGTTGTCCGGACTCGCGAAACATGCCAGATACTACGTTATAGGCGCAAGTAGTAGACTCACTTCGCACACTATAAGGCCGTGCTATATGGGAGGGGACAAAGAGGAACAATATACTAGCATAATATAAGGATGACACAATGTTATTTTTTCATCCATCTAATGTGGTACGTTCTTGACCACCCTTGGTCCTCACAAACTTGCCTTTTCGCTCACAACTTGCAAGATACCTGGCGTTCTGTACTTCAACAGAGTCCATCTTGCTCTTCTCCATGACTGGCAGATACAGACCCGTCGGTTTTGCTTCATCTCCTCCAGTGAAAATTTTATGGCTCCTGTTCGGCTTGTTCGAAGGCGAATCTTGGATAAAATTGGGACTTCCTTGGCTAACAGCCAAATCGAGCAGTGAACCTGCTAGTATCTCATCCATCTTGCGCTGCCTCCAAGTACGCCACAGACTTTCCACGAGACCATGTGGACCAAACTTGTCGGTGACTCTCCCGGAGGCTGGAGCTTTCTGCCTAGGGTCGCCGCAATAAACCCAATCCAACGCATCTTTCCTATTGCCACTTCCTAGATCCGGAAAGATGCAGTCCCATAAAACAAGCGGTGCATCTGATGCCATTTCATACCTGGGTTTGCACGGGTTTTTTGACACGTCAAGCAATTCCGAGACAATAGACGGGCTCTCAACACCTTGTCCGACTAGGAAAAGAACGGCTACCATATGTCGTACTTGGTGCCACAAAAATGCTGATCCATGGAGAGTAAACGTATACACCAGTGGCATGGAGGGATGGTTTTCGTTTACATTATTCCCAGAAACCGGTTCGCCTGTGTCTTTTGAAGGTTGAAAGTCACTCAATCCAACGTAGCTCAGGGAATTCCGACTGGGGTCAACCAAATCTATACTCGCACGATATATTATACGCTCGAAACTCGTGATTTGCTTGCTTGTATCAACACGACAGAAATTGCGGAAGTCATGGGTACCCTCAAAGAATTTGCAAGCTTCACGCATAGCTTCGATATCCAACCAGCCCTCTCTCAGCTTCTTCTTAGCTACTCCGCGATGATGCGCCGCACTACGAGTAAAACCGAGTTCTCCTGGAGTGGGTGAAAATGCTGGCTGCGTGAAAAAGTACCGGTACTGTCGCTCACGGCATGAAAAACGAGCATCGAACTCCGGTGGCACATGCGGACACCAAGCCAAGATACGAATGTCGTCCGGCAAAATGTTGTTTAGTATTTGAACATAAGGTAGTTCGTCGCGAATATCATCCCAGCCATCGTCAACTTCAGACTCGGCAGGTTCCTGAACTTGAATGTTTTCATCTGTAGAATCGATAATCGACGCATTTGCAGCGTCCTCTTGTAATCGAGGATCGTCCGCAGTAACTTCTGTTTTCTTTTTAGGCCGTGCGCTTCGAACTCTCACACCAATAACCTGCCCAAACGCACTAACTCCTCTATCAGTCCGACCACATTTTGAGTACTGACAACCATCCCAGCTCAGTTCAAACGGCTGGAGCCCTCCCGGAGCACTTCTGTCAAAATCAAAGTCTATTGGAAGTGATGTATTCGGATATATCAGGCGCGCTTTCCGTAGAGCCTTCCACAATTCTTCTTCAATAGTAGGCAATGGAGTCACATTTCCATTCGCATGCTCAAACCCATTGTAACGTTGACCGAGGTAGGACAGCTTCAGCGCAATATGGCGAGTATGGTATTTGGAAGGGTCTATCTCTCGTTGTGGTTTTTTCTTCAGTCTGAAAGGAAGCACTGATTTTGTAGAGATATCTGGGACAGCAGTTGTAGTATCTTTTTTCGGTTGCGCGCCAGGAGGAGAGGGTGAGACATTTGGGGCCGCGTGGAAATCTTTTGCCTGGGCGTTCAGTTGCCGTTCCAAGTCCATAATTCGCTCAACGAGACTTGAGGTGCTCCATGTCGAATAATCCGGGGCTTGCACAAGATGCGCAGTCTGTGGTTGGGTAGACATGCTTCGCGATTGAGAGAGCAAGCACGGAGTGTCGAGGTAAAATCGAGGGGTTATAGTCAGTATATTGGCAGATCTGAATGTGCCGTTTCTGGCCAGCCACATGCCTCCACAAATTGAAAATAACAACGGCTCGAAATGAGGGCGAAATAGTCAAATGCGGAGTTTGTTGTTTTGGCCGACAAAATTTCGGAAAGAAAAATTCAGGTTCTGATACCGATAACGTAAAGTATCCTGTAATACAAAGTACCGCCCGCCTCGCCTTATCAACCACCACCAGCTTTGTACAACATTTATAATACGTCTAAACTCCAGAACCGCGGAAGACGGTCACTTCCTGTGCGATATATTCGGAGAAGAAAATGGATGAAACAGCAACAGTGACCTTACTCATCCTAGGAGACCATAACAGTGGAAAGACAGCTTTCTTATCGTGAGTTCTATCGTTAATATATCCGTACACTAGGGACTCAGCACTCTCAAGCTTAACGAATTTTAATTATACTGCAGACGCTTAAAGGCGCCAAAGCTCCATCTCAGGAATAAGGACGCTCTGAATGGCGACTTACTCCTACGGGATAGCGACCAGCCGTTCTTGTATGATATTCGATTTGCTAGGAAGTCGTTCAAATTAGAAGTATACGACACTGCTTCTCCACATCAGCATTGGTCATCATTGCATCCAGATTTGATCATTCTCGCCTATGACATATCTAACAGGAAGACACTGGACGGGCTAAAAGAGGTATGTCGATTATCAATTCAGACACGATTGAGACAGTTTATGCTGAAATTATACCTAGTGGCGTAACGATGCAACAAGATACTTTCAACGAGGCACCGGTGAACGAATTCCCGTAATGTTGCTTGGTCTGAAACGAGACCTGAGAGAAGAAAATGAAGAAATCATATATCCGCAAGAAGTGAGTCTACGCTCTGTATATCATTCCTGTCTGAAGTCTAAAGCGCTTATGACATCTTGCAGGGTTACCGCGTAGCGCAAGAACTGCACTGTGACCGCTATGCAGAATGCTCTGCCTTCACTGGAGAATTGATCTCAGAAGCCTTCGAAGACATTGCTAGAATGGCAGCAATGACGACTACCGATAAAGGCGCGCAAGGCTCGGGTGGCTGCGCAATTATCTGAGAACGAGGAGGCAACCCAGTCAATAATGGCATTCAATTTCCCGGTGAAATTGTCGCTTGATCCCAGTTGAGAACTCGCCATTGGAGGTGAGGGTTATGCATATTCTATCTCATTCCATGAGTGTTAGCATGGAATTTGCTCGACCAAGCGATTGCATACGTCCGAATAGTGAGATTTATGAATATCGGAATGACGGTCCCATCGAGAGAACAGGCAGTTCTTTGGAATGAGGTCGAGGAAAATATGTCTTCAAGATACGAGGCGGCAAGTCGTCGGACAAGGGAACCGCCTATGGATCATTAGTTTGATTCCCAGCAAATGGGAGATGCCAGTTATCACGCCAATGTCAGATGCCATATGAGGCTCTAATCCTTTATAAAAGTTCTACAATGATCGATATAATTCAACTCACGATTTAAAACTATGACGTGAATGGTAAATGTTTTATTGATATAGCCTCAAAGACGACATAACAAAAGAGATTTCCCCGAGACAACGATTAAGTCTGCCTCAAAACCGACAGTACAGGGCTTTCCCCTAGAAAATCCATGGAAATAGATAGTCTAGGTATCTTTCCCTCGTAAGTACCAGTCAGATAAATCAAAATATGCGTGACAGGTAAAAAGAAACCTCCGCTGCTGTGAACATTCGTCTCATGCAATCATAATTTTTTTTTCTCACGTACGTAGAACATAGTAATTTTCGAGAGAACGGGGTTGGATCCACAGAAAAAAAAAAAAAAAAAACACAGTATGTATGTGTGATCTGAAGACCTAACAAAGCCCACATACTACCGAAATAGCATCATGCCGGACCTCCGTTTCAATCGTGTAAGCTTTTGAAATTATTCCAATTAGATTCTTTTTGGCAACCTCGCTGAACCCCCGAAATGTCTTGATTGAATTACCACTTGGTCTCGGGGTTGGCCTGGGTCTCGGCAGCCCAGTCACCTCCCTCGGCCTCCCAGGTGGCACCAGCAGTAGCGGTAGCAGCAGCGAAAGCAGTACCAGGAGCAGCAGCTCCAGGAGCGGCGGCATCCCAGCTGTCACCGGCAAAGCCAGTTTCAATAGCGGCAGCACCAACCTCGTCGGCGCTGGCAACCTTAGCCTCATCAGCAATCTCCTTGGTCTCCTCGGCCTCAGGGTCACGGTAGAAGTAGAGATCGACGACAACGTCCCACTCAGTCTCGCGGGAAGCAAGAGTGCCACGGAGACGGAGGACCTCGCGGGCAAGCAACCACCAGACCAAACCGATGGCGTGACGACCCTTGTTGTTGGTGGGGATGGCAACATCAACGAACTCGGTGGGGGAGTCGGTGTCGCACAGAGCAATGACGGGAATGTTGACGTAGCTGGCCTCCTTGATAGCCTGGGCGTCGGTACGGGGGTCGGTAACGATGATCAAGCGGGGCTCCTTGAACGAGCGGGTGATGTAGTTGGTGAAGTTACCGGGGGTGAAGCGACCGGCAATAGCGGTGGCACCGGTGTGAGAAGCGAACTTGAGGACAGCACGCTGGCCATAGGGACGGGCAGAGATAACGGCAACGTCGGCGGGGTTGTCAATGGCGGCAATGATACGGGCAGCGAGGACAATCTTCTCCCTGGGACCGAAGTTAGCAAGAGGCTCCATTCATGAGAAAAATACTTAGATCTCATACCAGGTCTTGCCAATGTTGATCACGTTGATTCCGTCAGGGCGAGTCTTCCACAGGTAAGGCTCCATGTGCACCTGCAAGTTCTTGGAACCCAAGTGGCATTGAGCTGCAAGCAGCATCTCGATGTCCTGCGAGGTGGCATTGAAAATGGGGGGGAGGTTAGAAGGAGCCATGGTGAACGACTGAGATGTTCGAGGGGATGGGAGGAAGGATAGTTCAATCGTTTGGCACTTGTCGGAGCGTGAAGAGGAAGAAAGAGGAAGCCGCAGACAAAAAGAAGTATCGCATCACGATTGGCGCGGCGCCATGCAAAATTTCGCTTGCGTTGTGGGTTAGGGCAATAGCGCGCCAAGAGTTTGAGGTCACGTGTGAGTTAGATCTCAAAGAAGGCTAGCGCGGTCTCGTTCTTCCGCGGCGCTTGGCGTTCGTCGATTGAGATTTCCTGCGGAGACGGAGATGCAGGGGAGCAACAGAACAGCTGAACACTCGTGTCCGAACAGAGACCCCAACGATGCCTCCACGGCTTTCAATACCAGTTTTGGCAAGGCCATTTTCAGGTTGGAGCTTCTCCCTTCGTCGTGCTCAATGGCTCAAAACTAATCAAGCTTGACGTACAGCCAATCCCTTGACCCTCGCCAGTCGCCAACCATGCAAAGTTGATATCCGCGCAGGCTCCTTCGAGTCGCGACAGAGGCGACGACATGATCCTTTTTTGATGGCGCAATCGCGTCAGCGCAGAGCAGCCAATATCTCTCGCCAGAAAGCTCTTTCAGAAGAACGACAAGCCGCCCTCGGTGATCCCGTGAAGAGCCAACCAACTCCGTTCATTCAGCAAATTGAAGCAATTCAGGCGGGCAAGGAGGTCAAATCCGAAGCCACTGGATCTGCTGTTCCCAGCCAGTGGAACCATTATATCAAGCCGGAGGAATTCGATGCTGCACTTGACTATTCAAAGTCGCTCACGGAGCCGCTACCGGCAAAGGATGCAAATACTGCCGACCCTCTTGAATACAACAAAGCGGTCGAATTACACAAACTGTCCCACCAAAACGCACACGAGGCAATGCGACGTATTATCGCTCTCAGCAACGGGAACACCAAAGATCGTACCCGTGTCAATATCGAAAACTGCATAGAAACTTTTGGTCGCCACAACACCGACAATGTGCTTCCCAGCAAGCCGGCCGCGGTCGTTACACCAGACCATCCAACAAAGACGCCCAGGGCAGGCCCAGACACTGGATCTCCCGAAGTGCAAGTCGCTATTCTGACCACAAAAATCCTGAATCTATCTCGACATCTCACAACGACAAACAAGGACCGACACAATAAGCGCAATCTCCGAATCTTAGTACACAAAAGACAAAAGCTTTTGCGTTATCTACGGAAGAAGGAACGAGGAGGTCCTCGCTGGCAAAATCTCATTCAATCGCTTGGGCTCTCAGATGCGTCCTGGAAGGGTGAGATCAGCATGTAAATTACGCGTTATCAACGTTCCCCTTCCTTTTCTTTCGGGTTGTCGCTTTCATATGTTTGATCTCTAGCATGACAATCACCACCATTTTTACTAGGCGTCGGCACCTCTTGTATAATCATCAACTTCATTTCTTTCTAGCCTTTGTTTTAAAAACAATGTACAATTACTAGACACGCTGCAGCATCATGGCTATCTTCTCTCCCCCTTACACCTGTAATTCAAAGAAGGCATTGTACTGTTCGCAATAGCGAAAGGCACTACATGGAAAGTTTTGAATCTTTGCCAACAAGGAGCAGTAAACTCGGAGGTTCAGTATTAACTGGACGTCATATTGATTGAAGCTAGCTATCGACAAAAACCAATGCTTGCTGCGTCCTTACATGCCCTGCATGACTAAACATTGTGATTAATGTAAGCAAATGAACAGCGCAACATAACAAGAATGCATGAATAATGTAATCAAACACCGCCCCATTCCAATCACCTAAAAGATTCAACGTGAACAGGGGATCGACCTGCAAAGGAAGTCTTACCTCAGAAGCGAGCAATCCAAAACGACATCCAACCAAAACAGATAAGTCGCCAAGGCAACTCGACCTAGAATGGAATTCAATCTCAAGGCGCTCAACAAAAAAGGCATCAACCACACAGAAAGGAACTCGACCTGGACACGGAAAAGACATTTCACCTCAAAAGGGAGCACTCTAAAAAGACATCCAACTCTGAACAGGGAATCAACCTATGAAGGGACTCCGACCTGAAAATGTTCGCAATCTGAAAAGAAGCTCGACCGAAAAAAGGCATCGATCACAAAAGGTCCTCAACGTCGACCTGAAGAAACGCTCAACTGTAAAGAGGGCCCAATAGGAAGTGAAAAGAAAAATGGCCCGAGACATTTGTACCGGAAAGAAAAAATAAAACATGAGAGAAAATAGAACACGAACTTTTAGACTCGTACAACTCCCCTTTGATAATTAAAACCGATAAACCATAACCTGAGATTTGAGAAACGGAACTCCCATGCAAATTAACACTCAGTTCGTGAAGATCGTAAAATTTTTGGTACGTCTTTTCTATTCGAGGCAGACGACATTATTGTTGGTGCAAGAGCCAGTTAAGATATGAACACAGCCATGTGCGGAATAACATATCTACAACGGCAAATCATTCAGAATGGCATCAGAGTCAATCAGGCCCTGGTCAAACTGATTTTGGAACTGTTCAAAGGAGCTGTGGAATGTCGCGTTGTCCACTCCTGGATAGTTGGTGAATGATTGAGTGGCGTTGATTGATTGTTTGGCCCCGTCGCTTGGGAGGGGCTCGAAGGCGGGCCACTGCATCTGACTGAGGTCGCCAGACGGGCAAGCTCTGTAAATATCATAAGCTTGACGACCGTATTCATCGTCGCCAAACTCTTCCATCAAATCCTGTTGGTTTGGCTCTCGTGAATTGGAGACTGAACTCGGCTGAGATACTGGACTCTGTTGTGACACGGGGCTGGAAGAAAGCCGCACTGCATTGCGTAGACGACTTGGATTATTTGGTTTGTGTATGTCTGCCAAGGGCCCTTTCGAAGCCGCTGAGATGGGCTGAATGATAGGTGGTAAGCTAATGGGATCATCGTTCACGACATTCGGCGGGCTGGGTGTAGTCGGTGGTGGCGGAACGACACCGTTGACATCGGAACGTTCTTTGGACGGATGTGAGATCGAGCCGTTAATAGCAGCTCCTTGTTGTTGAGACGCAGGTTCAACGGGGAGAGTGGAATTAGCTGGGGGCTGCCGATTCACATCTCCATGCTTGCTGAGCAGTGAACCTCTTGGACGGAGGGAGGGTTGGCCGTTGGCTTCTACATTAGTGTTAACAGAACGGTTAAAAAGCAAGTCTGGGTCGATGCTATGAAATGGTTTTAATTTTCGTTTTGGAACGCGTGCAGAGAGGTGCTCTTGCCGTATAGCCAAGAGCGAACCGCTTTCAGGAGTCTTTCTGCGGCGAGAATAGACCGGCTTCTTCAATGTGCTTGATTGGGTTCCATGGGTTTTTTGGGTTTTTTGGGTTTTATATGGAGATGTCTGGGGTTCCTGGGGGGTTCGAATTGGGGTTCTCATACCCTGAAACAAAGTACCATTGTAAACTGTAGTTGTTGGACGCGCCCAGCCAGGGGGGATGTAGGGCTCTGGATAGGAAGAGCCGGTGCTGGCTTTTGGCGTCTCTGGGGATTGACTGGTCGACGTTTCGGATGGGAGGAAGCGAGCTCTCTTTTCTGGACGCTCGGCAATAGGAGCTGCAACTGTTGGTGCAGACTTCGCGGCGGCTTCAGCAGCTTCCGCAGCTTCCCTTTCCGCTTTCGCAGCACAGTACGCTTCTGCTTCGGCGATTTCCTCTTCGGAATAAGTAAACCAATCGTCATGTAGACCGTAGCTTACACCAGGTGGGTTTGGAATGGAGTCTGGAGTCGGTGGGCGTTTGCGTTTCTTGCTTGCATTTTCCGGCTCTGGGTCCTGGTTAGCATCCTTGGGTTCACTAGTACTAACTATCTGTTCAAGCGACAGTGCGGCAGAGCTCCCGTTTCCCCTATTGGCAGCAATGACCGGGTCTTTTGTGCTCTGCATATCGCTTTTGTCTGTACTTTTCTCCGGGACATGAGCAGTATTTAGCTTTGTTTCGCCAGACACATGCTCAACAGCATCGCTTGCACCGAATTTAGCAGGTGCTGAATTCTGAGGGGACTCAATGCTTGGAGGGAACAGGCTGTAAGTCAAGTCCATTTGAGTATCTCCATTGCCACTGGTTTCGGCGGGTCGGGATGCCGTGCCGTTAGCAGCAGCACTCAATGGTGTCGCATCGCCTCCAGAAACTAGATAGGAGAATTGACGGTTAGCAGTACGCACTTACGACCTAGGATCTATTGATGACTTACCAAAAGGAACTGCTTGTTCTGTACCAGGTCTGAAAGTTGGAACCAAGCGTCTCACCGAGCCTCTGACGGACGTGAAGAAATTGCGGATATCAAACCCCCAAGCGTTGTTGGAGGTTGGTGTCTCGGGTGCTTCACCAACTGGAGGGGCTTGGGAGGCTCCAGAAGTTTCGGCAGCCCCAAGTGGCATAGCTGAGTCATGATGACTAGGATCGAAAATAGGAACTTCGAATGAATTCTGAAGATTTTCTGGCATTGGGCCAACTATAGCGTGGCGTTCCATGGCTGTTCGTGAGATGGCTTGCAGACGCCGTTCTTCTGCAGCCTCTGCGGCTATCTTTGCGGCTTTTTCTTGTTCTTCATGTTGAGCGACCACTAGATCCAAGCGAAACATTGAGGGTGCATTTTCCTGCTGTCGTTCATTGGCACGACGGCGTATTTCGGCGTAGGTAAGTCTACGGCGAGGAGTAGTAGTACGACGCTGGAGGGGTGTTTCATTTGCTGCGTTTGTTAAGCGACGACGCTGGGCACTGGGTGCTTCATCGTGGTTCTCTTCGTCATGCGAATCCCTAGCGCGCTTCTTGCCCTTTCGTTTGGAAGGCGACCCAACCGTCTTTTTCTGTTGCTCTTCAGCTTGCTGTTTAATTTTGGCCTCGCGTTCCTTGTCGGCTTGGCGGGCGTATGCTTTTCTGTCTTCTATATGGTCGGAGGTCCTGACGATACCTTCAGAGAGCCATAACGTTAGCAGAGAGTTCATTCGGTGTACGTCTATATCACGGAGCCACGATCCTATATCGTGTCCAGTGGAGCAGTGCATTTTCAATGCACCTTGGCAGCATGGACAACGCAGAGAAGACGGCCGTGAAGGGTTTAGTTGAATCGATGGTGTATCCATGCGGCGAAGGACAATTTGCAATGCAGCATCAAGGATTTCTTCGTCAGACAGAGACTGATTGGTGGAGAGAGGATGTTCGGAGTCGGTGACAGTTCGGGAATCCTCGTTTGCTTCGAATTGCCTTCTTTGTAAGATTTGGTCAAAGTTGTATCTTGTCTCTCGAGCCTTTTCTCTCATTTTGGAATCAAGATACGCCATGTCATCGTTGAACTCACGCTCTGCAGACTTGGAGGGACTGTTGGGAGCGGATTCGACGCTCTTGGTAGAACTTGGAATAGAAGAGGCGTCCATGTCGATCTTGGTATCCCTTTGTGGTGTCACGGGCGGAATCAATGAGCCGTTACTCTGCATTGCGTTGCTCTGCTCTGCGTTGTCCGGTGCTGCCTCGGTCATGGGTACATCTCCTTTGGGTTCCTTTCCATTGGCCCGTTCTTGCTCGTGTTCCTGGGTATAGGCCTGGGTTTGGGTTTCATGAGTTTTCTGGGAGTCATTTGGCTCACTTTTGATTTGAGGTTTCTCTTCAGGTGCCTTTTCCGTCACTACTTCCTTCTTGGTGACCTTGCGGCCACGCTTTGGTTTTGCGGTGGTTGCATCTTTGGTATCAGCAGGAGGCTTGGGAGCTGCTGTAGGTCTTTTACGTCGACGAGGCGTGTCGAGTGATACGAGCGGGGACTCGACCGCCTGGGAGCGGGTGCGAGGCATCGCTTCGTAGAGGAAGTTAGATGACCAGATCAATCAAAAATGTGTGATATGTGACGAATGAATTGGCAAATCGACGTAAAGTGAATAAGTCGAAGAGGGAAGGCGAGAGTGTGTCAGATTCAGAGTCAAGCGTAGAGTAAACAAAGACTTTGTGAGGTTTGTTGACTCGTGAATTCGAGGCACTCGACAATGTTGTGCGTAGGTTCAGAAAAGAACGGTTGATGGAATGGAGTAAGAGGAATGGTTGATGAGTACGGAAAGCCAGCAGTGATAGCTCTTGTAGATAACGAATGGAGGGTTGCAGTAGTTGCAGGATGAATGAGGGGTAGAGAGTGTGAGGGTGGTTGGGAAGAGAAGAGTTGGAGAGAGGTGAATCAAAACAAGCGGAGTTAAGAGGGAGGGAAGAAATTGGAGGGAAAGCAAACGCACCTGGGCAACGGTGGCCGTATTTTGTGGTTCGCGTTTATTTATGTTGTTCTTTGTTTGCTGTGTTGCCCGGGGCGTTACCACAACACGGTTGCGAGTCGAGAGAATCAGCCAAAACGGCAGCGCGGTACGCGAAGAGACGAGTTCAGATGAAGCATCTCGCGCAGTTTGAGTGAAGCAGAAAGTCGACGCCCGAAGATGATGTTCTTTCTTTCCTCACTGGGCTAATGGCGTTGGCAGAACGCCACACCACGACGCGACTGGCCACGAGCGCCACACCGCCTTGAGCTCGCACTTGAGGCGCCGCTGTTTGCCGCGTTTGCACCGGCGGCACCAGCCTCTTCGCTGGCTCCAATGGCGGTACTCTGTGCGGTGTACACTGTACAGACTGGCACGCTGATCGCTTGGTTGGTGAATTGATGATTTGCTGGGCAGTGTGCTGCGTCTGCCTGCATTTCGGTCATTGTTGCTGCATTGTGTTTGCTGGCGCCATTTTTAACTGCTTTGGGCTTCGCCAATAGACGCCTACCAGGGCTAGATTACTTCTCCAAAATTATATCGCCTATCAATGATCAATTATAACTGATTGAAGGGCTCCATATGATGATACTCCACATGATGATACCGACTACAATGACCCGGGTGTCCTGGTGGCGCTGGAGGCCTCCTCCAGATACAGACGCATTTTTCGAGGGACTATGTACATATTCATAGACTATCTATTGGGTATCTTAAGAAAGTATGAAAGCGGGAATAAAAGAAGGGTGAAGAAACGACTCCATTGAATGCAGAGACCAAACACAGACTGCAACTTCAGTCGAATCCTTGGAATTCGTCCTCGCTTTCCTGACCTCCGGACTCTGCTTTGGCTGCCGCTCTTTTGAGCTCTGCCTCCTTCCGTATGTTTTGAACCATCGCCTCCGTCTCGCGCACTCTCTGCTTCTCCTCCTCGCTCATTTTATCCCACTTATCTCGGTCACGGCGAGCCTTCTTTCTTTCTCGGCGTTGTTCTCTCTCTTTCCTCTTTTCGAGGTTCTGACTCCACGGCGTACTCTCCGGTGCAGGTCGTTTTCTGGAATCCTGCATATCAGACACTGCCTTTTCTTTGAGCGCCTCCTGGCGATGTTTTTCTCTCTGTTTGTCCTTATAAGCGTAGTTGTCCCACTCGACATTGACCCCCAAGCTCTTGTCGCCCTTATAATGCCTCAACTCAGGCATCTTTGGGAGTTTCAACAAGCCCCAAGCATGGCCTAGCGATTCCCAATCTAGGTCCGCTACGCGAAATATGCTGTTGGCCTGGTGTTTGCTGTAACTTCGAAGCCAGCTGACAAATGCTCTTTGCGCTTTATCATGATATGCCCGGTCAGATAAGACAGCCTCCCGGGCAATATTCGTTGCATTGACGGCATCCTCATCAGATATACCGAATGCCGGGTTCTCATATAATGTTACCGGAGTCTTTCGTACTTCAAGAAACGGAACGTAGTCTTCTTCACGGCCTGGGTGAAGTAGGACGACGCTTAGCCCTCGACGGCCGGCTCGACCAGCTCGACCACAACGATGTATGAAAGCTTTGGGATCAGATGGTGGATCGACCTGAATAACAAGATCAACAGAAGGAATATCAAGACCACGTGCTGCAACATCTGTGGTCAGTAGCACTGACGGGGTCACAGAATTAGCGAAGCGAGTGAAATTCTTCTGTCGCACGTTGGACGGATGCTTCCCGTGAAGAGGTATGACAGCAAACTCGCTCCCGAGGATTAAAGGAACTATGTGTTGAAAGTAGTCGACACCTGCGCATGTCGAGAAGTATAATATAGTCTTTTGTGGTCTGGGCTCCAAGGAGTCAAGAATATTCTTGACAGCAGGGAGTTTGTGGGTGGGAGGTGTGACCAGATATGCCATTTGCAAGCTATCGACCAGTCAGCAATTCGAATCCGGATGAATCCCCAAAACAATACAACAGATCTACAAACCTAGCAGGTGTCCGTTTCTCTTCAACCCCAGATGCGCCGCGCACTTTAACGGCAATCTTCACAGGATTTCGCAACCCGACCCGAATTATTTGATCCAGAGCTTCACTCACACTAGCACTAAACAAGCCGGTGCGTCTCTGCTTCGGCAAGCGTCCGAGGATTTTTTGAATATCTTCCTTGAATCCAAGATCTAACAGTCTATCGGCTTCATCGAAAACCAACATTTCGAACGAGGATTGAGGGCAGTGCACATGAGGTGACGAGAGGAGCTCCAAGAGTCTTCCAGGTGTTGCAACTAGGACATTTGGTGACTTCTTCAGGAATAGGCTTAAATCTTCAGCAGGCGTTGTTGAGCCACCGAGAAGCAATTGCGGAATGACTTTCAATGTAGAGGATGAATATTTTTTCGTACCATCCTCAGTCTCCTGAGGATTGATAACGGATGTGGAGGGAGCGTGAAATTCCAACAGAGAGAGTAGAACGGTGTAAATTTGAGAGGCCAATTCTCTAGATAATAAACCTCATATTAGAAAACTACGGTCAAGCAGCAGTCGTAACTTGCACTTACCTAGTCGGCGCAACAACAATGGCTCCGACATGGTGTTTTTTGATCGGTTCGTCCAGGCGCAACAACTTTTCAACAATGGGTATCAAAAATGATAAGGTCTTTCCACTACCCGTCACAGCTTCCACTACCACATCCTTATGGCTCATAAAAAGTGGAATAGCCGATGCCTGTACTGGCGTCATGCGGACGAAGCCCATTGTCGACATTGCTTCTAAAATCCATTCTGACAATGGCGGCTCGAGTTTGTCCCAAGACCTAGAGGACAACCCACGAGGCTTTGGCGCCATGCTTTCCTTATCAGCGAAAATGGCGGCGAAGATGAGAGATATCAATGAGAGATTGATATCCTGATGCTTTGATGCTCATCGAAAATTATCCCGGGCGGTACATTTCTGCCGCCAACAACTTCTGCCTTGATTGGCTGAGCTGTCTGTCCCACTTGATAAGATAAATTTCATACGCAAAGATACAAGAGCGGTATTGTTCTGTAAAAGACTGCATGCAACCGCGTTATATATTACAATGCGTAATTTATGGATATGCACGGTGGCTCATAAGAACAAGAACTAGATGGGGAAAAAATATACGAGGGCTTATATAAAGTAATCTATGTCCGAGCATAACACATTTACACGAGAAAATCAGTGTCCCTTATTCAGAGAGCACGAAGGAGGGACTCCGAAATACAAGAGATCTGATCACGTGCCTTGGAAGCTGCCGGAAGATCGGCGCCTAGCATGTGATTTAGGTGCGAAAGGCATCCCAAAAAATATCGTCTGCATTGTATCCCCATGAGACTTCAAACAGCGACGTGTCTTCTTGCGATATTGACATACTCATATTTTTTATTCTTCCTTCTTAATCATATCTTCATTTATCTATCGATGGTTATTCAGCCACCCGTGATTGTTAGTCTGCAACCACAAAAATACAACCCGGCTTATCAAGCTGAATAATGCCAGTGTTCAATATTGATTGACAACGACAGGAACAAACAAGTCGCCAACATTCAGTCTCCAAGTCAAGCTCCGATTATTATCTCTACATTAATCGCAAACTCCAAGTCGACTGACAACTGCCGTCCACCGTGCCTTCTTCATCGCCCAGCAAACGGGGTTATCCTATTTCCGGCTCTGCCGCTTCTGCTCGCAGACGCGGTTGAGATGTCTTCTCCGCACGCCGTGCCAGCCACACCTCGAGTCATTTCGCCGTCGCCTACACCGTCGGATGCATCAGAAAACAAGGATGGATATTTTGCCCCCATGACGCGCTCAGCAGCGCGACGACAACGGCTGAGCAATGGTGGTGCACAGCCAATTCCCGAGGAAGACCATAGCCAGAGCTACAACGAAGACTCAACCTCGCGAAATACATCTTCGCGATCTGCGAAAACTCCCAGAAGGCGTGGGTCACATAGCGCCAAAAACTCCTCCACGTCGCCGGTTGTCAAGTCGCAACCTCTTCCCAGCACCAACGGAGCATTATCTCCCAACGGCTACCTTTCTCCATACACCAACCTGCAAGACCGCTGGCGAGACTTGTCGAGGTCCCCATCGCCATTAGGACTGATACCATTGCATCAGCACTATCGCACTTTCATTCACAAGCATGAAATACCGCGCAAACTCCTACACGTATCCATCGGATTTGTGACTTTGGAGTTCTACCGTCGCGGTATCCAAACATTTGAAATCACGCCTTGGCTACTTTCGGGGCTTATCCCTATTGCTGCGACAGATGTGTTGCGACATCGATCGGAACGAGTGAACCAGCTTTATATCCGGTCACTGGGGGCGCTGATGCGAGAATCAGAGGTCCGCGGCTACAATGGTGTCATTTGGTATCTGCTAGGCGCGTATCTGGTTCTACGCGCTTTCCCCAAGGATATCGGTGTCATGGGTGTTCTCTTGTTGAGTTGGTGCGATACCGCGGCCTCTACCTTTGGCCGCATGTATGGTCGCTACACTATGCGTTTGCGCGCGGGGAAGAGTCTTGCAGGCACAGCAGCCGCGTTTGTGACGGGTGTTGTCACTGCGCTCTTTTTTTGGGGCCTGTTTGTCCCCAGCGTTGGACATTTCCCTAATGATCCTGAGAATACCTTTATGTTTACGGGTCGTCTTGATTATTTCCCGAACTCTATTAGGAGATTAGTCGGTTGGTCATCTTCGACTAGTGGAGACAGCAGTGTTATCACGGGCTCGTTGGCACTGGGTGTTATGAGCGTTGTCTCAGGGATTGTTGCTGCTGGTAGCGAATTTATTGATCTCTTTGGATGGGATGATAATCTTACCATACCTGTTCTGAGTGGCATTGGGTTTTGGGGTTTCCTTAAGATTTTTGGTTGAATTATTATACATATGTAATTAGACTAAGTATATAGATGAGACTTGGTTAGTGTACATGGTATGACTGCCCCCACTACGATTGAATTTTACAGATTTTATTTCCCGGGATATCTCACTTCATTGTTGACTATATTGTATTACTGTTCGTTATGCCATTAAATCATGAAAGTATTAGATATAGCCGGAAGCCAGTCTTCGATCCTCCAACGAAAAAAATCTCCAATCAAGTATCCCAAGCGCCTAAAAATGCTACATGATATTCCAATGAGGTAGGCAAAAGTACGCAGGCATGGGTCAAACCCAATAATAAGACTAATTACTCATGTCCAAGTAGCTCACACGCGCAATCCTTTTCTTCTTGGGTATCTTTTGATCACTGTTGTCACTTTCCTCTGGCTGTGCTTCGCCATCCGTTGAGTTTGTCGCTTCTTTTTCACGCAATTCGACGGTCCAAAAGCCTTGGTAAGTGCGTATAGACTCGGTCAAAGTTTTCAGTGGCTGGGGTATATGTTGACTATGCTCTTTGCTATCTTCCCTCGTTGTGGCCAGTACTGGAGCGACGGACTCAACTTCAAGACCAGTATTTGGACCGGTGAGGTTGGTTTGAGAAGTGATAAGCTCTAGATGTTTTGCTGATAATTTCTTTGCTAATTTCGAATCAAGTCCCAGCTTTTGTGGTTTTGAAGGAGACAAATTAAGTGATTCGAGTGCTGTCTCCAATGAGCCTTCCAAACATGACTGCTGTTCTTGGATTCTGCGTGAACGCCGGAGCTTGGGCGTTGATAATGGGGATGAGGAAAGGCTCCCGCCGGCGGTATAACTGATTTTGAACTTGGTTGGAGATGGTGAATGTGACGGCGAGAATTTAGTGGTTTCAAACTCCGCGTCGACATCAAAGTATCCTGGAGATCCCAGAAACCTGGTGGGAGAATGCCTGGTTCCAAGATTTGAATCTTGCAACTGGGTGTAATCATCTGTGATGCTACAAGCCAGAGATAGCTGCCCAGCAAGTTCATCAACAGAAGATATTGTCACTTTTGGGGTCCTGGACACCGATTTGCTAGAAGACGTAAAAGAGGCTGAGAAACTGCTATATTGACGCTGGCTGCTATACATGCTCTGGCTCGATCCTTGTTGTGCTGATGATGACAGGCTTGCAGCATCCAGAATTTGAGCCTGTTTAGTACTGCTCATATTGCTGCCCGGTTTCGTAACAGTTGCATAACGGAGTATTCCTCCTGGCTTCATACCAGGATCAATGACCTTTTTCTTCCTTGTCGTGGTCGTCGTCTTCTTAGGTGCTGGTTTCTTGGGCATTTTCTTTTCTGCCTCCTGCTTCTTCCATGTTTCAACCACATCTGGAACCCCTAGGTTTGCCACCGTTTCAAAGACCCATATCTTTTCTGGCTCAAAAGGGTCATATGGCTTCTTAGGCAGTTGAATTTTTGATACTGTCGCTTGTTCTGTATTTCCTGCCTCCATGGCCTCGTCCTCGTCTTCTACGGCTTGAGAGCTTGTTTCCGTAAGTTGGGAGGATTCCAGTGGTGGGTTAGGTTCTTCTGCATCCAGATCTAGCCCCACAACATCAATTGGAATCATCTCTAGCTGCACTTGAGGTATACACCCAGTACTGAAATGCGATCGACTTCGGTATATTCTTTGCAGGACTGGAAGCTCGGTATTCGGAATGTAGGAGCCATAACCAGAAGCAGCTATAGGAGACCGACCAAGCCGTAGTCTAGTTAATATCAAGGGTTCTGCCAGGTTCCGTACCAATTTTCTGGCTCCTGAACGATATTTCCAGTCGAAAAAATCCGCAACGAACTTCCTGAGTTCGAAGGCGTTGATTTCAAGGTCCCATGCCCCCACAAGGCGCCTGCGTAGCTTTTCAACCTCCTCGTCAGTAGAAACAACTGGCTTTGCGTAGAAAGCGAGAATCTGTGGATCTGGAAATGTCTCCGGAATCCGCACAGCCTTGTGTTTAGATTGAAAATAACCGCTTTCGTTCTCGTCAAGTTCATATTGAAGTCTTTCTCGCCATTCACCGAGTCTGTCTGATATTTCATCTTCCTTCCCGTTTATAATGTCAAAAAGGTCTTCGCCAAATCCAGCCATCGCAATTTCGCCAGCAAGAGTCGGGCCGCATTTCGTAACACCTGATGGCAGATAATCGCCGCCGCTTAACATTGCAAAGAGAATCATTCCAAGACGGCTTAGCTTGACATTTGCCTCAACATCAAGTTGTGGCTCTGTTGTATAGCAGTCAACATGAGTGGCAGCAGTGGTACCGGTTGATTTCTCCTTAGAAAAGTTCATTACCGTGAGACTCGAACCAAACATCAATGTGTCGATATCATTGCTCATAACAGCATCCACAACTCCAGCCTGCTGGAGTCTGGCACACTCGGCTTCTGCTTCTCCGGGGGCATCATGGCGCGGAAACTTGAACAAATCGATCAGGATTTTTGAAAGGCTGATTATCGGCGCAGACCCGTAGCTTCGCGAAGTTGCTTTTCCACGCTTGAAGGGCGGTTTTTGGCTGCCATCGTACACAAAGAGAGGGTGGACTGGTAACGCAAGGAGTCGTACAAGTCGGAAAAAGAGTGTTCGCAGTTCTGGGTTTTGTCCGCCTCGTCCGGCCTGAAGCTGGAAAAGCCAGATTGAGATGTCAACGGCAATTCTAATCGGTCGCCTAGCCACCTCTAGATGCCTGACAGCTAGCCTGGATAGAGCAACCCGGTCGGCGTTTCCAATTGCTTTGCCGAGTCTATTTATGCAGACATTCGTCAATTAGAGGTGCCCGAAACTAAATACGTCGTCCACACGGGGAAGAGCCAATATCACGAACGTACCCTGGGATTCCCATGATTAAAGACAGAGCATTCCTATTCCAGGAATCCAGACAAAAGCCACATGCAGATGAAATTAATGTGATAGATGCAGTGAGGCTTGTGAAGGCGAACTTGAACCAGGCAAGGAGTTGTCGTTTTCGTTGTTTTGATATGGAAGCTGCGGGCTGGGCTTGGTTGCTGGACAGGCAACCGAGCTTCCGCCAATCAGAGTCGTTGCCAGCACTCTTCAAATGACACCAGCGCCGCGCATGGATCAATTTCATGTTCTTACTTCAAACCACCCCCAAAATCAACATGTTCTCCAATCAGTTATGAATCATATGGCCTAATAGACGACTGTTCGTTTATGCGTATTGTAACTCATAGCCATATTCCCTCAACAGTGCGGCGTTTACACAATAGCAGAGAATGGCAGCAACACACTCGCGACACGCCAGCAAATCGTCAATCTCAGCGCTAGAAGCAGCGCGAGCACGCATTCGCAAAGATGACCAATCATTTGAACCACGTACACCTCCTCATCGGAATCGGTCGATAGTTTCATCCTTCGGGTCCTCATCCTCCCCGCTGACATCGTTTCGGAACGAAGAAGATGCCATCATACTTGAGATGGGAGCTCGATCTCTGCGCGCGGGCTTCGAAGGCGAAAGCATGCCAATGTGTACTATAGGCTTTGGACCAGAGGCGTCCAGAAAAGTCGGAGATTATCGCGGATATATGAAATCAAAGAACGCGGAAGAAGCCCCGAGCTTGGATGCGGAGGAGTGGGTAAGACCCCACGAACTGTGGCGGATGGACATGAGAGAGGTAGATCTAGGACTTTTGGAGGACAAGATTGAGCGAGCGATTCGAGATGTCTACAACAATTATCTTCTGACGGATGCAGGCAATGCGCGGCTTGTCCTGGTCCTGCCGTCAGTCATGCCACATCCACTCTTGTCAGCTGTTCTCTCAACGCTCTTCAACCGCTGGAGATTTCCGTCCATCACGCTTCTGCCGTCTGCCGCGATGGTTGCCGCAGCTGCAGGGGTACGTGCAGCTCTAGTTGTTGATCTGGGCTGGGCCGAAACTACTGTTACCGCCGTTTACGAATATAGGGAAATCGGGACGAAACGCAGCACGCGAGCAATGAAGACTTTAATGCAGCAGATGGGACAAATGCTATCGAATTTGAACTCACCTGATCGAGACGAAATAAATGCGAGGAAAATATCTACGAACTTTGATTACTGCGAGGAAGTTGTCGGCCGGTTCGCTTGGTGCAAGTGTACCGCAGACGACGAGGAAGATATGAACACAAATGTAGCGATACCGTCGCCATCCAAGCCCAATTCAGGCTATGTGCAGGTACCTTTCGCCCAGTTTGCGAAGCCAGTCGAAGCCGCATTCTTTGCCAACGGTGCTGATGAGCACGAGCTGGATGATGACGAGAGGCCAATTCATACCCTGGTTTATAACGCATTGCTGGAACTTCCACCAGATATCCGTGGAGCATGTATGTCTCGGGTCGTTTTCGTCGGAGGCGGTTCGAGAATTCCTGGCATTCGCCAACGTATACTGAATGATGTCGCATCGTTGGTCGTAGAGCACGGATGGGACCTTACAAGAGGGCGTGCCGTTGAAGCACAGAGGAAGAAAATGAAAGAACTTAGCATCAGTCAACACAATCCGGAGGATGATGTAGTCCCAGCTACAGAAACCAAATCACAAGGAATACCAGAAGAACAAAACGGGGAAAATGGGGAGGAAAAGAAAGAAGAGCTTGATTTCGTCGAGCAAAAAATCCGTCGCACCCAAGCTCGCAATAATAAGCCCTTTATCCACGGCCAGTTCCGCCAGGTTGAATCTCTAGGGGCTTGGGCGGGTGCAAGTCTTGTCACGAGCCTCAAGATCAGGGGGCTGGTTGAAGTTGAACGGGAGAAATTCCTTCGGGATGGGTTGACGAGTGCCAGCCGGGATTTAGAGAGCCATCATCACGCAGCAGATCGACGATCGGGTGTTCGTTCTTCTATGGTGAGTGATCGGTCGAGTTGGACATTGGCAGGTTGGGGATGAAGAGACGCCGTAGGCATGGGATATAGAAGTCTCTCGTCACTCACGTGCTATGATTTTCTTTCTGGTCTAAAAATTAGGATACCCTTTTGCTCTTTAATTGAAATGAATATAGTCTCATCTAGTGACGAAGACATGCTTGTTCGCTCTGGCAATATATTTGATAGCTACCTAGTTACGAAGGTATCTATGGTCTGACCATAGAACATTATATACAGATAATATTAGCGAGGTGGTTCCCTCGAAGACGTAACAGTCATCCGATTCTAAGGAATGAACACATCAAACAACAAGAAGACGTGGTTTGTATGACGAAATACAGCGTACAGCAGAAGTCCGCATGCAACCAATTGCAAATAAACCCCCTACCCTTTTGTTACCGTCCCTTCTTAAAGAGTACCAAACTGGTAGGTAGCCAAGTTCACGGTTGGTGCTTCCCACGGAGCAAAGATCTGCTGCTGACCCCACTCGGGATAGTTGATAGCATCAATCCAACCCTCAGTTTCGATGACAATGCATCCATACTTGTTAACGTAGTCAACACCCCCCTTGCCGAGGGCCTCATTGGCAGCCTTGACCGAGTCCTTAATCGGGATGGTACCATTCTGGCCGTTGCAGGTGTAGATCTGGTGCGCGACTTGGTTTGTGGCGACGTCCAGAGTAATACCTGTGACCTCAGATTCAAGGTGGATGACAGGAACCACGGAGTTGGGCTCGTAGTAAGGGTGGCGCGTGTTGATGAAGCAGGTATCAACACCGGAGCAGTTGTAGCCACAGGCGCCGAGGGTATCATTAAAGTTCACGCCGACTTGTTTTGGAGTTGTATAATCAAGTGCTCCATCATAAGAGACGCTCGTCAATCCGATAGTGCCATTGGGGACTTCAATGTTGTCAAACTCGACTAGACGCTCAGCTAGAGGCATGTACAGGGTCTCGTTCAAAATAGTCGGCACTTGGAAAGCATCCAAGTTCCAGTAAATATGGTTGGCCAGCATTATGGGTGTCTTTTGACTTAAGGAGAGAGACACGATTCTGGCAGTCAACTGAGGGAGACCCTTGGGGTTGGCAGCAGTTGCGTTACTGTCGACGGTGAAAGTGACATGGGTAACAACCACGCCAGGGAAGCCTTGCCAGCCGGGGTCGAGAAGAGTGAAGGTAATGGTGTCGTCTGCCTTCTCAGTGACCGTCCAATTGCGCTGGTCGTAGCCAACAAAGCCGCCATGGAGCGTGTCATGGCCGTCATTTTCGTTTTCGGGGATTTGGTAAGCAACACCATCAATGGTGAATGTGCCGTTCTTGATGCGATTGGCATAGCGACCGACAGTAGCACCGAAATAGGTGTGGTTGGTCAAAGTGTCGTTCAGGTAAGTCCTCGGGTCGTCATAGCCGACAACAACGTCGGTGACAGTGCCATTGCTGTCAGGCACGTAAAGCGCCTGAACCCGCGCGCCGTACCCAATGAAGGACGCAGTGATGTTGGGGGCAGTAATGTTCCAGATTTTGAAGGGATCTGAGCTGAAAGTGGTGTTGGAGATGGTACTGTTCGTGATTGTGCCATTGGAATAGCTGAGCGCCGGCAGCGCGAACAGCGCACCCGCGACGAGGCTCTGGAAACGCATTTTGAAGATCACGGAGCACGCAATGCTTACAGACACCACAGCGTAGACAGTAACAGCAAGCCACCAAGGGGGTCTGGGAAGTCTCCTGAAGGGCGAGGTAAGCTGGGGAAGGAACTTTCCTTGGCGAGTAGCAAGGGGCATTCCAGCTTTTATATGGGAGAAGGCCGGCGCTCGGCCTCTCCCATCGCGCCTCGTGTTGTTGGCCCCTCCCTTGTCCCCTGCTTCGGCGCACGAGTGGACGAGGCGGGGAAGCAGGGCTAATTTCTTTTTCTTGCTGGGAGCGTTTTTCCTGTTGGTGCGGGGAATGACAACAACAACAAAGAGGAGCGACGTAATTGTACAAAGTCCGGACGGAGAGCTCTGGAAGTTTATGCGAGGATCCGGGGTAGCCTCACCCTTAGTGCTTAGGGCTTGCTTGGTCGCTAGCCGGCTCGGTGCTAGGCCGTGCCAGCAAGCACCCTCAGTGGGCGCTGGAGCGGCAAGAATGTAACGTGGAGCACTGGCCAGCTGTAGATCGATACTGGAATGATATTATGATTCCATCGCAGCCAGAAACTTGGCTCATTGGGAAAGCTGAGCATGACTAACGTTGATTAGTCCGTGCCAACTCGTGTTTCTTCCAAGATTGAGCCGTCCTTTCCGTGTCGCAGTGAATGAATGAATGAATGGCGTTTATGACTTTTACATCAGGCATCTAGCTAGCATTGAAGTAGGCAGAGTGACCAAGCAGACAACGCTGGAAGCCTGGCAGGGGCTGCCCTGCAGTATCCAGACTCACGTATAATTCTTCCGGTCGACTCACCGGTGCATGGAGATTGGCAGGGGCTGCACGGGATAGCAGCTTGCTAGCTGCTAGCTAGGTCCTGCTCCACGTCAAAGGCGGCATAAATGACGTGGGTGAGGGTTTTTTCCATCTATCATTGGCCTTCAAAACGAGGTTTCTCAGCACATGGCATCGAATTCTACACCGACAGAGCGGAGATTGGCAACACTCCGCGTGGAGTAGGCGCTATGCGGCTTGCTAATTCCAGTAGTCTGGTAGTATAGCAGGGTCAGAGCCACTGGAACATACGATACTACCTGCCTGTAAACGAGCGCCACTGAAATACATCATTCAGTGCATATACATGTTGGGAGGTTGGTGTACATACCTACGCTGCACTACATAGTATACCATCACATGTGGAGAAGTATAGTCCGGCGGGGAGAATATCGCCAAATGAGAGATGCATGTCTATTCGCTGGGCCTCCGCAAGCTTAGAAACAATTGGCCGTGATCGGCATAAAGTGGCGCTCTCGTTGTGACTGATCAGTGATGGTAGTTACTTAGTGACTACTATGTAGTAGGGAGTAAACACTTGAGTCTGCACTGTTAAATTGAATTTAACCGCGCCGGACTTCTCGGTTACTTTCCAACTCCATCAGCCAAGTCCCTCGAGACGGATTGGCTCCAAGCCGTCAAGCGCGCGAAATACAAGTGATGGCGACATAGAGACACTGCCATGTTGCATGTACTATTGAAGTACTCGTAGCTCGGTGTCATGGCATAGGTGATCCTTCGGAGGTAGATGTATGCCCGCACTACAAGCACTAGCCACGCGAAGATGCCTGGGTGTTGGATGACGGCGAGTGATGAAGGCAACGGATGCCACATGGAATTGACATGATCCTCCAGGCTCCCTTGCTGGGCATCTACACCTAGATAGGACATGAACTTGGAAACAAGCTTTTGTCAACTCCTGCGTGTGCAGCGCAACCTACTTACTACAGGTGGGAATATTTAAGAGGCGTTTCTTCGTAACTTCAACTTCTGCCAACGTTTTCACTAAGGAGTTCGAGGAGAACTGATGGTGAAACGCAGAACAAAAGAAAGAAATACAAAGACAAGCAAAGAACATCGTAAATTCAGAAACGACGAGAGCAAGTCTGAAAGGAAAGCGAAAACAAGAGCATTAAGTAATCGGCCACGTGATGGCACTAGCTGTTTGTGGCGGTGACGCCTGCCGTTTCGGGAGAGTTGTTTATTGTGCTAGTTACAGCTTCGTCGCATCGCGTCTTTAAACACCAAGAAAGAATATACAGATATCCGCTCGCAATGCGAATGCATCGTATGCAAAATTGACCGCGCGCCCAAGCGCAACCAGGTGCCGACTCCGAACTGCTCTTTGCGACGCTCTTTTGTATTCCGCGTTGTCCCACAGTGCTCTGGTACTGCTACTGCTACCGCCACCGCTACCACCTCCGACTTGCAACCGCCGTCGAGTATTTCTATGCGCTGGACGGGATGACCTCTCTATCGTCAAGTACGACCTCATCGCCAGATGTGCTGGGTCCCGAAGGAGACGCGCTGTATCTGATCTCGTCGCCCGTGCCAGATTTTACGGGTCGCCAAAGCTGGGTTCCGCCGTATACATTCCAGACTCCCCGGAGACAAGAGCGGTTGCCGAAGCGGACAGCAGGACGGACACCCAATTCAACCTCCCACACCATGCGCCTGAATGATATCGTCTTGCCGTCAAGTCCACGACGGTCGGCTTCGCCAACAAAAATGCAGATGCAGTCTGAGGGCAATGTCAGCCCGTGGAGAATTCGGGTGACCGTCGAGGCCGAGCAGGAAGATGACGAGAATACTCAAGACGGACCCCGGAAACGATTGAAACCTTCAACCATCACTACCAAGGTACCATTGAAGGATGAAGAAAGCAACCCGCCCTCAGCGAAAAAACGAAGAGGCCGACCGCGAAAGTCGGATGTGCGTGAGCAAAGCGCAAGCCCGATCAAAGGAAGTCCTGGTCGCACTCCAAAACTCCAAGTGCCAGCTTCTACGAAGCGACCGCGTGGCCGCCCTCGGAAGAGTTTGCAAACAGAGGAAGTTGCGCAGACTATAGAGTCGAGCGGAAATTTTACGGCGAACAATACACGATTAGACACTCTGGACGGCATCATCGAAACGCCATCACCCACGCCATTTATAGCTGCCGACATGGGGTCTTTGTCTGATGCATCGTCAGAGCCTGATCCTTTCCTTGATATTGCCGGTGCGGGAACCTTTGAATCCTCACAACGCCTGTCTCCGAACCGTTCCTCGCTTGGAGTTGTCTCCAATCCTAGATCTGGGAACAAGAAAGCCACGCGCGTCGGTGACGGCATTCAACAGTCAACTCCACAGCGGACCGTCTCCCCCCAGCGAAAAGTACTGGAGGCATCACCTGAAAATACTCTACATGCCGGTCATACTCCTCGAGCTCGCAGAAGCTATCCAACGCCTACCTCGTCGTCGCTTGTTGATGGAAACGGGACAAAGTCGGCGAGGTCGGTACAACAAAACGACGGCATTCCAATATTTGCAGACCCAACTGAGGTGCACCACGAATACGACACCATAATGGAAAGTGAGGATTTTAGCATGGTGTCGCTGGATACTCTGCCATCAGCGAAGCAAGCAGGCCTTGGCTCTATTCTCAGTTCTGCAAAGGGGACGCTCAAGCCTTTTGTTGAGAGGCGGAACTCAGTTTCACTCGATACTTCTAAGACAAAGATTTCAAAGTCGCCTCACCAAGCCCTCAATCAATCATCGACGTCGATCCCCCGAGGTAGGAACGTGCAGACACAAAGCAGCTACGATTCATCAGATGATCAAGTTATGCCTGTCTCCCTTGGCGCCTCCACTATGGACACTGCGATTTCTAAGGCGCCTGTGCAGGAGAATATGCGAAAGGAAAAGAAATCTCTCAAACTTGCTCAACTAATCCGACTAGGCCTCGGCTTTGATGGTGCTCTACGCTCTGAAAAGAGCCAGGATCTGGAAGACAGTGACGAAGAACATGAAGAGATAGCAAATGCACGCGACAGGTTAGAGGATCTTTTCACCGATTTAGATGCACGGTCTCAACGCCAACTTCGAGCCGGTCTCAGGTTTGGCGAACTTGTTGCTCGCGGGAAGATGAAAAGCAGCAGACAACAAAGACTGCAAGAGAAACAATCACAGCTGGCTCGCGAGGATACTGGCAGTTCCGAACAAGAAACTACTCAAAGTCCGCAAAAAGACTTCCGTCCCAGCATGTCAGTCAACAGGCAACTGAATGTGAGCCAGCAAGAAGAGGAGTGGCAACGTGAGCGCGAACGGGTCAGCCGTCAGATCAATGAGGCAGGGTCGAATGAAGTTATCGTGCTTGAAAGCGACCAAGAAGCCCAACAAAGTGAAAGCGATTCAGTGGAAATGCTTGATGTAGACGATGAAATGCGGGAAGAAGAGGAGGAGGAGGAGGGAGAGGAGGAAGAGGAGGAGGAGGAGGAGCAAGAAGAGGAGGAGGAAGAAGAGGAGGAGGAAGAAGAAGAAGATTTCGGAGACGTCTGGCAAGAGGAGGCCAACAATCATGACTCCAGCTTAGATAGGCATCGAGCATCGGGATCATCGCAATACAAGATTGGAAGCACGATCGCCGGGAAAAAAGCTACTGGATACATCGAACATTACGCACAAGAAGACATCGATAGCTACGAATGGAATCCGGATCGTGGGGAGATTCCACCGCTTGGAAGGTCAAGACTGGCACAGATACGCGACGAGGAGGTTGATTTGTCCCTGTTGCTCAGGCCTCGCGACACTCCGAAATCACGCCAGTACTATGCGAATAACAGTCCACACTCGGCGCTCAGTCAAAAAACACTCTCTGGCAGGAGCCTGAAGCAGGGACGACCTCTTGGCGATACATCTTCACCTGCCAAGCCATCTCTTCTGCGCAGTAACGGCGTTGACGCGGGGATCGAGTTTGAATCTTCGGACAATGATGCCGCCAACAACGAAGTCGACCACGATGATAATATGTCTGAGGAAGAATCTGAAGAATCCGAAGAGGCTGAACATGAGGCAGGAGAGGAAGAAAACGAAAATGACGAAGTGCATATTCTAGAAAGAAGAGACACTGCCCTCGACGAATCTTCTTTTCATCGATCTACAGCGACTGCATCTACACCTGAACACGCAACGTCTGGACCAAAGCAGTCATGGTTTCGACGGATTACGAATAATTTTACACCACCGTGGTGGACTGCGTCGAAGAAAGGGCACATCAACCGGGCGGAGACACCATTAGACGAGTCCCAAAGTCCACCCTTCAATGCTAATACTAGCGAACGACAGTCGTCTGTTATTGACCAGACGCCAAGTCTGAAACGCTCTCGCGAGACTCGAGATGCCGAAGAGGAGACAACGAGGCAAACATCGTCAATGTATAGCGCGCAACCGCGAAGTCGAAAGCACCATTCCACCTCTTTCTCATACTCTCCCGTGGCTCTAGCGACATCAGGCTACTTTACAGACGCACATTACGTTGCGTTGAAGCGGCTCTATTGGCAAGCCAAACGGTTCCCCGAACGGTTTCCATACCATCCCACAAAACGCCGTGACAAGATGTTAGGCGAGTCCTGGTGGACATCCGACGGCGAGCATGGACTGCCCATTGCCAAAATCCAGTTTGGGATTCTAGATCGGTTCGTGTCTGACCTGAGTCGGGCTGATGTACGAAGCGGTGGCAGTGGGGAGATTGGGTGGTCGGAGGAGGATCTGCTCAAGCGACTTTTTAGCATTATCGTGGGTGAGCAGATTCGCAAAGAGCGAAGGGCGCAGAGGATTCTGGACGTTGGTTTCTAAGTCATTTCATCTGTGTCGCTATCTATATAATCAATTTACGAGCTTTTCCCGCGCACCTTGTCTGGGGTTATTATGACGACGTGTATGACTATACTGATTCACGGGGTTGTATTTTAGCATTACCAATCAACGTGCTAGTTAGTTAACTATTCATGGATTGTCCAATCAGCACAGTGTTTTTATTTTCCTCATTCTTGCAGCAGCCTCACCGTTCACTACGATTCTTTCTCTGTCCACAGTCTCATGCCGTGGATACTCTGGTGGAAATATATTCCATTCGTACACATCGCGCTAGAGCAGCCCGGAGTGCTCCGTTCTCCGCGGCTGAGAGCGCGTTATCTGTTGACTAAAGACAGACAGTCATGTAGCAACTTATCTGTGGACAGGTCACATCCGATTCTCCATACGAGGAGAACAGCAGCAGTACGTAGTATATGTACCGGCGTGCCGTAAATAGAGGAGACCTGGGCGTTCATCCACCTTTTAGCCAGCTGCAGCTAGCGGCTAGCCTGAGAGATAAGGAATCAACCGCTCACTGGCTGACGGCTCGGCACGCCAACTATATTCTAGCTTCTTCATCCAGCGTACGAGCCGAGCTATTTATTATTTTATTTTCACATTGCCGAGTTAACAGGCAATAATTTCCTGGCCCATGCGAGGAGACGCTCCGTTGATCGCTGCCGTTGTGTGTCTTGCCTAGCCGGGTAATAGGTCGGTATATAAGTCACTATATTGGTTGTGACTGGATGTGTCTTATCTTTCTTGTTCTTTCTTCTTCCTCTGCGTTGTGTGTCGTTCTTTGCGTGCTTTGCAGTATCCAGGAGCTTGGGACTAGCCAAGCCTCATTGATGCTTTTTCTGTTTCTTCTCTCTTCCTCATGCAAGGCTGATCATGGGGTTGCAAAGAAGATCCTTGACGAGGAACTATTGCAGATAGTCCAGTCTTGGTAGTTGTTAGTTGAGCATACGCAGCACAGTGAAGAGTATGAGGTAGAACGCAAAAAAAAAGTAGAATACACATAAAAAAGAAAGCCTTGTTCGGTGCCGGGGCTCTGGATACAACCCCTCGGTGCCGGATGGACCATCCATCCATCCATCCATCAGATATGTGGACTTCTCCAGTCTTATCGGCGAGCCACTCAGCAGCATCAGAGGATCCAGATCGAAGAAGAAAGAGGAAGAGAATGGCATCATAACGGTAATCACCTGACCCGGGGGCTAGCTTAATTGATCTTATCTCTGCTTACGTGCAGTGGCTCCTCCTTATCAAGCCTCGTACCTTTTCTATGCTCTAGATCGGGAGTGGACATCTCCTTGTTGTTCACTACGTACTAAACTATTGTGCCTTCAACCCGACTCGCCAAGTTCACCAATCCATGGATGCACTCCGCGTGCCAGTGCCAATGAATGCAGGGGTCTCGCAGCAACTATCACTTGCGCCCCCCCGACGCTCCGGAGCTCATATCGGCGAGCCCAGCGACGCATGCAGCGCCGCCCGCTAGCATCTGGTATTGGGGCAGTCGTGACAACCCTTGCTCTCTAGCCTGTGATAAGGCCCGTCACGCTGATACGCCATCTTAAAGTCCGCAGTATACGTACATGCCAGTCACCTAGTCTGATCAAAAGACCTAGGAACTAACCCCTCCTGAGCCTCTACTATTGCCTTCCCTGCCCTAAATGAGCGAGTGGACTCCGACTCATGGCCAGTGGAGCCTTGTCAGAGGTGTCAAATCGCTCGCTGGACTGCTTCCCCGTACCAAGGAAGGGGACGCACTATTGCTATTGTGATTCTTCTACGCATTGAAAGTTGAAAGCATGTCTAACTCTTCCAGATTAGGAGAAAGTGTAATATAAATTGATTATATCAGGTCTTGCTCCCCCAGACACCCTAGCTTCTGGCGTGGCTGTCTTGGATTGTTGTGCCTGATCCAAAATCCTCGCCCCAATCATGCAAACACCATGTCTGAAGTATCCTCCCTGTGGTGGACTGACGAGAGAATAGAGGCAACTCTGTGCCGCCAATATGTTTTTTCCCAGCTGCAGCCTGAATACCAATCACAGCTCTTCCAAATCTTACCATGGGGCGAGGGATTGACTAGTGAGACGTACCTGGAATGGATCCTGACCAAGGCCGGCAAACTCTTTCTCATTCTGAACGAGCTTGGCATCTCACACCGCATCTTCAATCTAGCCGATGTCTTTGTAGATGACTCGGATCTCCCGCTCAACGAGGCTCGTGTGGAGGATCTGCCTCTGGCAAAAGACGAGTCGTCCTCGTCCGCAGCGACTCTGAGCAAGAAGTTCTTTCTCACTCAATGGCGGTACCTTGTTCGCGGGATTGCTGAGGGAGAACATGTGAAATACACGGAGAATGAAGGTGTCCCTGTCGAAGTTTTGAAGACTGGTCTCGTGCCCACCGCAAACAGCAGAGATGGAGTTGAAAAAGTGGTTCTGGCTGGTGCTGTATGTCGAGTTTTTCTCCGCACTCAAGTTCCTATCAATGCCGCCCCTTACTTTTCGGAAGAGGATGAAGTTTTGGACGAAATTAGGTCCCTGAGACAGCTTGCACACGAGCACATTCTTTCAATTTATGGCTCCTACTTCGTGGACGACAGCGTTAGCATTCTGTTCAACGGCGTTTACGACCGAACGTTGATGTCTTTCTTGGCCGATACACCCCAAGCCTTTAAAAAGTTGCCCAAACCAGATCGACGTGAAATCCTAGTCAACTGGCCGCACTGTCTTGTCAACGGCTTAGCATGGCTCCACGCAAATGGCCACGCTCACGGGTCTATTCGACCGTCAAACATTCTCATTGATAGTGACTATCGCATTTTCCTTGGTCATTTCGAAGCTCTCGATACACTGTTAGAGCCCCAGAAGATAAACGATATCGAGGCGTATCAGTACGCTGCACCTGAACGCTGGATTCGTACGACGGCTATTCAGGAGGTCACTGGAGCAAAGAATAGTTTTCACTCTGGCGGCAGAACAACTCGACTTACCTCTTCTCCATCATCTACAAAACCTCAGCCATCGAATACCCGTTCCAGCTGGATGACAAATAGTTCCTCACAGTCCAGTGAATCCAGGGGAACTGTGATTAGGGTTGCGTCGAGAAATTCATTGGTATCGTCCTCAGGCTCTTCTGCATCTGGCGGCTCCGGCCCTGGCAACGGGAAGCCTGGACACAAAATGTTCCGCACAAAGCCGATTCTCTACACCCCATCTATAATTTCATCCAACCTGGCTTCTGACACTCGAACCCGTCCCGTCACGGCACCCGAGAACGCGACATCAATACCTTTTGTCCCACATAATACAGCACTTGTTCGAACATGGCAATCTCAACAGGTGAATGCACAGATCTCCGACATATTTTCCCTGGGGGCAGTGATTACGGATATATTCACTTTCTTATGTGAACGAAAAGTCTCGTCATTTGCCAACCATCGAAGTGCGAAGAACCGTACGCCGGGACGAGGAGGTGGTGTAGCGGACGCCTCATTCCATCTGATAACGAACCTACCTCAGGTCTCATCGTGGTTGACGCTGCTGACGCAAGATTCGAAAAAGAGAAAAGGCCTCGCCTTCAGGGCTGTGGAACCGATGCTCGAAGTTGTCCGTGAGATGGTAGCTCGAAGCCCCGAGAAACGGCCTACAGCGCAGGAGGTAGAATCTAAATTCGCACACACTATTCGGCAGCTCGACGGCATTCTCCTAGCTCACTGCAAACAGACTCCAGCAGCTCTTGTACCTCCGAAACCTGCTCCTGCAGTAACGACACCAGTTGACTTGCCACTGCCTCCGTCACCCAAAGCGAAGGAATCTAGCCATCGCAAACGGTCAAAGGTGAAGAGACCACCAATCATTGTCGATCACAACAGCGACAGCGACCTAGAGCCCGCATACATAGTTCGCAACTCCGAGAAGAAAGTCAAAGAAAAGAAGTCCCTGCGGACTCTCAACCTCGGATACGATTTCGACTTTGACTTTGGCCCGAACAAACACCACCAACGTCACCAGGACGACTACAGTCCTACCACCGATTCATCATCAACCCTCCCTTCTTCCGGAGCATCATCCATCCACCATGACTACGAGCAAATGAAAAAGCAAATGGACGCGAGCATGAGCATGACCTCAAAGGTCAAAGACAAACACCGACATACACAAAAGCACGGACATGACCATAAACATCACAAAAACATCATCCGAGACAAAAAAGACACCGACCATGCCATTGCCTTGGACAACACAATCTACCATCTCCGCAAAGCGCTAGAAGAGAAACTAGACGAGCGACGGTATTTCGACGAGATGAGCATGAACTTACCCCGATACGAAGCGTGACCCCTTCCTTTTCACACTCTTTTTCCTTCCTTGCATGTTTGCGACCTACCACCTCAAATTCTTTTTCTTATGTCTGTACGATTAAGATATGCCTTTATAATTCATAGAATTAACTGTATCTATTCTATCCTTTTTTGTCACCTGCTTGTGTGAATGCCGTCCTATCTACTTTGCTTGTACAGTGTGATAGGAAATCCAAATTCGTATTACTTTATTGCTCTTAACATTGATACATTCGTATGCCTTGCTCAATATGTAAAGTTTGACAAACCATAGATAATACATGTACAATTGAAGTTTGGGAAAAAAGAAAAAAAAGAAAAAGAAAAAGGCAAAAAAGGGGGATAGAATCAGAGTTTACAACCACCAGGCCATGAATCCGGTAAATCCGACGAGAGCGCTGTAAATGACAACCGCGCTCGTCGAGCCCAACAGGCCAGATCCAGGGGTCGCAAGACCACGGGCTGCCGCGCCCTTGGAAGAGGTAGCAGTAGACGAGGAGCTAGAGCCGGAGGAAGAGCCTGAACTTCCGCTGCCAGTGGCAGTTGATGTTCCCGAGGCAGACGCCGTTTGTCCGAGAGTTGGTAGAGCAGAGCTAGGGTCGACGTTCCAGACGCCAGGGGTCTCAGCGGGGCAGGATAGAGGGGTGATGGTGGATGTGGATGCGGTGTAGTCGGAGAGCGCGACACCAGTGGGACTCAGTGTGGCCCAGACGGATTTCAAGTTGGAGAAATCCGGGGAGACTGGGGTTGGGGTTCCCTTGCGAGTGTATCCGTCTTCAATGTTGGAGCCGGTGGCTGTGGCGGAGACTTCGGGCCCGTAGCTGATCAGGCCGTAGTCGTTGGCTTCTTGGATCCATTCGTAGATGATGGCGCCGGACCAGGTGTCGGCCATGTCGTCGCCGAAGATAGCGGATTGATCCTCGAATGTGCGCGGGGGGGAGGTGTTGCAGCCCGTCTCGGAGAAGAAAATGGGGATGGAGTAGCCCGTGGCGTTCTTCTCGAGCTCGGAATATCCTGATCCTTCGTAGGTGTTATCGCCGCACCATTCGTAAGCGTTGAGAGAGAAGAAGTCCAGATCGTCAGACGAGTTTGTTGAGCAAGCCATGTAGTCTTGCAGCATGGGACGGAGGTCGGCGATATCAGCGGCAGCGTAGCCAACGGGGATCTGGCGATAGCCTTTGGAGTCGCGGTACGCTTTGACATCACGCGCAGCGGCTTTCACGTATGGGGCTGCCCACGATCCGTTGGTGGTGGTCAAGACCTCGTTTCCGACGAAAACACCGGCCAAGTTGTCGTAGCCCTGAAAGGTGTCCAGCACTTTTTCGTACGCATCCAGCAGCGTGCTATCCCAGTAGGGATCAGTCTGGTCTTGTTAGGTAGGAGCGCGCGAAGAGGAAGAGAGAGAGAGAGAGAGAAACGTACCTGCGAAATTGAAGTGTCGAAGGTCTCCAAGTCGACAAACAGGTAAATGCCAACGTCTGCAAATGCAGACATGCACCCGTCATGGTCTCCATCGGGGTCGACGTGGTAGACGCGGATGGTGTTGGCGCCCAATTCCTGCATCAGCGCAGCGTCCAGCTTGCATTGGTCTTCGTCGACCAGCGGGTCATCGTCGGTGAGTTGGTAGGCGACGCCTGCAGAGTATTAGTATGGGAATGTGCCGCGCATCGAAGAAGGGAATGCAATTACACACCCTTGATGTAGAATTGCTCTCCCGAGGACGAATTGAAGAACTTGGCACCCACGGCCTCGATAGTGGCAATGGCCGAAACCCGGGAGACTTGCATGCCCAGCATGAACAAGCTTGCCCAGCGCATGGCCGAGAGTGGTGACATGGCGAAAAGATAGATAGATAGATAGGCAGATAGATAGTCTTGTCTAAAAAGGTCTAAAGTGTCAATATCTAACAAAGTGCAGAAACGACTGGCTGCTATCGTTAGATTCTAGCGAGCGTATGTGAAGGTCTAATCACGAAGGAAAAGATAGAAAGAACTGATCAACGATTGACAAGAACGACAGAATGAGTGCAAAACACCCCGAGCCAGGAGAAGAAGGAGCGAAAGCAGGAAGCACACTGGGAAGATCAACGGTAATGATGGTACGGGCGGTGACCGGGCACAAAACACCGCTTCCAAGGATTCGGCCGCATTGGCGGGCGGTCATTGGCTGGTTCCTGAGACACTGCGTGCGACGCGCCGGCGCTAGTGTCAAGGCCAATACGGCACGTGACTGGCCATGCGAAAACACACAATACTATGTATGTAAGTGTGTATTTATGTATGTTTCTATGTACATAGTATGTATGTATGCATGTATGCAGAGGACGTGCGTACGTACGTCTAAACAGGATTGGCGGCCGGACAGCCACATAGTGACATGTGTTAAACAATGCTTGTTTCCTGATATACATAGCAACTATGCCTCTTGCAGCTGCTAGCCACGTTGCTCCCGACGTATGGCCTCTGGTTGGCTGGCGCTGCACGAGAGACTGACTCCTGCGCTCTTTGTTCTGATAAGTTGACGATAATGTCGTGATAGCCAGAAATTGACCCGTCGGCACGATCTGCTGTGGAGGGCGACTCAGAGTCCGGCCAGCGACCAACCATCTGCACTGCCAGGTGCCCAACGCTGTGCTGCAGCTGTTCTAGACCGCATCGCAGCAGACGCTACGTTGCTAGTGCCGGTGGGCGATGTACTTAAGAAACCCAGTCCACTTGCCCATGTACATACGTTATCTCTGGCCAAATTCCTACATATCTCTATTTAATTTTCCATATCTGTCTGCTGGAGACGGAGTACAGAGGCTCTTCCAGAGGTCACAGAGTTCAGAGTGTGGACAACAGATGAGACAAACACGGCAAACATTCCATCATCTCACCGTCAACAACAACAACAACAACACCAACAGGCCTTTCGCTGCATATCCATCCTCAGTTTCCGACCGTCTGGCTATTGATAACGCACCCCATCTCTGCTTATTCTTGATATCTGCATCCCATCTAATTGCATGGTATTTCGCAACTGCGCGACCCGACCGGCTCTTGCAAATTGCTTAATCTCCACGCGCGGGGGCCGTTTGCGGCGATCACCGTGGTTAAACTCCACCGCCGTCGTCTCCCCCTTTTGCGTGCCTGCACCGCCCTTCTCGCTCTGTTCCCCTCTCCTCTACTCCTCCCGCTGCATCGGACACTCCCACAATTCAATTGCGACAAGTCGAGCCCACCGTCCCTGCAAGACATGCTTATTTCCCGCCTGTCGAATGTCAAGCATTTGATTGACGGAATCGATTAACCGACTGCGCGACCTCAGCGACGTCATCGAATGGTTTCATCTCGATCACCAACGAACAAATACATTCTTACCAGGACAATCACTCTGACCTCACTCTGACCTCTCTGTTCCCTTATAATTACCTAATTTATGCGGCTGGCTTTGTCCTGCGATATCATCCCTACCGATCACACACCTACAATCGCTCATACCATATTCCCTATTGCCCAGCATTAAATGGTCCATCCGCTGCCAACATGTCTATATCGCCGGACATTGCATCGCCATTCGAGGTAGGTGCAGACGCTATATCTGCCCTCGAGCACGACAGTATCTTCCAGAGTGTGCGTCAACGCATGGAGCGCAAGGACCGCTCCACAGGATCTGCCAGGTGAGCCCTCACACAATAAATGCCTTGCATAACTGAGACATTTTTCTTACGTACCTGCTGACACAGCTCCCCCAGTTTTTGCTCATTCCACAGCGCGGAATGCAGCGAGCACCAACGCTCAGTCTTCCAACTGCACCGTGACATCATCTGCGCTCTTCTACTCCCTCTCTTCGAAATCCACAATCAAGCCACACAAATCGCGACGCGGGTGTTGGGCAGGCGGCAGGGAACCGAGCCAGAGCGAGCCTTTCGGGGAGAGGCTCGCGGGGCGTTTACATGGCTCAATTGTATCCTGACCGAGGAGCGCGACTTTTGCCAGGCCGAGGGTTGTCCGGCATGTGTTGTGCTTCACGTTCTCTCTTCAGAGCCTACTATACGGTTGGTCACCGTGGCGTGTATGCTCGGTGACTTTCTTCCAGCCGCAGACGTTGCGGAAGCCAAGAACACTCGCTCTCCTGCTTTTGGCTTTTGGCTGGACGCAATGGAGAAGGCCGTACGCGAGGATCCGCTCTGGGGCGAGGCATTCTGGCCGGAGTTCCAGCATCGAGCGGAAAGCCTGGCTGTTGATATCAAGTACCTCGTTACTCAGTGCGGCGAACTACGTAGCGGGACTGAATTGCAACGGACGGCGTCGAATAAGAATCTCAATAACCTCGGCCATAACACAAACAAATCCTCCTGCCCTATTACGATGCGCCCCGATCGACGTGCCTACCGCGTCCATATGCGAAGCATTCCCGTGCAACCGTCGGCGCTTGCCAGACGACAGTTGAACATGGTGTGGGAAGAGCAAGAGCTGGTCTCGAAATATCTGCAAAGCTGCTTGAATTCGCTTTGTTGGAGCGACCGACGACAGAAAATGCTTGAGTTTTCGAAATTGTACCACCCACGGGAGGGGACCATCTAATGGCAAAAGCCATTCTTTTCTTCTTCGCATACATATTGTTTGTCTTTCCCCCTTCATCCTTCTTTGGAGCACTTTTATTTCGCTTTTACATATGCGTTTTATACCCTCTTTTTTTTCTTTCTTTTTTTTTTTTCTGGCGCACGAGAAAAATCCCACTTAGATATATCTCGGCTAGCTATAGCGAGGAGTCTCGGCGTTTTGTCTATACATACTTCTTCTATTCTGTCTACTGTCCCCTGTCCGTACAAGGGCGAACCTATTTTATAGGTTGAGTGAGGGATATATCCTATTTTTATGCTCTTAGTTTGTCTGGGGGGAACTGTTAATACTTTATACTTCTGCTCGTGCTAGATGCATGGGCTGACCGCCTAGCCTGCTGCAGTGCACATGCACATGACACAACCTGTGCATCGCATAGTTCTAGAGAAAGTTGCTCGAATATGCTCGATTAGATTATCTCTGCAATCAAGAATTGCCTCTAACAGTAATTTTTCGTGCCGACAATGAGCATCGACCGCACGGGAGACTGGTTGTTGGTGGTGGCTTTGCCGCGGCCACCACCGCCCATTCCAGCCAAGCCATGGACCAGGCAGCTGTTAGCGATAGGAAGGGGGAAAACAAAAAAAAACTCAAACAGTAAGCGCAATATTTTTAATTTTTCAGCCTCGCGGTCCCGCTTCGAGTAGACCTTGAATCAGACGATTCCCATTGTCCATACAAAACTATACGTAGCAAAATCCGGAGTCGTTCCGTGCCATGTGCAAGGATCATTGATTTGATGGCAGTGGATCTGGAACCCGCCTGAATACTACAAACGGCAACAGTGCGATGCGACCAAAGCGAACAAGCCACGATCATAACATCTTTTTTCCCTTGCCACACGGCGCCACAGAGTCGTCTAGTCAGGCAGCCAGTCAGGCAGGCAGTTGGACGACGACGATACAACCACGAAAATATGGAGACCTCGGTGGACCCAGTCATGAATCATGTGCGCGATGGTTGATGTTCGGTACGTGCTACCCTGTGCAGCCCATGGAATTCGCCGCCAGCTGGCTAGGGCTTGCCATGGGGAGCCCTACCTGGCCAGGCCCTTTAGAAACAAGGGCAAGAACTTTTCTACTCTAGGTATGTACTGGGTACTCCGTATATGTTCGTCGTATATGCCGTGCTTGGCGAGGTAGCAAGCTAGGGTTGTAAGTAAGTAAGTACGTGCTACGGACGGGGCTGGGCGTCAGGCTGGGCGTTGACCGGGCACATGAGCATAGCCCATGGCTCTGCAAGGACAGAGTATAGCATCATGCGTTATATGGACCAGCACGAAATTATTAAAGTCGTCCTGCACCTGGCCGGTTGGAGTAATGTGTTCTTGGAATCGGCCGGATTCCAGTCGAGAATTCCAGTGCACACGACATCGGGCGAGTGAAGGATGCAATGGATGACATGCCGCGAACTTAGAAGTCAAAAGAGGCATGGGTTCTGGATAGTCAGCACACACAAGTTAACTTAAGTTACCACGATTGCAGAAGAAGCAAGTCATCGTGCTGACGGCCCGGGGTGATGATTCATGAGGTGCAACAGTCCTCGGACCGTAAAGGAATCGTCAAAGCTTCAACCAGTTCCGGCCGCGTGCATGAGATGTGATACAGGCCCGCCTGAGGACTTGCGTGGTTGACAGTTGTACTCGGCGTGTCTATGCCGTGAATGACTGCGTCTTGGAGAAGTGGTGGCACAGCGAGTCGTTGAGTCAGGACTTTCTGGCGCCTCCTTCCGGATCCGGCGTGACTCCCTCTGCTATACACCCTACGGCACGGCGTGCGGCGCGCGATCTGTGCCAGTCAGTCTCTTCTTTGAGGCAGAGAAGAAGAAAAGAAAAGGGAGAAAAAAAAAAGAACAGATTGATCTACAGGATGTAAAACTGGTTAGTTAGCTGATATCGACATATAGAACAAGGACAGGGGTGGTCGCGTCGAGCTTCTTGTGCTAAGCTAATCAAAAGAATTAGCCTGATTAGTCGTGCGATAGTTTCCAGAACAAGGAAGTGCTGGTGATGAGATGCACGCTATTGCCGTGAACCAAGCCCACGGCCAAAGTCTATACAAAGTATTCTCCAGTGCGGAGTAGCATCGAGGACATGCTAGGCACGCACAGCGATCGGAGCAACCAAAGGGGCTGGCTGTGTATTTCCGCGCGCTGCCTGGCCGGGCAGAGCTGTGGCGCGCTGAAGGCTCTGTATTGCTTTTTCTGCTCTCTCCCTCTCCCTCTCTCCCCAGCAGCATACACAAACAAGATGAATGAAATAGATTAATCAATCAGCCAGTCAATCAATCATATTTTGTTTTTGTTTCCAGCTAAGCGCATGGGAGGAGTCTAGAATGGCTCGGCGGGGCCACTTCGCGGCGAGGCAAATGCAGGGTAAAAAATCTCTGCGGCGTGCATCCGCAGAAACGAATGGGCTCACGGAGTCAGCACGGGTAGTTAAGTTATCAACTTGTTAATTAGCATAATCACAAAGAATCATACGGCCGTCGCGGTGGACGATTTGTTTCCGCCGGACAGGCCTCAGCATACTAAGTATGTACATAGTAAACATCCCCAATGCAGCCTCCGAACGGGCGCCGAGCCTAGACCGGCTTCTGTCGCACGGCGTCTTGGTTCCTTTGCGGGTTTTCTGCTTTTTCTTCCGGTTTTTTTTTTTTTTTGCCCTTCATCTGGTGTCTGTTTTAGGCGTGCGGTCCCCATAGCCAGCTGTAGCAGCGTGGGTATGGCCCCCCGGGGCTGCCTCTGGAAGCCGCCGGAAAGAATCAGATCTAGACCGCAGCCTCAGGCGCTAAGGCTGCCTGCCGGTCTGGCCCCGTCGATCAGTGCCCACTCTCTTTTCTGCCGCTTCTCTCTCTTCTCTCTGCTTCTCTGCTGCCTTCTCTGCCTCTTCTCTTCTGCTCCCTCGCGCGCTTTTAACCCCCCAATATACGAGTACTACTCCGTACCCTGCCGGAGCCTGCCCTGGACTTTGTCCTTGACTTTGAGTCCTAGTCCCAATTGCCACACGATCTCCAGTGATCCACCAGCAGAGTGCATGCCGACCCAGGTGGGCCGAGCCCTCTTCCTCTCACCCATCCCCCTCCACCCCGAACTAGGTATGCAGCCAGCAGGAGTAGTGTGATGATTCTTCTTCTTCTTTCTTTTTCTCCCTTTTGCCTAGCCTCGTCCCATGTCCGCCAAAGTGCGCGCTCTTATTAATCTAATCGTCCCAAGATCCTGCCCGATCCACCCGCCTCGCTTAGTTTTCACTTCGCTGTTTCTTCCTGCTTCTCCTTTCTGTGCCACAAAGCTTGCCAGGTACAGAGATGCAACACTGACTCGACGACGAAGCACAGCCCACTCTTCGCAACACCGTGTATGATTCTGCGGAATGACTCTCGTGCTGTTCGCGTTCGCCTGCACTGTGAGCTGAAGAATAGCAACTGCGGCCGGCTCCCTCAACCACCACAGCAATAACCCAGAACAGAGGCTAATGGACGTCACCAACAACAACGACTCCTCGCGGTCCATGTCCTCGTCGTCTCCCTACTTCTTCCCATCTACCTGTTCCGCCGCCCGATCCGTCTCGAGCTCGCCCTCGTCGCCGTCGAGACCACGTCGCCGGGCATCGCAAGGCGCCATCTCTACCCAGCGAGTGCACTCTTCCTTGTCTCGCTTCCTGGCCTCAAAGGACAATATTCCTTCCCTGGCTAGTCTAGCCATATACTCTCGTCCTGCTACATCTTCCCACCGCCATTCCCCTCGTGCGGCGCCGTCTTCCGCCGCCTCCTTCTCACGACCTATGTCGCTCGAGACCGCTCTTCCACTTGATCCAATACAGCAAGACCACCCTCATTCGCTGCCCTTGACACCGCCTGCCGACGAGGAGAATGATCACGCTGGATGGGCTCTTCCATCGGTCGAGCCGGCCATAACCCGCGAGCCGAAACCGCAAATGCTCATGGACGAAAACCGTGATCGCCATAGTGCTTCGCCGACACAACACCAAAGAGACAGCACTTCTTCTTTTAGTGCAGTGCCAGATCGACCCCAGTCGACCGAGGATGTGAACATGTCCGACCAGGATATGCTTAATCATCCGCCATCGGAAAATTGGCTAAACAATGCAGTCAGAGTTATCCGTAGGATTCCCCGTTCCTTCTCTCGCTAAGCTATTTCGAGAAACTGGCTGACATGTGGACTGCAGTATTATCGCTATTCGACGCAAATCAAAGGGTCGATAGCGTTCATGTCGTCTCTCAAACTCTACCTTATCCTCCTAGACATAATGTACGATTGCCAACCCTAGGCCCCGTATTCGGCACCATCATCGAATGTATACAAGACCGCTTTAGACCAGGGCCAGCCCCGTATATCAACGTCACCCATGCTGTCCCCGAAGACTTCAGCCTATCCAACCTACCGACATCCCCTCCCAGCACCCCACGCCATACAATGCAAATGGATGGCTATTTTGACTCTACCGTGTTTGCCAGCGCGAGTCGAGTGCCGGTCTACCACGATGTACATGGAAACGTCCAGTCGATCCACTGGCCGCAACCCATTGTCCCACCAACCTCTACTCATGTCTCCGTTTTGGAACGATATATACCGCCTTCAACACAACACGAATACCGCGATTTGTTTAATCCTACTCGCCCCTCAGCCTTGGTAGACCGACTTTACGAACTATCGCCTAACGGAGGGTGCTTACTTTTCGTCTACCCAACCAAGATAGGTGCCATGACATTCAAGACACAGTATCTGGGCCCCATCCTGGACCCACTCTTGCGGCAGCTGCTGGTCGTCAATGGATTTTCTGCAGATCTGAGCCGCAATCTGGGGCGGCTGGTAGCGGTCAACCATATGGATGATTTTGAGACAATGAAGGCCAATGTAGAGAACGTGTGTCGCCAACTGAGCAGCCGCAGCTCAACATTCACGGTCGCCGATGCGAGTAAAGGCGTTGCCCCACTTGACCGTAATCTTTGGACGGAATGGTACATACAACAGGAGCGACCGCGAATGAAGTTTCTACTGAGTACAAACTGGCAAACCCAAGGACGACACACACCACAAGTGAACAGTCCCGAGACTAGCGGCGGCCAACTTAGCTCTGCTATGCTGTTGAGCGAGATTATCGAAGGGATCAAAAGACGGCAGTACGAAATCACACCCAGAGCAAACATTGAGCTCGGCGTTTTTGTGATTCGGAGATCGCACTAGTCAGCTGCGTCGGTTTGCTTTTGTCACTTCCTCTCTTGTCGGCGCATAATTAATGACAACAAATATTCTCCGAATGACATTGTTGGTGCATGGCAAGGGGTTTGTCGGAAAAATGAAAGGAAGAGAAAAAAAAGAATTATTCTTAGAGGTCATTCCAGTTTTAGCGGCATGGCGGCAAGGCGTTTGTTTATAAGGCGGGTTTTGGGAACGGGACTGACTCTCTTTGTGCTCTCTTTCTGTTGGTGTAAGATGCTACATGAGGCATTGATTTATAGAATACCCATACTGTTATTGATATTACCGAATGAGAATATGTTGTGTGTATACTCCCAGAGCTAATTGTAAGCTGAAGATTGTAAAGCCGGAAAAAGGAACTCATCGCAGGCGGTGAGTAACCCCGGAGAAACGTGTCTCCGCCACCGGGTTGGCTGTTTCCGAGTCTCCTCCGACCAGCTTCATTGTTTAGTCTTCACAGAAAAACTGCATCACAAGACTTTTTGTCGATGGGAATCTGTGCTAATATGCTTGATCCTCTCTAAAAAAATCTTATTCGTTTGCATCTACCCACCCGCCGTGGTCTAACGAATCGAACTAAGGCTTCGACTGAGCCTTGCCATTTGGTGAGAAGCGACGGTGAGAGCGAAGACCGACAGACTAAAGACACACACCATGGTCTATTCTCCTGGGCCTGCATCACCAACGATGATGGCCGACCGCAGTGCCGGACTGCACACAGGAGGCAGGTCGTTGAGCCCTCCGCCACCACCTGGCAGTAGCAATCTACCTCAGCAGTCCAAGCGCGACAAAAGACGCACGCAGCTACAAGAACGTCTGCACGACCTCACCGTTACCTTCAGTCAAAACCGTGACAACCAATTCCGCCAACAGCTGCATGCTCTGCAATGCGACATGACCCTGATCAATAATGCGGATCCCTATGAACCGGGTCCGTTGCCTGACTCGGCAGAGGAGATTGCTCAGTTGATTGAGACTACGGTTGGCGGCGGCAAGTTTGGAAAGGAGATGGCTAATATTTCGGGCAGTTGGTACTCCCGCTTTGTGCAGGAAGTGAATGAAGTCAAAGAAGACCGCGATGTCGAATTGGTTTCCGTGATGGTGAGCTTTTTCTTCTTCCTTTCTTTTTTTCTTCTCATTTTTCATTTTCATTTGTTTTACAACTTGACAAATCGACTAATGCAGTGCTTGTCAACTAGAACCGGCACAATGAAGCAATCGGGCGCTACAAACATGAATTCGCATGGCGACAACATTTCGCGCGGGAGGAGTTCAAGCTTCTGTCGGGAACCTTGCGGGAGCGATTGGTGCAGAAAGTTTCTGCAAATAAGACACGTCTCACGCGCGAGAAGGAGCAGATGGATATATCAGATACCAACGCTTTGCTACTTCACCCCAACCAGTTTACAATTACCAACCCTGCTAGCCCTGGTGGCATACACGGAAACCGCAAGACTCGTCATACGAGACACCGGATAGGCCTAGACGAGTTTGGCAACGGCATCGGCATGGACGCAAATAAGAGAAAACGCAAGGCTGCCGATGACGATATCGGGTCTCCCGGGCGCGACGGGCTGTCGACTCCCGCAGAACGAGCAAAAGCCATTGCAGAGAAGCAGCAGACTGACAAGACGTACAGTATCAGCTCGCTCTTTACGGACAAGGAGCTCGCTTTGCATGCCAACCAAGCTCACATTGCTACGGCACACTTCTTCTCTACGTCAAGAAACCAGGAAGGTGTTGGCACTGCGGTGAATGGGGCCAACAGCGACAACGATGATGTGGATAGTGCGGCCGCACTCGCAGACGACAACGGAACCCCAGCAACAAGTACGGAAATGGCACGCACAGCGAGCCAGAACTACCACGCTACTCGATCGACTCGCAACCAGGGCAATGTCGGGCTCAATGTTCTAGCAGAGCTGTCTGACAAGCCGGCCACGCGGCCGAACCTGCCATACCACATCCTTGCCAACCACAACTCTCGCACCAACCAAAGCGCACCTCCCCTCACCCCGTTGATGAATGAGGAAATCGAAGACGACATATCCCGCATGGACCGCCTCCAGACCAAACCACATGGCTGGATTGACAAGGGGCTCATTGACACCATCACAGAGCCCATACCGGACGAAGTCGACGGCGTGCCTGCCAATGCAGATCGATTCAGTCTGCTGCATGCCGACTTTCCTATTGACTTGGGCATAAAATGGTATTCGGTCAGCGGGAGCGGGAAGAATACCAACAGCTACGAAATGTTCCCGCAGACTGAGCGGTCAGGTGGAAAGCGTCGGGCTTGAAAATTATTTTTGTATTTCCGCTTCGAATCTCTTTGTCTCATATTGGCTTGGATCGGTGTATATGGGTTGGAAGGGTAAGTAAATAGTGCTTCTTGGGTTGGGTGCTGGCATGGGCTGTATGGCATAGCTTTGTTTATTTCTTCTTTCTATCGAGTTCTGTCTGAGTGACATTTAATTGATATTCACCCACAGATCAACCGAATTTCTATAATTACCAAATAATAAGCCTGGGAATGTAGAAGAATCTGATTGAGTAAGAATGGCGTGCTCCCAAAGCCGTATTGTGCCGTATTACGGATACAAAAACGGCTATCCCACCGCCGCAAATGACGTCACATACAACTTTGGACACGCCACGGCTTACTAAATGCGTTGCGCTGGCCTGTGACAGGCGCGTATTCTTGGTACTGTATTGTAATGGCGAGCTTAATTGGAGGTCTTGATTACAAATTCAACCTCATTTGTAATGCCTCACGCCATCTCATCCGCGTACTGTTCAATATTTAAAGAAGCATTTTAGTCTGACAGGGAGAGCGGGGGTGGATTTCTAATCCTACTGTTGTCTCTATCAAGCATATATAAATGGTCAATTGGCCGCCACTACAGATCTGGTATACAACACTATAAAAGTACCATTTCATTTTCAACCCAACAAACTTCAATATGTCGACTACCGCGACCATCACCAACACTACTACCATCCCCACATCCAGTGACTACATTCCCCGCGGCCCCGTCGAGACGGAGATCTCCTTCTTCGAACACCCCGCCGACGGCTCCGCGCCCTACTACTATGTCGAAGAGCCTCCTGCAGGCGTACCACGGACAAACTTTGAGCGCAAACCCCACAAAGTCATCGTCGACGACATCCGCGGACACGAGGCCGAATACAACCTCGACAAGGATGCTTTCCAGGTATACAGCGGCGTCTCGTCAGCGGCCACATACGACACGTTCAGTGACGACGAGGCCGTGAAACGCGTCTACTACCCTGAAGTAGAGCGCTTCCTGTTAGACAATGTCGCCGGGGCGCACAAGGTGATCTTGTTCGACCATACGATCCGCCGTCAAGACCCAAAGGCAAACCGGCAGCCGGTCAATGCGGCGCATTCAGACCAGACGGATCGCGCGACGGAGTGGCGTGTCCGGTTGCACGTGGGGGATGAGCAGGAGGCGGAGAGACTGCTGAAGGGACGTTATCGTATTATTAATGTCTGGCGTCCCATCAATGGCGCCGTGCAGGCGGCTCCCCTGGCCATTGCGTCGGCGGCCTCGGTCGATGATGACAAGGACCTGGTGCCTATTGAGCACCGATATCCGACGCGCACGGGCGAGACGATGGGGGTAGTTTATAATCCAAAGGTGCAGTGGAAGTACTGGTCGGGTATTGATAATGATGAGCGCATCTTGCTCAAGTGTTCAGATAATCAGCCTGGTGTCGGCAAAAGGTGTCCTCATACAGCGTTTGTGGATCCGAGGACGCCGCAGGGCGCAAAGGCCAGGGAGAGCATTGAGGTGAGGGCCCTGGTTTTTGGTTGAAGTTGTATATTAGGTATATAATGTGTTATGGTTCATATGTGAGTGAATTAAAAGGGATTGATATTAATGATTGGGAAGCGCGGGTGTGACATTGTAGGATACAACAACAAACTTGCTGCGAACTGGAATGGAAGAGATTGTCTCTTAGCTGATGCATTGTAGAAGTGCTTTTAATACACTCCATTATTCAGAACAGAAGCTTTGTAGCATAGCTGGTTAGCGTGGCTCTAACAACGTGCGACTGCTTGCAGTTGCCGCGTATGACATGATGCTCTCTGTAATGACCAACTTGTTCTTGCCTACCCACCCTACTTAGTCCTGACTCTTCCTTATTTCCCTGCCAGAATCTCCCTTCATTTAGATCTGGAGTCTTTCACGGTCTTCGAATACGCTTACAATAAACAACAGCCACCGAGCACTTTCTCTGCCCTGGTCATAAGTCACCCCACAACTAAATCTTGACACCCCACTAACACCAGCACTTTTTCCTGTAGTCGAGTGAACTATGTACAGTTGTTGCCCCACTCCAAGACACGACTTGATAAGATTGACATGGCATGACAGGCTACGATGCTTCCGGCTACTAAATCCTGGCGCCAAACACGGCGCTAAACGTCTAAGCCCGCCTGCTTCGACTCAGTGATTGGGTCTGCTCGAACAAGACCAGTCGTATAAAGCGGAGCTAATTGCTTAGCAGGATCTCAGCCTCAGCCAGCTATAAATACGATCAATTAGCTCGCAGCTAGACCAGACGCTGGTTGCGTGTCGTGATTCCTGGTTAGCCCCGTTACCTAGTCAAGGGCTTACGTTTGCAACCTGGTCGAGGCTTTGTTTTGCAATCTGCATTTCAAATAAATGCTTCTACAAGCCATGCAAAATACATATACACATACCCAGCTGATGGAACCAAACCCGGGCCGCATCTGTAGCGTATCGCTTGTTACGCTTTGATCGCGAGGCTGCTTGCTGGCTGGCCGTCTATGCAATACTAGGCCTGGAGCCATGTCGCATCTCAACGCGGAAAATGAACTGGATACTTCTCCATTGTTACAGCAAGACGCCATCGGGCTGAGCTATCCCGTCTCCGTTCCTCGCGCATCTAGCACCAAATCTCAACATGACCGGCCCTTCGTTAGCAGCGACATGGTCGAGATGCATCCCATGCAGCCGGCATCAGTATTAGATCAGTCGGCGTTTAGAATACCGCCGCAGCAAAACCGTTGGAGCAGCAGCTTGAGTGGATCTCAAGAAGATCTCGTTAATGGCAATGCGCCGGCGCCACAGACCCGACTTTCGCGACCACCTGTACCGCCCTCACCGCGTCTCGAGGACACACGTCTAGTCCCCCGCTTGTCACAGAGACTGAGCATGAGAAGGACCGGCTCAATCCGGTCTCCAGCTACGGACCAACGCGACGCCATATCATCGGCGAGTCCTTCCAACATGCGCTCTTTCATCTGGCCGCCCAAGAACAAGCGTTTACCAAACACACAAGAGCTGGAAAATCTGAAAGAAGAAGATCTGATCATGGTTGATATTTCATTTTTGGAAGGGCCTGAGAGCAGTAATATCTCAACTCAGCAAAGAGCTGAAGCGAAGAAGGAGGACGTCGTGCTCTCGGCATCAGACGATATTCCCACTAATGACGGCGAATCGCCGAACGCCGTGTCAGATATATCTGCTGCGCCTAATGAGACTGTACGGCACTACGGACAACAGCTCGCTGATAAGAATAATATGATCGTGTCTGTTAAAGAATCTGCGCCGGCCGTCGATTTGAGCAGTTTAGGAGGGTCGGAGCGCCCCGGATTGTCTAGAGCTGGCCCTCTTCCTTCTGACAATGGAGCATCTGGTGTAGAAGAGAGCTTTTTCTACCCGACAGACCCCGAAAAGCCGGATTGGAAACCATTTTCCATGGCAGCTCCATACTTGGTAATGCTCATCATTGTATCTCTGGGACTGGCCGGAGTTCAGGAGTACCTCTACCAGCAGTCGAGCTCTTTAGAAGCACAGGGAAAAGGTCTTATACAATTTGATAGTGTGGCAGATATACCAACATCTGAATTCTTTGCATGGAAGTACCTTCCAACCATGGTGATGGTCACATACGGAGTTCTGTGGCAAATTACCGAGTATAATGTGAAGAGACTCGAGCCTTACTATCAACTGTCACAGCCTACAGGCAACATCGCTTCGAAGTCGCTCAACCTGGATTACACTACGCTATTCTCTTATTTTGTTCCTTATAAAGCCGTGAGAAATAGTCACTGGACTGTGGTGGTCGCGTCAGTAGGGGCCATACTGGCAACCACTGCAGCGCCCTCATTGCAAAATGCCTCGATCACTCCTATCGAGAACCCTACATGCCGTCCTCACGAATGCAATTTACCCGGCCACTACACGCATATCATACATGTCGTATCGGTTTGGTCTCGCTTATTGACAGTCTGTCTCGTTCTGGTAGCCATACTGGCACTGACACTGCTTTTCCAGCTGCGGCGGAAATCGGGTCTACTCAGCGACCCTAAAGGCATCGCAGGAATCGCATCCATGGCCACTAAATCTCACATTCTAAACGATTTCCAAGGCATGGATACCGCCACTGACAATGATATCCATAAGAAGCTGCGCCACCGGCGTTACGTTCTGTACAAATCAAGCATTTGGCAAGGAGAATACATCAAATACACCGAAGACCTTCTGAGCCAGTATGAGCAGCAGGAACACCGCCAGAAAAAGAAGGCTTCTCCGCACCCGATTGCGCTGCGTAACGGCCCCGGGATTGCCTTTTTGATTTACTTGACCTTTCTCGGCGCGGCTATCCCAATCGTCACCTACACCAATGCCAATGTCGTGGCAGAGAAACTACCCTGGCTGCCAGTCTTGCTTGCCGTCATTGCGAAGCAGATGTGGACCACCCTCGAGTTTGCCATCAAGATGCTAGAACCGTTCTATGCGCTGTCCAAAGGCAATGCTCGACCCGAAAACACCCTAACACTCGACTACCAAGGAACTCCATACGGGGTGCTCCCTTTCCAAGCCATCATGGACAAACACTACCTTGTTACCCTCGTCGGCATCGGCTCCATCCTCAGCGACGTGCTAACAGTCACATCAGCCTCGCTTTCACTGCACGACGAAACCGAGAAATCATTCATGGCCTCTTCCGCACTCTCGACTGTGATTGTGTTTTTCCTACTGTGTTCTGCAATTCTGACCCTACTGTGCCGCCGACATCATTTTGTGCCCCGGCCGCCCTCGACGATCGCCTCGATTCTGGCTTTCATTCACCAGTCGCATATGCTCGACGATTTTGTGAATACAGAGCGTTTCAGTAGCGAGCAGATGCGGTCGATGCTTGTGGCGAAGAACAAACGGTATGGCTTGGGCTGGTTCCGGGGTCGTGATGGCGCGCTGCATTGTGGTGTCGATGAAGAGCCTATATTGAGTAAATATGTTCATGGGATCAGTTATAAGGAGGCCCAGGCAGCGCCATGGGAGGAGAATTTAGGGTTCTAATCGTGACCGGTCTGCAGAACCTCATCCTTTGATCTGAGACAGGATGTATATATATATATATATATATATATTAATATATAATACAGAGAGGCCTTCTGTTAATCGTACAGCGACAGTGTTGTTACGAAACAGAATCTGAGCGTTTCAATGATAGATGATATTTCTCCCCTTACCGACCTGACTAAATAGTGCATATCGATAGACAAAAAGCAAATAAGCATCCTTGGCCCTCCATTCTGCTGATTCGATTAGCTAATTGATATTCTTCGTTCTCTCTTAGAGCTGAAAAAACCCTCCATTCTGCGCTAGCTCCTTTATTCTTTTCCTACGATTCTTCCTGCACCTCCGCCTGAATTACCTCCGGGGTTTCCTCCTGAGCCTCACTTCTGACTCCCTCATAGCGAGCACCATCGCCCTGCTGGAATGGCTTTCTGTTCATAAAATTTTCTTCAAGACGAGCAAATTCTTTGAAATGAGCGTTGCAGAACTCTCCGCGACGTGCAAAAATTGGTCCCTCAAGGTACGGATACTGAGCCATGAGTGCCCAGAACCTCTGCTGATCAGTTTCCAAGACCATCTTCAAAGTCTCAGCAAGAAAGTTGATAGTCCATTGGTGCTGATTAGATGACAGAGAGTTTGCAAATGGGCTCCCATAAGGTGCGATATTAGCGGTAGTGCCCACGAAGATGTTCTGAAATGCCGCAAGAGGTCGAGCGTAAGGCGTGATCAACTCGATAAAGTCGAGAACTAGAGTTAGCTGATCAACCGTGCAGTACATGTTCCACGCCACCTGCAGCTTCTGGATAATTGAGGCTACCATTTCGCCCAAACCAAATTGGTGAGCTTTGGTATACATGTGGCCAAGCTGGGGAATTAGTTTGTTAATATCCTCGATGCCGCTGACGTTTTTCAGGGTGTAGCATCTGCCAAGCCCCTTTGAATCTCCCAAAATATGGTCGTCGTCCATCATCAGTTCCATGGCGCTTTCATCAACAGGGACGAGATCGGAGTCCAGATCGGACACTCCAGACAGGAAGGCATATATTGGCTCGAAGTCCTCTTTAGTTACCTCGAATAGATACGGATGGAAAATATAAGGTTGATTGCCAGGATAAATCAGTCCGTCCAAAAAGGCCGATTTGCTGATTTGTTCACGCGTGAGACGGTAAACTTCCTGGGTAGCACCGTTGCCAATGTAGACTTGGACTATTTCATTGCCATCAACCTTTGGGATTGGCGGAGCTGCTGGTTTTGTCTCTCTCTTGCCAAGTATGATTTCTCTATGGCGGCGTTTCTTTGCCGGCGAGGAAGAGGCCGTCTCATATTCGGATACATCAGATGCACCATCATCCATAGCGCTTTCGTTTTCAACCCCATCTCCATCAGCAAAAGGCATGACAAGCCCAGGGCGTCTGTTATTGAAACCCTTCAGCGAACGCTCTTTTTTGGCCATAGCAATCCAGAATTGGAGGCCGTGAGGATCCCTCTCTTTCTCCTCGATCAGTTCATACACGCTTTTGTAGAGAGAGTAGAGCTCATGATCAGTTGGATTCTCTTCAGGGATATACTCTGATAGAGGGTAGAGACACTTTCTCTGGATCCAGCAGCTACATTTTCGTATTAATATTGCCTAATATGAAGGTTAATGGAACGCCTGCTTACCAAGTGTTGCGACCAGGCAGATAGAACAAGTATGAGCGATCTGCAAGCGGGGTATCAGAAGAAGCAGTCTTTGGTTGTTTGGAAGTGAGAGCTTTAGGAGCCGTGTCATTGGGGATGTTGATGCCCAGCCAGAGCTCTTGTCTAGTGAGGGCAGGATTGCGCCATCTAACCACAAAAGCAGACCCGACCCGGATGTTGGCTGTTTCCCGAATGGATGTCATGCCTGTCCCGATGCGTGGAGCCATGATTGCAGCTGAAGAAGATATATTAGTATGAAGATCATATTACCAGCACTGTAGGAGTGGCATCAGAGGAGTTCTTACATTGAATGGTTCAATAGCAATCGAGTGAGACAGAATTTAGAGATTCAAGAGATAAAAACGTGAATTGTGTTGATCTCTAGTGGGTCAGCAGGTTGAAAAGGTGAAAGTAATAAGGGTGTAGGATAAATGCGGTCGTACGATGGCAGGGCCTGAGAGTCGAAGGATGTAACAGATGAAAGATCAGTTTGGATGATTACCGATTGCAAGGTTCTTGTAAGGAAGAAGGTTAAATGATGATAGATGTAGGTGAAGACACAGTAAAAAGCCAGGTGAACGCTAGCTTAGACCTCTAGAGGATGTAAGGAACAAGATGGAGGAATTGCAAGGCTTTAGGATGTTGCAAATGGAAAAACCAAGTCGGTTTTGACCAAGCGGATCGCAAAGTATACAGAACAAGAACCGAAGAAGAAGGGCATGAAGGCAGTCTAAGAGAGGCAAGATGAAAAGCCTTGTTGCGAGGGATGAGGAAAGGATGAGAGGTGTGGATTGCAAAATCTTACCCAAAGAGTCCGTATGACAAGAGGAGGATTGGTGTGTCTTGTGGTTGTAAGCTTGTGAGAGGTAAGAAAGAAGAGGAAGATGTCGGAGTGAGAGTTTCATGTGAGATGAAGGATGATCCTGAGCAAGAGGATGGTCTGTGGGATCGTAAGCAGACTGAGCAAGGTCTTGACGTAGAAATTCAAGAGATAAGAGGAATGAAGATATTTTTGGCGCTTGATATGGGTGTGCGACTGAGTGAAAGATTGATGGTGCGGTTGTATCAAGAATGAATGAAAAGAGTAGTCTGAGAGATCGAAGGAATGATGGAGGCGCTTGGGCTACAAGTTTGTGAGTTGATTGAGTGAGTTGTTCAATCAAGGTGAAGGATCAAAAAGATGATGAAGAGCAGAATGAAGATGCTCCTGGCACTTGATCGACATAAGTTGAGGTAAATTTGGAGTGAGGAAGAGGAGGGTACATCTCCAAGGCCCCGCCGATAAGCTCCATATATTGGCAGAAGGGATACTTATGATATGCCTCAAACCAGAGTTTTAGCATCTAGGGACTTGCAATTTCTTGTCTGCGTTGTCCTAGGCGAGGCTATGTCTGTGGTCGCAGCACGTAGGTGATAGCGGAATGGCTTGTGGCCTCTACGCGATGCCAGGGTTGGGAGTGAGTATTTACATTCATTCAAATATAATACACGCATAGAACCTAAATTATAACCTTGCCTTAGCTTTCCATTCATCAGTAAGCTTCTTCTCCCATTCCATCCTTTTGTTCCGACTAGCTGCCAGCCGCTTATCTACCTCCGAGTCACTCAGCTCATGTACTTCGTCCAAGGGTATTAGCTTCGTTGATCGCCAGCCATAATTGTGAAAGATGACATATCCCACTCCACTGCGTGCTGAGCGTACAGACCCCGCCACGGCATCCCGGCAGAATTGAGCCCACCCTTGGAAATATATCTTCCCCGCGGTAGAGTGCATCATTATATGACCGAAACAGTGAGGCATGCCTTCATATTGCTCAACCACGACAGGTACGCCAGCTCGGTGGATTTTACGCGCTGTCAGTAGCCCTTCATCAGTAAGGCCTTCCTCGCCCATAGCAAAATAGACCGGAGGAGCGCCTTTCCAGAGCCCTGTAGAGCAAGCAAGCGGCGACACTAGTGGATGTGCTACTAAGCTGGATTTGCAGTACAAGTCGCTCCGAGGCGGATTTCGCGGCCAGATATCATCAGGTGCATTCGGCGGAGGGTGATAGATCGTTTCTGCTGGCTCGTGCGGAGGAGAAAGAAAGTCATATTTCGCATTCTCCCGAACTGATGGCATAGAACGTGTGATATCGCACCATGGCGAAGTCAGCGCCAAACCTGCTGGAAGCTCAATGGGAACCTCGTTGTCATGGAATTGTATGGTTGTTGCTGCCCTCTTTAAAGTTAATAGCGTCTGCAGCAATGCCAGGGAAAGGTTCCCTCCCGCAGAATCTCCTGCCAGAACAATTTTATTGGCAGGGATTGGTTCATGGAAAGAGCCTGGGGGCGGATGAATGAGTGTCAAGTAAGCGGTGAGAACATCCACCAAAGCTGCTGGGAATGGATTTTGGGGAGCCAAGCGATATCGAACAGATAGGGCTCGAGCACCTGTTAGCTTGCAGATATTTGTCACTGGTACCCTGTGCGTGCAGGGGTCCATGAGACTGGGTGGCAATGAAGCCGGTTAGCACCGGCCTGCAATAAGACTCGACGGGAAAATCTCGAAAAGGGGTGAGCCACATACTATAAAGCTCCGCCATGGATGTAAAGAATTACCAAGTCCGATGTCGTTTCGGCGATTAGTGCTTCATATTTCTCCTTTTCTGATATATCCGGTTGCGGTGTATTCTTATCGACGCCAGCACGATACCCTGTCCATTCTGCCTCCACGGGCAAGACGGGTGGCGATTCCACATCCTGATTTTCATCGCCTCCGGAGAGTGTATTAACAGCTTGAAGGACAGCATCCCGCACTGCGTCGCCCGGCGCTGGCAATGTTACTTTCGATATCCATTGTGGGCCTTTGATACCTGGATCGTTCATTGACTTGCGCTGCTGCACGCTGACCGACAAGGATACATCCAAGAAAGAGTGAATAATAGCCACAGTCAACTCCGTCCGCAAATCTTGCTTTTTTGACGCTGGAGAGATCTTCAGACTATGATAGAGAATAGTCTTGAGAATGAGCGGGACACGTGCCAGCATGACCCTGAGCAGGGTCACTGGGTTTCTAAGAGTCGACATGTCGCAGCGTTCGCCCGGATTAGGGCAAGTCAAGCCGAGAGCGAATCCAAAGGCTATTATATAGTCGTTCTGGACGCAACACCACCTAGCACGCCCAGCAGGCCAGGGCAGAGCTGAGAAGAGAGCAGAGAAGAGTAGAGCAGACCAGAGAAAATAAGAGCGCAGCGATGGTAGGATAAGAGGGAACAGGGAAGCGGGCAGGCTAAACGACAGAGCCACTTAGTTCCGCATGGAGACAGAGCCGAGGCTCTTTTTTTGCGCGGCCGGTGGGCCTGACCCAGCCAGCTACATCCCACGTCATCGTAGATACTGCGTATGTAGCTACATAGTAAATGGTCCGTAGAACAAGACAGAGGTCTTCTTCTATGAGAGCGATCGTCTACGTTTCTGCATGACAGCCCAGAAGCTGAGAATGGAGGAGTGTCTACTAGTCCTATTGTAGCTAGTCCAACATTAGGGTTAGTGCCTTTAAACCCTAACCCTTACCACGCCTCAAGCCATCCGTCATTCAATAGCATTCTCTCGACTAAAAGATTGTCTACGTACCTGTGCTCGGGCTTGCAGCGATGGCATTTGTAGTTGATCGTGTCATTTTTTTTTGCGCGACGAAAAGACAATCACTTTAGACGCAGTTTGCACACGCAGTTTGCCCGAGCAACTGCCGACCGAGTCGATAATGCGTGCCTAGCCCAACGTCAATCACAGCCTTGGTTCTTCCGGGAGAGAAACGTGAACCAAAATTATTGTGCTTGCGAGTTCCGATGATGTTTCTTTCCTGTTCTGATATCACTTCTTTTGCTGGTATACTCGGATAAATGAAGTATTAACCATAAAGAAGTGCCGGGCTTGAGCGATGGCCTGAATTCTGAAAACCTTTATGCATATAGCTGATTCAAATAGCTTAAGGACTAGAATATCCTTTTGTTTGGTCACGATCAACCCACCTTTTGGAGGGACAGAGTGTCTGAAACTTTGCGCTTGATCTTGAGGACAAAGCAGTGAAGCTTTAAAGCATTATTTTGGCCAGTTGGACTCCAGCATTGTAATTGATTCATTTGGATTTATTCACTTAAGAGCTCTTGCTCAAGTTACTCGATAGAACAACAAGTTGGCAGCTGTCAAACTCACCTGACTTTCTCATTATCGATAACGACTACGGCCTCGGCTAGCGCCAACTGCCTAAATAGTATAAAATCCTACCGACCACCATCACTAGCGCCGCGCCCTTTCATTTACAAGACCGAGATGAGCGAAGGCAATGGCTTAAGAAGCCAGCGTGTCTGCTTATTTCAAAACTGTGATTATAGCTTGATTACATTCAATTTTTTATAATTTTCGCACCCACAAGCAGGAGTATTCACACTTAAACCAACAACACTACAAGCAATGGCTCCCGAAAACTTGCGATTCCGCATTGCAGCCCCAGAAGATGCAACACGCATTCAGCAGCTTGTGCAATCTGCATTTCGTACTGTGGACAGCAGGCAAGACTGGACTGGGAACGCAGAGCTTGCATCTCACTTCCGGATCGAAGCGAGCGAGGTTTTGGCGAATATCGTCAACCCAGGGATCGTCACTCTGGTAGCCTTGGACGAAAACAACGCCATCGTGGCTTCCATCGAGGTCTCCAAGCGCGGCTCCAATATCGGGCGTCTTTCCATGATTGCGGTCGACGACCGTTGCCAACGCGGTGGCGTAGGGCGCCAGGTCCTCGCGTACGCCGAAGACTATTGTCGACGGACGTGGGGCGCGGAAAAGTTCTCATTGAACGCTCTTTCAACGCGCAAAGCACTTATCGACTGGTACATGCGCCGTGGCTACCGGGAAACAGGTGAGACGTCGCCGTTTCCGCGCGAGAAATTCAGCAACCTAGCCTTGCCTGACGACCTGTGTTTTATCGAGCTGGAAAAGGATTTTGGCGAGATCGCTGAATTGAACCCGTCTACATAAGCCGGTTGAACCCAAATACTGATTCTGCCTTGTCTTAGTCGGCAGTATATGTGAGAGGAATTTGTTTTCTTGATATCATATTACGATGCGCATGCACTTGTCATAGTTAAGAATAAGACAGATAAGCTCGATGCTTACCCTGAGAGAGAGTATTTGACACATGTTGTTTCATCCCAGTCATACATGCATATTATCTCAGTAAAAGTACTCATAAATGTAAAAAAAAAACTAAGACTCAGTATTTGTCATTATAAGTCTGTCTGAATGAGATATCATAGCAGATATTACTATTAATTAATCGCACATACATCCATAGAAATAGATATATGACAAGAGAAACATCAAGAGGCAGATAGCTTTTTTTTGTCGTTTTCCTTTTTGTATCATCAAATCACTCGAAGCTAGAGAAGGACAGCCAACAGACCCATCATTCCTGTAAGTAGCACACCGTGGGTCGAAACAGAGGCTCCAGGGACTGCAGCGCCTGTGAACGGAGCCAAGGTAGACGAGGAAGTTGGCGTCTTGACCCCCGTAGCACCAGCAACACCAGGCACGCTGCTCTTTGTAGTGAGTGTAGTAGCGGCAGGGTTGGAGTTTGCGGGCACAGATGTGACAGCCACAAGACCAACGGAGGTAGTAGTAGCCGAAGCACCAGTTGCCGTGGCTGTGGTGAACACAACCTGCGGGACGATGTATGTGCTTGAAGAGTACGTGATGGTTGTGCACGGAAGAACGGATGCGCCGCCGACTACTGTAGCAGACGTAGTAGAGGAGCCTGGTGCAAGAGTAATGGTTGTCGGTACTGCAGTGACGATGCCTGGGTTAGTTCCGACGTAGCCACTGCAAATACCGGTAAAGTAAGACAGGGCAGTAGCTTCTTCAGACGAGTCACTGCTCCATGCTTGGATACAGGAGATGATGCTTGACGTGACGTTTGACGATGGGCAGTAGCAGGACACATCTGTATTGCTGGTACATTGGCTAGGGAGCCAGGTGTTGATGCATTTGGGGACGACGCTGGGGCAGGTCTCTGGGCTAGTGTTGCCAGGGGTCGAGACAGAACTAGAGCTGGGACTGGAACCGGATTGTGACGTGTTGGCAGGTGATGAGCCTCCGGTCGATGATGGGGCAGAGCTACCAGCAGCACTAGACTGAGCAGGGGAGACGGCAGTGCTCTGTCCCGTCTCTGTGGCTGTGACGGGACAAATGGTAGTGGAGACAGCAATAGTCTTGGTAACGACAGATTGAGAATTGGCTGGACAGTTGGTGACAGTTGGTGCGCAGCTAGTGATAGTAACTTCGGTCACTGTGTATACAGTAGATGTGGTGAAGCTCTGGGTTGTGCTAGATCCTCCAGGGAGCGTGGATACAGCAGGAGTAGAAACTGCCGGTGCAGACCCTGATTGACTGCTTCCGATAGAGCTGGGGACCGAAACAGTTGGGACAGTAGCAGTGGAGGGCGCGCTTTCAGTTGAACCGGAAGAAGAAACAACGGGGATAGTAACTGTTGGAGGAGCGCTTCCAGTCGAACCAGACCCAGACACGACAGGGGTGGTCGTCGCAGACTTGACCGGGACTGATGTGGTTACTGTGTTTGACACAACAGGTGGACTGGTCTTGGTGGAGGAAGAGCTCGACAAAGTAGTACTGGTGTGCTGACCGGAGCCCGTGCTGGGGCTACAATCAAATGCGACAGAGTAGATACCGAATCCACAGCTGTCAACATCGCTGGTATCCGGGATACTCCAGGTAACTGAGGTAGCACCACCACACTGATCATTCGAGACGTCAGTACCTTCTGTCCCACAGCTAGTGGTGAATTGACAATTGGATCCATCAGGCATTCCAAAGTTGAAAGTGACGTCTGTCTCGGTATCTACGTAAACACTGAAACTGGTGATAGAGAAAGCATCTATATCACCACCACAGGTGATTTTGGGAGCCGAGTCTCCACTGCTGGACTTGGAGATATTGCCTGAGATGCATTTATCCTGGCGTTCAAAATTAGGACGCGTTAGAAAGCCTCCAGGTAGCAGGACTCACGGAATCACGTTTTCTCGAGCCAGATGCGCGGTCAGAGCAAGTAAAACCCGAGAAGCCAAAGCCATCATAGCTTGAAACGGTCTGGCCCGAGCTGAGTCCGGACCAATCCCAGCCAGAATGCTGTTGGTCGGTACATTTGTTGTCACAATTGCTTGGAACCGGGAAGCAGTTGTCACTGTCCCACTATTGATTTGTGAGTCAACATGATCGAGGTACCATCGTATTCGACATGTAACTTACGTCACTGGCGGAAACCAGGCCAATTGCCAATGTGGCCAAAGAAGCAATAGAGGAAGTCTTCATGTTGTAGGAGATAGGGGAAACAGTAGGTAAATCAGAGTCAAGGAATGTTATGGATTATTCCAAGAAGAGAATATGATAAAGTATAGGATTTAGTGAACGGTAAGAAGTGACTTGTGTAAAACAGGACAGGTCAAGCGAAGGATCTGGAAGAACGAATGTCTCAGCTCTCGAAGCTGGTATAAGTCATAGAAAAAACGAGAGTCAATCAGCTGGTTCAGAGTAAAACATAAACGAGAGGTATGTTTTGATTGTATAACGAGGGAGAAGAAATGGTGAGAAAGAAAATAGGCTGCGGAACACGGCCCATTTAAATCAGCAGCACCTGGTGACACAGAATCCGATGATTTCATTGTTCTCAGGTTCCACGAGTAGGGGGCTACTTGGCCGGACTCGTTAAAAATCATGGCACAGGAAGTTATAACGAGTCACTGGCATTGAACCAATAACAGGCTTCGGGGCTCGCGACAATCAGACGATGTCCTTCGGGCAGAACATGCGGAGGGCTTGAGGTAAGACATTCTGAGGATGACCCCAGACAAGAGTACACAGCCTCAAAATTAATATAAATTAGCCAGAAGGCCAATAATATGATACGTATAGGTTTGGTGAGCGAACCATTAAAGGGTTCTCAAGCCGATACCCGGCGCCTGCCAAGGTATATAGAGTTCCGTGAACAAAGCGTCAAGACTCTGTACTACTAGTAGAACTACAATATCAGATTGAATAGTCCAAACAGTCTGCGAAAAGCCTGTGATTAATATGAAGAAACCATAATTACATTCAATATCTCTATTAAGGCTTTGTATACGTGTAATAGCTGCTGGTAGACAATAAAATAGGGCGTCAGTTAGGGATGGCCGTTCACAGCTTCGTTCCCCATTAGAGTTCATGAATCTACAGGGTAACGTTTCTTCAAGCCAGGAACTTGGACTCAAGCCCCAAAGTTGAAACGATGCATGAAATTCTAACAGGAACAGAAAAAGCCTTTGTTTCGGGTTCGTGAGAAGGCGTCGACCCCTGCATTAGGGCTTGGACAAATTCCCGGAAGCGGTAGACCAATGGAGCCGCGCTGCCTGATTAGGCAGTCAGCTACTTGGGTGGCGTTTCGCTACGATAAGTCTGAGGTGTCTTTTGGCCCAACTAGACCTTGCTTGGCGGCTCAACCACAAACAAACTCTGCTTGTGGGGTTTATGCTCCGACGGGGTACCGAGCACAGCATGAATGGACTCACTGTCTGACACTGCGAGTTGTCTAGACCGCCAGAGTGAGACGGAGACTCGGCCAAGTCCTCCTGGAGATACAGGCACCATGCACACCTGGCTTCGGCGCATTACTGAATGGACTGGTCACATGCCAAAGTGATAAAATGAAGCGACTTTGGGCGTAGACTGCACAGCATCATTGGGCGGTGATGGTTGTGCAGGGTTAAGTCACCCAGCCGGTACAAATCAAGTAACGTATCATGAAGCAGTCATCATTCCATTGCCTTGATTCATGCGATAGCCTTTACAAAGATAAAGAACCACCTTGCTCAATTTCAGATGCTCAATAGTTCCTAAGCTAAACGTGGGTCTCTCTGTGCGGTATCGACCGAGTGACGGAGCGCGGGCCACCCATGGTAGGAACGATTAATATACATGAAGACTTTATTAGTTTTTGGTTAGCTTACAGCTCGAACATATCAATGCAGGATTAGTGTTACTTTATCCTTCGTTTGCTCGTATCCCCTTACTACGTAGGAGGAGAATGACAATTGTGAAACGCTTTACGTATCACAACCATCCACGCAGGAGAATTCAACGCGACGGCCCTGATTGGCCAATGTAAAACGTTCGGCAAATCAAGGCACAACGTGTTACCGAGGACCGACCGTGGAACAACTCGATATCTGCCCTTCGAATGACAGGTAAATTTGATGAATCCAAAGATTTTGCACTTTGTTGTTTGGGCTTGGTTTTTATTATTGCTGATTGAAAACTATCTTATCGCAGGAGAGTTATCTTTAGCCCTAACCCTAAGATACTACCTTGTTCTAAGTGCACCATCCATGGCATTTGCTATAGGCACTTTAGGTATTGAGTGGTGATACAAAAGTCTTCCTAATAAGCCACTCTAAAGCAGAGCTCTGAGCATCATGCTTGCACACGATTCTCTTCTTGTTGTCTGATCGCAGTGCTGCCTCTTGCTGCCAAGCGGGCTACTGTAAGCAGGCTACTGAACAAGAGTAAGATACGGATATCCGTCTGGCTCTGCAATGAGCAGACGGAGAGCCCATGTCAAGTGGTATGTATATTCCGGGGAACTGTTGATTATGCGTGGTGGCAACTAAAGAGGGACTAGCATAGGCATCAAATAGCGCTTATGCAGCTGAGACGGCGCCTATTGGAGCACACCACAGGCAGCAGTCGGCCTATAAAGACCCTGCTATAAGAGGGGGCGCAGACAGCCTGCCAATAAACTTGCAAACACCAACTATTGTTCTCGTTGCGATAGTCAGTTGCTATCGAGTCATGTGACGGCATCGCATCGCATATCAGCCGCTTTGCCTCGTCATCCTCCTTCCTTCCTTCTTTCTTTCTTCACGCTTCGGAGAGTCGACCGCTGACAGCAACGCACATGCCACTTCTGGCGCACTTCAGAAAATTTGGATGTGCAGAGTTTCGATCAGGTTGTGAACTTGTCTTTTCCTTTGTTTCGACCGCTGCGCTGTCGAAGCACTGCGAAAAGCGCCTGGTTATCAATCCCTGACGAGACTTCCAAGGCTCCCGCCCTACTCATGCGAGCTCGTGCATGATCAAGCAGCGTCGTTTTTATTCTTGAGCAAATTGGTTTTTTTTGGCACCCAGTACCGTCCGCTCCCTTTACAGGCCACTCTTTCCCACCGCTTCTGTATGAAAGCATTTGTCACTCGCTAGATCTGCGACCGCCCATACGACAAACACCATGTTCAGAGATTCTTTTAATGTAAAGAATCTAAAGAACCGAGCGGGCAAGGCTACTAAGCCTACTCGGAGAGTCCACCGTGACAAGGCTAAGATGAAGATGGAGGAGTCGCTGGATAACGGGCCAATGGGAAGGTATACTACTTTAAACATGCGTGCTTTCATTGCCATAATACTACTTCACTATGCCCGGTTGCAGGCTGACTCTATGTAGCCATCTCGCAAGTTCAATCGTTACAATCGTTGTGGGCCAGGAACGGCGTCTTTTTGCTGCACATGAGGATGTCCTCGCTCGGTCCAGCTACTTTCAAGCTGCAATGAAAACCCAGTTCCTGGAGTCTGACACAAAACAGTTGGAGCTTCCTGATGAGTAAGTTGGCTTCTCGTTGTATAAGAGAAATTAGGTTCTAAAAAATCCACGTCTTGAAGGGAACCGGAGATATTATCCTGCATTCTCGAATTCCTGTACAAGGGAGATTATTTTCCCCGTCTGCTTCGCAGCAAACGTCGTATTTGGAAACTCGAGGAAACGCAGAACGTATATCAAACCGGTGCCTCCTCAGGGCTTTGTGAAGCTACGCTGCACCATTCGGGCGTAGGGGCCGAGCTCCTCCGGGATACAGTGGTCTACTGCGCTGCTGAGAAGTATGGTTTGGACGAGCTCAAGGAGATAGCTCTTCGGAAGCAGGGCCTCCGAAGCGGTATTCCCGTGGACATAGTCTTGAGATCTGCGCGGTTTGCATACGAAAACACGCCAGATACCGAATCGCAGCTCCGCGCTCATTACCTAGCTCTGATCATCAGAAATCGCAAAACTTTCAAAAGAAGCGGAACTATGCAGATGGAGATGGAAGGTGGAGGCAAATTGTTTTTTGATTTGTTTGTGGCAATGAGTAATCACATTGATGATATCGTGGAGATCGGGTGAGCTCTTCTTCGATTTGCTGGTCATCATGATGTCTAACGTTTCCCAGCCATAGTCGACCTTTTCGATTCATGTAAAGCTGATTCTCATTAGCCCAACAATCTAATGGCTTGGATAGTGTATTAACAAAGCAGAGAAGATAGGGTTGGAATTGAAACCAGAATGGCAGGGCAACTGAGAACTTACTTAGGGTGTGCATTCTTTGCTTTCATGCAATGCCACTCCTTTGTACAAATCCCGGTTGGTCACGATTATTATGTGTTGGAGATGACCACCCTTCTTCCTATATTTGCAATTTCTTTCGCTCCTTGACGTTTCTTTTTCAGTTAAACAATTTGCCAGATAGCTTTTCTTTCCTTTGCGATGCCTACTTTGAATTTAGATTCTCTGAGAGGATCTGACACAGATTGCAAATGTCTCTCCTGCTTGCTTTTGGCTTGCGTCTGCGTACCTATGCAGCGCCTATCGCTCCTTCACATGGCAGAATCGATTGCTTTGCGTGTATCTCATACATGCTGGCTACAAGATACTTCTGCTGGCCGATCACATGGGATTAATCCATAAACAATGAAATATTTCGGCCACATCTTAAGTCTCACTGTACCTTGGCAGTCCCTGCCATTGTATATGTTCTCCACTCATCTATCGCGCGAACAGAAAACCTCTGGAATATAGTATCAAACACGAAATAGCTTGAGGATATGCAATTGTCGTGTTGAAAAGTAATGTAAAAGTCACATAGTATTGGGGAGGACTCTAATATACATGACTGATTGCTGATAGACATTATGATGTTATGAAAAGGGTGCTAATACACCATCTCCCTCGTAAATTCTTTTGTCATAATCCCGGACTTCACCACTCCCTTTATTCTCCTTTCTCTTATCTCTTACAATTCTCTACACGCCAACACCTACCATGTAGTTCCTTCCCACATCGCCATCACTTTAAACATCTAACTCCATCCGCCTCTTGCAATTCCAGAACAAACCAGCAAAGACCAACATGGCGCCCAAACGATCTCACAAGGGCGCAGCTATCGACCGCGACAAGCGTGTCAAGATCACCAGTGAAATGATCTCCCTTCCCGTGCAGCAACCTCGCTACATGCCGCCTTACTTCGCCCATGAGCCTTTGGACCCGAACTTGTACGCTGGAGGTAAGTAGTGGTTCGACGCTTGAGAGCCTTTTTGGCTACTTGACATGCTGAGAATACTACTGACAACACTCAAGAGATGGCAATGCCGATCAAACGGGTTCCAAACATGAACACTCATGCCTATGACGTCGACGCAAACCCAGGAAGTGGAAGTGAAAATGAAGATTCAGAAGAAGAGAGAGAGTATCATGCAGTAAATGAGTCCATGCTATTCTCTGTTTGAATGTCGTTACAAGTCAGTAACAGACTTACTGATACTACGCGCTTCTCAGACATCCACCAACAAATCAAACACGGTGACATCAAGTGACCAGCGCGTCGTTATAGGAGGCCGGTCCGTTGAGGGCAGAGGACGAAAACTTTGCCTGATCAAAGACATGGACGAGGATGACAAATTGCTATTTTTCCTCAAGCTTGCCAAATGGACAGAGCGTGATATCCAGAACAAATTTGCCAGCGAGGGCCGTGTCAATTACAACATCAAGACCATTGGCACACGCTTTTCGAGAATGCGTCGGTTCATCATGGATGATATTGATAAACGTATGGAGGAAGGCACTGTCGTCTGGCTTGACGATGAGGTATTTACAGACAGGCAGGAGCGATGCTCGATTTCAATATATAGAAATACACGATGCTAAAATTGTTGATCAACAGAAAAACATCTTCCCCGAAGCCATTGCTTTTGCGACCGAGCAGATCGAGAAGGAGCGCCTGGCTCTCAAGCAGCGCAAATGGGATCTGGTGGCTGAATACATCCAGAAAAAAGTGCCTTTAGCTTTATACTCGGGCACAGCCTGTCGCCAATATTATGAAACCACCAAGCAAAAGGAAGCTGGGGAGCAGCAATCTCAGATCTCAGACTCGAAGATGGCGACATTGATCTCTGATCGCAAGGAGCAAGAAGCATTGATTGAGCAGTTGAAGAATACTGCACCCCCTGAAGCGGCTTGAGCATGGGCAGAGGGCCAGAGAATTCTGGTGGTCGTTTTCGCGTAAAGTGTCTACTTTGAATCTTCTAATAGATCATTATTTTTGATGAGGAACTAGTGAATCCCGCGGGTCTTTATACATAATATGTTCATCATTGCTACAGAAAACTACCTTAACTCCCAGGTATCAACAGAAAAAGAAAAGAATGCACATAGGAGAAACTTTTGATTCGCCCAGTCATAGACTCGTAATCAACAACCCAAGTCCATCATCATAACTCAAATCAAACCATAACGGCCATCGTAGCGTGTCAACAACATCAGACGTTTCTGTCATCATAGCGCCGCTGCACCAGTTCGCCTTTTGTCTTCGCCAAAGATTCCATTTCATGTAGCATATCACAAAAAAATCCTCCGTCACCTAATAAAACACAGCGGGATTGTGAGGAGATCCCGCAATAGAAACCGGTATCAACTAAGTCATGAATCGAAAGAATAAAAGAAACCCTTCTTTATGCAAAAGAGTGAACAAGTAGTTGAGAAGAAAGAGGAAAATGGACGTAGATGACAGTTGACATCCTTTAGAAAGATAGCTGGTTTCGACGATGGCCATCAACAAGCTTCCGTCGCACTGCTTCCCCGCCTGTATACTGGCTCGCCTTGCGCTTGCGAGGTGGAGTGCGTGGATCGGCATATCGAGAGTGTTTGAATACACTCGCAACCCGAGATGGAGAATTGGCTGGCATAAACTCCCGGTGCTGGGGGAGACGGATGAGCGTTTGGTATCGAGCGTGGTTGCGACGGAAGGCAGTGACAATGCCTTTATCAAGGTGGTTGAGGAATCGTTCTGCATTGTCGGAATTGTTTACTCGGTTTGGTGTTGGTGTGCCCAAGCCTTGAATTGACGAGGCCACGGCTGGTGACGTGGTGAGGCCTTCTTCGTCATCAGAAACCTTGTTCATCGCCTCCTCGTCCTCTTCTTCCTCGTCCTCGCCGGATGATCCATTGCCAAAGTCAATAAAGTCATCAACATTTAGCATGCGCTCGTCGTCTTCATCATCGTCCTCATCGTATGAGCTGTCTCCGCCAAATGTCTGTGACGGATAGAACGCTTCGGGTGGGCCCATGACTTGCCCGCCAGGGGTAGCATCATTGCCCAATGCAGTCATCATAAGGTTACCAGAACTTAGCATTGGATTCAACTCGAATCCATTTGGCGAGGTGAGAGCATCAGTGTCGCTTTCATCAATTAAATGCATAGTGGTGGCGCGAGGGCTGTTGTGTGCGGTGCCACACATGCTATTCGTAGCAGACTCCAACCAATCGTGTCGAGACGAGGCGTACGCAGGGATAATGACCAGGTGTTTTCCAGTGCAGTCAACAAGGGCAACTGGTTTTTTGGGGTCAGCAACGAACGTGCCCATAATTGGTCCGCGCCGACGTGGCGGGTTGGATCTCTGGCTGGTGGAGTCTCCGGTGGCTGTCAAGGAAGTGGTAGAATCCCGTCGTAAAATAGATCGCGGGTGTGTAATTGTGGCCGGGGGAGGAAGGTCTTCATCTGTGGTCTCTCCATCGTCCGCTAGGCTTTGTTAGTAAGACAAGAAGAATTTCTATTTGGCAGGAAACCATACTTTCATAGCCACTGGAGCCATCCGAAACAGCGTCTGATTCAACGTGATAGATATTGGCTGGGTGGCTGAAATCGGATTCCCCGAAAATGTCTCCTTGTCGCTGGCTGCTACCGGCATCGTAATCATTGTCAATCATGCGGCGAAGGGTGGGGTCCAAGCTGTCTTGCTGCAAGAAATCACCAGGGATTTCATCATCAGTGCTACCGTCACGGCTGTCGCTGGAAGAGTCGGAGTCGGCGTCGTCGTCTTCAACGACGAAATGAACGTGTCTCTGTACAGGAGTTTCGACGGCTTCGCTTGTAAAGTCCGTCTCGCCGAATGTTTCTAATGCGCTGTACAAGTGATCTTCAAGGGAAGGCTCGGTAGAGAACAGAATGTGGTCATCGAAGCTACCGAATCCGGCCCATTCATCTACATGAGGTGTATCCGAGGCAGAGAAAATACTATCTGCTTTGTGGCCCTCATCTTCTGACTCGAGAATCATCTGCTCTTCCAATTTTTCCACATCGAGATCTTCATCATCGTCGGAGATCTCATCGACAGCCGCATAGTCGCTGTCTGAATCACCTGCGCTGCTCTGTTGGCCTTCGTAGCCTTCATCGTAAGACAGCTTTCTCTTCTTAATGGACAGAGGCGAGGATTTTGATTTCGACCCCGTCTTACGTCCTCTACGGCTCTTGCCTCCGTAAGACGGGGTCCGATGTGCGGACTCGTCGTCTTCGTCAGAACTTGCTTCCGAGTCTGCCTCATCTTGGTCCTCGTCTTCAAACCCCGAGAAAGACGATATAGTTGAAACAGAAGAAAACGATGGCTTTCTCTTTCTGTTCGTGTTGCTGGCAGTGTTGACCTTTTTTCCCGAAGCGTGTTTGAGGCCCTTGTTCCGCGCTGCGGTCAATTGAGCCAAGTCCGCTCGGCGGTATTTACCGATTGCCATTGGTGACCGCTTTGGCGATTGGGAGTTGGTCTTCGGCATAATGAATATATCGTTCAACAGATAAAAGTTTGCTTAGGTAAGATCTTCGTTGAGATATCGATAGATGGAAGAGAGTCAGGTATAGTTTCAAATGACAACTCTGGGAATTGATTGGCGGTAAGTATTTTCGTCGGTTGGTAAGACTCGAAGGTCGTGGTGAGAGCGGTGGGTAAGGATTGTTCGTGGTAAGAGGCGGTCAGGATGGTCTTCGAGTCGAGGTGAGAGAGAAAGAAAAAAAGCGCAATGGGTAAAACACCTTCCGGTCCTAACAGACAGACCAAAGTGCTTTTTCCGTAGTGATTATCAAGGGCAATTCCAGCGTGCCTTCCGCAAGCGCCGAAAGAGGAAACAGATATCGTCGAGGTCGATTGAAATTCTTCGAAGAGCTGACTGGACTGGAGAGAGGGGGACAGACCGCCCCTCTCCAGCAGGGAATTTACAGCTCAGCGAATGCCATCTTGGGCGGTGATTTCTGACGACGATATCTGGGGTTGGGCGATAAATTGAGCTTGAGTTAAGAGATGTGAAAAATAGTGAGGAGAAGATGGCGGCGATGATATGACGATATGTCAAGGAGGGAAGAGGGAAGGGAGGAAAGGGAAGGGAAGGAGAAGAAAAACAGCGTGAGACGCAGAGCGGGAGAAAAAGAAAAGTTCATGACGGTCTGTACGGGCCAATACCGCAGGCGGCCCTGTGATTGGCGCAAGGCGGCGCCGGTCCTTCCTGCATAACGGTGGGGGTTTTGTAATTGGGTTGTTTTGCGCTGCGGTTTTTCTTTCCCCGTCGGGCTGGCGGGCGTTTTTTTTGGCAGGCACCAGCCAATCACACACCGTGGGGACTCACCGCATCTTGAGCCGCCCAATAAGAAGTCGCTATTTGCCAATTGGGCAGTTCGGAGGACCCATCTGACTGGTCCGTCAGTCCTAATGATAGATTAGTCGTACTGTACGTTACATACATACATACATACAGACAGACAAGTACTTGTCACTACGTAATACATGGCTGCAGACTGTGTCGACGCTGGATGATCTTAACGCAGACCCTCCCATGGAGTAGGCTGATGGATCCAGCAGAACGAGGGAAAGAAGCAGCAGCAACCATAATAATCCGTGGTAGCATGAAGTTCCGGCCTCGACCGCCGAGTCGCTGTACGTACGCGACTGCTTCTAGCCTACGATACACACAGCCGGGGCGGCCAGCGCAGAGATCACCTACGGAACGCTCCGTCTCACTAGGTACCTATACATGCATAGAGCTACAAGGACACATGGCAGGATTCAGCCTTCATGCCGTTCTGAATCGATGCAGACAGTGGCGGTGTCGAGAGCGTCGTATGGCAATGAGAATCAGATCCGAAAAAGGGAATGTATCACCCCACCAGCTGGTAATGGTATTAATATTCTCCATCCACTCTGGCCACTTGTTACACCGTGCGCCGGCGTCTTTTCTGCATATCTCCCTCACTAAGTTATCGCTGTATCAGAGTTATCGTAATCGTATCTGTTAGTTAACTAGTTAGTTTTCATAGCGTGTCAATCACTAATCGATGAACCTGATGAGGAGAGGGGTAGCGTCATACCAAATGATCATTGGTGTCATAACGCAGGACCATGCGGCGGCCAGATTCCACGATGATTCATAGCAAAACTCTTGCGAACCAATCATGGCCGCCCCGACTAGTTGTGACCACACTTGATGAATATCATCCAAGGTTGCGAAAAATTCGACGGAAAATGAGTCAACATCATCCCGTGTTATAGATTCGGCAGCTCGCGCTAGGCTGCCGTGATACTTGTCCTCAGGAGGCAAATGTACGGGTTCCACTAGTTATTTACATTCTTACAGTCACAAGACGGCAGGTTATACATGCGTGATACTAGTTTAGAAGTGAGGCGAATTGCTCTCCCAAAATCAATTACAGATCGGAGGCCAAGCTGCTCGTGGCTGCCGGCTCGCGGCCCCGGTAGCGCCGTAGCATGAAGTACGTAGCGTTCAAAAAAGGTGTGGTCGGAGCTTAAAAAGAGGGGTTTTGAGCGCAATTTGAGAGCCGGGAAAGCATCGTCGGATGCTCCGATTTTGAATATTTTTGCAGTTGTGGGGTGCAGCCGCTAGGGCTGACAGCAAACCAATGACATGCTGGGAAATACTAAATCATGTGATCCAGGACAAATCAGGTGTGCTCGGAGCGCGGTTCCACTGAGGTTGGGTGCTCTGGTGGGGCCGCGCAACATCGAGCATCTCAGATATTTTTTTGCTTGGTGGCAAGAGATGCATATGAATATTAGCAGTTTTGGGAGAATCAGTATTCGAAAAGATGGAAGAGGGGTTAAGAACTAGTTTTATCGTGTCATATTCTGTATATAGCATGTACCAAATAAAATACACAACGTAAATTATCCATTAGAAATATATCGCATCGTCGCATATTCAATCAAATCATAAGCTCATTAAAACAGATCCGGGTGAAGATAAATAAAACCAACAGAAAAGAAAGGTATTAAGTGTCTGGATATGGACGAACAGTGCTTTCACCAGGCTTTGATCTCTTCGAAAAAGTTCGAAGTAATGAGAATCGACTTGAATTTCTTCTTGCAGTAGGCGTGGCAGGAGCCGCATTGTTGGTGGAGACAGGCAACGGTGCCACAGCACTGCTACTGGCAGGCGCTTCTGGTACATTCTCTATTGTCTCGAGTGTTGAATTGCTCTCGGTGTTGGCCAGATTGGCGCTGGAGCTAGCCAGTGCCTCTTCGCGTGCTTTTTGAACCTGTTCAATGCCGCTGCGCACTTCGGAAATTGAGGCATTCTTTGGCGCTGTTGTGCTTAGTGTTTCCGTAGGCCGAATGTTTTGTTCGTAATCTTCGTTCATCTTGGCAATTTCGGCTTCCGTGACGAGACGCTCGTTTTCCAAGCGTACTTCTTTACCGCGCTTATGGCAGTACCATAACACGAGAAGGACGACTGAAATGAATCATTAGTCAAGAGTTATTTTATGATTGCAAGGGGGGAAAGCTCAGACTTACTGAATAAGGCTATAGACCAGAGCACATTCATACCCAGAACCGCAGGAAAACGGGCTCGGAGAAAAGTCATAATAGACCGCAGCATGCCCACAATTGCAGTTGGCTTGCCAACAAGTTCCTTCAAGGTTGGTGCCTTGAATCCCATCTTTTGTGCAGCAGCAGCAGCTTTACCTGCGTTCTCCATATTGAGTCCACTCTGCGCAGCTCTTTCGCCAGCCACCGCCATGAGCTCCGGTGCCAGATTTTCGGTGAATTTATTTGGAAGTTGTCGAACTAACTTCTGCATAAATCCTGGAAGGTGCCCAAATGCATCCTTGAGTTGTTTGTCGCCGTTTGTCAGGAGCATCTCCAGATCATGATACGCCGTAGGAACCCCCGTTACAAGATCTTTGAAGATAAGCTTGAACTTCTGTAGCAACTCCTGCGTCTCAGCACTGATAGAGAAAGCTCGATTATTGTCTGCGGCGAGGTTGAGACGCTCCAGAATCGTGGCTAGGTCTTCCTGTTCTTCCCGTTTTTCCTTATCCGATATGTTTTCGCCATCGCTAGCGGTGGGTTTCGTCGTAATCTCATCGGCATCATGCCTGTTTGGTTCTTTCCCTTTGACTGAATCCTACAGAAATAACGCCATATCTGTCAGCACTGACGTGGTAATGGCAGTGATATAGCAAATTAGATGATGACATTAGATACCTTTTTGTCCGTGCTTCCTTTTCGCAACCAAATACTCCAAGGTCTAGCCTTTTTCTTAGTCGCAGGGGCAGAGCTACTCTCTGCTTCCAGCTTATTCTCCTCGATCTCCAGCTTCTCCCCCGGCAGTTCTTTGTCATTATCCTCTGTCGGCGACATTGGCAACGGGATATCCTGAGCGCCATCCATCAAAGCAACCTGTGCATCTCTACCTAGTGGAATGGCTTCTCCTGAAGAGTCAGCACCGTCGGCATTAGATGTCACTTTCTGGAGAAAAGCCTCGTCTTCTTCGGTCAGCACTGGTTTAGAGCTCCAGGGGCTCGCTTTGGACGCCACGTCAGTGATATATTGCAGGGCCATGTGATAGCTTCATCAAAGACGAATAAATATTCATATGGTGAGATTAATATGTTGTTGAGATGAGCATGTTATAAGGCAAGTGCGGACAAAGACATTATCTTGACGAGGAACAATAATAACCAGGCAGGCGCGGTATTGGCGATGATATCACAGGCCTTCGCCACAGTGATCGATCGATTGACTTTGCTGTTAGGCTTACCAGCCAATAATGTGCGCTTCCCGGCTGAGTTGTGGGGAGACTACCAGCCACAGTGCCAGCCACAATTACACGTGATTTTGCCATCACTCTCAAAAGAGTGGGTGCGGCGCAAAGTTGCTTGCAACCCGCGATGAAAATCAAAATGACTCTATTTAATTCTAGGAATACTATAATAACATGTGTTATGTTCGGGGCCTTCAACGTCCATGGTAGTTGTTGACAGGCACGGTAGATCTTATTGATAGCTTCCCAAGAAGCGGCCACTGAGCCTAGAGATTAGAGTCAGATCTACTGTATGTATTCGATTTGCCTCTACCACGCCTGCTGGCTCATGTGCCCATATTCGCATCACGCCCGACTACAGAAGAGACACAGTACAGGCGTGATCATGTGACGGCTGCCATAAACCGGTGACCTCTGGCATACACACTCACATCCTGACCGGACAAGGCAGAGGAAAAGCCAGCCGCGTGAATCATTCACCATTGGTCATTTAGGACTAGCAGCAGGCCTATGTACAGAATAGCCCATAAAGGCTGCTCTGCATACATGCCAATACGTACTCGATTAATCCGAGAACATGCCGATGAGATTGCAGGCGGCGGAGCGGGATTGGCTGCTTGAAGCATCACATTCAAGAGGACACGTCAGATTTGCCCTTCGCTCTGTGCTGGCTGAAACTCGACACTAAGCCCCTGGACGTCTTAAAAAATGGAAAAAGACGGGCTGTAAACGAGCTACTATGTATGTAGGACGATGTAGTCAAGGCGAGGAGCATGCGGAGACTGGTTTTAGGTTGGCGGGTTCCCACAGCGGATCGCAGTCCCACTGGCTGCCTGAGCAACCTGGGTCCAAATGTATTGGCACCCCATTTCCATAAATTTTTGTTACCCCTGGCCCTAGTCTGCTAGACAGGGCAAATACATCTGGTAGCCCCCCCGGCCGACTCCCGTCGCTGGACCGTGGTTGGGGCTGGGGCGATCCTGCTCACGGGACGCGGCTGTGTGCCTGGCAAGTCATCTGCTAGTGAGTCAAGCCTTGCTATATATTCGCTATTATTCCTCTGCTCTGTTGTGCTCTTCTGCATTTCCCCACAGGAATATGCTCTTGCCAGACCACAATAGTAGCTGTATGAGTGGCCCCCCCAGTTGCAGCAATCATCATCGTCCTTGTGGTGGTTGATTGCTTGCATGGCACGCCATGGCTGGCATTACACGCAAGATCAAGCAGTATGGGCTCTCTGAACTGTACACCTCCCCAGACAAGGCAGCGCTAGTCGAGTAAGTACGCCGCAACTTCAAGTATCTGTTTTCTCCGTCGCGAATTGCATGCAGCAGCTAACTAAGCGGAAAATACAGCGTCGTTCTCGTCCATGGCCTCAACGGCCATCCAAAAGACACCTGGACAAGCAAGAACAATAACGTCTTTTGGCCGGTGGACATCCTCCCTGAATTTCTAGGCACATCGAGAGTGCGCCTTTTGACGTACGGGTACAACGCCAATGTCACATCCTTCACAGATGGCGCATCCAAGGACCGTATTCACCATCATGCCGAGACTCTGGCCAGCGAACTCTATGCCAACCGGAGCTTGCGAGGCTACCTCGAACGACCCATAATTTTCGTCTGTCATTCACTAGGAGGCCTGGTCGTCAAGCGATGCATGATTGCGTGTCGGAGTCTGGAGAATGATAAACTCAGGCATCTACGCTCGATATACATTTCCACCTTTGGCATCTTATTTCTAGGCACTCCCCATACCGGCTCTGACGTCGCTCAGTGGGGACTGTTATTGCAGAAGATCTGCAGTGCAGTGCTTCCCAAAAAGTTCATGGACTCCTCGCCACAGCTGATTGAGGCTTTGAAATCCAACAATGAAGTCTTACAGAATATCAACAGATTATTTAATGATTTCTTCAGCCGTTTCCATATTTACTTCTTCCACGAGACTAGGCCCCTCGATCTGAAAGGGACGCGTGAGTTTATCGTCGATGAGAGCTCGGCAGCGCCGGACATTGAAGGTGCCGAGCGAATGGGAATCGAGGCTGACCATAATACTATGGTTAAATTTGAGGACGATAGCTCGCCTGGCTTTGAAGCAGTTGCCGAGGCTATCATCCGCTATTCACGCGATGCACCTGCTGTGATTGCTGGTCGTTGGGTAGAAGAGAAAGCGCATGTACAGCTTCGAAATCGCTCTCAGGCAGACGAACTTACGAGGTGTAAGTTTGCTTTTCCTTGTTATGATTCTTCCAAAATCTGCGTTTCGATCAGTTTCTCCCGCTAATAGGAAACTTGTATAGCTACTGTTGACCTGTCCCATGAACTTCAACCAGAGGCAGAGACTAGGATGGGTAGGACTCCTCAATATCTCATTACTGATTCTGATGAACCCCCGACTCTGGCTGCATATGAAGTTGAGGAGGCCTCCCGTTAATGATGTATCAAATATTGTTGATTTATCATCTCACATTCACATTCGCATTTGCTTCTTCTTTATGAGCACCCAGGAGTTCAACTGTATACGAAGTGGACGAGGCCTCCATGAATACTGTGTTTGAATGTCACTGCCAATGCTCATCTTGGCGTTTCCATGTATCTTGATGCTACAAATGAATACTCACTCGTTATCACACAGAAAAGTGAAGCTGATATATGGTTTTCTCTCTTTTTGTAGGTAACTCAGTGCCAAATCTTCCTTTGCCCCCAATTTCCTCGCCTGAGCATACACCGATGTCAAGGAGCGTAGAGACTTTGCCTCTGCAACGCGGCCCCTTGTTTGTGGTTCCACCGGGCTTCCACCCTAATGGCACCTTTGTCGGCATGGAGAAGGAATTGTCTGAGCTCCATATTCGTCTTTTCAAGTCCAAGAAACGCGAAGAACGGGCTGCAGCTGTGCTCATTTGCGGAGTGCCGGGTTCCGGAAAAACTCACCTTGCTCGACAATATGTCCACACACACCGCAAAGACTTCCCAGGTGGTATATTCTGGATAGACGCAAAGTCCTTCCTGTCGATGTCAACTTGTTACTGGGATGTTGCTCAGGCGGCCGCCCTAACAAACAACGGTGACGATGCAAAATATCCAGCCTCGACAGATGCTACCATCTACGTTGACCAGGTCCGACACTGGTTTGAATCTAAGGAAGAGTGGCTGATTGTTTTTGACGGGCTGAATTTTGACGAGGATGGTCAGCTAAACACGTTCAAGAAGTACCTGCCGTTCAGAAAGAACACCAGCATCATATATACAGCCGTCGACCGTACGCTGGCCAAGAAGCAGCGACTCTTCGAACCTTACTGTCTGGCTGTACGTCCTCTCAAAGTCGAAGATGCTCGTCAACTGCTCTTCGACGATTTGGACATCAAGAAACCGACAGCTGAGCAGAAGAAAAAAGCAACCGAAATTGTCAACCACTACCAATGCCTGCCACTAGCCATCCATGCCATTGGCCACCGGCTCAGTGCCACACGCAAACCCCTAGAGCGCTATCACATCAACTCACACCTTACAGACCACCGCCTAGCAGAGCCTTTCATCGGTATCATGCACGATCTACGCGCAAATAATCACATTGAAGCTATTAACCTCATCAATTTACTGGCCTTTTTTGGGCATCACATCCCGGTTGGTATGATCAGCTGGGGAAAAAGCGCATTAGACGGACAGAACATCCCTATTTTGACTAGTAGTCGGCCAGGAGAGCCTGGAGATATTGACACTACTCTCGGCGTGTTGATTCAGTACGGACTCATCGAGAGAATTTCTGACCCTTACCCGGGAAAGTCATTGCTGCCCTGCGAGGACAAAGACGGCAAAATCGAGAGCCCAGAGAGCGAGCCCTCGGGATCAGACTCATTTACTGAAAGTAATATGTCGGCATCGGGGATATATCAGAGCGCCATTGATGTAATCAAGATACACAGCGTGGTTCAAGCGTTCTTTCGAGACGAGTTGAAGATTCTGGACGGAAAAATTAGAGAACGGCGCATGATCAGTGGAGTGGGTGATGGCAGCACCACCTTGCAGCAGCAAGAGACGTCGGGTGTTCATCTAGTGGCTGATTTCCCTGGTTATTTCTTGGTGTGGCTACTTAACGCCACGAAAATCTTCTGTAAATCCTACGAGAATGCCCGGTACAAGATGACCAAAGATCGCACGGGATCTGTCTTCGTCAAAGATCTGCGCGAGTACGAAACTCACGCTGAAAGACTGATGGGCCACTACAAGAAAGTAGACACTCGACCATCTACGCTGACTGTCAAGGAAGCCAAGAGAATTCTCAAGGATGCAGTGAAGGACATCAAAATGGAAATATCCAAGATATCTCCAAATTCATCGGAGGAGTCATTGCGACACGAGAAGTCGATTTTCAACCGCTCTAGCAGCTCATCATCAGGACCGTCTTCCTCCATGGAAGACAGCGTTGCTTCACAACGTTCGACATTCTATGGAGGTGATTGGGATTCCATCAAAGTTCAGTCTCCTGTGGAGATTTCGCTCCCGGAAGATCAGAATCTGCTTCAGTTCCCGCTTGCTGCCATGTATCGAGAGACTCTGGATGAAAAGAATGATGGCTATCTTAGTGATGGCGAGGGTCGTTTGAAAAGTCGCTCACGCCGGTCATCTGCAAGCTCATATAGTCAGAGGACGGAAAGGCCTCCTCAAAGCACAGAGAGATCTTCCGCTACTGATTCTACAGTCCCTGCCGTTTCTGTTGCTTCCACTTCTCCGGCGGCAATCGATGGATCGGCGTCTGGTGAATCCGGGTGGGAGCTTGTACAACGAAAGAAAAAGAAAATCCACGAGCCTTCTGGCAGAAGATCAAAGTTCCGCGGTAGACTCAATCGAGACTTGGGATCATACCGACCTTCTCCAGTGACCAAGGTGTCGTCAGCCCAAGGTGAGGGCTCCATGAGTCGACCGTTCTCAACGGCTCCCAACAAAGGCTTCAAGCCTCATAATGCAAAGGACATTCTGGCTTCACTACATAAGCAGGAGATACGAAAGGTCGGAGAAGACGATAGTGTGTCACCGCCTTTGCCGACGAATCAAAGAGAAAATCAACCTTCGTGGGCGTCTCGTGTCGCTCTCCCTCCAGCCGCGACGCTCCAAAAGGAAGCGCCACCTTTGGCTTCTGGACAAAGCGCACCGAGCGTCTTAGTTCGACAAAGACAGCTTTCTCCCTTAGCAAGGCCTCGAAGCACCGTGGAAAATAGATTAGGTCTCCAGACAGAACTCAATATGGAAGTACCAAGCAGTGGCCAGAGCAGCTCTATCCCGTCCCCGGTGTCGGCAGAATATGGCAGGAAAATTCTGAATCCCTTGAGTTATAGTGATCCTGCCCTAGTACGAGGTCAATTTTCCCCTCGTCTTGATACAACAGATTCGGCTCCAGGATCGAGAGACCATTCGAGAAACCATTCGAGAAACCCGTCTGCATTTGCGACATACGGCCGCGAGACTTCAAGAGGCCCCGTGCCTCTTCGAGCGTCTGTCTCAAACATTTCGAATCTTTCTTTCAGTACCGGCCCCCTGAACTATGTTCCTGTTCCAGAAGCCAGTGCGTTTGAGGTGCAAAGGAGAAATAGAAGGTGGAGCCAAAATCTTGATGCATACCCGTCTCCTCTCCTCTCCTCAACCACACCACCTCAGCCAGTTGTTCCTGGAGGATATACATCTGAGCCCCTTTCGGCGGCCATGTCTCGCGACCCATCTGGACAATCTCGTGCTTCGTGGCAGACGGATCCCAATCCTCCATTCGCCCGTCAGACTCTCTCGCCGTCACCACTCCACTCAGCTGTTCCTGGAAATTACACGTCGGAGACGCTTTCAGCAACCATATCTCGAGCCTCGTGGCAGTCAGATCTAAACCAAACACTTGGTCGCCAGACACTTGAGTCTCCCCCGCTAAATATCCAAGGTCGTCAACTACCCGCCGGAAGAACGGGCAGTATATGGTATACACCGGAACAAGCCCCCACCAGGGCTGCAAGTATTGGCACCGCTACAACTGCATTTGCAGTCCCAGTGGCAGGGCCTCCGATTGAGATCATCGGGCCAGCGGGCCCACTGCCGTCCCGGTTTGACCATGGAGGGGAACCGGATGCATCAAATCGGAGGATATTCTTTGGAGAGCACGAAGTGGATGTGAATGAAGCTCGGCAAAGAGTTATAGACTGGAACCAGCGGCAACCACGATCACAGCCACCGGCATTGGTGGTTGCAAGCAGCTTTGATGGACAGCCGCTTCTGCTGCAGCAGCAGCAGGAGTAAGGGTTAGGGCAAGGGCAAGGGCAACAGTCGCCGCCTCAGGCACCAACGCCGAGATTCCTCAGCTTCCCCACACACTAAACCCGATTGGGAGCTATGCAATGACCAACGAACGACGTAAGTCTGACAAGTAGTTGGCGGCCTGGAAGCTGGCGATGACGTCGAAGCAAGAAATGGACTACTATATATTTTCAACTTTGCCCCTGCTGGTCCAGCCCTGTCTAGCAAGAACGCACTAAATCTACATCTCTCAATCACAACCAACATCTTCCTACATTCGAAGAACTTTCTCAAACTTAATCCAATATGGCCTCTGTTGCTCGAGTCGTCCGCTCCCGGGCCATTTTCACCCCATCTTTCCAGGCCTGTCGGCCATTCTCTACAACCTTAGCGGCGCAAAGAGGCCCTGTAGAGGCCACCAAAGATGCTCTCAAGAAGGCCGACCGGACCGTATCGGATGCTGCAGTGAAAGGCATTGAGACTGGAGGTATGTCTCCTTACCCCTCCTGTTGCGTGATGACAATACAACAACCCCTTTAGATGCCCATTGTATACCAATTGCTAACCTTTGCCTCTTCTACGCGCAGAAAAACTCACACACAAGGCGCAAGAAACTGCTGGCGTTAAGGGCAAGGAAGTCGAAGGAAAGGCCAAGGAAGTGGCCGGCGAAGCCAAAGGAAAGGCTGCCGAGTTGGAAGGAAAAGCAAAGGGCAAGGCCCAGGAGTTCCGGAGTGGCCAATAAAACGGGAAATATGTATACCAGTGGGAGCGTTTCTTATTTTAAACACCGGCATATGCTCTTATACTTGTATTAGGTGATTTGTGGTTGCATCGAAAGCGACGGTGATGTTAAACTGTACAATGAATGCATATCTGTATCTCACTCGTACTTCTTAAGCTGTAGCCGGGCTATTCACTGTGAAAACATAAGCACGTATTCTCTAGTGCTATATCCGAACTTGAGCACGTCCTTGTCTCGTATTTCGAAATATCGTCCGCCAGGTATTGCGTCGCCATTGACCGTCGAGCCATTGGAACTCTCCAAATCTATGAGATATGGCCTGACACGCCCTGTCTTATCACCAAACTCATTCTTCTTCTCCACGTAGCGGAACTGGATAGCTGCATGTTGCTTAGAGCAGCTTGGATGCTCAATGGGGAAATCCACGACCAATTTTTCCCTCCCAATCAGCCAGCAACTGCGTTCTCCAAGTTGAACCATTTCCAGCAGTTCCTCGCCTTTGAACACATAGAGACGCCAGTCATCCTTTGCTGGGGGCTTGCGTGCCTCTGGTGGCTCGTGATATTTCAAAACCACCGATGCCCCATTGACAGCGACAGTGTTACTCTCTGCAGCGAGTCGCCCGGTGTTTGAGAAATTGGGCTTCTCTTTCACCACTGGCGCCGGTGAGCCTGCTTTCGTGACGTCTGTAGATTGGAATGCATCATTTTGAGATGGTAGTGGGCCCCGCGACCGGACTGGTGCTTGGGCCGAACGACTACGACTGTGCCTGTCCGCGGATCTTCGACGCCTTTCATTATCTCTTGAATGCGATCTCCTCCGGCGTTTCTCGTGTCGCCCAACAGATAATTCATTACTCGGACTTTCGCCCTCAGTCAAATCGCGGTGCCGCCTTCGTCGATGAGAATCATGCTCCCTCCTCCGTTCCCGGCTCCTGGGCCTATCGCTGCCTCTCCTGGAGCTCAAAGAGCGGTTTCTCCGTCTTTTGTGGTCATTATCTCTTTCGTCACGATATCGCTCTCTGGATCGGTCTGGAGATCGCCGCTGGCGCGAATAGTCAGCGTCGTCGTCGTCGTACTTTCTAGACTTTTCGTCGCGACGTTCTGATTTTCTTCGGCTACTTCCTGCGTCGGGCGAGCGCGAGCGAGATGAGTGCCGCCGCCGATGCCGGTCTCGACTGTCTGTATCTGATGGTGGCATGTTGACCAGCGTTGAGAGCAAACTGTACGGTAGAACGAGATCTCCAAAGCTTTCTATGGACTGACCCCACACGGCTCACACGTGACCTAGCGGCACTGCGAATCGGCCCGCCGCGACGTACAAAGTCGGACCACCACCATCCGCCCGCTTTACTGCTCGCTGCTGTTTGTTTGGTGCACTTGTACATAAGGCAACAATGGGCAGTTAGATGCCTTGTTTCATATATATTGAGAAATGTGAGTATGTTTTGGAAGCGGACTGCCTATGGCTATGGCAGCGCCCAAGCACTGCACTGTCCGAGATCTCGTGCTCATTGCATCCCCCGCCTCCCGTTGGGATGGACAACATCTCACAGCCGGTTTGATGGCACTTATTCTCGCCGTTATGCATCCGTACACCCTGAGCGACCTCTGAGCGACTATCACTGGCCCACGACTCAGTCATTCACTCCTTACGACCTACTTGGGCAGGAGCCGACGGCTCCGTACTCGAAACGGCGATACTATGAGCTCGTCAAGGTATACCACCCTGACCGTACATCCGAGGAAACTCCGTCGTTGAAGAATATGTCACACGAGAAAAAGCTCCAACGGTACCGCCTCATAGTGGCGGCCCACGAGATCCTCTGCGATCCTCAGAAACGAGCAGCTTACGATCGGGACGGGACGGGCTGGCATACGCACCCAGATCACCCAGATTCAGGGATATATCCCAACTCGTATGGTTATCCAACCGCCGATTCTGATGCCTCGATATACAACAATGCGACGTGGGAGGATTGGGAGAGATATTATAATAGGAACATGCCCAAACAAGTGCAGGTTGTGTCTCACAGGACCTTTGTAACGTTTATCGTTTTATTAGTGTTGTTCGGAGGGGCTGCACAGGCCTCGTGGATTACGCAGACTCAGGGTAGTCTTGAACAGCGGGTTCAAGAGATGAACGCAAAGTCGGCTCGTCTACTTGCAAAACGTCGCCAGCAGACGGATGAGCTGCGCTCGACGGAGCATCGTGTGCAGAATTTTCTGATGCGAAGAGACCCAACGGGATCTGGCTTGAAGGAAGAAGAGGAGCATGTTTATAGACAGACCCTTGATCAAAGGGGAGGCCACCATGTTGAGTTGCGCAGTCAAGCTGCTGATGCTCGCGGACCAGTCGATGTTGTAGTTCCGCAACTTGGGGCCACAAGCGAGAGAACAGTTAGCCCTCATTTTGAGGGTAAAGAGTACACCAAGACCAACAATTGAATGCCATTACCAGTTAGAGCGTTCCCCAGAACAGTGTTCTATAGTCTCACTGTCTTTGGTGTGAACCCAATATATCTAGGCACCCAAGTATCCTATTGAATAACACATTCCTTTCCAAAGTCGCTGGTAGTTGTAGCGAGACAATGACAAAAGAGAAGTAAAAGATGTGGTACACGAGGATACAGAGTATCGATTTTTTAAGCCTATGTTTTTCATCATACATATCGCAGGTCTGCCTGTTTGATTCCAGCTACATACAGCATAGCAGCACAACATGTGAAACGATTACTTATCGCCCTCGATATACTGGCTTCCTCTTCTCTGCAAATGCCAGTAGAGCCTCCTGGCGATCATCCGTGTTCACCACCGACGCATATGCCGCGTTCTCAGCCTCCTCCCCTTTCTCAAATTGATTCACTGCCTGCAGTGCCTGTTTGATAGCAATGGGTCCGCCTTCGCAGATGTCAAGGGCCAGTTTGACGCTTTCGTGCAGAATCTTGTTCCGCGCAACGCCTTCCTGCTTCTCCTCCTCTGGAGTCACCTCAACGAGGCGGTCGCAAAGACCAATGAAATATGCCTCTGCGCCCGACACTTTTCTTCCAGTGAGAATCAAGTCCCGCGCACGACTCTGTCCAACGATCCACGGAAGTCGGTATGTGCCGCCTGCACCGGGAATGATTGCAATCCGGGTCTCAGGTAGGCCGACAACACTAGTCGACCCGAAGACACGAAGGTGGGTGCACAAAGCCAGCTCCAGACCGCCTCCCAGTGCCACCGAGGAAACCGCAGAGATAGTAGGGATTGGAAGGGCCTCGAGTCTAGAAAAGGTACTCCGAAGTTTGGCCAAAAAGGCACTTGTTCTGTGTAAATTCAAAGTCAGTAAGTTTGATGAGAATAAATTAGAGTGGTCATATCTTACTCTTCTTGTGTCATTCCTTTCCTCTCTTTCAAATCAGCCCCCGCACAGAACGCCGCGTCCGCATTGCTTGCAATCACCAGAGCTCTTGTCGGGCCATTGCCCTGTTCCGCGTTGATAGCATCCACATGGAACCGCAAGGAGTTTAGTAGATCTTTCGATATGGCATTGCGCGCTTTTGGTCTGTTCAATAGGAGCACTCGCACGTATCCTGATCCCGGCGCAGGCACTTGTTGGACGTTGATCAGATTGTTTGTTTCCGCGCCAGCACCGGTGGTGGCTGTGGAGTTTGCGCGGATCTGGAAGATTAATGGCTTTGTGCCCCGCTGCAGCACTGCAGCCGGCCGAGCAGGTCGGAATATGGTGAATAAAAGAGCGCTTCGAGGTGGCATTTTGTTCTTTGGCGTACGCGGTTGGTAGATGGAAATCGGGGATCACTTGGGATGTTTTGCGGGTGGAGCGTGAGAGGGCTTTCAATCTTCTGGCGGGGACACAATATTGAACAGACTCGACATGTAATGAATGGATACTAATATTAGTGCCAGGTTGATAATCGTATCAATCCAACCTCTAGCCAGGAAATCGAGAGAGACAGCTTGGCTGGTGTCCCGCAGGTTTCTTGTGTTGGGATTGTTGTTGGATGGTGGAGGAAGACCGAGGTCGTCTAGCCCCAAAATCGCCGCAAGTAACCGGCGCCGCATATGACGTCCACGACTAGGCTTAAAAGATTGAATCTGGAATCAAATGGATCTATTTTGCACAATTAATCCTTTACGAATGCCATTGACTGCAGAGCGATGGTAATCCTACAATCTACGCAAGATGGTTCTTGCGCTTTTCCCCACGGGGCGCCTGCGGGGGGCCCATCTTCTGACTGCGGGAAAGGTACTCAGTAGGCAACCAGACTGCTGGGTCGTCAAAGTAAATCTGTATTGTACGCAATATTCGAGACCTCAAGTGCACCTTCTCTAAAATTGCTTCAAGCAATCTCACGCTAAACCATCCATACCTAGTCTTTTCATCTTCATCATCAGAGAATGTGCGCTATGCTCTATAGGTCGTCTGAGTCAGTAAGATTTTGCTTGCATAGGTCAAAATGCTAAAGGAGTGATGGCTAGAAGGTATGATCAACGGTGAAAATAGCTGTTATTGACGATTTTCAACAAAGGGATGAATGGTGAAGGCGGATACTCGTCAATCGTCAACATCCTGACGGCGTTCGCTTGCAGAGAACGGATGAACCAAACTTTTCCTTCCTTCCTTCCATTCCAAGGTATATGTCTTCACAAAAATTTCTGGTAGATGATGATGGGGACAACTTTTGCTTTGGGCGGTGTCCCCCTCTATGCATGTGATGAATCGCAGAGGGAAGTTACACCCACCTTGCGGAATGACAGTGACCATCTTGCCATCCATTGTTTTTCGAAAATAAACAAAAAATAACGCCGGTGGAACGCCTTGTGATTAACATGAAATAAATCTATTGATAAATAATATTATCGTGACAAGCTCTTAATATACAAGAATGACTACGCCAGGACAACATAAGGTTGAGGAAATGTTGCCTGACAACCCTCTTTCACTCCAACGTGCATGCATCAAAATGGTATCTCAGGTGCCGAAACAAGCAATGGCTATAACTATTTACAAAGTGGACAAGATAAATCACCTATTGATCAAGACGAGTGTGACCCCTAACGTATGCTTGAACCTCATCATCTGAAGGCCAGGAGCCCCAACCTTCAGTATCCTCAATAATTCTGTAAGCTTCCTCAACACGACCATCAGAGAAGACAGGGCGGTCTATTTGACTTCTTCCTTCGTGGAAAGGCGAGTCTTGGTTCGACATCCGCTCAAATCTGTCCCCATTCAATCTACCGTCTGCGGGGCATTCAAGGAAAACCCTAATGGCTGTCAATGTGCGCCGCATCATCGTTCGACCATTCCCGCTTTCGTCGGCTCTCTCAATGAGGTCTGAGTCATAGCGGCTCATCCATTGGAGCAGATTGAGGATGCCATCATGATCCTCGGCAGTCCCTAGGGCTCTAACCAGAGCATGTAACGTAGCAGGGTTGGGTACTTGGAGCATATCAGGTAAACTCGATACTGCTGGCTCTTGCTTGTCAAAATTCAACACTTGAGGCTGATTTTCACCTGACACGATCGGCATTGGGTATACGAGACGATCAAAATAAGTCTTCAAAAACTGAAGTCCTTTGTCGACAAATTCCTCGAAACTAGTTGCAATTTTGAGCTGCAGCTCATCATTGTATTTCTGCGTTCTGTTGGCAAAGTATAAGCCTTCTTCGGCTGTCGCCACGTCCTTGACCCCGGCGGAGACTGCTTTTGCGAATACTTCGGAGACAAGTATAAGGCCATCCATCCCGGGCTCTAATTCTAATTCTCGCATCCAACGGATTGCTTCTATGATTTCGTACCAAGCAAGAAACCATTGTACTTCGGGTTTGATCAATCTTTCTCCGGCCTGTCCTCTTGGGGAAGCCAGAGCTTTGAGTAGAGGTAGCCATGCCGACACACGGCGTGGTTTCACTGCCGTCAGAAGCTTCACCGCGTGTGACAACGTCTGTGGATGGCGGTCCTCATTGCCTTCACGGAAGACATCATCATGGTAAATCAGAGTTCTTGTTGAGGGTATCAATTGAGGCGTGCGCATCAAAATTGGGAAAAGATCAGCTCTGCGGATACGGAATCTCGAATCTGTCAACTTATGGTGCGCGCAGAGAAAGGTAATAAAAGCGTCAAAGAGACGCGGTCTCATTGATGTAAGAACTCGCAATGACCCTTTTTGAGGCTCTTCGGCCCATAATGTGCAAAGAGCCCTCAATTGCTTTGAGCTCAAAAATGCACATGCGAATTTCAACCCAGTTGAGAAATTCGATGAAGTTCTCAACAGCAGAGCAATAAAATTGTCGCCCGGCCGGATGTCTTGTGACGCCATTCGCTTGAGTAATTGTTGAAGATGCGGCGGCTCGGTAGGCACATATATCACATCACGAGCTGAGCTAGGCTCAGGGAACACCTCGAGTCCATCACCTGGAAGAGGTCCATTTTTCTTTCCAAGCCTATCATTCTCCTTCGTTGCAGCTTCGCTATATATCAACTTCTTAGCCATGGCGTGATATATTCGCTCGCTAGGAATACCACAACGTGTTTCGTAGGATAAGTAACAAGCCCAAGCTTCTCGTAATGTCCGCGTCGCACTTATTCTGGCTACCCATATTGAGATCTCAGCTTTTGCTTTCTCTTTCTCAATTCCATCTAGCAATGATTTAAACGGTGGCATCACTAGGCTCCGCGTCTGGATGGTTGGGCTCTTGTCCGTATCCCAGCCGCCAAGTATTCCAGCCACATCTTCCCAGACGCCATGAGAATAGCCAGCTTCTGTCATTTGACTCAACACTTGCATAGTACGACTTTTCGTACCCTCATTTCCACGCTCCGAATCAATACCCATTCGAGCTTCTTTCCACGGGGGCCACGAAAGTGCCTTCTGCTCTGCAAATATCTTCTCTGCCGGCGTTTTCTTATGAGCTAATTGCACCTGGGCAATGGCTTGATAACTTTGACGGCTGACTGGTAGGGCAGGCTCGTGAGTAGCCATTGCTTTAAGCAGTTCAAACTGCGCTCGTTGCTGAATTGATGCGGATATGAATGGGCTGTGTTTTGATGGTATGCCCAAAGTCCTTAGACACGCGTTAAAGTACTTAACACGAAGTATATTTATTCCTCCGTCATTCGCCTTCATTTTGCGGCTCTGAGGAAGTATGTGGATTAAGTAATGGGCGTACGCTTGAGCGATATAGAATTGGGCTGCAGGCCATAATTGGCGAGCTCTCTCAAGCAGGAGCATTACCAAAGAATTGGCCCTGGGGGGGTCTATCTGCATGGCTGGTGCCTCGATAGATGAAGGATCCGCGATATTAGCCATATTTGAGCTTGTTGCCGATGCTATAGCTCCAAATGGGCGTTGGGTGAGATCAGACAACAGAGAGGCAAGAAGAATCCGGAAAGCTCGCACATCAAGGGAAGCACGATTTAGAAGTATTTTCACAACAAATAAGGGCGTTCGCTGCTGAGATGGATGTAGACGGTCCCAATGGTAAAGCCTGAGAACTGCCCTTATCGAGTCTGGTGCTGTTAAAATCCACGACCATGCCATTATGTCTCCAGGTGAATATCCTCTGCTGGTAAGCACATCTAGTGCCCGGGAATCAAAAATATGACTGACTTCGTCCGCTTCGTTGGCTTCGCCGAGAGAGCTCTTGCTTAGGTTTTGAGAATGCAGAGTCACCAAGTAACTTTGTAAAATTCCTGGGAGTGTCGGTTTCATCGCGGCCTTTTTAGCTTGAGAGGAGGTTTGATTTGCCTCCACCGGAAATGGATACGGCTTCTTGTGATTGAGGTCACCGAAAGACTGGAGTAGATGAGCCATTCTGTCTTCAACTTCCATCCTTATTGTGGGACGTTTATTCCTAGATCGCGCAGCACAGGGCTTCGCTACTCGGCGGCTAGGATCATCCGCTGCCCCATCCATCTGTTCTCGTCCATCGTGCTCACGGGCAGCCTCCGGAAGGGAGCCTGATCTTGATTGCCTCTCATCGTTGGCTAGATCGGGGGTGAGGCTATCCACCGCTTTATGATGTAGTTCATTCCACGATATGTTCAAGTCTTGGTTTATACGCGAGGAGTGGGAACGAGAAGAAATCCTGATAGCTGCTGCACATTCGTTTCGTGATGTGGTAAAGCTTCGGGTGCGATTACCAGAGCATCGCAAACAAACGATCCGCCGGATCACATGTAGCTTCTGCATAAAATTTCTAAGATTAGCCTCATCGGCTTATCCAGATGGGTTATCCTCGTGGTGTGTGCAAACCTGACTCGGCGTGGTTCTTCGACCTGGCCGCAAACTCGTCAACGCCCGTATCCCCGGGTAGTAAGTGGCATTATTGAAAACGGATGACATCCATGAGATTGCCTTGAGCCTGAATTGGTGCAAGGAATCTCGATTCTGGATACGATTACGCAGGTAGAACTGGGCGGACAACGCAATCAAGTAGAGGCTTATAGATGCAGCTCTTGGAGCCGGAGAAGTGAAGACAGTCAATAAGGAAGAAAACTGCAGCCAATCAGAGACGCTGTTCCGGAACCTTAGCCTCTCACGTGATTCAAGGCCCTTTATTGGCGGGCGCCACTGGTCACAGGTTTTGGCGCTAGCCGCATTGGGCGTGCCGTAGATGGTAAGAGAATCGAATCTCCTTCGCTGCTCGCCCATCCTTGCCTGAACCCTGTTCTCGCTTCATATCCTGGCTTCGATTGTCGAGCTTATCTATCCCCCCCTTTCGTCTCCTCAAGCAGTCCTTTGTGCGTGGTGCTGCACGATTCCAGCCTGCATTTGCGCTTCCCGTTGCGTGAAAGACCCATTGACGCTACGGTGCAGAAGCGTTCTGCGAATTCCCGACGCGGTCGATCACCAGCCCTCATCGAGCGAGTCCAGCGACTTCGCCCTCCATTCCCATCACGAAAGCGCTCTCGAAATCCGTGCCACGGAGTCAATCGCCTGATTGTTTCAACTTCATGCTCGTTGTCTGATTCGCCCATCAGCTTGATTGCTCTGTCGTGGGGACGTGTCTTGTTTGCGCGTTTAGAAAAAGTTCCGGCACGGCAGCCATGGCCAGCGAAGACGGAGGGGAAGCGGCCACCATGCCCTTAACAAATGGGGACCTTCGTCTTCCATCTGATGAGTCCGCTGCGATATCGACACCTGGGAAGCGAAAGCGTGCCGCGACTCCGGATGGGAGCCCAACGAAGGAGAACCATCCCCCCGTCAAAACCGGCGAAGAGGAAAAGTTAGGACTAGACAGGAACTTGCGCTACATCGTTCAGATTGCCGCTAAGTGAGAACACCATGCTATCCGAACCCATTATGTGACGCATACTAACGCACTTTCGCCTGCAGAGACGATGAACACCTGCACGTCTTCAATGCCTCTTTATTACCCTCATCGCCGTCGAAGCCTCGATCCAAACGTCCAAAGCTCTCAGATGAAGGAGGAGCACCGGACAGCATTGAAGCTCGTGTCGCTGCAGGTCGATACTCGTCATACCAGGATTTTTTGAATGATGTCGACAAGGCATCAACAGCCGTGGTAGAACGACAGACGGCGACACACACTGAAGATGCTACCTTGGCGCATAAGCGTGTCGACGCCTTGAAGGATCGTCTGCAGGACCTTGTTTTGCAAGCATTGTCTCTGGGTTCTGCTCAAATAAAACCCGAACCTACTTCGGATGATGTCTCTCTGCGTGATGTCTCTCGTCAAGACAGGAAAATTCTTACGCTCTATGGGGGCAATCCTCCCAATGCGAAGCAGCTCTTTTCTAGTCTACAAAAGAAGAATGGAGCTGTTTCAGAGGAACCATCGACTTTCCCAGAAGACAGATTGCCGAATGGGATTACTATCACGCAGGCTGTTCCATTCAACTTGGAGATGACAGAGAAATCGCCCAAGACGTTTGGTGAAGTTTTTGCTCCCCGTGCAACTCTAGATCAATTGGAGCCACCACGTCGGAGTCGCGCCTGGGCGAGGGACTCATCCAGCACTTGGATAGATCCATTTGATGCCATCACCAATTTCGACGCCGTCTTAGGGCAACGGCACAATTATTCATTCACCAGGTTGTCATATGCTCATTGGCTACGATATGGCTCATATCCTCCACGCCGGAGTCGACAAGAGCAGCAACAGGGCGATACTGATACACCAGAGGAGTCGAGCGCCCAGTCTCCAGGTACTGCGGACCAGGACTTGGCTTTACTCCACAGTGCCTATTCTTCGTTCGCTCCGTCTTTTGATAGTACCCACTCTGTTGTACAGTCGGATGTTAGGAACAGCATGTGGTGGGCTAAGCAAGGCTCTAGACGATTTAATACAATATTAGCACTCCACGAAGCCGCTCATTTAGATGAGGAACAACCAACCCTTGACGAACTCAACGATACTACATTAGAAGATGATGTCAAATCGTTTATCGAAGGGTCCTCATTGGAAGATACACCTGAAGTGGTGGAGACGACGTCAGAAGAGAAGGACGTCGATGCTGTCCTGCAAGATATTGCAGAACTTTTAGCAACCTTGGACTCATTTCGCAGGAACCGCAATCTTGAACCCCCAGTTCATGATGAATCGAGGAGTGCCACTGATGTCGGTACCCCGAGCACACCTTCGGATGCCGAACGCGCTACATACGATATTTTGAAATCAGGCCTAGTGGCAATTATATCCAGCCTGCCGCCATACGCGGTTTCAAAATTGAATGGAGACCAACTAGCGAAGTTGAATATTAGCCAGAAAATCTTACTCGATATGCCAGACTACAGCGGCACCATGGAGGAGGACGACTATTCACTTTTGCAGAAGCGAATTACCGCTACCGCCTCAGCGGCGACGCCGACGCGGACAGGATCCTACCAAACGCCATCATCGTTAACCCAACGTACTTACTCAACAGGCGCTAGGCCACAGCAGCCCAGCGCAGGGCCACAGAGTTACTATACCGGTCGTCCATCAACGTCCACCCCTTATACTCCTGGAGCCACGTCGCAACCGAACTACGCTGGGCTTCGTCCGCAGGCGTCACCGTCACAACGACCAAGCAATGCTCCGGCCTATTCACCAGGACAGTATCCTTCAAGGACCACAACGAATGGATATAATCCGTATGGTGGGCAAATTGCTGCCTCTCCTGGACCCGGGTATCAACAAAATCCGGCGTATGCTGCGGCGAGAAGTGCATCCCCGCAAAAGCCTCATGCATATGCCACGCCGCAGAGCGCCACGCGCACAGCGTATCTGAATCCGGCATCCGGCAATGCTCAACGGTATTATTCGCAACAATCGGGACAGTCGCCTGCCATGTATGGAAGCCACCCCTCGGCAACACAAACACACATGCAGTATTCAATGCCGCCAAACGCGGCTACTTACAATCGAAGTACTTCGGATCAAGTCACAGCGATGGCTCGGCAAAAGGCCCAGCTTGACATTCAGTCTCGTCAACAATCAGGCACCCCTAACCCTCCACCCCAAAATTATATTCAAGGCGCCACCCCTTCGCAAGAAAGAAGCGAAAGCCCGGCTGCAAAACGGCAAAGTGCTACCCCTACGGCGTAGTGCGCCAAACCGTTGTGTGCCACTTCCTATTACTGCATTATATGCTTTCTTATTGCTCGAGAGCCCTGAAGATGACCAACTATGGATATTTAATGTTCGACATCATCCTTTTCTCCTTCTCCTTTCTTTCTTCATCCCACTTTTCCCGTGGTTGGAGAAAGGCCTCAAAAGATTTAATTACCCTGTTCTAACACGTCTTTGCCTGAATTTTCTTCATTGTTTGCACTTTTCACTTCTCGCCAAATTATAAAGCAAGATGACCTTGGTAGGGGAAGCGGAAGCGGAATGGCGCTCGGTGTGTATTTGTGTTGAGTGTATGTTATTTGTCGTTCATGGGGCATGATGCTAAGAAGGTTTTTTGTTTCTCTAATTTGCTCTTCCTGGCTTAGTCTTATTTCATTGCTCATGCAATTAATATAGCTGGGGTTCCGACTGACACTGTGCAATGGGTAAAGTACTATTACTTTGATTACTCCTCATCTTACTCATCCTCATCAGTTCTCGTGCAGTACACACCGACAAGTCGTTCAACAAACTGGTCGGAGAAAGATGGGGATGTGATTTGTATTACTCTTTTTCCTTTCTGTTCGTTGTGTTAGATATAAAGGGAGATAGTTTTTTTACTGATGAAAATGCAGAACGAAATGTGTCATTTCATCGTTAACTTCATAGAGCAGTCATTTATTCATGACTGATATAATGTAAAAGATACATGCTTTGCTTATCATGTCAATCAAGCAGCGCAGCGAAATATTCCATCATGTCTAGATATCAACAGGAGGACCCGAGCAAATAGCTTTTTCAAGGTAAACAAACATTTGAGATCGTATCACAGGTATCAAGAGAAAAATACAAGTCCGAGATCCAGCTAGGAACGAACGCATAGGCTCAAATCTAAAATCACAGTTAATCAGGTATCGTCGAAATATTCAATAAGCCAGAAGCGGTAATAATAATGCAGCAGACATCACGCCAATTATGAAATACAGAATGCTATTATGATTATCACCGGCTGTGTTAGGAGTTATGTTGAGCGAGACAAGATCTAGTTCATGTTCTAGGAACAGTGTCTCGTTTTTCGCAATTGGCGTGTTTTCACGCATCCAGGAACGGTATGTTTGGACATCCTTGGATGAGGCTTTTGGGAGGATTTGGCGCATTTTAGTATAACTGCAAAGTGCGTCATCTGTTTTCGGTCAGGTCAAACAATGTATTATAGATAGGGGGATGTGTGTGTGTGTGTGTGTGTGTGTGTGTGTGTTTATTGGTAAACTTACTGTATTGGTTGACTTTGTATGCAAGCCTGTCAACAAGCTCTAGCCGTCTCGCATGAAATGCGGAATACTGTTGAGCTTCAACGTCCATTCTTCGTGAAGCCGGCTCTAAATGCTCTGTCTCGTCCTTCTCGGCGATGGCAGCGCGATGTTTGGTTTCAAATTCGTCCATCGCCCGGAGCTCCTCCTCCATTTGGGAAATCTCATCCTGTAAATACAGAAGAATCCGGTGGTTGACGTTCTCGAAACGTCGATAAACCGGGACAAGTTTATTGGCAGGAGGAGTCTGGGATAATGAAGAATCCAGCTTGGAGGCTAATAAGGCGTACCCGGACGCCAGTTTAGACTCTGCAGTTTCTTTTTCTAATTTGGAAAGTTTGTTTTCGTTTTGTGTCTGGGCTGTTGTTACTAGTGCTGCACTGTGTTTCTCTTCGTCTCCCTGAGACGATGATGATGATGTCGAAGACGGTGACGGTTGCCTCTTAGACTTGGTCTTGGCTTTTCGGTATTTTGCTTCGCTGTTCCGGGGAGCTAACGGATGCTGATGCTGGTGTTGATAGCGAGGGTATCGTATGTGGTCAGTCAAGTAATAGTCCTCAGGAGCCGAGTAGTCCGATTGCTCATCGTCAGTTGTCGGAGTTTGTCTGCGGTGTGTGCCGTCAATCCGACTTTGCGTCTGGGCTATCTTTTGAAGATTATGTTTATTGACTAAACGCAAATATTCCGTGGCAGGGGATGCTTCTGGCGAAGTTGTTGGCTCGATATCGGTCACGGTCGAGTCTCTGGAAGTAACAGAGAATGTCTGCTCCGGACTGCTTGCGCGGAACGAGGATCCAGGAGATTCAAGGTACGAAGAATGCACATCCCTGGTATCCTGTCTCTGTTGCGAGTCAGCAAGGGCCTGCGCATCTTCGTGATCGGAATCGCTGTCGGAAGTAGTGGAGGAAGAGTCGCCCTCCTGGAGAAAATCGAAGACATTAGGTTTTTTAGAGGCAACGCTATTCTGCACTATTGCAATCTCGCTTCCAGCCGCCGTGTGCTTTGACGGTGACTTCTTTTGTTTGGGAGCCACGCCAGGTTGGGGAGAAAGAATGCGGGCAGCAACAGCTGGCGCCGATTGCGTCGACTCGGCGATCGCTGGCAAAGAAACAGGCGATGGCGGAGCATTGATCGAAGTTGACGAGATTCTGTTGGCGCGGGCTGCTCTGTTGCCCTTGCGGCGACCAGACACGCTGGATGGCATCGCGGGCGAGTAGCACCAGGAGAGAGCTGTCGCAATGTGCCGAAAAGGGTAATTATTTCGATGGATGCCCGATTGCTCAGGCAGAGACCATTGGACCGTCAGGCGTCTGCACGCAATCAAAGAAGAAAAGAATTGACAGCTCAAAATAACGTGGTAAGATAAAAAAAAATAAGAGTCTCGCGTGTACGTTTTTGAATCCTCCGAAGCAAGAATATGTATAACGAGAAAGGAAGCACTCTCAGACAGAAAGGGACCTGACCTCCTTGCAGCAGCAGCAGGGCCCCGGCCCTGCTTCAGGCCAGAGTCGATCGACAGGAATTCAGAGAATGCGATCAGTCGAAAATAGAAATGCTACACTTGTGCACTGAATTATAATTATTGCTGACGCGCGCCTGATGCTGTAGCGGCGTAACCTGAGGGCTAGGGTGTGCCTATAGCCTATGGCAGAGGAGACGAAGCCCGGGCAATCCAGTTCTGAAACGACATCCGTCTGGCCCCCATGGTCATCTCGTCGACCTCTTTTTCAATGTTTGAGCGGCGGGTAGTATCGAAGGGTGTGTTTTCTTTCTTGAATTTGGCCTCGCTTAGACGGGGGGCAGAACGCGGCCATGGGTGTTTCCGGAGGATTGGGAGAAAACGCCCGCTGACCAAAAGAAAATGCGAGAGGGAAAAGAAAAGAAGCGTCCGACGGTCAAGATCAAGATGCCGATCCGGAGATGATTCGTCTGGTGACGGTGTCTAACACGCAAAGAATCACTAGTCGGCCAGAGCTGGTTAGAGCCAAGTCAAGTGGGACAGGTGCTTTGCTGGCACTCGCCCACTCGCCTGGCCGCGCATCCCTTGCGTGGGAGCGTCCCGCCTCGACTTGTCCCAGTCGTTCGCAGATCTGGGAGATTTAGATAAGGAGGACTGCACTACTGTACTCCGTCATCGATAGAGCGCATGGCTCTCATAATCATATGAAAAGCCGAAATGCTGAAACGCATCTACCTTCTCCGGGTTAGCCTGCCAGGACGGTCCTTTTATCGCATCACGCAACAGTCACGTCTACAAATGAACCACTCGTATTTCCATGAGTTCAACTACCCAATTTTCTCCCAACTATGTACTCGATGACCTCAGGCCATATTCATCCATCTGCACCGGGCTGATCCCGGAGAGCAGATTACAGCACCCGCGATGGTGCAACAAGATATCGAAGTTATCATGGATTTGGGAGATTGATTGGATCCTATGTCGCTTCGCACTTGCGTTAGCTTAATCGGAGTCCCAAAGTTGGCATGATAAACTGGTTACTTATACCTGCGCCTGCCCTAGGCGAATGCTTTCACACAACAAATCTCGACAAGCCTCACCATGCTTTCCCGGATATTGGGGTTTGGGCGGCAGGCCTCCGATGATGTATGGTTCTCGCGCGACGTTCACAACCAACAACTGCAGCACTGGATGCTAGTAGTTAGGGATCGCAGAATCGAACTGGTACGGGCAGCCGACGGCGCCTATGAGTTCAATTACAAGTACGAGCCTGGCTGGACGCCATCCGGAGAACACCAGAAGCCAAGCAGCAGGAGGCGAGGTGGCTTCGGCAACGGCTACGATGGCTGGGCCGTAGTGCACATCGGATGGACTCGTGTGTCCGAGAAGGACATCGACCGGTGCTTCACTGCTGTTCGAGCCAGATACCCAGCCCGAATGTCCTGGTCACAATGCCAGTTGTTTCTGCGCAACTTTACCGACCAGTTCATGGATCGCTATGACACTGACTGGAGATTTTTTCAAGACAGTACCGACACTCGTTGTCAGTCTGTCCCACAGCTACCTCCACCACCAGCAGCCTTGTTGAATAATTACAAGCCACAACCCAATCTTGCTAGTCGCGCGGAAACATTCAACACATGGCAAGGCGGGTATTTCAGAGCACAGCAACAAAATCTTGCACTAAACAACCAATTAATGCAGAATAACCCGGGTTACGGAATGGGCGGCGGTGGGAGCTGATCGGATTTCGGTGTAGGCATTTGGTTCCTGTTTCAGACTCCTCGACGAATTAGGAGCTCGAGTTCGGTTTCTGCTTTTTACCTCTATTTCATTATTACTTGTGAATCCAATGGTTGTGGCACGAAGTGAAACGCAATCTCACTGTACTTGTTTAAAGCCGCTATCTTATAGTAAGACATACAATATGAAACAAAGCGTCAATTAGGGTTTTCTACCCGGGTCGCCCTTGTAGTCTAAGAGTTATCCCTGGTTTTTTTTTTTTTTTTTTCTTTTCACCCCCTCTTTTTGCCGTGGCCGCCGCTGGTTCCAAGGGATGCGTCGGTCTATTGGGTATCGAGTGTTGGGTTAGGTAGCTAACGGCGAGGAGTATATACTGCAGAGCCTCAAAAGTGGAGCCCAACTGGAAACCGGTATTCTCAATGCATCCATATGTGATCTAATAACAGGCAATAGTGATGCTGGCTAAAACATTGTTCAAGACCTGTGTTTTAATTTCGACTATGTGAAAACCTTCTATATATGTGCTCCTACCAGACGATGCCGAACAGCCTGACTCGGCTAAGCCACATTTTTGTGCTTCATCTTAAAGGATTCACTGGGTAACCGGACTTAGTTTACTGTGGGAAATCTAAGAATTTACAGCATGAAAGACCTCGTTTTGTTCCACTTTTAGTCACGCCGCATATCCCTTGTCGTCACTCGAGCCTATACGACAAGCGCTGAAGGCATCATAAGTATATCACCCGGGATGCGCGAGAAGACCCCGGTGCTACCCGGCTTTTTCTATGACAGGGCGAGGAATGAATGCTAGAACGAGTTGATGCAAAGAGTTAGTTGCCTTGCATTCTGCAGGAAGAGTCGTACATCGTTGCCTGCTACCAGACAATCGGATCTTAGCTAATGCATTATACCACTAGCAGTTCGACTGGCATGATCACGAAAAGAAGGATAAAATTCACTCTTTCTTCTCTACTTCTCTTATCTTCAACTATATTACTGTAGCTAATACCATATGTACAGAAAGCCCCACCTTCCGAAAATTGGGCCTGTGGTATTCTTACATAGGACCGGACTAATTGCGGTACCAAGTATGGAATTGGGTGAAGAATTGTTCACCTGCACCGTCATAAGACAGCTGGAACCCCAAATTAGGGACATCCAGCTGTTACACACTGGCTCAATGGTACCTTGGTAGGCTCCAACCTAGGCTCCAGTGCCACTCGTGAGCTGAATTCGCAGGTTCATTTATTTCCTGAAAGAGCGTCCGACACAGTCTCAACTACCTATCTTCTTACTATCCAAACCATTCATTCCATCTGCCGGTCGACCAGCGTGGGCATGATCGCCTTGGTTATAGACATAGCCACTGATATTGCCTATTATTCCGCAGCAGGAACCATGGAACAGCAAGATACCTCTGCGCAGGTGACTTCGTATGTCCGGCTTCGAGTTGGATCTTCCATTATTATCATTGAGAGATCTCAACTCTTTAGCATATACCCAGTACCACACAGAGGCCGGCATTATGCACCCTGGCATACCGATGAGAGAATTTGCCCTGTATTTGGTCTGCTTTTGCCTTGAGACCCTCAGGGGAACGGCGTGACCGGAGCGAATTACAATCGCCTTTTCCAGCCCTTGAGTACATTAGAAGTGAAACACATGAACATATAAGGAAGGCTTTTCTCGGTGATTGCCCAAAGAAAAGTTCAGACCACACGCATCGATTGATATCAATCGAAGAGACTAAGACAAGGCCAGAGATCATTCCAACTAGCCAAGAAGACCACCATCTTTACAATTGTCTATCATCCAATTCCTTTTTCCTGCTCCAGCAACAAGCCATGCATTGTCGATTCGAACAAACCACTTGGGCTCCGGAACCAGCAGCAGAGCCATGCCCGATGTGGATATGCTGTGGATGCAAAACGCCCTATGTCATTGCAAATGGTGAATTCTGCTTCGTTTGTTCGCACCCAAGATGCTATGATTGCGTGACTGTGATCTCATAAAGCCATCTGCTGTCATCGATGGTTCATGGGCTTGTTTCCTTCCCAATGATAATTATCGATGTCGGCACAATTTCGCACCTCTCTGTCTTCCCATCGACTACTCGTACTTCCCACACTTCAAGCACGTTGAAGTGAACATATTCTCCCGCTCTCGACCATACAATCACGGAAGCCGGCATTAGGCAGCATCAAATGCCACGGTTGTTATCAATCGACAGAATCAGACAGACCAGTTGTCACTCACATTTCGGGATTTCCTTTAGTATTTCCTTTGCATTCGCGAATCAATCCGTCTTTGTGCTCCCCTGCCTTTGTCATATCTACTTTTCGGTCCTGTCCATCCTTCAGACATTATCTATACTGCTGTTTCATTGATTTATCTATGCTCATTGTGCAGTGCAACATGACTATTTCCTGTTCTTTCATTTACAAGTGTTGGTTTAATATTTGAAATCCATATCTTTTCATCCACTTGACATCTTTATGATGTTGGGTAATCAATATGTTAGGCAATCCGCCTTAGCGATATCTGTATATCTTTGATAAACCTCGGACTATCCCCCTCTGCTTGACGTCCCAATATCTTGTGTAGCCAATGTAGTAGCGAAGTTACTCATTGTCATGTCCCGCAGATTAAACCGATTATCTACTATGCTGCAGAGTATAACTTACGAGCAGGAGTAAAAGAAAAAATGTACAAAGCGGCATATAGAAATATCTCTATCAACTATATACTCGTTATTGCACCTCCCCGCTTATCTGATGCGATATGGAGCTTTGACGGCGCCGGTGCCGCTTCTCCCGATGTCTCTTAACCCTTTCACCTTCGTCAACCCCTTCCTCGCGCCCAGAGATTATACCTGCCTCTCGCTTCAGACGGTCCACGACAGGTCCCATCGGATATGCACTGACTGGACTGCTGTGATCCACTGCTGGTGCTACTTTCAACGGTAGCAGCCATTCCCAAATGGTGTGTCCCATTACCTCCTGCAGATTCTTGAGTGGGTCGCCTAGATCGAACGGACTCTCACCGGGCTGAGTGCGCAGGATTGCGAATGTGCGCATGTTTTGATTATTAGTTGTCTTCGTAATATTATAGTTTGCATTATTGGGTGTCGTGAATTCAGAGCCAGGGGCAGTATCTGAAGATGGCTGTTCAACAGGGGATGTGGCGGTCGTGGTCGGTGTCGTCGTCGTTTGAACTGGAAATGTAACCATAGGGAAAGTTGCAGCCCATTGCTCGTTTGTATGAGTATTCGTGAGACGATGTACTTGGTCCGGAGTGATATAGATTGCTAATGTCCATACTTTCGAACGTCTGGTGAGATTCTCAATTGTTGTCGCGTTTATGGAGGCCAAGTGCAGCGACGACCCACTCATGCCTGCGGAAAAGAAGAAAAATAAAGAGGCCCTAAGCGCAGTCAGCATCTTGAATGTGAAGATGACGAGTAGAACCGCGCTACTTACAGTCCAAGGCCGACAGCCCATTGGGCATTTACTGATCCAGTCTATCATGCTATGTCAGTTACCACAAAAAGCGGCTGAGATAGGATAAAAGTACTTACCTTGCGACGCTCGGCAATAAAATAAGCCAGCACGATCAAAGTAAAGCAGGTGAATATCGCCGTATAAACAACAAACTGCAGAAAAAATTTGTGCGAGCTTTCCGAGACAACTCCGCCAACCCACGGACAGTAATGGTCCAGTTTACGCACGCAACGATCCACGTCACGGTTATGATGGGATCGATCCGTCTTGAACTGACAGCATTTAGAGCAGTAGGCTGGCCTTCCATCATCCTGACAAACAAAAATATCTTTCATCCAAAAATTCTCTTGCCCAGCATTATCGAGCGGGAAGGCAGCGCCGCCAGTCTGGCGTTCGATGTCGGCAGATTCGGCAGCTGGTCGCCTCCATTTTTCGTCACTCTCTTTTGCGCCATTTGATGTTGACTTTCTCTCTTTCCTCTTGTTTCTCCTCCTTGAAGCCCATGTGCGATTATCTGGCTCGGGAGGAACCCAGTTTGTCCCTCGGGGTAAGTAGTCTGGACTATATGTTACAACAAAGTAAAGACGGAGGTATGTTGTGATTGCCGGGAATAGCAGGACGTAGAAAACCACGACGATAGCAACGCCAGCGCCTACCCGGGGTTCCCGATTGTAGTGTGATTGAGGATGGATCAAATAATCAACTGTGAACATCTATGAATTAGAGGGGAAAGTCAATGGATTTCCCACGGCGCATGGATTGACCTACTGCATAGCGGCTTTGTCACAAGATAGCTAGCATAGATAATTATTGCCAATAAAATCCATGGAATAACGCGTGACACATATCGATTCGCGTCCTTTTCATCGCACAATATGAGAGGCTCACGTTTTCGCGCAGGCATAGTCAACCTCTCGACACCAAATCCATGCAGTAACCGGCTTCCTTCATCGGCTGTCCCGGCTGTTCGTCAGGAGCGACAGCTGATGTGCTGGATCGAAGAAGAGGTAGGACAAATATTATAGAAACTGACTATGAGCAGGATGCGCATCAGTCCATGGCGATAAACATGCAGCTTGGAAGTTACTGCGACAGATGGATGTCTCAGCTGTTCCTGCCCGGCCGGAAAAAGCAAGGAAGCATGAGCCGCGGTAAGGATCACGTGGCGATAAGGGCCCCATGAGGTCATCGTAAACATACCGTATTTGTTTTATCCGCAAAAAGGCATACTCCTTCGATTGTCAATTGATACTGCTGAGCGAGGACCTTAAATAAATACAACTCCAAGTTCTTCTTCACTCATTTCTCTCAGCAAGTCCTGAGGACTTGTAGACTGAGATGATAACATACAATAGAGATATAATCTGCAGGTAGAGGCAATATCGTTCTGCCCATAAGTACTAATACTTTCAGTGTCTTTTCTTGCTCCCAATGCCCAGCCGATGACTCAGACTTGATCTGCTTTTGTTCACAGATGTTGGAGTAGATCGACCGTCTCGTGCCGCGCCATCCGGCCCACGACTGGATATTCCTAGTCCAGAGTTACCGAAGCCACCTTTGGGTGCATCCGGAAGGGCCTTGTCTCTCCCACCATGCTGATCAGTCGCGGCAGCCAGAGATAACGCCCCGATTAGTGAAGGCTGTTTCAACGCAGTCCCCGTAGAGTCGTGATCGAATTGTCGCTGCGCGGCGCGCTGGTGTCGTTTGGCCTTTTCTTGGACGTTTTTGAATTTGTCAAGAAGATCCACCCACCTCACGGAGCTATCTTCGCGGGTTTTCAAGCGACTTCCTGCTGTTCTTTCATAAGAGCTGCCAGTGGCAGGTGCAGGTCTGATAAACCCGTCAGTTGAGTCATTGCAAAATTGTTTAGGTCAATGCTTACGGGCGTGGTCCTTGCAGTAGGCCGATATTGCTGACGCTATTGAGGCGGTTCTTCAAAGCGGCAAATGCCGAGCTTTGGGGAAGAAGCATCAAGACGCCATATAAGCATTTATATAAGTAAGGGTACCTGTCAGGTTCCAATAACTGCAGTCGGAGATCTGAAGAGAGTGAGTATGCATACATAACTACTGACTCTGTAAAACTCACAGGTAAACACTGGGGACTCTAAAAGCTGGACCAGTTTATCAATTTGAATCAACATATTCACAGTCATCTCTAGTTCCGCGCTGATTACAGAGAATTAGACAGGAAGCTTTTTATAATCGAAATAAATATGCTCACAATATTTGAAGAAGGTTATAAGCCTGCTCATAAGCTTGTGCAAGCAAGCAGAGAGAAAACGTGGAAACAGCGTTGTGGCACCATGACCGAAAAAGGGCGACAAACAACGTTTGTCCTTCCTAATGTTTTGTCAGCATGACGCCTCGAGCTTGTTTGAGTGGATCCAGTCATACCCTGCTATCTAGGCTCCGTAGTCGTTTCCTCAGATCAGACAGCTCAGGGGCTGTGATTAGGTTATTGTTGAGATTTTGCACCATTATGCTAGCGAACTCGATATCCTATAGGAGTCGATCAGTCAAGCAAAATGCTATAAAATGAAGGTTGACAGACCTCTTCCTTCTCTAAACAGTCAGCCAGTGTCCGGTATATACGTTCTGGACTCAAGTTCATGCACAATTGGCGGATAATTAAGTTCCCGCGGACTTCAAGAAGTTTTCTGTCGGTGGAAAAGAGCTGTAGAAGATTAATCATAAAGGACGTGAAGTAACCGTCTTCACTATTGCGCGAAATTTGAGAAAGAAGTTGAAGATCCTTGGTGACAACAACCTCGGCTGGGTCTGACAATGTCTTGAGGAGGGCAGGAAATGTGCCATCATTAAAAGCTAGAACTTTGCGAGGCGCTTTCCGATGAAGCATTATCAACCATGACAGAGCAGCCACCCTGGTGCCTTCGTTCTCGTTCAGGAATTGTAAGGTCAAAGAATTGACCGCGGCCGCATAGTCCAGATCAGATGGAGGACTAGAAGGAGCTTCACTGCCTTGATTTTCAAGAGAGTGTTTCCCACTCTGTACAGATGCTCTCCTCTCCTCTCCATCCTTTGTCGAAGCATGTGGACCTTTTGATATATTAGATGAATAACTCTCCTGGGTATCATCTGAAAGAGAAACAATGTATTCCATAAGCGAGGTGTTAACTCTTGTTGCCGCCTGTCGTACTTGATCAGATCCACTTGATATCGCCGGGAGGACCTGAATCAAAAGTGCCGGGACAAACTGGAGGATATCCTCCGGGCTGATTTCGAAAAATGCATCAATCCACCGCAATGCAGTCAGTTGCATTTCCTCCTCTGGAGACGGTTAGTTGCGACCAACCTAATTGCCTACAAGTTGGATAAACACTTACCATATGTCGTGTCCACAAAGCCTACCAAGATCTCCAGTATCTTTGGGTAATCGACCTGAGCGTCTTGCCCAGGTACCCAGTCGCCATCAACAGCGATACTCTGGTCGTCATCATCGGTAACGCCAGACACAGAATCTGCCACAGCATTGTCGCTTTCCTCCACTTCCTCACTATTACCCGTCGCGACACTGGTATTCTCACTAATAGCGGCGGCCGCAATTTCCTCCTTGCTTTTCCTGCTTTCAGATATGCCTTTCTTGATGCGCGCAATTCTTTTGATTTCTGATAGGAACCTCTCCAAAAGCCCCTGGGTAGCAACGTTCACGTCTTTGTTGGGATCACCTAGGAATTTTATCAACCCTCCTAAGAATGCCGGCAGATAACACACCAATTCTAAGTCAGGAATCGTATCGAGTAAAGTCAACCACGAAACGAGGAATGTTCGTGTAAATGGGTTGAGGACATGTATGCGTTCTTGCAGCAGCGGTATGAACATCGAAAGTGAAAACGCGGTGGGCAGCTCTACAGATGATTCCTCGATATCTCTTCCCTGTTCCAGGTCTTGTAAAGGCTTCTCTCCCAGCTGCAGCACGGAAATATACGAGGCAGCTGATTCGGCGACTATATCTTTAACTAGGCGATCAAGAAGCTCCGCGCCGTTTTTGACTGAAAGTTCAGAGTCGGAGGCAAGCTAATAGATGTTAGCATGATATATAAGACATATACTGTCTTCGTCGGCTGATCGGAAGGTCTCGCACCTTGCACAGAGCATCGAATATATCATTAAAAAAAGGCAAAATCTCTCCCTTGGCGACCTTCGCAATATTGTACATACTCTCGCAGGCATAGTATCTCACTCTTGCGTCTTGATCAGAAAAACACGCGAGGACCGGCGGGACGATTTCTCGTAAATAAGGCGCTACTCCTTCCTGTAGATAGACCATCAGCCCCGTTGGAATAGCAGCCAAACACTTATAAATATCACCTACCGATCCCAGAGCGATCGAAGCCGCAGCCAATCCAATGAGTCCTCCATTGCGAGCGTGGGGCTGGTGAACAGCGTAGGCGTAGTCATGGCACAGCTGATCTACAATCTCCTGGATCTTGTCATGCTCTCCTTTGATTGTTGCGTCACGGACGATTCTTTCGAGTCTACAATTCAACGATCCCATGGTCAGCGCTGATTGCGTAGTATTCAAAAAATGCAGAGTAAAGAAACTGGGAATCCACTCACTCCAAAGCACCTTGTTTCCTCTTGTCGTACAGCTTGTCATTCAACAAGCGCTGAACCGACTGGTCCATCTCGAACTTGGAGGTCTCGCGTTTAAGCTCGGCACAGTATGCAGACTAGGTCTCCATCGTTAGTATATTTCGAAGTTTCAGGAATATCTTCCAGCTAGAGAAGGCATAAACGGCGCGAGTGGATGCTCAATATCGCAGTTATCAAATTGGATTGTTTGGATGAGGAGCGACTGCCTGCCTGACGTGCGGGGACGCTAACTTGGAGGCTGCGGTGACGTACGTATTTTACCCGCTGGTATTGTAATATTACGATATAAAAACCAACCTATAAATGGGAAAATGTACACCTCACACTTGTATTCTAAGGAACGAACTTGCTAACGCATCAACTGCTAATAAACTGAAAGACCGCCGAGACATCTCTCTCTCCAGTTTCTTGCCTCAGTAACAAATCCTGTATCTTGCCCAAAGCTCCTTTCTCGCCATCATTGACAAAGTGGTTCCAGGTGCTCGTGTCTCCGTATAATATGGCTGGTGCTTTAATATGCTGGGTTCCATCTGGTCTGCACCGTTTGCATTTGAAAGTGTCGTGTGTATCACTACGTGTATCGGGTTTGAACTGGAACAACTCTCTAAGCGAATCTAAAGAGAAATGCCTTTCGACGTCCTCTGCAGAATCGACGACGCAAGAAGACAATGACTGTTTGTGAGACTGTCTCTGGAAAATCTTCTCTTCAATAGAGCCTGTCGCTATAAAGCGGTAGACAAAGCAGTCTTTCTTCTGGCCGTCTCGCCAAACTCGGGCCAGCGCCTGTTGGTCTGCCGCGGGGTTCCAATCTGGATCAAAAAGGACCAATCTGTTCGCTCCAATCAAGTTAATGCCACAGCCGCCGGCTTTGCTGCTCAGTAAGAATATAAACTCCTCGCCATTCGGGTCGTTAAATTTGTCTACCAGTTTTTGTCTCTTATTCACATTCATGGTGCCATCCAACCGTAAACAGCCGTACGCGCGAGCGCGGCACAGTTTTTCAAAAAGATCCAGAGTTTGTGTATAGTTGCTGATCAGAACGATTTTGTCGTTCGTATCCTGACGTATTCGTGCTAGCATGCGGTCAAGCACCATCATTTTACCAGAGTACCAAGATTTAATATCCCGATCACGGCCTCGACCCTCTGGAGGAACGTAATCATCGGGGAAGAATTGCTCGCATCCAGGTAGATCTGTAGACAAATTAAGAAGGTCGGGATGATTGCACAATTTCTTCAACAGCCCAATTGCTTTAAGTGGCTGACTCCCTTTGCCTCTTAGTAGGCTTCGAATTTCCGGGCTCTGTAAGAAGTGGTTATAGAGGTTGATTTGAAATTCGCTGAGATTGCAGAATACCACATGTTCGTATTTTATTGGTAAATATTTAGAAAGTATGTCGTTCGTTCGTCGAATGATGAATTTGTTAACGATAGCAGTCAGCTCCGCCAAGCGTTCGTCTCCTTTCTTCCGATCTTCGTCTGTTGCTGCAGCATCCCGGCCTCTCAGGATTGGGATTTCGAACTTTTTTCTAAACTCATTCTGCGTGCCCAGCAGATTTGGGTTCGCAAAATGAACAAGAGCGAAATATTCCGAGAGATCATTTTGGATTGGAGTGCCGGATAATATGACACGGCGACTGACGTTGAGACTATTGAGTTCTTTCCATGTCAAGCTTTCTTTATTCTTCAATCTGTGCCCTTCATCACACAGCAACAAGCCTATCGGCGTGTCCTTGAGATCTTCCACATTCAACCTCAGAGTCTCATATGACACTATAAGCACGGGGCGCACAATGGCACGACCTGAAGCAATAGACCATTGTTTCAACTGGCTTGATAGCTCGGCCTTGGTAGCTTTGCCATCTATAACGAATGGCGTCACGGCATCGGGGCCCAGCCATTTTACTAGAAAGTTAGTCATCTTGTCTGAAACACATATTAGATATCTTACCTAACTCATTGGCCCAATTCCGAACCAAGGTAGAAGGGCAAGCAATCACGCATTTCTGTACAGTCGTTTTTCCAGCCTCTGGTGATTGTTTAAGAAGGCTCCACATAAGAGTGATACATTGCAGCTAAGACATTAGCAATCACTTGGAGCATGCGGAAATGGAGACTCACGGTTTTACCCAGCCCCATCTCGTCTGCCATGATACATCCATTTGCATTTTCGTCAATCATCCCCGTGGTGCAGCGATAAAGAAACTAAAACAAATCTTCGTTAGTTCTAGCCTGCAGTGTTCGACTCAAGTACATACCTTGACGCCTTCAATCTGATGGGGTCGTAAAATTTTCGAAAGTCTCGGATCGATAACGACTGGGACTTTAGGGCGATCCTCGACCTTTTTCTTGATCCCCAAAATATCTGCCAGGCTTTTATGGACTAGGGGCTCATCCAATTTTGGCGGCTCTTCCTCCGGGTTGTCTGCCGCCTGTATTTTCTTCACAGGCTTGTCATCGACAGTAGGATCATAGAGAACGATTGCAAACTCCCCGCTGGGGTCATGAAGGGGTTTCACGACGAAGGTAGCACCCCGTCTCATCCCCAACGTCGGTGCAGGTCTCGCAGGGTCATATCCACCAGCGTTTTTATTAATCAAGGGCACCGAAAACCGCTGCTTGAACGCCATATCCTTGTCTTTAACCTTGAACACGCCAAACTTGTTGACATCGCGATTTGCAAGTGCGAGTCTTTCCTCGCTAGTCCATGGTCTATTGTAGTCGTCGTCAGCGGTGCCATCAGCTCCAGCATAGTCCACCTTTCGTCGTTTTCTGCTTGGTCGGTCAGATGCGATGGTAGGTCTCGCTGTGCCTGGACATTTAAAAGGCTTCGACAAGCGCTCGGCAGATTGTCCGGAGGGGCCGTGAAGTCGAACGGCCTTCTGAGGCGTTTCCTTTCCCACACTTCCCGCTGGTCGTGGACGTTGCCTGTTCATGTTAGCAGGCATCAAGGAGTACCTATATTTTGTACGAACATTTTTACAAAGCTCCAAAATGAAATGTTTTCCAACAGACCCGACACTTCCAAAACCTTCGTGGCTGCACTACACCAGTTCCAGCTCCTGCCAATTCTCAGTCAAGACGCGTCGCTGCGATGCGGCCGCGTTGTTATCTCAATGACCTGCCAGGCAATCAGGCAGCTAGCTGCAGGCGGAACGCATCTGATTGGCCGTGCAAGCCGCAGTATCCTTGGTGATTACTCAGATCCTTCCCGTTCCGGAACGCAACTGGCAGAAAACGCTTGGCATGGCGCTATGACCACGTTGAGTTCGACGCGGCATCACGTGATATTGCTTCGCCTAGATCACCCCGCCAATGATCGTAACTCAATGCTTGCTTGCTTCGAGGGTGTATGGGCAGCGTCAATGTCCTCTGACTTTTTGGCTGGGTACATCAGCGGGGCTGTCGGAATACTGATCGGTAATCCCCTAGATCTTGTGAAAGTGCGCTTGCAAGCTAGAAAGGAACCCGAGTCCTCTCGAGCCAGCGTGCAGCAAAATGCTTATTTTGAAACAAGAAAATCATTGATCAAAGGTGTGAACACATGAGGGCTACGTATCTTCTGATGTCAATGGCTAAAGGTATTAGGCGCCGCTGCCCCAATCCTGGGATATGGCGCCCTGAATGCGCTGCTCTTCGTTGCCTATAACCGGTCCCTCAAATTCCTGGACCCCTCAGTCAGTGACCCGACTAACCTCGATGGCAATGTATCGTTGATGAAAGTCTGGCTGGCTGGTGCTGCAGGCGGCATGGCTAGTTGGGTTGTTTCATCACCGACAGAGCTCATCAAATGTAGAACGCAGCTCACCAGAGACCAAAGCGTTTCTTCTTGGACGGTGTTTCGTGATATCGTGCGAACACACGGAGTCAGGGGGCTGTACTTTGGTGGCCTCATCACAAGCGTCAGGGACTCCGTGGGTTATGGGTTCTAGTAAGCTCATCATCACCATACATGACGTTTGGAATCTGTCTAACATAGTTATTCATAGTTTCTGGTCCTATGAATTGCTTAAGCGCAGCCTCTCGTCTCCCGAAGAGAGCAGACATCAAGAGGGTCTGAAGGTGCTTGTCTGCGGCGGTGTGGCCGGGATCATTACATGGGCTTCCATTTTTCCACTCGACGTGGTGAAGACCAGATTACAAGCGCAGCCTCTCGTTGCAGATAGAGAGGCGCAACGAAGACCGCTTCTGTCCGCTTCACCGTCGAGACCCAGACTGCTTAATTCGCTGGACATTGCTCGAGACGCATACCGTAGCGAGGGTCTTTCAGTCTTCTTCCGTGGACTCGGTGTTTGTAGTATACGAGCATTCGTAGTGAATGCAGCTCAAGTAAGTCGACAACTACACTTTTGCTCTACGATACTGATTGGGATACAGTGGGCTGTCTATGAATGGCTGATGAGAGAGTTCAGTAAGGCTACAGCAGAGCGTCGTTGATACATGCAAATACAACGCGTTTATAGGCAATTGAGTAGTGTTGATAGGGGTTTGGATTTTCATAGCTACAGAACACATCAACCAAAACACATGTCACAACCAGAGTCTGTCACGGATGTAAAATCCTTAGCGCCAGGTCCATTTCCATTTTCTAAACAAAAAAAAGCGAGCGTCTGAATCCGCACAATGCTACCTCGGTTGGTAAGTTTAAATTACCATGGAGCGAGCGGGCCCGTAATTATGTGTTTTGCCGTGAATCGGAAGTTGGGAAACCGGCTATTCGGGAAGCCTTCTGGCGAACATCGGACAATGCCTAACCGGCCTGTTTGAGCTAGTATTGAAGCCGTCAATTCAAAGAAAGTGAAGATTTGAGCTTCGCTGTAATCCTGTTGTTCTCTCCTGCGAAGATGGTGTCTGCGGGATTTGGGGTATTTGCGCATCTGCAGGATGAGCACCCTCTTGGCGAATGTTGAAAACTGATAAGTCTGAAAAAGCCGATCGTTTGGAATGCCATGTTTGCACTCCTTGTTTTCTGACCAATATTCTAATCTTCAGGCTCATCTGTGTCCATCAAAGTCTGCTCTCGTTTGCCGTTATCCACGCCTAGACCGACAGCCGCTTCCGCCGTTTTCTGCGTATGTGGTTCTTCTTTCAGGATTCGCAGTCTATGACAATGGTCTCTGATTAGCCACGGTTGCAATTGATGTTGCCGTGATTGATATGGGTTGGCTTGCCTTCTCTTGTGATTTTTGCCCTTACGATGGGCTACCAGATTGTGCTCGTCTTCGAACCATTTTGCGCACTCGACGCAGTAGTGTTGCCCTAAGCCCGGGAGATCCTCAGCGTCCTTGGTAGCCTTGTAGTCCTGTAGATGTTTTCTGGAGGCGAGATCCGATCGGATCTGATCGTAGTCTCTGGAAGAGTAGAAACATTAGAATAGTTCCGCAAAAAGGCTGTCAAGACGGCATGCCGTACCTCGTTCGCCGCTTCGTCTTGATCCTCCTGGTGGCGCCCATTTCGAAATTCAGGCAGACGTCAAATCCAAGACAGTCTAAGTATTATATGATACTATGATCAACGATATATCGATCGGTTCCAGCCGGACTGCTGCACAAGACTGGTGTTTGTGTCTATCAACAACAGACTGGCAGAAAAAAATTTGGAGCTCCCCGCAGGAATGCCGGCACGCTGATTGGGCGGGGACTGCGCCTAGGAAACAGCAACAATTCAGCAACAAAAACCCCGAACGGCGCTTCCGGCTAAGGTCGGATGCGGCACGGCAGGTTTCGCGCTGTATTTTATGACGTCCCGCGGCATTATTCCATCATTCCCTGTTGGCTCGCGCTTCGACGCTTGGTATGAGGATTATCTACCAGGAAACAATTAAGTTAGTTTGCTGGAGGGCGTGCACAATTGCAGCAGGCGGTAGTAGCGAGCATGTTTTATCATGGGTGGTACATGCTGTATCTACGCTCGATGTGCATACGCAGTGCTCATGTCGTTATCTGATCGATCTGCGTCAGTCTGACAACACAGAAGCATCGAGGCATGCCTATTCTTCGAGCCCGAAAGGCGTCTTTCCTCACTGCTCATGCAGTCTAAAGTAAATCATGGCAGTACGGAATACATACTCCATACAATCACAAGCGTTTCCACATGATGGCAGAGTGTATACATAAACTACACAAGTGAAGCCTTTGGTAATGCACGGCATGCCATTGGCACGCGGTCGTCCGCTAACAGCCAGCGTGGTCCACCGTAATTTACGAAGGCGGGTGTATTTTTGCCGTATTCTTACTGAATTGCCTGCAATGCCGTTGGCTGGGCGAGCGGCGCCCTGCCGGAATCGCAGCAACAGTCGCTTTACATGACCGTCCCGTACGGTAAGCACAGCATAGCCGGGTCAAGCTCCGGTTTTAGTTGTACCGTGGCCCGCCAGCGTCACCTTCCTCCTCCCTCGTAGCAACAGGCCCTTTTTTCACCTGGCTTTTTCTCTCCCTCTTATATTCCTATCTCCCACACTCTCTCCTCTCTCCCTCTATCGTCCAGATTCGGGGCTTTTCTAGGACATCCTGTGCCTTGCTCATTGAATGAGTCGCAGCTCTGTTTGTCTTGCCTAGAGATATCAAAATGATCTCCACCAGGCTCGCCCGCCTGGGTGCGGTGGTAAGTTGTTGTCCTCCTGCAGCAAGCAGTATACGGTGCGACAGCGCGTATCCAACAACCATTGGTTGGCGCTGGCTTGCTCGTGCTCTTGTCGATAACTAATACATGGATGCTGACGGATTCTCATCTCACAGGGCACCAAGTCCCGAGTTGTAAGTCGCTTTTGCGCCACCTCTGATAGTTCCCGTCTGCACGCGGATGACTGCGCACACATGCTAACAAGTCGCAACGTAGCTCCTCGGTTCTCGTGGCCTAGCCACCGTGTCCGACTCTCCCCTTGACAAGAAGGTCGAGATGACTAACATGGAAAAGGTGAGTCGGGTTGTGAAACTAGTTTGCTGCCCAGGAAGTAGTATTCCGTACTGACGTAATGCAATTTGTTAGGGAAACTACATCAACTACAAGTATGACTCCATGAGACTGCACAAGCCAGGTGGTTATAGCCGAATATTGGACACTGACTCTTTTTCGTAGGAAATACGCAGAGAACCTCGCCATCGTTCGTGGCCGCTTGAACCGACCACTGACCTACGCTGAAAAGATCATCTATTCCCACTTGGATGATCCCCATGGACAGGAGATTGAGCGTGGCAAGTCATACCTCAAGCTGCGCCCTGATCGCGTTGCTTGCCAGGATGCCACTGCTCAGATGGCTATTCTCCAGTTCATGTCGGCAGGCATGCCGTCCGTCCAGACCCCCACTACCGTGCACTGTGACCACTTGATTGAGGCCCAGCTCGGTGGTGACAAAGATTTGGCTCGTGCCAATGAGATCAACAAGGAAGTCTACAACTTCTTGTCCTCCGCCTGCGCCAAGTACAACATCGGTTTCTGGAAGCCCGGTTCCGGTATTATTCACCAGATCGTTCTGGAGAACTATGCCTTCCCCGGTGGTTTGATGATTGGTACCGATTCCCACACACCCAACGCCGGTGGTCTCGGTATCGCCGCTATCGGTGTCGGTGGTGCCGATGCTGTCGATGTCATGGCCGGTCTTCCTTGGGAATTGAAAGCCCCTAAAGTTATTGGTGTTAAGCTTACTGGTCAGATGTCTGGCTGGACTGCCCCTAAGGATATTATCCTGAAGGTCGCTGGTCTTCTCACTGTCAAGGGTGGTACAGGTGCCATCATTGAATACCACGGTCCTGGAACCGAGGCTCTTTCCTGCACTGGTATGGGTACCATTTGCAACATGGGTGCTGAAATCGGTGCTACCACTTCTCTTTTCCCCTTCAACGACCGCATGTACGACTATCTCAAGGCCACCAAGCGTCAGCAAATTGGTGACTTTGCTCGTGAATATGCTAAGGAACTCCGTGAGGACGAGGGCGCTGAATATGACCAGTTGATTGAGATCAACCTTTCTGAGCTTGAGCCCCACATCAACGGTCCTTTCACTCCTGATCTGGCTACTCCCATCTCCAAGTTCAAGGAGGCCGTCAAGGCCAACGGCTGGCCTGAGGAGATGAAGGTTGGTCTCATTGGTTCTTGCACCAACTCTTCTTACGAAGACATGTCCCGTGCTGCCTCGATCGCCCGTGATGCTCTGAACCACGGTATCAAGGCCAAGTCTCTCTTCACTGTCACTCCTGGTTCCGAGCAGATTCGTGCTACCATTGCCCGCGATGGTCAGCTCCAGACTCTTGAGGAATTCGGCGGTGTTGTCCTCGCTAATGCCTGCGGTCCTTGCATTGGACAGTGGGACCGCAAGGACGTCAAGAAGGGCGAGCCCAACTCAATTGTCTCTTCTTACAACCGTAACTTCACTGGCCGTAACGATGCTAACCCGGCTACCCACGCTTTCGTCACCTCTCCTGACCTTGTTGTGGCCATGACCATTGCCGGAACTCTCAACTTCAACCCCCTCACCGACACCCTTAAGGACAAGGATGGCAATGACTTCATGCTCGCCCCTCCTACTGGTGACGGTCTCCCTGCCAACGGATACGACCCCGGCCGTGACACCTACCAGGCTCCTCCCACCGACCGTGAATCTATCCAGGTTGATGTCGCTCCTACCAGTGACCGTCTCCAGGTCCTTGCTGGCTTCGCTCCTTGGGATGGAAAGGATGCTGAGGGCATCCCTATCTTGATCAAGACTCAGGGCAAGACTACCACTGATCACATCTCTATGGCTGGCCCATGGTTGAAGTACCGTGGTCACTTGGACAACATCTCCAACAACATGTTGATTGGTGCTATCAATGCCGAGAACGGTGAGGCCAACAAGGTCAAGAACGCCTTCACTGGCGAATATGACGCTGTTCCCGCTACTGCTCGTGACTACAAGGCTCGCGGAATCAAGTGGGTTGTTATCGGTGACTGGAACTACGGTGAGGGAAGCTCTCGTGAGCATGCTGCTCTTGAGCCTCGCCACCTTGGTGGTCTTGCCGTCATTACCCGATCTTTCGCCCGTATTGTAAGTTCATCTATTATGCTTGCTTGACACGTGCAACATTTACTAACTCGACTCTAGCACGAAACCAACTTGAAGAAGCAGGGTATGCTTCCTCTTACCTTCACTGACCCCGCTGACTACGACCGCATTCCTCCCGACGCCAAGGTCGACCTTCTCTGCACTCAGCTTGAGGTTGGCAAGCCCATCACCCTCCGTGTCCACCCTAAGGATGGAAAGTCTTTCGATGTCGAGCTCAGCCATACCTTCAACGAGTCTCAAATCGAGTGGTTCCGCGATGGTTCCGCCCTGAACACCATGTCCCGCAAGTCTGGAAGCGCTTAAATCGGGCACACCTAAACCAGGGTCTTTATTGTTTGCTTGAAAAGTTGCCCAACAATGATACCCTTTAAATCAAACAATCGATACCAATACACAAACCTGTATCCCCAGACCGCATCGAGAAGGGGGTAACAGTTGCAAGATGACTGGAAAATATACAAAATGTCAAACTGAGCTTTTTTTTATTGTCTTTGGATGGTTGGCCCATTCATTTGGTGTTCTGCATGGAGATAGCCCGTCATGTTTTATATGTCATCTCTGTTCTTATTCTTGTCGAGATTAGGTACTATAACTGTATAACGATGAATTTATTATGTTTTTTTCTAAATTCCTGAGTATGCCTTGTACAAATATCGTAGCTCCTGCTGGTGCTGGATGACATAAGCATCCGATCGTTGATGGCGCATTGCCGAGGTTCGGTGATGCAAGATCAGTTAACTATGAAGCCTGCCATCTTAGTCGGCGTCTGCTGGGTACCAAATTCTCTTCTTAATTTTTTTGCCAGGCTGTACTGTACAGGAACTTGCAGTGTGTTTGTTTGTTTTCCCTTTTCTAATTTATTGTCTCCGCAGAACGGGTTACTAACAGAGGACAAAGTGAGATCTTTTCTCGATCTACCATGGCTACTCAACTTGTGGCATTACCTGAAGTAGAGCGTCTTAGTGCATCGGTCATTAGAATCTTGGCTGGAAACCCAGGCAAAGTTGGCTGCCCCTGTTGAAATCTGGATGTGACTAAAATTGACACTGAACCCGAATTAGTTCACGTTACAAGGTGAGCTGCAAATGCGAATGCATCGAGAACTCCCTCTAACGATTGCATCAGGCACAAACACATATTTAGTCGGTCGCGGACCGCGGCGGCTCTTAATTGATACCGGCGAAGGCCTCCCCCGCTGGCCTACGTTACTGCAATCAGTCCTGCAGGATGAAAAGGCAATGGTGCACCAGGTTCTCCTGACACATTGGCACCCTGACCACGTCAAGGGGGTTCCCGACTTGCTCAAAATCTGCCCGCAAGCTACAGTACACAAACACCAGGCGGGTGATGTGGAGCAAGGGCAGACTGATATAAGCGACGGACAGGTTTTCAAGGTCGAAGGAGCTACGCTACGGTCGTTTCATACCCCGGGGCATACGGTGGATCATATGAGTTTTATTTTTCAAGAGGAGGATGCTATATTTACTGGTGATAGTAAGTCTCCGCTCGCTGAGTGATGATTACTTGTATGTTAACAACTTCAAGATGTTCTAGGGCACGGCACAGCAGTCTTTGAGGATCTGACCACGTACATAGCCAGCTTGAAGAAGATGGAAGGAGCCGTTTCAGGGCGCGCCTATCCTGGCCACGGAGCGGTAATCAGCGATGCAACCAAGAAGATTACCGAGTACATCAAGCATCGTCAGCAGAGGGAAGACGAAGTCCTCCGCGTGCTGAAATACGGCCGGTTGGATGTTGACCAATCTTCCCAGCAGCAGCAGCAACAGCAACAACAATTGTCAAGTTGGACTCCTATCCAGCTTGTGAAGGTGATCTATCGAGATGTTCCGGAGAGCCTGCATCTGCCCGCGTCACATGGAGTTGTGCAAGTGCTGAATAAGTTAGAAACGGAGGGCAAGGTGGAACAGGACGAATCGGGGCAGTGGCGGTTGAGCACGCAAAAACCTGCCTTGTAAATGGGGGCTAGTCTTGTCAGTAGCACCGGAAATATACCAGTATTGCCAATATAATGTTATTATTAAAATGGAAAAAAATAATATAGCAATTATTGCTATACAGTGCTCGTAGTAAGAGGGGGGACTTGGGGAGTGTGCGGGTAATAAGGTCTCCACCGCAGTTACTTCATTGCTTTTTGCCCCTCCACTCCCCCAAACTCTCCCTTGGCAACGTCTCTCTCCTCTCGACTGCCTCTTCCATCCCCCTCAATGAAGTCGCTATTGAGGATATCCCCAATTCTTCACCTGGCATCGCCATCGCCATCGCCATTTCTGGGCTATCCTGATACTGCGCTCGCGTGGTAGTGAGACAGCTGGGCCGGCTTGCTTGCGTCGTTCCCCGGTGAACAAACACAGACGTCATCTACTCTGCTCCTTGGTGAGGTGAGGGCACATTCTCGATACCTCTCGCTCGGTAAGTGGCTTTTTCATGTCTACATTTTGTCGTCCTTTCGGTCTGCATAGGTTTCTTCACTGCTCCCTCTTGCGTGCATTTCGTTGCTACACTCTCATTCAATGCGGCCCAGTTTCACCCGACGCATTCCTTGATTTGGATGTATTCCTCTGTTCATAGCCAAGACTCCCAACCGTTGCGGACATATCCTGATAACTTGGTTCTCGATGGTACGCTAACGGTGGCACTGGCTGTGAAGTGATTCGAAGTATTTCATTCCACGCCAATTTCTAGAAGCTTCGTGTCCCTTGCTAGTCGTCCGTCGGCATCTCACGATTCGACCGAACAGCTCAACATTGAACAAGCATCCATCACAGAAATAAAAAGAAAGGGAGGGATAAGCCGAGTATACATAAACTGCAAGATGCGTGCTACAGAGAACCATCAGGGCGAGGACTCGAGATTGCTCCTCGTTTCCAATCGTTTGCCCATCACGATTAAACGCTCCGATGACGGAAAGTATGACTTCTCCATGTCATCCGGAGGTCTTGTCAGTGGTTTGAGTGGTCTTACCAAATCGACTACCTTCCGCTGGTATGGATGGCCTGGTTTAGAAGTCCCAGAAGAGGAAGTCCCTGTCGTCCAGAAGCGTCTCAAGGATGAATACGGAGCTATTCCGGTCATGATTGACGACGACCTTGCCGATCGACATTATAATGGCTTCTCGAGTAAGCTTCAAGTCTTTTTTTTTTATTTGCCTATTTTGTTTTTAGTACTGACGTGTCAGACTCCATTCTCTGGCCACTATTCCACTACCATCCCGGTGAAATCACCTTTGACGAGTACGCATGGGAGGCATACAAAAAGGCAAATCGTCTGTTTGCGCAAGCCGTCGCCAAGGACATTCAAGATGGTGATCTAGTCTGGGTCCACGATTACCACTTAATGTTGCTACCGGAGATGCTACGAGAGGAGATTGGAGATTCGAAAAAGAATGTCAAAATCGGTTTTTTCCTGCACACACCATTCCCCAGCAGTGAGATTTATCGAATTTTGCCGGTGCGAAATGAACTTTTGCTGGGTGTCTTGCATTGCGATTTGATTGGATTTCATACCTACGACTACACGAGGCACTTTTTGAGTAGCTGCTCGCGGCTTCTGTAAGTTGGTTTTCTTTGTTGCAAGGTATGATGTATGACCTGTCTAATTTTTTGTTACCAGCGGCTTGACGACGACCCCAAACGGAATTGAGTTTCAAGGCAAGGTCGTCTCTACCGGGGCTTTCCCCATTGGCATTGATCCGGACAAGTTCAAAGAGGGCCTTAAGAAAGAAAAAGTGCAAAAACGGATTGAGATGTTGGAGCAGAAGTTCCAGGGCGTAAAGCTCATGGTTGGAGTGGACCGACTTGATTACATCAAGGGCGTTCCACAAAAGCTACATGCTCTGGAGGTGTTTCTCAGTGACCATCCAGAGTGGGTTGGAAAAGTGGTCCTCGTCCAGGTCGCTGTTCCCAGTCGGCAGGATGTAGAGGAATATCAGAACTTGCGAGCGGTTGTCAATGAACTTGTTGGCCGGATCAACGGCAAATTTGGTATGCAGCCTGAATTATGGTCTGTTTAATGACGACAGCATTTGACTAACTAATCATTGCCAGGCACTGTTGAATTCATGCCTATTCACTTCTTGCACAAGTCAGTGAACTTCGACGAGCTTATTGCCTTGTACGCCGTCTCAGACGCTTGCATCGTCTCTTCTACCCGCGACGGCATGAATCTAGTGGCCTACGAATACATTGCTACCCAGCAAAAGCGTCACGGCGTCCTTGTCCTTTCTGAATTTGCCGGAGCAGCTCAGTCGCTGAACGGCAGTATCATCGTCAACCCATGGAACACAGAAGAGCTAGCCGGTGCCTTTCAAGAGGCCGTTACCATGAGCGAAGAACAAAAGGCACTCAATTTCTCCAAACTCGATAAATATGTCTCTAAATACACCAGTGCTTTTTGGGGCCAATCATTTGTCGGGGAATTAAAACGTATCTCGGCGCAATCAAAACAGAAAGTCTCCCTGCGCAAAGCCTCGGTTCTTATCCCTGGCACATCCGCGCCAGTGGTTAATGGCGATGGACAGACTTCAGACGTTGTAGTCGCTGTCTCGGAGGAGGATGAGGAGGAGGAGGCAGGAGACGAAGCGGGCAAAGCTTGATTGTTACTTTTCGTCTTTTGCAAGAGAAAAAATTACCCGGTAGAAGAAATAACAATGCAGAAGAATCGGGGGTCATGGCGTATGGAATGGCATTTTTCATTGGTTATTAAATTTTTCTTTGGAAACACGAAGATTCCGTGCTTGACAGGCAAGAAATTCATAGGCACGCATACACGACTAGATTATCAGATCCATCTACCATCTATCCAACCTGTCGACTCATCAATTTATCGATTTGAGTGTGGATATGCCTGTGTTCAGGGATATATGGATTTTCATATACAGAGTTTCCGATGATAGATTCCAAAGTAGAGATAAGTACACTAGTTGATAGAAAAGAGTAAACTTTTACCCCGACAGAGGTGTCAATAATATGCTTTTTTTTCTTTTCCAATTAGGTCTCGCGTCTGTCGGAGAGGGGATTGAATGTACAGAGAATCCCATTTCTTTACTGTTCTTAATTATGTGTACTACGCAGTAGCAGGAAAGATCTTGATTGGCTTCTGGTCATGCATTGCGACGCAAGATTCAGCCTATTGGTTGTCCCTGCCTAGTGGCCACAGAAGCCAACCAACGAACAACTTCCAACACATCTTTACTATACAAAGTCGACAATAATTGTGGATACGCACGTGCTGGACCAGCTCTTCAAAAGTCATTGAATTACTACCTCAGCATCTGGACATCAGCATCATACTATACAAACGTCAGGTTCCTTGGCATGGCTTCTCAAAAGCCCTCCATTGTTATAGCCCAAGGATCTTTCATGACTCCTTCTTTCTACGATGCGCTCCGTTCTGGCCTGCAGGATGCCGGGTACCCCGTGGTCCACCCAGCGTTACCTAGCTGCTCGAACGCGGACGAGGACGACTTTCCAAGTCGCACTCTGACCGATGACGCACTCAGCATAACCAACGAAATCGAGCATCTAGTTGGTGAGGGGAGAACCGTGGTAGTTTTCATGCATTCATACGGCGGACTTACCGGAAATCAAGCCATACCCGAACGCCTCAGCTACACCAGTCGACAGGCGGCGGGTGAAAAGGGTGGTGTCCTCCATCTGTTTCTCTGCGCGGCGTTCGTTCTGCAAAAGGGGCAGACGGTGCTGGGTGCGTTTGGGGAATCACCCAACAACGACGTCAAGGCAAGTATTTCTTTTTGTAGCTGGATAAAAGGCTTCAGCTAATGTATTGTCCAGCCCGACGGCCGGTTTAGCATCAAAAATGGAGCGAGTATATTGTTCAACGATCTTCCAGATGCTGCCGCAGCGTTGTGGGAGTCTCGCCTGGTCCCGCAGTCGTACAAAGTGCAGACCACGCCCATCACCTGCACGGCGTACGAGTACATCCCGTCGACGTATCTGATATGCGAGAATGACCAGGCGGCACCGGCGCAGTTCCAGGAGATGTTCGCACAGATGGCCAAGTCGGAAGTGAAGCGCTGCAGTGCGGGACACTCGGCGATGCTGAGCCAGCCGCAATTGCTGGTCGAGCGCATTGCAGAGGCAGCTGACAAGGCCGTTCAGGGAAGGTGAGAGAATGGTTCTTATAAATCTTAGTTTCTAGAATGTACCTTTGGATGTCGAGTCTGGTCACTGTGTTGGAAGGACAAGGGTGACGCAGCCCGAAAACCCGATATAGGCCCCTTTGACTAGATTAAGAAAGCTCTAAGGATACTACATAAACTGATTTATATTTCATTTCTGGTTATCTGATAAAGTAAACGACTTTGACTAGCTTTAAGCTATGTGTTAGGATTCGTAGGCTCGAAAGCAAAACAGGGTTAACAACACAAGTCAATTCATGACTAGACTAATTCTGACGGAGTATATTGACATTGGATAACGCTTAGGCTTATAAACCTTGGTGGAAATAGCCGTGTTAAACGGGTTATCTAAATCGTCACGTATGTTGTATAATCTTAGGTTGGCGCTCAGATCTTGTCATTCAATTCGACTCAATTGTCACGGTCTGACAACTGTTACTGGCATGCGTCACCGGATATGAGGAGAGCATTTCCTATCGATATATTGACGGCTAGGATAGCGCACATTGCCTGAACAAATATCATTGATAAAACGACCAGTGATAAGTCTAGCGATACAGTTATTGCTGCTTTAGCTCCCTGTAGGCTGTTTTGATCCAGTTCCCAAACTCTACCGTCAGGTGCTTCCGGTGTAATTCAAGGACCTTCTCTCCACAGCTCGCGGGAAAATAAACGCAAAGGATAGCGTCGAATCCCTCTTTTTCCGGATTCTCGCGGAATTGATGCAGAACTTTGCCGACCCGAAAGCCATCGAGCAATCCAAATTCTCCGGCCATGAAGACTGGGTAGCTGGTGTCTCTGTCTGGATTGGTGTCGGCCGGTTGGTAGACATCGGGGAGCACGAAGTAAGATATCTCCTCGCCCATGGTCTCGACAACATGGTTGTTTTTGTTATCAGCGGTAGGGGAAATGATAAAATGCTCAGGATGTCCAGCAAGAATTTTGGGCTCTTGATCTCTTATACCATGGAACCAGCCCAGCATGTCTTTCATGGAGATGCCTGTAACAGAGATCGTCACTTTTGCTGGTTTCCAGTTCCCCCTTGGACTCTGCCACAACTTTCTTCCAGTATGCGTCCGCCTTTTCAATATCGGCGCACAGCAAGTTACGTAGACCATCCCGGCCCAGCCGAGCTTTGAGGAGTTCCAAGCTACGCCTTGCGAAATCGAGCTCGAAATCGTCAATGGTACCAGCGGTTTTGGCACCCTGGAATTGTAAGTTGAACTGTGTTGATGTCATGCTGAACTGCAAAAAGGGCGCCTTTGCGGTAATGATAAAATTCAACTTGATTCACGGTTGCAGCACGGATTGAGATAGGTAGAAGTTGTGTCGCGGAAACAATGGACGGTGGGATATGTATAGCCTATGCCTCTGCTCCGCACCCCGTCGGAATATCCCCGCGCTGATGATACTACGTATCACCTTCGGCTCCACCGTCGGGGTCACATCGGTATTGACTAAACTAGTTCATGATTTATCGTAGCTGGCGAGGTAAACTCTCGGCAGGCATTGCATCTGTTCTAGGAGGTCACTCGAATATGCCTGAGTGAACGCACGGTGCACCTACGCCTTTCAGAACTGCCCCGGGCTGAGCTACATAACTCATTTCATCCAAGAAAATGATTCACACTTCGCCTTTGATCTTGGAAATGGCCGGGGATGGGTACTGAGTATAAGAATCCTGTTCAGCCCACGTTCGAGAGCCTGGAAGAACGATACAGGGGGCAGTCTCGATTTCATTGACTGGAAACGCCAAAAAGACCCTATTAAAGCTACTATCAGTCGCGAAATGATTGAACCCTTTTTACTACTTCAGATAGGTACGTGATAGTTCAATTTGAACATGCGAAGATCTTTTTACTTCTCCAGCACTGCTCCAAACAGCTTGCATCGGAGACCATCAGAACCTGGCAGGGGTAAAAGCAGAGCTCTCCAATTGAGGAATACATAGTATAGTATAGACCAGCTTCTCTCCGCTGACCTTATTACTACTAGGAATATCAACTCCAGTTAATACATTCTTCAGCCCTCTACCCAATCTGAGCCTTGGAGCTTTAAGTCGACCTTGCTGTAATGTTGGTCCCACGATCGTGATCCTCCTTTACCCACTCAAGATCATCCCGGGTAAGTTATTCTGCCTCTCGAAGACTGGCTTCTTGACCGGATCACCAGTATCAGTATCCTAGTCTCCGCAATCGGCTTCAGAAGTAATAGCAGGGTTTGCGCCGCTGATGCGGAGCCGAGCTTCTTCGCTTGTCAAGCAAACATTGCGGGGAACCCCGCAATCCGGCGCAGAACCGATCTAATGTTTTCGTTATCCATAAATCTGAAAACATTTCCTGCAGCGTTGAAGCTGAACGAACGCCTTTCCATATCGATCCGTTCCTCATGCCCTTAGACTCCGAGGTGCCCTATATAGCTCTGCTATCACAGCGGCCATTTCGATTACTACTGTCATGCCGCGAATGGGAAATCTAGCTCGGTGCATGCCTGGGAAAAGCTTGGACTGGTATTATCACGAATTGTCTTGATATCCACGCAGATATGACGCAAGAGTGTGCACCATTTTTGCAAAGCGTCACTCGCTGCGTAAAGGTTGGTCAAAATACCGTCACTTTGCAGCCCGATCTCACTACCTACGTAGGCCTTTAGTCTCAGGAGGACATACGAGGGTTCGGATGAGCAATATATTATACGCACGCAAGATTGACAGGGGAGGGCTGAAATGTTTGAAGGGAGACAATGTGCTGGAAGAACGGCGTCTCTGTTAGATTTGATGCAAACAACGCCAACCAATGCATCCGTGCGGAGGCGGCTGCCAAGGCCTGTGCAAACAGGCTAAACATGTTTGCTCTGTTTGTGTGTTTGTTTGCTGCTTGAACAAACCCATCTACAATTGATATGCCTCGTATGCACCAGATGCACCAGATGCAAACTTGTCTTTGCTGCCATCGCTATAATACAGAAGCCATAATGTCTGTCGGGAAGGGCTATATAAGTCCTGCTCCTGGCATGCATCGTCTTGCTTGCACAATGCATACAACGATCTAACTCACCGCATTCATCCTGTACCTTTAACATCACCTTCGAAATAGCATACCATTATCATCCTCACAATGTCAGCTGGAATTGTACCAGGCGTAACCTTTGGAGCCAAGTTTGCACGTTTCAGTATCCTGCAGACTCCTTATAAGACAGTCGACGGACATGCCATCCGCGCAGACATCATCATTCCAAAGTCTCTCCCCACAGGCAGAAAAGCACCAGTAATCGCCCGGTTCCACGGCGGAGGCCTGGTAGGCTCATTGCACCCTAATCCTACGTAAGAGGTACATTGACTTACGTATCCATTGCAGGTTCGCGGGGACTCCGTCTACGCAGACTGGTTCCCTCTGTGGCTCTTGGATGTTGCGGAGACATACGGCGCAGTCATCTTTTCAGCAAACTACCGATTTCTCCCTGAAGTTACCGGCACTGAAATCCTAGACGATGTCGATGACTTCTGGGATTGGATCCATTCGGAAACGCCGGGAAAACTCCTGAGAGAACAACGGCACGAAGAAACCGCAGCCCCCATAGAACTCGACTTGGACCGGCTTATCACCGCCGGTGACTCGGCTGGTGGACTGTTGAGCGTATATCTCACTCTCTCCCACCCGGATAAGATCCGCGCGGGAACAGCGGCATATCCCTCCCTGTCTTGGGATATTCCTCCTCTGCTACCGCCCAAGAGAAGTGAGAATGTCCCTCCCGAATCGATAATTGACGAATACCTGGCAAACCTCAAGCCCGGCTATGTCGAGTCGTCAGACCTAGACCTCCGCCGTGTACAGCTGTCGATGACCATCACCGCGTACCAAAGAGGATACGGATTCTTTATCCGCGGCGCCTCCGAGCTACCGCCTCATCGCCGACAGCGCCTGTATCAGCTTTCCAGGCTAGACAACCCCGGTGCTAAGCTGCCTCCAGGCGGTTTGGTGATTATTCACGGCACAGACGACACAGCAGTGCTGCCGGCAGCTAGCCAGCGGTTTGTAAAGCAAGCGAGAGAGCGTCTGGAGGGTAGGCAGGGCGCTGATAAGATTGTGCTGGCTCTGCGACCTGGTCCCCATGGCTTCGATGTGGATGTGTCCTTGAAAGAGAGGTGGCTGGCTGACGCGCTCAAGGGGGCTATAGACGCATGGCTGCAATAGGCGCGAAGTTTTCATGTCTAGAGACAAAGTCATTGAAATATTTCCAGTGTTTTGTTTTATGCTTCTGTATAGACTATTGATATTTGTATCGTCTGACTAATTTTCCTTTGTTCGTTTCTCAGCAGACAGAACGCATATGAATGAATGCTAATTGTGGAGACTCATGGTTTAACCACTTTTTGAACAATTTGTCCCCTTAGTAGTGAGTTTTCAGATTTTCGATGGGTTAAGTCCTGTCTATGCCTCTAGATCTCCTGTTAGAACCAAAATAATGACGAACACTGGGTCCGCTACTGAAATCCATGAATCTCAAAGCTAGAGCTGAGTGTATATTGTCAACAGAGTCGTACGCAGCCTTTACTGTAATACAATGAATAGGGAAGCATATCTACTGTAAGAGATTGTTACAGGATGCAAACGAGTAAATTAAATCTTGGCTAACGTCCCCTTCTGTACACCTCGGAGAACACGCCGTTGCGTCAATTTTCAAATGTCCCCGGGAAGATTGAGTAGTTACCCCGAAATTGATGCGAAGGCAGAATAAACTGATGCCACTGTACAATCTCATTTTTCTTCTAATTATCTAAGCGCATCTAATTTATTATTACCACCAGGTGCAGACTCACAGATACCAGACTTCCAACATGGCATACAAAGTAAATGGCGAAGGCAAGCTGCACGGCAGGGTTGCCATAGTCACTGGTTCATCCTCTGGTATGGGCAGAGCGATTGCATTGCAACTGGCCCAAGAAGGATCGTATGTAGTGTGCTCAGACTTGCAGCCCGAAGCATCTCCGAACGGATTTGAAGACGATAAGCACATTCCGACCAACCGGTCATCACAAACAATGGAGGGAAGAGCATATTCTGCAAATGCGACGTTAGCAAAACGGACGAGATAGTAGCTCTGGTTACTCGCGCTGTTCAGGTATGATCTTGTATAGTTGTATACAGAGATACGAGTTGCTAACGAAGTATAGGAGTACGGCAAACTAAACATTCTCGTGAATAACGCCGGTCTTTGGCTTCCACTGCGAGACTTTGTCGACGAGACAGATGAGCAATGGGATCGTATGTTTGCAATCAATGGGAAAGCCGTGGCGACATCAATGCGTCTAGCCATTAAACAATTTCTCACACAACCAGTTGATGAATCTGGGTCTCGCGGTCGTATAGTAAATATTTCGTCTTCGGCAGGAATCACTGCCATTCGGCGCGAATCCACCTACGCAGCTAGCAAAGCGGCGGTGTCAATGCTCACACGTAATGTGGCACTAGACCATGCAAAGGATTCGATCAATATCAATGCCGTATGTCCCGGTGTCGTTCGTACAGCTATGGCGAGCACGAATTTCCGCGACCCGGCTATTATTTCAGAGATGAAGAAGGGAACACCGTGGCCACGGCTCGGCGAGCCAGCTGATATTGCCAAGGTCGTGGTTTTTTTGTGTTCAGATGATGCCCAGTGGGTGACAGGTCAAAATTGGGCTGTTGATGGGGGATTTACCGTTGGAATTCCTCTTTAATAAGTCCACGAAAGGTTGCCTGCACAGCGACCTGGCTATTAAATTTAGAATTAAGCACGATTGGTGTTATACACTTTTTTATTCAACATACACTTCTTAGAGTTGGTATGCATGCTTAGAACCCGAGATGGCTATCATATTGTAAGGAAAGAAATCTAGTGAGGAACGCAACGAGAAGTCAGTGAACTAAGATTATGCGTTCAGGCGCGATGTATTTGATTTGTTGACTACGCATTTACGTAGTTTGAACATCATTCATCCTTTCAACACAGCTCAGAGCGATATATTGGGTCGGAATTTGATAGCAAACCAACGTTTGATATCAACTATACTGAAACTCGCAGTGTTCGGTCTTAAGCATGTTCAATCTCAGTGGCTACTTGTTGCCTCTTGCTGTCATCGGCCATGTTAGAGATTTCCACCTCGACATTCTCACCGAACAAATGATTCACTTCTTCCAGGGTCAACCCTTTGGTCTGAATTATAATATTAGCAACACTTTTTCATAAACTCTCATCATGCGAGCACCACACATACCTCGGGGAAAAAGAAGTAGGCTATCGGGAAGAAGAAGCAATTGCAAGCAATAAACACAATGTCAAACTTCCAACCAATATGATCGAGAGCTATAGGAGCGGTTTGACTAAACGTCAAAGCGATAGCATTGGTGAAGAAAAGAGACAATGCGAATCCGTTTGCGCGGATCTTTGTCGGTAGCACTTCGGCTGCGTAAGTATATGGAGATGATGCATATGTTGCCCCAAAAAAGTAAATATACACCATGACGAAGCCTACTCCTGCTTTACCCCAGCCTGAGAACAAACAAAGTACAAAACTTTAGCCATCGTTAATCTCATCTTGAATGGTGAACACTCACTTGCTAACCCGGTTTTGGCATACTCTGCTGAACATGCGGCAAAGAAAGCGAGCCAAACGGAGAGTATAACCAGTCCTGTGAGGAACAGTTTCCGTCGACCAACACGATCAATGAGAAGCAAGTTAGTAGTGCCGCCACAAGTGTTACATATGCCAAAAACACCTGACATTAACAGTGTCTCTCTGGTGGAGAAACCGAGGCCTTTATACAAAACCGCCTGATGCGCATCACTGTTGTTAGTGACGAGAAAGAGGAAGAAAAAGGAGAATGCTCAGTTTCCTAACCTGGTAAACCTGTATCGTCTGCGCTCCGTTGGTTTGTACAGATGTCAACGCAGCAGCAGCTACTGCAAGTCGACGTAGTTCTTTTCTGTTGGTAAACATGTGTGTCCACGAGCTTGTTTCTTTTTCCCTTTGTTCTACTGCCAGCTGTGCTGATATTTGTAAATACTCTCTCTCCCAAAAATCGGAATCCGAGTGATCATCATGCAACTTTCTCAGAACTGCCTGCGCTTCGTCATGGCGGCCCTTTGAAATAACTGAAAAGGGGTCAGTCTTGGCAAGTAAATTGGAGCTGCAACGACGTACGCCAACGAGGAGAGAATGGGATGTAGAGGCATCCGATGATGAGACAGATGGCAGGAACACATTGAAGTGCAATGGGAAATCTCCTAGCAGTCCAACAGATCTTAGATATTTAGACATCAAGAAATAAGGATCCAAGCAACTATACCATGAGAATTCCAGACTGCTCGAGAAATTACAACCATAACCAACCCAAGACGCAAGCGTACCGGCAATATTCAGAGAGACAATCTGGAACCCAACCATAGTTCCTCGAAGGTGCGGAGGAGCAATCTCTGCCTGATACACATTCACTGTTGTCAACATGACACCAGAGGCCATTCCAGCAATCACACGTCCCGCAAGGAACATGCCAATGTTTGTCGCTGCAGTTTGCAGGATTGCTCCGAGTAGGCCAATACAACCTCCAATTTGGATGGTACGCTTGCGCCCAAACCTGTCAGCTAGCATACTCACAAAGAAGAGACCGACTATTAGTCCTGCGTAATAGATTGATCCGATGGCTCTATGGATTGGGTTCAATAAACTCGTCTCTTTTCCATCTGGTGAAGAGCAACTTACCCGAGAATCGTTGCTGATGGATTGAAATAATCGAGGAAACCTTCTTGAGCGAATCTAATTCCGAACAAGAAACATACATTACTTCTTACGTTTCTCCAGGGGAGTATAGATACTTACGTAGACGCTATAACCGCCGCATCATATCCATACAGGACACTGCCAAACCCGGCAATGATGGCGCATACCCAGTTGTAAAGGAGACCCATGTTGTTTGCGGAGCTGTTCAAAAACCATCAAATTGTGATAAAACCTGGATCACTGGAGGAGCTAGGATTATGTCCATTACAACTCGCGGAGCAACGTACATATCTATGTAAAATTTAAACCAATTGACCTTCTTCGAGGAAACGTGCACCAGACTTTTGCTGCCTAGAGTCATGCCGAAATTGAGCCATATTAATTAGGTTCCTCCTGTTTAACTCGGGAGCAGTCGTCGTCCTGCTTTAAATACCAAGCCTCATATGGATTTGGTAGTCCTATCACAAACTAATTATACCTTTACAATAATTTTTACGTATACACCGGTTGCAGATACCTTGGTTTGCTAGGATTATATCAAAATGACTGGAAATGCCGTAGCCAGACAGGATCATACCAGGGACGATGGAACATTGCAAATAGATCACAACTCCTGAAGTATCAAGCCAAAATACACAATGAAATCACTGCTAAGTACGCGAACTACGATAGCTGGGTATTCTCCCAAGTCTTCAACTGTTTTCATCTCATTCACTAGTATCAGTATCTGGGGTAATCTGCCCGAAATTGCAGCGAGGCACCACCTGTTCCGGTAACCCCGGACTCAGTGTACCCCGCCCCACGAAGTCTGATGTGTATTGGGTCGTTGGCGGCATGTGAGATGGCCTTGATAGCTGATTCCACATGCTGACAGGCCAAGGGGTAGTTAATCTGATCATCCGGGGATACTATCTGTGAAAGTGACGTGAAACGAATATACGAGCTTCTGTCTTGTGCCGTGGCAGTTATCTGAGGCATCCTGGGAGGCAGGAGTGCCCAAATATGAGCATTACAATACGACGACTAATGAATTGTTCTCAGAGAAGCTTTTATATGCACATGCCTCAGAGACCGACTTATGTGCATGGATGGTAGCTTTGCTGGATCCTGTGCTGTCGCTGCCGATTATTTATTTCGCAGAGCGCCAGAAAGGGCGTATCAAGTCAGTTGCAATCGACAACACCCAACAACGAATACTCGTATTCATCACGCCATATAAATGCGTGATGAGTTTCATGTGAATGAATCCTAGTTATCGAGATTCATGCTTAAATCACTTTCTGACCAGATTTGTCCCGTTAGTAGTGAATTTCCAGTTATTTCGCTGAGGTAAGCCCTACTTATGCCTCTGGATGTCCTGTCAGGAGCCGAATTATCGATACATCCTGAGTCCACTACTGGTCTCAAAGCTAGAGATGAGTGTATATTGTCAATAGATCCGTTGTGGCAGAGTTCGGTTCAGCAATCCACGATACTTCCTTGCTCGTCGAACAGTGCCCCTCGACTGGTCTTCTCATTTAATATGCCTCTCGAGCAATGCCTTAGTTACCGACGCAGCTGTTGCGGCTGCGAAGTCTTTCCAAAAATTGTTTTTGTGACTGTCGGCATAGTCGCACGCAGCCTTCACTATAATACTGGGAACCTCATCCCAGACTCCTGCGCCTTCCATCTCGAATGCAATAATGTGATGTTCTTTTGCAATTCTGTCTCGTATTTTACCGCACTTTAGCACTGTATCTCCAGAACCTATCCGTCCAACGAATATTGAAGGTTCTTGGGCTTTCTCTGAGTGGCCGTCCTCCTCCAGTTTTCGTTTCGATTCAAGTTTCTTTCGTTGAACCAGATGCTGGTAATCACATCCAGCATCATTGCACATGAGGTCCTGAGATGCTTGGCAAGTGTTGCGGTTTTTAAACTGACTCGTTGTGCACGGGGATTGAGGGGGGTGATTATGAATATACCCTGACTTAAAAAGTCGGTCTTCTCCGGCTCCTGGGTAGAGATATCTGGCACCGCTGGGTGTCTGAGCAGCCTTGTACTGAATTTGCCGAAGGTTGTCGGATGCCGATTTTTTAAGTTGACTGTGTGCAAGATTGGTCTCAATTATTTCAAGTATTTTGCGTGTGCTCTTTGGCGGTCGACCAAGAGTATCTTCGACTCTATCGTACACTTTGAATTCATCAGGATACCGTCTGCCAAGGTCGTACTGCACAACGCATTTGCTGATGACTACATCGCCGAGTAAAAGCTCCTCATTTCTGGTAGGGAAAGGTACGCCCGCGCAGATGCCGGAGACAAGAACAACTCTGAGATTTCGAAAGCTCGACCTAAGGCTGGCGGATGTGCTCGCAGCGGCCACTTTCCCCTTGCCTGAAAGCACTAAAACAACATTTACCTTGCCAATGCGGCCAGTAATGTATTGGTTTAGGTCTCCATTAGCTTGCCCATAATTGTCACGCTTTTCGTCCCAGAACTCATCGAAAAGTAAAGTAACGGCGTTATACTCGAGCGGTAATGCACATACAATTGCAAATTCAAAGTCGTCACGGGACCTGGGACGAGTAAAGTCTGAAGCTGCATCTGGTGGTGATAACGGCATCGTGAAGAAGTTCTTAGATAGTGAAAGCTCGGACATAGAGTCTTGCCTCTTCCGCTTCGGAATTTGGGGATTTACTGTGAGCTCCAGATTTTTCACGATCTCCTCGTAGATGGCCTTCCTCAAGATTTGGCCAGGTAGATAAGTGGCTTTTTCGTCATGGCTTGGTTTTGGTAGGGCCCTATGCAAATAGAGACAACCTTCCACTGCTTTGATAAAATGACTATTTCCCTCCATGCCAGCTGTATTCACGAAATCACACATCTCGGCCCATTTATTCAGATTTTCTCTGTTATTAGAATGGATATCTATTGGTATCCTTTCCCCACTTTCTATCTCCAGCAGGAGCTTTGCGAATGAAAGCAATATTGGATTTCCTGGTCTGACTGTCTTTAGCACGTCTGCTGCTTTGGGACTTGCGACATGATGGTTAAGCCGGATATACAGCTTTCGGTCATTTGTATCAGAGCCCGCAGAGCGTATGAAGTCTATAGTTTCCAGTTGCCATCTGGAGGCAGCCAAGTCGGCCTCTCCGTCAAAAAAGTCCATGAGACATTGTGCAAGGCCAAGGGCCAGCACTGCCTTATCACAAGAGCTGATTTTTGCATTGATTGTCCCTTCCAGATAATCCCGATGAGTTATTCTTGAGAAAAGCTTCTGATCCAAAAGTTGGCTGAGTGATTCGACCACAAAGTTTCCGGGTGAGGAAGGTTTTGGCGAGAAGTGGTCCGAGATATCAAACGGTCCGTCCTCATCAAGGGACAAATAGAGCTTCCTTTTCTGTTCCATCGCTTGCTGTATCGCAGCGCATAAACTGTGTCTTCTGGAAAGCTTTTCTCTAAAGATTGATCAGACATGATCTTGGATATCAACTAGATAATCTTACTGGAATGGGCCACACTGTGTCTCCTGCCAAAGGTCTCCACCCAGGCCAGAAGAAACAAACATATCCGAGACACGTTGACCCTCTTCAGATTGATTCTCATCCGGCACCTTCAGCTTTATTTCGTGCACTTCTTTACAGCTGTGTTGTTTGAATTCCTTAAACATAGCGTCTATAACGGCACTAGCATAGTTTTGGCGCTGTCTGAACTTTGTATCTGTTTCCACTTCTGAGGAAACCCCAGCCCGATTGAACGCAACAAATCGAGGGCTCGCATAAGATCGTGTATCTGTGACAAACTTCACTAGGATTTTTTTCCAGTGAGATAATGTTTCAATCGCAAGCCTCCCGGGCTCTTCATGTGGCAATGTAAAGAGCTTTATGCCGGGGCCGTCTATCAAATGAAATTGGCCTGAAGAGTTATCTATGAAGTTTAACAAAGCGCTGAGGCGCGGAAAATTGATAGCTATACGGTTGGCATGGAAATATGTGTCGTGAACGCCAAGTGGCCCAGTCGATTCGTGGCCATCTGGCTTTCTCCAGTTTTCAATGAGATCTTTATTGACCATGCTTTCCAGCGCATTTAATAGGGAAAGCGCCTTTTGATCCATCGCATCAAATTCATGCTCGGGAAGATCTTTGACTGTGTACGCTGTCGTCAAGACGTATCGTAGATCCGTTTCGAGAAAGGCGGCATCATTCTGCAACTTATGAGGGCGGCTATCGTCGAAAAGGTCGTTCTTGAACAAAACCAGCTTGCCGTTAAAGTGTGATTGAAGGGCACGGAGAGTATTCCATGCTGCTGATTCCGTTGTCAACATCGCGAGGGCGGTTGTTTTACTATCTTGCCGTTGTTCAGGCGCCCGATATAGCTGTCACATCAGGCTCTGGATCTGAAGTGGGGAATGAGGGAACGAGGCGGAGGTGGAGGCTGCGCGGCCCGCTATTCAACACGATCCAGATCAGCCTTGTCCGCAGTAGACCTTCATTTCAACACCCGCTCAGTGATCTCTTACTGGTGGTACGATTCTAGAAGAGATACTACGGTCCGTAAACAGATGCAACACTACAGCTCGCATCAGAACGAAGTTTAGGCTCACGTATTGCCCAGCGAGAGAGGCAGGGCAGCCTATTTCTGCCGGACGTCATTTGAGGTAGGAAGGATCGTCAGCTAATATAAAGTCCATTCGGTTGCAATAAGCTTACATGAGCCTCTTCACACCAGCGGTCGAGAGGCTATGCAGTTCAAATGAAAAAAGTGTCGTTGTGACATTAGAATCACTTGGCCATTTTGCCGCCCATTTCGGTGCCATGGAACCTGATGAACCAATATCTGAGCTTGCGGGCGAATGTGTGGCGTTATTTGGCAAACAGGCCGCAAAGCTCTATGAATATGATGAGCAAGATGGAGCTAAATTAATTCTGGAACTGAACCACCGCTTCAAGGCCTGGACAGCATTGCTCGGTGTTTTCGCAAACTCGGACGTGTGCCTGGATCGCAAGCTCCGAAACCAGGCTGACATGGAAGATCAGTTGCTTCGTTTGCTGAACATTATACAGAGGAACTTGAATAACTGTATAGATTCTATTTCTCAAGCCAAAGGATCCCGAGCTGACTCCTGACCTAGTATTCGAGTCGGATCAATCTTCCGGCGATAGGGATGGCGACTCCATTGATGGTACTCGGCTGGCCTCACCCTATCCTCAACTGAGCAAATCAAGCCTTGAAGCTATTTCCGAAGCTGTCGATCGTTTAAGCATTCTCGGAACTACTATCCAACGACCATCGTTAGTCAGCCAGGCAACTTATGCCGCCAACTCTTTTCAATATGTGGCGTATCTATCCCTCTTGCAGCTCTACGGTGATGCAAGCCGGACTCTGCTCGAACAACTTGCACAATCAATGACGGAAACGTATGCCCGGGTTCTTCATAGGAAACCCGGCCAAGCCCGACATCGTGCTTATCGACCACGAGTCCAGATATCAGATCCTCTATACCCAATACTGAAAAAAGCGTCTGTAGATGTCATTGAGATGATGTACTTCTCATTTAGAAACAATCCATTGTTTATTTCAAGCAATCTGATAGACTATCCACGACCAGCTAACGGAAGTCTAATCTGCGATTGGTGCTCCAAATCTATTCCAGCGGACATAATACGAGCAGAATCTTGGTTGAAAGAGGATTGTTGGCGGTAAGAGGCTTGCAATTTTCTGGATTTTTCTTGAAATGGAAATGGAAATTTGTTCATTCTAATGTCTCAAGTCTGGCACAGGCAACATGTGGATAGAGACAATGAGCCTTACGTCTGTCTCTCTGAAAAGTGCTCTGGGCCGTTACGCAAGTTCGCAACTTCGGGGGAATGGTTCTATCATATGCTTAACGTTCATGGTCGGAACTGGCCCCAGGAAGTCCATGCCCCTTCATCTTGGGCTTGCCCTCTTTGTACCGAGGAGGATAAGACCTTTTCGGAGCCGAATGATTTCACGATGCATTTTGGCCAAGCCCACCGAGATCTTTTTTCAGACTCTCAGGTCGAGGCTATAACACAACAAAGTCGCGTACAGATCTCTCGTCCACAACATCTTTGTCCACTGTGCTGTCTTCCTATCAAAGGCCAAAAGTACGACCGGTCAAAACCAAATGAGGATAGTAACAACAGAATGCTGAAACTAAATTTGCCCGAAGACTCATCCTCAAGCAGCATTTCCGGTCTGGAAATAATTGGAAGCCATGTGGCAGAGCACCTACAGAGTATCATGCTCCTCACACTACGGTTGATATCCGTGAATGATGTCGACGATGAATTAATTTTCAATAAAAGAATAGTTGATTGGGTAATAGAGAAAAGGGACTCATCCATGAAATCCTCTTGGACCGGCTCAGGCAAAGCAAGTCTCGGCGAGGATGAGGAAGAGGAAGTAGGAAAACTTCGGGATGACGATAACCTCTTTGGCGAAACTTCTCAACAATACGTGTTAGACAATGTCTTGGCACGAAATGAAGAGTCTGAACGTCCACGGCACTCGTTTGCTACCGGGCACTATGGAAGCGCGGCTGGTACGTCTCACATATATCAAAATTCATTAATGAATGTATCTGGGTATAGTCAGAGCCATGGCAGATATGAAGCATTGATCTCGACAGACCCGACAACTATATGGTTTCCCGACAAGTACATTGTAATGAGCCAAGAACATACAAATAAGTGGGACAATGTGGCCAGCTTGCCACATGGAAGCAATTCACCAGAACAGTCTGTGGACGATATTCGGGTAGACACGTGTATGAGATGCGCCGCATTGGATGAAACGGTAAGCCATAATATTCCGTTCCCAAGACTCTTATCCAGATTTGCTAATCGAATATAGTGTTCACGCAAGACACCTTGCAGTAGCTGTGCTCATAATGAAGGACGCAAATGGGGTGGTTGTGTGCGTTCTTTCAAAGATTTGGTTGGCATATTCAGACCAGGTGAGATCTATTGAAAGTGTTCTAGTGTTTCCTGTCCATTGATCTAAAACAAAATAGAAATACTAGCTACCCAACTGCAACCACAAGCTATAACTCAATTCATGATCGATAATACTAAATACAAAACTCGGGGCCTCAGTTTTGCTTTACCATTATATTTCGGGTTTGGAGGGAATTTTTACGGCTTCATAGGTGCTGAATTTGACGCAATCACCGTGGAAGGTCAATACTGGAATGCTATTGACGACACTGATAAGCACACTGAATCGTCTATACGTGAACATAGTATCCAAGTATATCCAACCAACACTTCCCTGCCTGGCATTACGGACTTATTATATCAGTGGTTGAAAGATACGCTCACGGATAATCCTCAGAGGAGTATGAGAGATTGGATGAACCTCTGTTTCCGTGGAGATGACGTTAAATGGATACGCCAGCTTCTTGATGTGTCGCGGAGTGCATATGAGGAACACCGGACCGGAAGAGTGCCCAATCGTTATCTCACTCATTATTCCAATCATTATCACCATAACACGACTCATGATACTTTCCTAGACATTATGTCTTATGCACATGCCTCAGAGATTACATTATATGCATGGATGGTAGCTTTGCTGGGGACTATGCTGTCGCTGCCGATCACTATTCCACAGAGCGCAAGGAAGGGCGTATTAAGTCAGTTGCAATGGGCAACGCCCAACCATGGATCATATTCATCACGCCCTATAAATAAATGCGTGAAGAGTTTGCTTTTTGATGTCTATATGCGTCTTATTGAAAAAGTAATGTCTTTTATGAGTGATTTTCAAAAGATGCCACTTTTTGAGATCTCACAAGGCCTTCTACAGCATGTGCATTTAATTACCATTCTGATTGTGGTCATAACTTGGCAGCTACAGACATCTCTTATGGACAACTATCGATTGACTGCTAAAGAGGACCCAACCCTGTTGGAGAAGACATTGGATCACATTAAAGAGGTGGAGACGGCATTCAAGAACACTGTCTTATATGTTCAACAAAAAACTCAAGATTGGATCGACGAGAATACTCTTCAACCTGGAGACATTACCGATAAGGAAATCTCAATCTTTGTTCCCAGGAAATTTCTTCTTATCGTATATGAACATAGAAAAGGTTTGCTAAAAAAATCCTGATATTCCTTGCAAGAAAGAGTTAACTAAATCACATAATACAGAAATTGCTCGTCACCAGGAAGCTGAATTTGAGGATTCAATGGATCCAAATATTGAATATCGTCTTCTAAATATGCAACGCATGTTTGCCTTTTATATCGGTACCATCGTTACCTAACAAAAATCGCGGGTCCACAAGAGAAGAAAACTTACGCGAGAAACATCTATTTGACTGAGTCTATTGATTGGATATGCGTCTTTTTCAGTTACGGACAGCTGAGCCTAATCATTTAGAAGAGCGGGATGCTATGTTTCGTCTGTATCAAAATTGCATAAGTAGTTCTAGAACCCCATATGTAGCACGTCCATCATCAAAACAATTTTTCAAGGCTGATATTACCTAACTTTACATCAATGAAGTCAAAGTAATACTAATAATAGAGTCAGATTATCCTTCAAAAACGTGGTTGGCGTCGTACCTTACGTAACCTCGAAACGCTCATTCCGAGCCCATAACAGAAACGATCCGAAATTTCCGAAGCAAATACCACGCGGATAGTAATTTGACATACAAGCATGAATATATACATCATTTGAGAGGCAGGAATGTGTCCATGTTCGAGAGGCTCTGCAGAGAATACCTCGAAAGTACTCCGTAAGCACAGTAGATTAAGGGTTACGCCGCGAACCCGAATGGACCCGGTCAAGAGCGGGAGATGAGAAAAAAAACCAACGCAAAAAGCCACCAAGGTACCTAGGACTCCACCTTACGCGTTACTCCTGGGAAATTTTTTATTCTTCCACTATGGCAATAGCAAATCATCGCTGAGGGCTCGGGATGCCGATGCCGGGAATATGGAAACGCTCGTAAATATCGACAAGCCTGGCTAAGCTTTATGGTCCGTTATCTGATCAACTTAATCTGATCTGATATGGATGTGTATATATGTACTACGTCTTCCTTATCAGATCTCTTCTCCCGCCAAATACTTATTTACTGCCACTGCCAGCGAGCCAACTAGGCATGGCATTCGCAGTCCCAGAAAAGGCCGTTGTCCGGCAGAAAATTCACCTGCGCGACTTTAATGTTACGCTGATTTGCTCCGTTGCTCTGCTTTTCTTTTCGGCTTTTAGTTACGGCTTCAGTGACCAGTCCTTTGCCTCAACGCAAGCCACCACTGCCTTTAAGAAGCAATTCGGAGACTATAAGGCCAAGACGGGGAAATATGCCCTGCCGGCTCTGTATCTGAGTCTGTTGAACAGTTTGAAGGCGGGCACTCAGCTTTTTGGTACGTCGCAGAATTGATCAGTGATGCAGACGCTATACGTGCTCAATGTAACTAACAATCACAGGTGTCATTGTCGGGAACTGGATCAGCAAACACTATGGCCGACGGTGGTGCATCTTCGTCATGAGCATATATGCTCTTGGAAGCACTTCGGTCATCATTTCCGGCACGAACCGCGCGCAAATGCTCACGGGACGAAGCATTCAGTGTATGATTGTGGCAGAGCCTAGTCCCAGCCTGATTAAAAATGTCTGACCTATATAGATATCTATTTGGGAATGCAGCTAGCGGTCATCCCAACCTTCTTGGCTGAGATTTCTCCGGCGCATCTGCGCGGTGGTACCGGAGCGTTGTACTGGCTGAGTATCAAGGTTGGTAGCCACGATAATCACTCGCCGTGTCGTTGCGTATCATCAGACTAATTCCTACTAGTGTGGTGGACTGCTCGTTACTGGCATTGTTAGAGCTACCTCGACGGATAAAGGTAATATCGCCTGGCGACTGCCGATAGGATTGATATTGATATTCCCTGCCGTCGTGATATGCCTGGTGTGGTTTATTCCCGAGGTTTGTTTCTCTGCATACCTATCTAGGCGAACTAGGCATCGACTAACAGACGACTCTCAGTCGCCTCGCTGGCTGCTACTCGGTGGCCACCATGACGATGCTTTGGCATCGCTTACCCGACTTCGCCAAACACGAGCTGAAAAACGCAACAAGTCCCCTGCATCCAATGAGATCCTTGCAGAGTTCTCAGACCTCTCCGAAGCAGTCGAAGACATCAAAGCCGCTCAACGACAGCGGGAGGGATCACGAATCCGCCAATTTTTCTCCATCTTCAATCGCGACAACCTACATCGTACACTAATCGTTGTTTTCCTGCTCTTCTTCCAGCAATCTACCGGTCAATCATTTGCCTCTCAGTATGGCACTCTTTTTGTCGAAGCACTCAATAGCATCAACGCCTTTAGCGTGACTCTCGGCACTAACGCCATTGACATTGGCGGCATTCTCTGCTGCATTTTCCTCGCCGACCGCTTGGGTCGGAAACCTGTTCTCATCATCTCGGCCTTTCTTCAAACTGCCGCATTGCTCACCATGGGTGGTCTCGGCACCGCAGACCCGTCGACTACCTCCGATTCCAGCTCCATCAAAGCCGGCATCGTCGCCATGCTGCTCCTCTATTCATTCGGCTGGTCGTTTGGATACGCACCGTTGGCATATGTGGTTGCAGCCGAGTTGCCTTCTCCTTACCTGCGCGAATACACGCTGAATGTGGGGTATACTGTCAAACTGATCATGGAGTTTGTCGTGTCCTTTACTTACCCGTACCTCGAGGATTCCGACAAGGCTAATCTGGGCGGTAAGCTTGGGTTTATCTACGGCGCTGTGGCGTTTCTGGCGCTGCTATTCAGCATTTTCTTTGTGCCTGAGACCAAAAATATGGAGCTCGAGGACATGGATGCGGTGTTTGGGACGGCTGCTGAGCAACAACATGAGTCTGCGTCTGATGAAGAAGAGATTCATGAGACAGCTGCAGTCCCAGTGGTGGAATCGATCAGACTGGAGGCGGTTCCCAAGTAGCTTGAAGCCATGTTTAGAGTAGATATCGGGATTGGAGTTAACTGCTGAAATACCACAAGTCTGAGTCTCTGCAAATTATTGTAAATGCTATTTTCGAAGAAATGAATGTATTGCATCAGTAAAAGCCTGCCACGAATGGGTGTGGTGCAGTAATAATTATGATGTTGTTGTAGAGCGATGATAGTGCGTGGACAAACAATGCAAACACCCGAAGAGAAATGCTTTCCGCCAAATTCTAAGGTTGACCATTAACCTCGCATGTTATCAGACTGCTTCAATTGCAGCACCCACGACGCAGGCGAGCGGAGAAGAGTACTCTAAAGAAAAACCTCTTCCATCTGCTTACCTCGCCATACGAATTTCCGAACAGTCGGTGCTACCATCCGCCGCTGTGTCTTTGACGCCGATTGATCATCGAGCCCTTCGTTACAACATTTGATCCTCGAGCTTTACGGTCCAGAGGAATATAAGTGGGATTAAATAGAGAGAAGGATAAGAAGATAAAATGATGCCCAGCAGCCTCTTCCGCAGCACGATGCTGCTTTCATCCACTGCAAGGGCAGCGACACAGTCCCTCAGCGCGAAACAAATTTATCCCTCCATCTCAAAACGCACAATCTCTAGCACACGATCATTCTTATCCACCGACCAGAGCCAGGAAACATCCTCAGCACAAACACCATCTTCATTCTCATCAGCCACAGCGAGTGAAATTCGGCTCGAAGGTCAACAAAACGCAACGACCGCCACAAGCATCAATGCCGCACCTCCCTCCCTCCGCCAATACCCCTACACCATCAAAACCGGCACCGTGACATCGGTCGGCCTGATGGACAAGACAGTGCGCGTCGCCTACCGCCACCGCGAGTGGGATCGCAATATCCGCAAATACTACCCCAAAACAACAACCTACCTCGTCTCTGACCCTCGCAACTCGCTTCGAGAGGGCGACGTGATCGAGTTCTCGTCTGGAGCGCCCCGATCGCGCCGCGTTAGACACGTCGTGGAGCGCATCATTGCGCCGTTTGGCGCCGAAATCGCCGATCGACCGGCCGTTCTGAGCCGAGAGGAGCGAGAGGCGGAGAAAATGCAGAAGAGGGTCGAGAAACTAGCCAGGAAGGCCAGCAGGGTGGCCGAGGCTGCTTCGGCTGCTGAGGAGGATGTGGAGGCTGCTACGAGACGGTACTTGCAGAGCAAGGACCATATTGGCAGGATCCGGTCGTTGGTTCTCGAGAGAACTGCTGCAGCGGCTTCGACGTGATTGTCTCGTTTTGCTTCACTATGTCTAGAACTGCATTTTCCCCGTTAGGCATATGCATATGCATGTGCATGTGCTCGTTGAGCTGTATTATCTATTACTCTATATCATGTCCGCCGAGACATAATGCAAATTGTACATTAGCTATTTTCATTTCTAGATATAAGCATTCAAAAACAACGTATTTAAACTAACGCCACTTCATTCCATTCTATATCCCATATCATACATGCATTCGCTCATAAACATAACATATCTATTCAATCCCAACAACCTTGAAACTCCTAGGCAAGGACTCCGCCTAACGAATCAGTCTGAATATGTCTCGCTGCATTGATTATTGCTAGGCGATAACTTATGTATACATTTACTATACTAGTATGCTGATCCTGTACACATGTATACATGCATACATGCATGCAATCAACCTCCTCTCTCCCCATACTCCTTCGCCCAGTCCTCATACCGCTTCAGCCCTTCCTTGCCCACGCTCGGCCTGATGGTGTACAGACTAGCTTCGAAATCCTCAAAGCGGATCGGCCGGATCTGGTCCATTGGCGTGTGCAGCAGGGCTTCGCCAAGGTTGCGTAACGGGCCCATGGCGGCGTCTTTGGCGAGCGCGGTGATATCGGAGCCTGAGAAGCCTATATGGGTGGTTAGTTGGTACAGATATAGATATAGATAAGAGCAGAAAGAGCTTACCCTCGGTGACCCTGACGAGAACTTCGATATCCTCCTGTGACATTTCATGCGTTTGGTGACTGAGCAATCTGCGCAATTGCTGTTCGCGCACATGATCTTCTGGCAACGGAATATACTGTCGCCGTACGAATCGCCGGCGCGCCGCCTCATCAATATCCCACGGCAAATTCGTCGCTGCCAACACCAGCACACGGCTCGGATCACCACCGCCATCTTTCTTCTCCTGTAATTGATCGCGACCTGCCGCTGCGCGCTGCAAATCCGACCACTGGATCAGGAACTCCGTCTTTGACCGACGCGATGCTTCATGCTCCGTTCCAGACGATCGCGTTGATAGCAAGGAATCAATCTCATCTACAAAGATGATCGACGGCGCCAAAGCTTTGGCCAGCCCAAACAAGGCCCGCACAAGCTTCTCGCTTTCGCCATGCCATTTCGATGTCAGTGTAGACGCCGAGACAGAGAAGAAGGTCGACTTCGACTCCGTCGCCACCGCCCTCGCGAGCATAGTTTTCCCCGTACCTGGTGGTCCAAACAGTAGCATCCCCCTAGCAGGTTCTCGCAGACCCATGAACAAGTCAGGGCGTAGGAAGGGGTATACTACAGCCTCCTTCAGCGCTTTCTTGGCCGTTTCGAGACCCGCGACATCATCCCAATGGACCTCGTCGCCTCGGACAACTACGTCGTTCAGAATCTGTCGTGCTGCGTTGACGTCAATGCCCTTGGGTAGTTTCTTCATGATATCTCGTAGATTCCGGTCTTCCTCCGGTTCAGAGTGGCTTTCATGGCTAGAGTCTTGGTCGCTTGATGGCGGTGTAACTCTCGGTTTACGCTTTGGCGGTATGGGTGGCTTGCTCTTCCGTACAGAGGTAGAAGTGCCGTCAAAACTTGTGTCTGACTTTCGTGGACGGATCGGTTCGTCGCCGCTCACTGACGAGACAGACGCTCGATTTCCTGCAGCGCTTAGCGTGCGCGGCGTAGATTGGGATTTGGGGATTGTTCGTTTCACAGGCTGGTCTGAGCTTTCTGCTGTAGATGATGATACTGTAGGTGTATGCGTGGCTGAGGAGGATCTGTTGAGTGGCGGTGTCCTGGTGTTTCTTTCAACAGGTGTGGGGTTTGAGAGGTATTCTTTGCGGTAAACAGGGTACTTTGGGGGAGGGAGCGGCTTGACTGGTTTTGATGCGGGTGGCCTGTTGGGCATTTGGTCATTCGCCGTCGTATGTAAACTCGAAGCTGCCGCCGCCGCGGCAGTGTCTAATTGCGATGAGGATGACTGGTGTTGATCCGGATATTGAGGTTCTCGCCAGCTTGAACTCGGGATATAATCAGACGATGAAGGAACAGGTTTCTTCCGGATTGATTCTTCACTACGTCGTCCATATTTTGTCTCGTTGTCTTTCCGTGGCTCAGAATCACTAGAGATATTATGAGTAGGATGGTTGGACGAGCTGCTACCATCCGTAGCGGGCGCCGATGTATGACTTCTAATCGCGCCCCAGGCTAGACCGGCAGCCTTCGACGCAGCTGGACGTGATCGACTAGAAGAAGACTTGTATTTCGGCCTTTTCGAGTCCTTTTGTCGAAGTGTCGTGAGCATGATCTTTCTCCTCTCGGGACTGGAGCCGCGGGACGACGTCTTTGTAAGCGGGGAGGCAGGAGCAGACGGCGCTGGCGCCGGCGAAAGAGACAATTTATTCGGAGACGGCGAATGCCTGATATCTCTGTTGCTCTGTTTGCGCTCCAGAGACATGGGAGGGGGCGTCACTGCCACGCCTGGCGACACCGCAGCCGCCGGTCTCACAGGCAGAGAGGGTGGTTTCGACAAGTCCGTGTAGTCGACCGCTGGAATGGTGCCATCGCCAATCCAGCCAGAGGGCTTGCTGCTACTGTTTCCATGTCCGTTCACCGGCCGCTTGCCCTTTTCCAACTTCAGTGGCTTCGAGCTTCCCGTCTGCTTGGCAGATTCCTTGTCGTCGTTGCTCGCGTTCGCACCACTGCCCTCCTCCGTGCCACCGGCTTCTTTCCTGCTTTCCTGCAATGCCTCTAACAGATCCACCCGTTCCTTGCACTGCAGCTCGAGCTGTCGCAGAGACTCCTGCAGCGCCTTCTCCGTCTCGGTTTTGGGGGCGTAGTTGGGAGGTACGCGATACGCATTGTGGTAGTAGATGGTTTCAAGGGCGGAACGCCACGAGCGAAGGGCTTCGGCTTCGTTATTCTATAGGAAAAAGTCAGTATAACTTCATATCAGACATGAAGTCGTGCGTACCTGTCCTTCGAAATACACCGCCGTCGAGCACATCAGGTAGCACTCATCGTACGTCTTCTGCATAGAAGACGAAGGCTTTGAGCGCATCATCTAGAAAAAAGCTGCGGACCTGGGCTCGCCATAGGCTTGCCGGTCGATTGGGCGCAGCGGCGATTGTCCGATCTTTGTATAAATGCGCCGCGTGTCGTTTTCTTGTCGGAACTCCACAGGGATTTTATCAGTGGAGGAGGGGTGGCCGGTTTGGAGGGGGTTTCGAGGGATGAAAGAATTGCAAGGTGCCAGTTCCTAGCACCATGGAAGGTCAAGTGGTAAATCCAAGACGAGCAATTGAAATCGCTATCTTCTCTTTTCGGCGACAGTGGCTGAGCTGGGACAGTTTCCTGAAGAAGACAGTGAGAAGTCAATGATGGGCCCGCCTGGGTTCTCGCGTGACGTCGTTGGTTGTGCTAGCCTTGCCCAAAGACGGCGGCGCCTATCCCTGCGCCGCAACGAGAACGTCTCAGGCAGCGAGATTGTCTATGTACTGGTGAATCGATAAGATGATCTGAGAATCTGATACTGAAAGATAGGTAGTAAATATTAATCGGTGGATGTTCGTATATTGGCAATTCTGGCATTGGATGTAATCGGAAACGTAACATGGTGGTAAATACGCATTAAGTACAGTGTATTCGCACTGAAAGCACGGTATCTGATAGTGACGTAGTGAAACGGCGATACAATACGAGAAATTACTGTATCTTGAAATTGCCGCAAATCCCATATATACGAGACAAAAATTTCTAGTTGTTCACTCAAGATTCCAAAAGGGAAAAAAAAGGTTTTAGCTTCTCTGCGACATATCTATGATTACATGTAAAGACAAACACAAACATTGATCATGACCGTGACCATGGCCAGGAACACAACACCGAGCTGAGATGACAACCACATATGAAGAGAGGCAAAGCCAAACCAAGCCAGGCGATTAGATAAATAGTAAAAATGGAGGGAAATATGAAAAACCGCCTTTACCTCTTTTGTTTTTCTTCTGATCAAACCGTTGAAACGCCGGGGGACAACAGAAAACAAATCACTCAACACAAGTCCGGCGGAACCAAAAGGTAACAGGAAAACACGGAGAACAGACTTCATGCTAATGAAGACACGCCGAGACAAATGATTCCATGTTGAAAGGTGGGAAGATGGAAAATAAATCGGAGGCTCCTTTGGTAGAAAACAATATGCCGAGAACTCCCTCACAATTCTTTTATAAATAATAAAAAAAAGACGGACAACAATATACATCGCTGGAATGGAAATGTTGAGAATGCGAGAGATCGATCACAGCCAAATAAACAACCTGCGGGGCTCCCAAAGGTGGATAAATAATGGTAGTCCTTCCTCTTGCTTCTTTCGTGTTTGAACACTGCATGGCCGAGTCTGTTAGGAGAGTAGAATGGTTCGTTCGGGGTCAGAGAGAGGGCAGAATGATAAAATCATTGTAATTGTCCAGTTCGATGCGCAATGTCATGTACGTGCGATATCAGTAGGACGGGGTTGTTGTTGATGTTGTTGCTTTAGTTGTCGGACATTTGGTTCTTGAAATAAGCTTTGGCCATTTCATAAGACGTCCTATAATTTCGTCAGTTGCTGTCTCGATGCATGTCAATGGCTGGAAAGAGACTTACCAGCAAATTGCAGTGCTGGGCATGGTCGAGATAATGCGAGGTCGCAGTCCACGCAGGAACCCGGCCCATCCAAACTGACGCTTAATGATGGCAGCGGCATTGAACAAGCCGCGAGCAGTGCGCACTTCGTTGTCTGTAGCCAAGCCTCGTGTTTGCAAAAGCGTCTTTATCACGTCGAGCGGCGTCGTGATTGCAGCCGCCACGGCACCAGCCAGGCCACCTGCAATACAATGCGTGAAGGGGTCGTACTCATTTTTCGGGTTCATGACCTTGGATATCGACTCGTAGGCCACAAACTGAGTGGCCGTGAACGGAACGGTCATGCTGAGGGTAGTCGGGTAGGAGACGTAGAAGGCTTGAAGGCCCTCCGTTTTATAGACCGATCGCGCACACTGCGCAAGTGTCTTGTGCACGGAGCCATGGACCTGCATGCGCTGTTTGATCACTGTTTCCGGTCAGCACTAGATAGTGTTAATTCTTTGATGTCCGACATACCATCGAATGGATTCATGAGGGCGTCGCTCGCAATAGTTGCACATGCTCCGCTCAGAGCTAGAAAAGTCAGCCTCGTCTGGTTTAATGGATTTTTTTTATAGTAAAAACCATACCAGCAGCAACCGGGTGATGCCCCTCCTCGTTTCCTCCCGCCAGCTCCTTAACAGCTTCATATGTTCCAAAATAGACGGCGTGGGCAGGACCAGCACCCACAATCACACTCGACACACCCTTCCACAGCGTCCTCCAGCCTTCGATTCGGTAGATGGTAGACACGGCGTTTGTGATGCCCGTATATAGCCCGCCGGAAGTTGGATGTAAAACTTGCATTCGCGTCTAGGGACAGTCTAGTGAGTTTTCTGTAGTCTTCCTTTTCCAAGTATGTGACAACGTACCTTTAATAGATCGACTGGGTACATGACCGAGTGCTCCTGTTGAACCACATAAAATCAGCATCCGAACTGCACTGCACTAGACATGAAAAGGAAAAAGACATACCGCAATCCCCGCGAAAGCACCGGCTAACATATTGTGGCCCAAGCCATAGTTCGAAGGAAGAGCTTCATACCTGTTGTTCGGGTGGTCAGCATTTCTTCTTCTTCTTCTTTTTTTTTTTTTTTTTTTCTTGCTCCATCTATCGGCAACAAAACTGGCACTGCCAGGGACGTCATAATGCTCTACACATCACCCTCAAGCAAATACCAGCAGTAATTCAACGCAAGCAAGAGCAGTCAACATACTCATATTCCTGTCCTGGAATGTGTTCCGCCATTCGAGCTGCGAATAGCTCTGCAGGCGCAGCCGGAGCCGCAAGCTGACTCCGGGGGGAGGGTGTTTTGGCTAGACGTGGATGAGTTCAAGGACGAGCACGATGGCAATGCAATGACGGAAGCAATGAACTGTCGAAGTCGCAGGCAATGTATCCAAAAAGCGATTGAGTGCAGCGGGCGAAGAGCAGAGAGACGAGCGACGTGGTGAAGGCGATGGGCTGTTTCTGTGGCGGGATGGAATAATTTAATCGGTGGTTAATATTTTCGCTGGCTGAGCTTGGTTGGTCCCAACGCGGCCGACGGTCTCCGGCTTGTTTTTGCTGCACCGGCCGAGCTCCTTTGCTGCAGTAAGCGCACAGGACCGCAGATTTTTTTTTTTTTTTTTTTTTTTGGCTCTGGCTGTTCGTGTATGAAAGGCACGTATTCTTGGAGAGAAGAAGACAAGGAATGCAGTTTTACTATCTGATATATAAGCACAAGAAAAGGACCACGGCCAGATGCTGGCAGGTGACTACTATGTTGGCCGGTAAATAATGTTAGTATGCTCCACCAGTAGCTTTTCCGTATTAATATATACACGCACAGAAACCTTTATATCCACGTCTCTTTAACTACTTTTAGCTTAAATTGTACAATTCGGGCTTAGTTTCAAAAAGTTGCATAGTAATATTATGTAAGCAGTGCGTGGCTATTAACATATGTGGTCTTGTATATTTCCACAGAGTTTTTTGACCCACCATACTAACGTTACTTACCTACTCTACCGTAGTAATTCGTCCTTTGCTGCTGCGAATTCTTATCTGATCCTACGCCGCGGCCCAGACTGCCAAACCAGGCACCTAACGCCGTGCTACTTACATAGTACTGCTCAGTCTGTGTTGCAGCCAGTAGACTCGTCAATGCGTAGTTATTCTATGGTATTCCCAGGCTGGCGGTCTACAGATCAAATAAAGCAAGCCCGATGCCTCCGGAGTGCGACCGGAACCTCCGCAGTGGCCGTCTCGCGATCTCAAAATCTACACTCCTGCTGGATACAGACTAGGCTGGCGAACACTAAGCTCGGCAGTCCCCAGTGAGTCCTTGCTTAGCAGAGAGTCTGCCGCGGCATCGCCTTCCATTGGCCGCTCTCTTTTGGCTGACTGTTTCCTCCGATTCCGGAGCCAGTCCCCAGTCTCACTACTCGGGGTCGCTCCCGCAGTCCGCGGCATTGGCAGGATGGCATGGCAGATACGAGACATAGATTGATGGCTTTGGGTTTTGGATATATTTCCAGCAAAATGACTTAGAGAACAGACTAATTGCTAGTCATCTACCAGGACTAGATGAGTATCCACATGATGAATATGTGAAAAAAAAAAAAAGAAACAGACACATAAATGCTAGGAAGTAATTTAAACTCGCTGTCGATAATTTGATGGCTGCGTACAATCGTAGATAGATAAAGTCGTCAAAAGCATGCAAAACGCGAATATCACACTTCGACGTTGAATTTCCATTCTTCTGTTCCAGAGTCAGTTCAAGTTTACTCATCTCGGCAAGAAGTAAAAGAAAAAAATAACTCACGTTGTTTCAGGTTCTCCGCGGTGTCGCTTAACAAAATTACCCGTCGCTTATTGCAGTACGCCGTCTTGTCGAGAATGTCGACTTTGAGCTCCGCCAGCTCGGCGATCGGCTTCTCGAACATCTCGCTCAGACTCTCAACCGCCATCTCCAGGTCCTTTTGGTTGTCCTCAAAGATTTCTGTCAGGTTGTTTCGCGCGAGGTAGTATGCAAACGCATACGTCCATTTGAGTGTCTGGCGGCACTGCTGGAGGGCCTGGGACGCCGTGTCCAGGAACTGCACTTCAATCCAAGACATGCCCGACTGCGACTGGAGGCTGGTCATCTTCTTCTCGGTCTTGATGTACAAGTCCTTGTCTAGTTTGGCCGACTGTTCGTGGTTTGCGTATCGGTTGTAATAATGCAGATACCGCTCCAGCGAAGCGCGGGACCGCGCTTGCGCATCGCGAGCTTCAGAGCCGGACTTCTCTGTGTAGCGGTTGCAATTATACCAGCTGGTCCCATGCTCAGACCACAGCCCCATGCACATCCAGCAGAACTCGTATTTGCATTTGCGGCAGGTCATATGGTTGCATCCGCCGTTCTTCTCGATAGTCGACAGGCACTTGGGGCATTCCTTTGTGTTAGCGGATATCCAATTTGCCGTCTCGGAGTCGTCCTCGCATTTCTTCAACCACATCTTGACAAGCGAACAGGGCGGCGGCTGGTGGTCGTTGAGCCCGCATCCGAAGCAGAAGCCATGCTTGCATGCGCAATGCACTGTAGGCACAATCTTGTTCAAATCTCTAGCTTTGACTCCGCAGTCTATCGCAAACTCGCAGTTAGGGGCTGGACACCATTTCAGGTTGTCCTTGTCGTCGACATATGTTCGTGTGAGTAACGTTTTATATCTGACACAGATTAGCGTATATTACAAAAAAAGAGCAGGGAAAAACATACCTATCCTTTAGATCATCAGTCACGAGTAGATTCAGCGTCTTCGAATCCACAATCCGGTGGCAATGATCTTGAGGACACTGGATTCTAGCCGCTTCACCTTCCTCCTTGATCTTCTGCGAAAGATAATGCCTAAAACAGTCGACGCAGAACCGGTGCCCGCATCGCATCGCGTATGATTCTAAATCGTCATCGTCCTCGCAGCAGATCGAGCACACAAACCCCGGCACAACCTCTGTCCTAGGATTCGACTCAAAGCTCTGTCCAAGCCCGGCATCTTCCAATAACTCTTCTGGCCGATCCATGTACGATTCTATGAGTTTTTCCCTATTCCAGCGCGCATATCGCAGCAAAATCCCGGCCGACTCGGGGGGTAACCCAAGAATGGAGGAGACTTCGTTGATCTGAAAATTTTGTTCGCGGTCGATGTCGGCGGGACTGAGGACTTTGTAATCCACCTCGTATGGCTTCTTTGTCTTTTGTACAAGATCTTTGTCATAGGAGAATCCATTGTCGAACTCGTCGCCAAAGTCTGTTGATAACAGTCAGCACTACGTCGTATTCTGTATAATGATTTACCAACCTTCCCCTAAACTCTCATCATCGCTATCCTGCGTATCCAAAAAGTCTTCCTCTCGACTGGAGACATCGGTCATGAAGTCATCGTCCGAATCCATGCTCCGCGTCGTAGGCGTGGGTGAGACTATGCTCGCGCCACCGTTCTTGCCAAGCGAGAGAAGGGATTCCTTGCAATTCACCTCTTCTGTCGCTTGTTTGGCAGCAGCAGCAGCAGCAGTTACAACCTGAGACGTCTGAGCGACACCCCGTTCCAGCGGTAGTGTCTTGACGAGTTTTGGGGCGTTCACCGGTCCAGTGGATGAGATGTAAAGGTAGTCGTCTTCGTTGTCTCCAGCACTGGCCGCCTCCTCGACTACCTTTCTTTTCCTTGTGTTGGGAGGCGTGGTGAAGGTATTTATTGGTAACTGAGGGGTGGATAAATCGGGGAGACCGCAGGGGCGAGAAGCCGAGAAAAACCCAAGTCACGGGTTCAGGTCAGACCAAAAACCGAGGAGCAGCAGGCGATATGCAGACGAGCGACGGCGGCAAATGCAGAGCGGCAACGAAGAAGCAAAGAAGGGGAGGCGAACGACCAATGACAAGGCTGGAAAGGCTGGACTGGCTGGGCTCAGGAGGGATGATGAATGCCGGGAGCCGGGGGAGGCGAAGACGGGGGAATGGGCGACGGCGGGCAGCGTGCAGGAGAGCCGTGTGGGAGAGGATCAGGGGATGTGCGTAGTGAACTGTGCCTGGAGGGAGGCAGAAGGTGAGAAGAGGAGAAGAGGAGGAGGTGAGAAGAAGAGAGGAAGGCACAGAGAGAGAGAGACAGAGGTGAGTGGGGTAAGTGCTAGGTAGGTAGCCTGGGAGCCTGCAAAACGCGGCAGCAACAGCAGATGACGGCGTATCGCGCACAGAATGGAGAGATTCTAGATCTGCAAGCAGTCATATGCATAACACGAATATTTAACCGTCTACTTGTAGTCTTATACTCTTATTCCGCGTGCTAATAATACAGCAACAGCCAGAAACTCGCGCCTTCTGCGGTTCTGCGGATGCGACGCTTCCAGCCATAACGTTTTCAGCGTTTTTCACGCTGATCAGCCTCCCGTTTTGCTCGCCGTCGCCAGGCGCTCTACAGTGTGTGCACGTTTATGAGTAATATAATGGTCCTGAGCGAGCACAGGACTATATGTTCAACCACGAGATCAAAAAAGCTTTGTGTCCTACGTATTGGTATTAGGCATTCCTCGGCGCACGCAGGCCGGCACGCCGAGCAGCCGTCGACGTCATCTCCAGGACCATCACAGCATCGCCAGGTTGACACATCCAGAATGCAGGGCATCACCGCTACAGCTCTGCGCCTGGCTACGTAACTGTTTGGTAGGAGGTACGACACGCGACCTTCTGGCCGGGTCTAGGCAGTTCACCTCGTCGGCTGGCTGTACATGCGTATCTACAAACGTGACTGGCGACAGGTTGAGACAAATCACTCATCACTTTCTTCGTCATCGTCATCTTCTTCTTCATCTTCACTCTCCTCCTCGCTCTCATCGTCGTCGTCCTCCTCCGATGCATTTGCCAACCAGTCCACAAACTGCTGCGTCTGAGCACGCACCTTCTTCATCTCCTCCGTCGCACTCGATCGCTCATCCGCCCACCACGCCTCGTACGCTTCCTCCTCCACGATGTCAAGGTCATACAGCTCCTTGGCCGTGAACAGCAGAATCATATCTCCCTTGGCGCGATGCACCAAGTCCTGCTGGATCTGCAGCAGCAGATCGATCTGGTCTGTTTTCTGTTCTTTATTCTTGTCGAAGAGACTGCGCTCAACCACGTCTTTGTACCGGCTGAACACATCGTGCACTGCATCTCCAGCTGCCTTGCCAGACTCTGTCATCAGTTGCGCAACGCGTTTCATGAACGACGACGCGACCGCCCGTCGGACTTGGTGGTCCGATGCATTGGTGCTCATACGCAGACTGACTAGCTCGAGGGCGACCACGTCGGCGGACACGCCGTCGCGCAAGCTGTCAAACAGATTGTTCGATGCGTCGTGCTGGAAGTGGTCGTGGTCGTCATCTTCGGAGATCGATGTGCCAAAGCTATCGCTTCTCTGTCCATGGAAGTAGTCATCATCGGCCGATATCTCACTCGACAGAGTAGAAATGGATTCGGTCGAGAGAGACAGGTGAGCCATGTTGTAGACTAAACAACCATCAGTATAAGAACACAGTAGAATAGTAAAGAATAAGGGAAAAGATCAACCCACCTAGACCAGACGACTCGCTACGGTCATCCTCCTCGTCCTCGTCTTCCTCAAAGACATATTCATAACCCCGGCCCTCCGCACCAACGACCTCTTCTTCGGTGGCGGGCACCGAGCCATCCTCACGCGGTGCAGCCGTCACGCTCGTCCCCTCGCTCACCGTGACTCCATTAGAAATCTTCACGCCAAATGACAACAAAACATTAGGCTCAACTCTGCAACTGTCGCCCACGACAACCCCTTCAGCCACGATCGCCTGCCGAATCTCGGTATTGTCGCCAATAACGACTCCGTCCCAGATGTAGGCACCATCCAGAATCACATTTTTGCCTATTTTGCAGTTCCGTCCCAATACGGAGTTTGTAACCACCGTTCTGTCGCCGATGCTAGTCCCTTGGCCAATTACTGTTCGCCGTCCAACCACACACGACCGAGCTAAAATAACGCCTCGTTCTTGGTATATATTGCCTCGTCTCAGCTCGTAAGTATGGCCTGGGAGTAGATTCGTGTCTGGACATAGGGGATATGTCCAGCGCGATATAATGTCCTTTGTGACCGCATCATAGGCCTTGAGATTCCTCACCCTAGCCGCGTAGTGCTCCTTGATAATATGCGTATGGATCGTCTTCCCGTTAAGCTCATAGTCCTTCAAAACACCGTATAGAAAGTGTTTGCGCGGAGCCTGATAGTCGAAACTATCAGACCACAGACTCAGCACGTCTGGCGTGCAGATATCGATATTACAATCGATCAAGTCCTGCCGAATATCAATCTCAGCATGAGACGTGATAATCTCTGTATCAATCGTCACCCGTGCTGGTGACGACTTGTCGTGGTTGTGATGATCAATCTCCTCGTAATGCAAGCACCGGTCCTTGGTAGGATCGACAACAAAGACGGGCGAAATAGCAGATGATTTGGTGCGATGCTGAGCCCCTGCTTCCCGCAGAACCATTGTCATGATGGCATTACGATCGGCCTGGCGCCGTGCCCGGTGTTTTGCGAGCACCTCCTCGATGGGGAAATTGCTTATGACGTCTCCGCTGACGGCGATGAAATCGCCTGTGATAAGGTGTTTGCCGTCGAGGTCCCGCATGACGTCTCCGACGGAGGTCGAGGTGGATTTGAGGAAGGTGAGCTGTTTAAATGGCGACGACGAGGCTTTCCATCTTGAGGTGCTGATGTGTTTTTCCAGGAGACTAGAATGCGCCCCTCCATAGAGGAAGACATCCTGCACGCCGGCATTGGCGAGAAACTCGAGAGTGTACTCGATCAGTGGGGTATTAGCCAGGGGGAGCAGACACTATGATATACATGTTAGTCGAGTTTACATGTACAGGAATAGAGGTAAACATGCCCTGGGCTTTTCGAGGGTAAACGGCTCGAATCTGGTCTCAAACGTATCGGCGAAAACAACAGCCTGGAGTGTCTCTTCAACTTCCTCCGCAGAGTTTCCTTTTTGTTTCGATGCGCCTCCCCCGCCGCCTTTCTGCTTGGGACCCATTTCTGAGGGTTGAAGAGTAGTAGTATGACTCTTCAGTGCGGGGTTAGATGAATGACGGGATTTAGCGATTCGGTCAGAAGAAGTTTGGCATGCACTCGCGTCGTGAAATTTCCGCTAGCTGAAGAAAGAGAGCCGCAGATGCGGACAGTGATTATACAAAGCACTCAAGAAATGGGACCGTCTGAACGAAGAAGATCCCCGTCCAGAAAAAGCACCGCACTTTCCGATTCTTTTTGCGGCAGAACCACGAGGGCGGTGTGGCGGCCCCCTCGCCGTAGGGTTGCGGTATTCTGCGAATAACCCTAACCTCGTCGACTCTTTCCTATTATAGAAATTTTACGTTCTCGAGATTCTTATCCTAGATAACAGTAACTGTTAACTATCTTCCCTAATCAAATGTTAAGTTCAGCGCTGATTCTGGAACAGCTTAAAGATCCGAGGACTAGGCCGTTGTAGAGTTAGGATTATAACCGTGATTAGGACTATTCTTTTCAGTCTCTTTATCGTCTGTCGTCAGTTTCAAACGAATATAGGGCGTTTGGGAGCAGGAATAACGGAGAATAACCTGCATTCACAAAGCGTACAAACAATTACTGCGCGACATTCAATGAGATGGCTGCAATTGGCGAATTTTGCCTAATATAAATAGGCTAGGATGCTTGGCCTCAATCGTCCCCGCATCTACCTCCCTGCTGGATGAAGAAACTTCAGCACGACCATTTGCGACCAGACCAGTGCATATACACATACAATAACCTAGCCACAGCATACCACATTGAACGCAACATGCTCCAGACAGAGTCTGAGCTTGACCCTCCTGTGTCTGAGTTTCTTCAGGTCCAAGAACGCGACACACCTCGTAAGGCACCTTATTCAAAAATCCTCAGCGCAAGCACCTCGTTCTTCGTCGCAGGAATAAACGATGGAAGTCTCGGCTCGCTCATTCCGTACGTTATGGAAACCTACGGCATCAGTACTAATATGGTGTCCATCCTGTAAGTCCCTCGATCAGATATGATGAAGAAGACGGCCAATGAGAACAGCTACGGGTGTACATTTTCAGGCTGGCTTGCAGCAGCTCTCTCCAATGGGTCAATGACTCGAGCATTTGATCTGGGATGGATACTTGCAATCGGAGCCATCCTCCAGATCATCGCCCACGCGCTACGATGCTGGGGCCCTCCTCTCCCACTCTATGCCGTGACATTCTTTGCGGCTAGTCTTGGCCAGGCCTTTAACGACACCCATGCAAATACCTTTGTATCTTCGCTCGAGGGGTCACACCGGTATCTAGGGTTCATCCACGCCATGTACATGGCTGGTTGTTTGATAGGGCCTCTAGTAGCGACAGCCGTGGCGACGGCAGCGTCTGCATCAAATCCCACATCGCGTTGGGCCGTTTTTTATGCGTTTCCCTTGGGCATTGCTGTCGTAAACCTGACTCTTGTTACTATTTTCTTCCGTGATCGCTTCCACCTAGGCTCGAAAATCAAGAAGAACGCCCCTTCAACGTCCGCTTCCGAACTGGCTAATGGAAAATCAGCCTGGACCGAAATCAAGGCCATCCTTTCCACACCAAGTGTGTGGCTGCTGAGTCTTTATTTCTTCTTTTTCCTTGGTGCATCTATCACTGCAGGAGGTAAGTTTTTCTCTTCAGTTGAACAAAAAATCTTGCTAACTTTGTAGGCTGGCTGGTTGAATATCTTACGACTGTTCGCGGTGGGAATATTGCAAGTATCGGCTATGTCCTGACGGGTTTCTATGGAGGCGGGTTTCTAGGAAGGCTGCTTCTCGCAGAGCCGACATATCGCCTGGGACAGCGGCGGATGATTTTCATCTATGCGTTGATTTGTGTTGCGCTCCAGCTAGTCTTTTGGCTGTAAGTCATCCTCGCTATCAACCAATGATATTAGTTGACTAGTTGACACTTTCCAGTGTCCCAAACATTATAGTCGAAGCCGTAGCAGTTTCGCTTCTTGGTTTCTTCTTGGGGCCTTTTTTTGCAACGGTACACGTCCTCTATCAATATGGATGGCAAATACAACTAATCATGTCATTTCATCCAGGGCATCAACGTGGGAACACGTATATTTCCGCCCGAATCTCGCTCATCATCAATAGCCTTCGTTTTTGTGCTTGGGCAGGTTGGAGGGTCGATACTCCCGGCAATCACGGGGATCCTTGCCGCAAAAAAGGGTGTGCAGGTATTGCAGCCGATGCTTCTTGGATTTCTGGGTGCGGCGGCTGTGAGCTGGCTGATTCTGCCTAGCGAGCCTAGACGCCATCGCAACTAAGACTTATACTCGAGAGCGAAATCACCTAACTTGAATCACTTACATATTGTGCAAGTTATGGATCTATAATCAGCTATCCACCGTTTATATGAGAAGTATTGACAAAGGCTGAACACTGTGTGTTGTAGCAATACGTCCTGTTGGGGGTTTAAAAAACGGCCAAGAATGCAGTGGTATTAGGAAGTTATCTAGCTAATGAGTATGGTGGTATTAAGGTCTTCATGAACAAAGGAAAATTCTTTTCTTTGAGTGACGCCTAATTCGGTACCGGTCTGTTTGTAAGGTAATACACAGGTCCCATCATCTTTGCGCCTTCCCCTTTAGAGTGGACGTGACCTCAAATGGACACTCACAACAACACGGTCATCACCTCCTCTCTCGCAATAGCAAACGACCCTCACTACACTGATAGTCCACACCTCTTCTAGAGCAGTCAACTTAACCAGCTAGCCATCCACAGGCGGGGTATGCACTGTTGATGCCAAAAAAAACTTGCTTGGAAACTGACTAAGCTTAGATACAACATCCAGTACGAGCGAGGAAATCCAATATGGCGACTCTCGAACGATGCCCCAACCAGTGCGGTGTCGACGCTTCGATGTATTTTCATATGCATCAAATTACTTGCATAAAACAGGTGTTTATACATACAGAGTACAACTGTGAAGGATGCCAGCCACGCCAGAGATGTCCCAAACCAGATTGCCACAAAATATGCCACAAAACATTCCACCTGCCTACTCAACGAAAAGTTTTCCTGGGAAAACTATCTACATTGGAAAACCTGGTCGCTGTGGAACATCCTAGTGAATGGGAATGGGGAGAAATGAGAAGACAGTTGGATTTACTGTATGTCTGTGAGCAAAGATCTCAAGGCAACTTGCAAAATAAGGACCGTCAAAGAGTACTGGATTTCGAAATCAGATGGCAGGAACGTATTCGACAAATCCCAGCGAGGTCACATATTCAAAACCCGCAACCAGAAGTACCTACTACGAACCTGTTGGTAATGTTTTCCTCCCTACACTAAAATGGGCGCTGCAGACATGGCACATCCGCTTTCTGCAGATGCTTAATGCCATACTGACTGGAATTCGCAGGAGTCATATGAAATTTTGCAATCTATTCGCGTCCCTGACTTCAAAAGAACCGTTTGCCAACTCCTTCAATCCATTTTGCAAAAGGATTCCGCCGATTTGAGAGGTATACCGTACAAGGAAATAATCGATGCTTCTGGTGGCGTCGACGAAACAATGAAGTTGCTGTATGGATGCATCTACGAAGAGATAAGGATGATACAAGGAAAGCTAATTACGCCCACTACGTACGTTCACTGGCTTTATAATATCCTCAACAGTAAGATAAAGACTAATATGCACATTATAGACTGGATAAAATTCGACATCGGCAGTTACAGAAATTGGTATTGCGCAAGGAATCCGCTGGTGGCTATCTTGACTATGTTACCGACAAACGTCAACCAAAGTACTGTCGGGCATACGTAGGCCAGTCAGGGCAGTTACTTCGACGACTTCTTGAACACATACAAGCAGTGATACGAGGCAAAAACAGCTCGCTGCACTATCATGTATTACTGAAAGGGAAAGGGTATCGAAATGCTAATTTCATACTGCTTTGGACATTGGATGCAATATCATCAAGAGATATAAGAGTTATGACAGTCTACAACAACCTTCTTGAGATGACATTCTGCCGAGTTTTTGAGTCTCTGCCAGCCAGCATTTTAGAATCCTATTTTGGACACCCCTATGGAAGGAGCCCCTATTCACGGCTGGGTCTCAATATCGTATCGCCCCTTCTTCAGACAGTTGGGTTGACATCAGCGGCAAGGATCCAAATGACCTACGAGGTCATCTCATCGTCAGACCCGGACATAAAAGAGTGGCCTTCTATTCGGGAAGTCCAAAGGACTAAGAAACGAAAACAAACTTCTACAAATCGACCAATTTTACAAGTAGAGACGTGCCTGGATGCATTAGCCAACATTGGAGATGCCAGGGAGCTGAAAAAGCCTATTTCTCCGCTGCGTTCCAGTGGTGACTTCTCAGAGAGTTTTACTGCTCAATTCCAGAAACTATTTGGAAATGAGTCGGATCTGCTCTTACCATTTGGGTCTCCACACACAGCCCGCATTGGAATCATGTTGGAAGAAATTTGGATGGCGCCCAATCAAGAGAAAGAAACACTGCTTCCTTGGGGAATAAGAGAATCCGGCTTCAATGATACAAACTCTCTAGTTTGGTCGTTTGATTTTAGACAACACTCAATTACCTCAACACAACTTACTATTTGCTACCAAACACAAAAAGATCTGGAAAAAATCAGAAGCCTAAACGATTTCCTGATCAATGATAGCTCACTCCGTGTTATCCTCTTATGCGGAGAAAATGCTGAATTAGTTATCAAGGGGCGAGACATCAAAGAAGTACCATTGGAGCTGCATGCTGGCACGTTCAATGCGTATGTTGAGTACGAGTCAAATTGTCTTAAACGACTATACATTCGTTGTCCCGCTATTAGCAATCTAGCCCTGAGCTCGTTTCGCAAATCTACAGAAATAACAGAGCTGTTCAGATTTGCTGCGCTGGTGACAGAAACAGAGAATATTTCAGCATACTTCAGCCAGAATAGCAGCGTGCTATGTCGAATAATACGTCTTCTCAGAGATGAGCGCAATGACGAGATAGAAAAGATGACTGAGTCGACCTTAGATCCAGAAATCAGACACTGGCTTTATCGAAAAGGATTCACCGAATCGTACCAGATAAAAGCATTAGAGGCAGCGGGAGACTCCCTAATCCACTCCTGTCTAATGCTTGTCCAAATACTTCCAAATCGCCCACCACAACTTCGAGGAACTGTACAGAGCAACTTGGTCCGTAAGAGCAAACACAAAAAGAAACCTCAATTCAAACTCCACCCTGCTCAGTTGAAGGAAGTGGCCAGAATGTACCAGGAATATACGGGTAGAACAGCTAAAGCAATATATGCGACTACAGGTGCTGCAGTTCACAATCCAGGAACAACCTCAGCCAATCCGTCGAAAACAGAAAACATTCAGATGCCAGCTCCTTCAACGCATGTGAAATTAGTTGAAAAGGGTACAGAAACCTCTGGGTATCCGGAATTTCGCGAAGGAATGGATACCGAAGAAACCCTCGATGTTGACGAAGGCCCGCAAATGCCGGAACAAATGGATATCGAAGAAGATCTGCATGTTGACGAAGACTCGGACGAAGAAATCCTCGATGTTGACGAAGACCCGCAAATTCCGGAACAAATGGATATCGATGAAGATCTGGACGCTAACGAGGGCTCGGAAAACCAAGAACAAGAGGAAGACTTTGACTATATGCCTGATGTGGAAGACATCATCGAAGACCTGTCCTTGACAGATCGAGATTATGTGGAAGCAAATGGCATCAGTCTTGCAAACCCAAAAGATACACAAATGCCACCGAAAATAAGAACCGTAAAGCCCTTCTTCACCTTGCGCGGGGAAATGAGGTGGTCTGGGTCAGAACAGTCTGCGCGGGATGTACGCCGTCGCAAAGAGTTTCGTGAAGGAACTATTCTCCCTGGCACAGAAAAAAAAAGTACTGGAAAAATAAGGGTCTATTTGCATCGATGGATGGAGTTGCGTTTGGGATACGGCCCTTCTTGGGACTTTGAAATTTTACTCAAAGCGGAACTCACTGATGGCACAAGGCATGAGAAAGTCCATGCACATTTAGCATCTGAAATTGACCCTGCCAGACGTCTTGCATTCAAGGTAACGTTCTTGCCCAAAGATCCCTCATGCAACAAACCAGTCGTTTTCTATACGTCTTCTGAGGGAGAGTATGACGTTTTTAAAATGAATTCGTTTGTGGATTGGATGGAAGGTGCAACAGATGAGCAGATAGCTGAAACTCCAAAACGGTTTCTACATATCCAGGCAGCTGTCGAAAATATCCCAGAACATCTGAAGTTTTTTTGTAATGGCGCCTATACGGACAAGAAACTAACGGATGGGAAATTAAGACGGTTTCGTCTAACTCCAAGCAGGAAAAAGCGTTGGGAGGATGAATTACAACAGGATTAATGTATAACATACAAACCACCATGCCAACAAAAAAAATGGTCTAAAACATAAGCTAGGCCTAAGTTCAAATACATAGCTTCAGTCAACACTCCAATCTTCATAACAGGTGACATTGGGATATTCTAACACTTGACCTAGCAGTAACTTGTTAGGTTTAAAATAAAGTATCCTTTTTATAGAGCAAAATACTATCAGCCTACCAAACATTCACATAAGTTGCACTCACCATAGCACTAATTCCCGGTCACAACTCAAGCTTTTGTGGAATACCACCCAATGGATGCAAGAGCTCATCTGGTAGTGGATGTTAATATAAGAGTGGAAACATCTGCAACCCATCTCATCCAGTTATAAGCCAAGTTTCTCAAATAGATGGTCACAAAGTGCTTCTAAAATTACAGGCGTGATACTATAACAGCAACTGACACCATTTAGAGATTCTAACACTGCAAAACCACTACAGACTAGAGCTTGTATTGTCCGTTCAGGAGCCATTACCAGCTGTATCTGGGATGCAGTCAATATATCATCACCAATTATCACCCAAAAAAGCAGAAGAAATAATTACAGACTAACAATACATCTTTCTCCGTGATCTGTCTGGTATTCACTCATATAAAGGACTGCAAAATCAGCTCCCGACGCTGGACTCTTCCTTTCAACCTATATATATATGTGTGTGTAGCTAGCCGCAGAGTGCCTTAATAGCTGTACTACTGTAGTATTAAAAAGTGCCTGCCATCGCAGGGGAAACATATATTTTTAACCAGGTTACGTTTCAATTAAAAGGAGTGGTATCTCAAAGCTATTTCTATTGTGTAAGATAATAAATTCAAATACTAGTGCAAGAACTACTACCTAGTATTCTATCTTGCGAACAATAATATTCACTAATTGACTTTGAAAAGGGGGCTCTATATATATCGAAGTCAAACGTGACTTTTCAACAAGCAGGTATCTTGGCGGAGTGGTAAGTTTCCTCTAGAATATTACTACAATCAACAACGCTAATCCCCTTCTAGGTTAACGCGCTGGCGTACGTAATAAATACTGTTCCATACCAAAATTACCCATATACTGACATACAGTCTAGCTGCTAGTAGTATGATCAATACTAAAGTGAGCCAGTTCCTTCGGGAGCCAGGGTTGTAAGTTCGAATCCCGGACGCGACAATTTAAATTTAACACTTTACTAACAATTACCCAGCGAATCCCTGAGATATCGCTTAATTTTTTTTTCTTCTTCTTTATTATATACGTCGAACAAGTTTGGTGGATCAGCATCAGCGATAGACATGCAAAGTATATGTCTGCTAGAGGTTGAAAGCAAGGACTAAGTAAGTAATCATAAGCTAAAAGGCTTTATAATGCTGATGAAAAAGATAGGATGACACCAGATGACAATATGTTCGCCAAAGACAGCACATTGGAATAATCACAGTGTTATCGCTTTTTTTCTTCCTCTGCCCTTCTAAGACACAGATTCAGCATAGTGGATCCCCCACCCAGGAATGATCAATAACAAGTAACATGGCACACCTATGGTCGAATGGCGCCAGCAGCATGAACATTATAATTTGTAGTCACATCTATTCTAGACACTAGACGTCTTTGAGTTATTGTAATTCTTGAAACTCATACAGGGCGATTCACTATGTGCATGGCTGTAGGGTCTCTATATACACCTATTTCGCACTTTGTACTCGTCCTTACACTCGTCTCTATAACCCAGGCTAAAAATAGCGCCATTCTTTAGCGAGTTTGAGCTGAGCCGAATGGATTTTTTGCTCATCAGCACTCGCAAAGCTCTTCGTAGTAACTGCACTCTCGCTCGGGTTGACAAAATACGGCGTATCCACTTCGCACTGCGTGTACTCCTCAGGCAATTTTCCTTCATATAGAAATCTCCGCAGATGCTTCGCAAAGCATACAGAAGGCATTGCCACGGAGCAATGACCATACCCCTTGACTTCGACTATCTGAGAGTCCTCAAACGCTTCGTTAGCCGAACGAGCGGCAACGAGCGGGCACACGGGGTCGTACGTAGTCGACGCTATCAGCATTGGATGAGCTGTCTTGACGCCTTTTCGCGGCACATACGAGTGTCTCTTTGGCAGCGTCCACTGCTGCCGCTGGTAGTACACCTTGTCCTGCGAGGTATCAAACATACTGACATTGTGAAAGGACAGGATCTGCTCGAGCATCAACTCTCGCTCTTGTGGCCAGTGTTCCGGCCCCGTGAAGCCGTCGTTTAGTTCGACGACATACCGTGCCTCGTCAACAGCCTCTCCCGCTCCGTCGTCGCTGTACGCTAGAAACGCCGCTGTTGCATTCCCTTGCAGAAGCTCACGCAAATTATCGGCCAGGCCCGCCCATTTCTGCGGCTTGTACAACGCGGGAAAGACCCCATTAAACCAGACAGCCTCGAAAGTCAGCAGACCATAATTTGTATTATTCACATACACGCTGATCGGCTGGTCCACAAGCTCGTCCATCTTCGCCAGCACCAAGTCACGAAGGGCTTCCATGGAGTCGGCGAGTGGCGCCAGCGAACAGCTCTCCGGTCCCTCCTGTATACACCGATCAAAAAACCCATCAAGCACGGCATCCGTATCCACCAGGGACGACGCTTCATCAAACCCCAGACCATACCACTCAGCCTGGTTCACCACGCCGTCAATGACAATCCGCGCAGCCCGCTCAGGAAACATAGTCGCGTACGTCTGCCCCAGAAGCGAGCCGTAGCTAAAACCCCAATACACCATATTTTCCTGTCCTAGCGCATCAATGATGTGATTCATGTCTGCCGCCGTCTGTGGCGTGTTGACATAGCCGGCATACTCGCCCATCGTATCCGGACAGGCTTTCACAAAGTTCTGCGCCCAGGCAAAGACCTCGGGGCTGTCGACTTCGCCTTGGAGTGATCTTACAGCGCTTAGTTTCTGGCGCGTGGCCGCATCTGGGTAGCATGAAGCGCGGGGCGTGGAGCCATTGATACCGCGCGGGTCGAAAGAGACCAGATGGAAGCCTTCCCCGACTATATCCCTGAGCTGCTTGCCTAGGCGATGCATGAACGAGATGCCGCTGCCTCCAGGGCCGCCGGGGTTGAGTAATAGATTCTGGGTAGCGGTTTGGCCGCGCATGCGGATGAGTGGGATGGAAAAGGTTATTCCATCGTCGTGGTCGTGGTCCATGGGGACGGTGATCTCGCTGCATTCAACTGGTACCCCGGACACGTCTCCGCATGGCTGCCATGCGATGTGCTCGCCAGGATATTGCCTGGCCTGAGGCCTAGTTTCAGAGGGCCAGGCATTTTTGATGAAGAGATACGAAAGCCCGCATATCACGTAAACCAGCCAGTAGTACGTTGGCCGCCGGCGACTTTCTGGTTTCGCAGCGAGACTGTCAGGCAGTCGTTTCTCGTCCATCTAGAGACCGCTGCTGGCAATATTTTAGTTAAGTTGGTAGAGAAAGAGACCGGGTGGGAGAGAAAAGGTGTATATACACAGTCAACGATCTGTCGACGTTGCCGGACTGCTAGATTGAGCTGGCGGCTGGCCTGGGATGCTTATCAGCAGGCCAACACCCCGGCTAGCCATTAACGGTATCGACAGGTGGTTGCCTTAGCAGGGATCCATCATGTAACGAACTAACCCATCCATCATTAAAAACTGAATACTAAGTTAGAGCATTCGGTCTGTATCTGCTGCACTGAGCTGGAGGCAGGTGCGAGGCAAGGGACAAACCAGACAAACCAAACAAACAACCAAACAAACACGGGGAATGTTGCAGCCTGGGCAGTCAGGCAGAAACAAGGCACACAAGAAACGGCACGCAGCAAAAGCAAAAAAAAGCACACAAAAGCAGGGGGACAAACAAGGCCTGGCCCGTCCCGCGATTGCTATAATTAACCGCGGTCTAGACCGGCGTCCGACGACAGATCTAGAATTGTCGCGAGCACAGGAGGCTGCGATCTAGACCGATCGATGCGGGCGTTCATCCATGGGAGTACGGGATATCTCCCCGAGTATGGGGTATGGAGGAGGCACGTACTACGTACCTACATAGTCAAGCTCGCAAATACGTCGCACGCAGGCTGTGGAATGCAGCACAGTGACAGCCTCTCGTGTTGTCGCATCTACGTATACATAGTACGCTGGAATATACTCGACATATCTTGTTGAGAAACAGGAATTAATATTGGTCGGGCCTGGTGCACATCCAGAAAAGACAAACAGCAAAAGCAAAACTATCAAGGTATATGTCACAGAGCCCCCCCGTCAACCACCGTTCTTTAAAGCAAAAGAAATCCCTAACCAGAGTAAACAGATGAGAAAGAGGACAAAAGTAGAGAGAAAAAAAAACTCCGTAGCGCCGATATAATGTATGATCTGTCGTATGCGGATATCCGTCTTGTCATGGCCGTTAAGGAGAAACATTAATCCAACGGATGCAAGAGAGGAAAAAAAAAAAAGGGAACAGACAAATAATAGATAGATGAATAGCTAAGAAGATAGCGGCCGTGTATCCACTACAGTAGCGGAAAGTCCGGAGAGAAAATTGAAACAAAAATCATCCGTTCTGTTGCCCAGCTATTTGCGGTATCATTTGCGGGTTCTGGTACATGCGCTGTCGCTTCGCGTAGCCCGAGGCATCCGGCGCACTCGACATATCGGAGACCTGTCTTCGATGTGGTGGACGCACAGGTTGGTTGAGCGCCGTGGGCGCATACTGTATCCCGTTTGAATCCATTGCAAATGCCGTTCCGGTAGGTGTCATGGGTTGCATGTATTGTTGCACCTGTTGCAGATGAACGGGCGACATGCCCTGGAGCTGGCCGGGCGACTGCCAGTTGTTCATCGACGCAGCGGGTGACTGTCCCGGCGAGCTGTCTTCCTTGATGGACTGCGCTGCGGAGTTGTGTGTCGTCAACGGCGGGGCCGAAACGGAGTCGATTGTGGTGGTCGCACCAATTTTGAGGTGCGTCAAATGCTTCTCCAGCATGTCGAGAAGACTCTTTCGCGTAAATGGTTTGGGCAAGACGTCGTCCATGCCTGGAGTCGTCAGTCAGTCAGTCGTATTACATAGATAGAGGCAACAAAAACATACCGTGTTGGAAGTATAGTTCGATATCGTCCTTGCGGATATTCGATGTCATGGCAATAATCGGCGTGCGATCAAACTGGCGAATGAGATGGCATGCAGACACTCCGTCCAAATTAGGCATTATAATATCCATTAAAATCAAGTCGTATCGCTTGCCCGACTGCACCTTGCTAACAGCTTGCAAGCCATCGTACTAAATGGGTCAGTAAGGACAAAAAATTATATGAACAAAAAAAGAAGAAACATACAGCATTCTCAATCTGGCACTTGAAGGATCCCAAGAATTTACCGCCAATCTGGCGACAAGTATCGTCGTCCTCAACAAGCAAAATGTTGGGTTGGGTTTTCCAGCCCGGATTGACCAGAGCGTTCTTCTTGCGCGTGTCTATCGCGAATGAGCGCCGTGGGTCAACAAGCTCGGCAGTCAGTTCTTTCGGCGGAATCGAGTATGGAATATTGTTGACATTGTCGCCATACATCGGGTCAATGCCGTTTGTCGTGCCCACCGGATAGACAACTGCTTCCAGCTCTCCATTCATCTTCGCATATCCCATTGGCGCGTTCGATCCAGCCGAATTGGGCGCCCTCGCGCTCGCAACGCCGTTGCGGGGCCCCGGGCCCAGCGGAGGAGTCGACATAAGTTGTACTTTAGAAGGGTCGTTCATATTTTCGTATTGCACCATATTCGGCTGCATTTGTGAGTTCATTTCGCTTAAAATCTTCGACGCTTGCTGTAACGGCGACGCAGGGAGGTCGTCGGCGGGATTCGCGCCGTCTTGAGCACCAAAAGCGCCGGCGGCACGACTGTCGCGGCGGTGTCGCGCATCGACCGTGAACAAGTAGTTCATAAAGTTGTGGATGACGTGTTCGTGTTGGGAAATGGTCTTGTTCAGGCGCATGACTTCTTGCATGATCATTTGTGAGTCGACCGTGAGTTGGGCATTCCGATCGCTGAGTTGCTGGATCTGCTGCTGCTGGGCGTGGATTTGAGTGTTCAGCATGTCCATCTGCTGCGTCGGGACGGATTCTTCGGTCATCTGGGCGGGTTTGCGAGGCGCTGGCGCTTTTCTTCGAATGTTGTCCAACGAGTCTTTGTTGTTCGCCTTGAACTCTGGATGTTTGAATTCCCAGGCCTGTTGATTCGTTGATTAGTATTACTTTACCTACACGAGGAATAAGAGGACACCTACATTGGGACCGTATGGCGATTGGCCTGTTTCCTCATTGTTCTGGCGCACTTTGTGAAAGTCGTATTTGTTTAGTTGGCGGACAAAACTGGCAAAATTGCTGTGCTTGAAATGTTTTGGGAGGATGGATTTTGTGAATTTTTCGCACTGTCCACGCGATTAGTCGTGTTGGTAACAAAACGGAGCATCGACGAAACAGTCGGCAAAAGCGTACCTCGAGCACGACAAAGCTGTCATTCTCATCGCCCCATCGAACAATGTCCGCGTATGACGGATCCTCCAGCATTCTGTATCCCGCATGTCAACAAGGTCGGGCGATCGCGTTGGCGGCGAGCAACTCGTAGAAAAGACGGTCGGGTAAGCATGATAGAGGGGGGGTAACCTACTTGTATAATTTGCGGACCTATCTAGCGTTAGCACGGGCGATCGTCTCGGAATGCAATGGCAAGGACGATGAGAACTTACAAAATCGCTGGAATTGCCAGCAGAGCTGGTGCCGGCGGTTTGGCTGTCCATGGCTGGTGATGGGCGTGCGGTGGTGGTGTCGCAAAGCGAGCAGAGAGCGAAGGATGAAAGAACGAGGGAGGAAAGAAACGGAGCGGGTCCGGCAGACCCAGAAAAACGAGCAACCCGGCAGGGGAAGATCTCTTCTGAGTTTCCCCTAGCAATGGCGCTTGTTGGGGCGGGCAAATACGACGATGGAAAGATGGAGGTCTCGAAGGAGAATGAAACAACAATAACGATAATAACACGAGGATGAGGCGAAAGAGTCGAGCGTCGTTCGTTGTGTCTGCCACACAGGTACCCGTATGGGCGGCGACGGTGGAGCAGGTCTGGCTGGGAGGTTATCGAGTGCAGACACTTGCAGACACGACCACGAGTCGCTAGTCGGATTGACAACTCGATAAGTTGCTTTGCCTGATAGGGACGCAAGGAGGGGAATTTTGCCGGAGAGGGACACGCCGCAGAGGGAGAAAAGAATGCGTCGCCGGCGCGGATGAGTTAAGGTTGCCAGCCGAGTGAATGTGAATGGAGAACGAACCACAAACAACAGGACGAAGAGAAGAACGAGAACCGTTGCATAGCCTGAAGAACACGACGAGCTTAGCTGCCTTAGCGTGGGTGCCTCACTGCCTGACTCTACTACATAGTACGTATATAACTACTCTACACCACATGCTGCACTGCACCCCCCATATGATCATCTAATTTAACTCGCTCCATAAGTTAGTACTAGCAGACACAACATGCCCTGCGCAGTCATGATTCGGCTCGCCAAAGCGAACTGCTAAATTATAAAGCAGAAATGTTTCACTCCATTCGCGGTCTGAGTTCGGTGGATCTCGCCGCGCTGGAGCACCACCGCGACTTGACAAACCAGGAGGGGCAGGCTAAGTTCGTAGCTCGACGGTTAGTGAGCCAAGCCAAGGCCAAATAATGATCGCTCCACTGTGTATACGACGCCATCCATGATTCGCCTCCGCCGGGCCACTGTCTGCGTGGCCGACCAGAACTGAAATTTTCATGATGGATGGAGTATCGAGTATGGACCCTGATGCTACCTTCTCTTCCCGGTGCAGCTATTGGCATTTGCTACCAGCGCCAGTATTTTACTGTGTACTATCAAAGTAGATCGCTGCTGCATTGACGTCGCCGCAAATCTTGCGGTCTGACCACCAACCACGATCCGCACAGCCTGCATCGCATGGTGCACAGTGCACGGTATTGCTCCGAGTCTGCGCCGGCATGCCTCTTTCAGTATCTCCAGCAGAAAAGCATTATGTTACGTAGGATTAATAACGCTGTCTCTCTCCGGTTGCATTGCCTGCTATCGTTGACTTGCCCCATAGCTGGCTATACTAGTAATGCTGCTGCTGCATGGCCGTAACTCGTGTAGGCAAGGCACCCGGACGTTGGCGTTCCTCCAGAGATGTATGTCTACCGGTCTCGCCTGTTATATCCGGACTCCCTGGCGTTATAGCATTATTAATTTATAGCAAAAGTATATTATGGTAGCGTCCGGTGAATGCAGATATCGACCGTTGCTTTTCAAACTCGTCTTTGATCTATGAAGTATAACAAATATCAGGTATAACAAACATTACGGCTAGTTCGCACACAGCTCGTCAACAGCACGCACCACCGCCTGCGGACTCTCCAACGGAATCAGATGCTTCACGCCTGGCACAACGGTGAATGAAACTGGGAACCCTCTCGCTGTAAGCGTCTGCACAACCTCTCGCTCCACCTTGTCCTTCTGCTCCACCACGTCCAGCTCTCCAGCCAACACACTGAACCTGATATTCCTCGCCCCAGGCCGGGCCGAAACCTCGTCCAAAACGGCAACTATATCTTCCTGCATGCCATGCTCAAGCCAGCCTTCAACCGCCAACCGGCTGCCCGCGAGCCCATCCCGAATTAACAGGGCGACATCCTCATCTGTCAGACTGCCAGGCTTAGCAAGCACATTGTCCACATTCCAGCGAATCGTCTGCTCCGAATCGTAGGCACTTTTCTGCACCTTGCTGATCTCTGGCGGCAGAACAAGCGGCGTTGGCGGCGCCGGAGCCAGCAGGACCACGCCCCGGACAAGTTTGAAGATGGCATCGGAAAGCTGACCCAGAGCCGCCAGCGCGACTTTTCCACCCATCGAGTGCGCGACTAGCACAATCCCGTTCTGGATCAGTGTCGGTTCCTCGTTTTGGAGGTGCGCTAACACGGCGACGACGTCTGCGGCAGTCGCCGTGGCTGAGTAGTCTTTCCCCGTGGCGCGGCTAGTATTGGGCCCCGTAGACTGTCCCCATCCCCGAAAGTCTAGGGCGGCAGTGGAATAACGGCTGCTCAGGGACCATGGAGAGGTTGGCGCGGTAAGCTTGTGTGAAGTAGAGCTGGAGCCGCCCCAGTGGTGCAGGAAGACGATGAGAGGTGATTTCGAGGCTTCTGCCGAGGATCCTCGAATGAGGTTGACGTGGATCACCGTGTCTGGTGCTGTTTTGATGGACTTGGATTCCATGTTTATAAGTATACTCAAGCTGGGAAATAAAAGGGATGAGAGTAGTATGTCTGGTTGCTTGCAACTAGTTATTCTCGTATCAGATCAGGAGGCAGAAGAGTTTAAATATATCCAGCATTTTTTCCATCTTCTATAACGAAGACAGAACATTCTGGTCAACCTGGAATTCCACCTACGCGCCAGTTTACATAACAGTGAAGCGTTCGGACATTGAGCTGGCTTCGGGGTTTTGTGAAGCTCCGCGGATTTTGAACGAGCGGGCATTTTGATTGGCCAGTTGTGGCATAAAGAATAAGGATTCTTAGGTAAGAAGGACGACGATGCTCCTTCGTAATATTGCTGACTAAAATGCAGAATTGCATGCTTAGGATGTTGTTGTTGAACAGTTGATGTGATGTATAGTGGAAAAACTCAGATTAACCCAGGTCCTCTGCGCATTCGCAGTCGATGAATAATGACTGATGACTGATGGCTGACTGATGAACTTTGATGACAAGCAGACATCATTACCACGAAGATATTCGAGATGTTGAAAGCTCGTCAAATTCTAGCTATTCAACCCCATCAATTTATTGGTCAAAAATAGGCGTGTCTGAGCAATGACTCGATAACGTCGTTATAGGCAGGAAGAAATAGTAGATCAATTGTTGGCAACTCCCCCGAAACTTTGGAACAGAGCGAAAGTAGATATGTACACATTTCCTAGAAATAAGGGTCAACACCTCGGACGACAACATCCCCATAAGAACAATCAGAAGTATGTGAGGTCTCGTAATATTGCGCTGTGCCTGACCAAGTGGTTCATTCCGAAATAGTTGAATTGTGCTGTTGTTGATGACGCGATCCACCCGCTATATAGCTCGGTCCCTCCACCCAACAACACTGTACTCTGCTCTCCACCACAACACAACACACATCATTCAACCACCACCACCATTACTACCACAATGTTCGCCGCCCGCCGCTTCGCAGCTACCGTGCCTCGCACGCTCGGCTCCCAATCCGCGCTTTTCCACAGCACTCGCCCCGCATTCGTCAAGGTGGGCGATGCCATCCCGAACGTCGAGCTGGTCGAAGACTCGCCTGGCAACAAGGTCAATCTGGCCAAGGAATTGAAAGGGAAGGGCGTTATTGTCGGTGTTCCGGCTGCTTTCAGTATGCTCTCTCAAAAACCAAGGCATTGAGCTCAATTGCAGCGATGATGCGTTGCGACATTCTCAAACAAACATGGCTGACCCTGCTCTATTCAATCAGGCCCCGCCTGCTCGAGCTCGCACGTTCCCGGATACATCAACCACCCCAACCTCAAAGACGCCGGCAACGTGTTTGTCGTATCTGTCAATGACGCTTTCGTGATGAAGGCCTGGGGCGCAAGCCTCGATCCTACCGGCAAGAGCGGCGTACGTCCCACACCGAACAGAGAAAGAGAATAACGCACACTGACAGACGGCGCCTTATTTGATATTTACAGATTCGATTCTTGGCAGACCCGGCTGGCAGCTTCACAGATGCGCTGGAACTAGGTTTCGACAGTGCTTCGATCTTCGGAAACCAGCGCAGCAAGCGCTACGCATTGGTGATTGAAGACGGCAAAGTCAAAGAAGCCCATGTCGAGCCAGACAACACCGGACTGGATGGTTTGTTTTCTCTCCAATACTTGAAAAGCGGCCAGTGGAACGTGACTGACGAGATACTATAGTTTCTGCTGCCGAGAAGGTGCTCGCTTAGAAGACGATACCTTGGTGAGCTACGAACGCCATGTATACTTCGTTTAGAACTTTGAGTCTAGCTCAAAATGTATGTACGAATAAATACAGTCGACAAGCTTTGGGAAGCCTGTGACATTACCAACAGTCTAGTTTTGCATTATTTTTTGTGTAGTAAAAACGCTAGAGTACAGTCAGAAACAGCCCGGCTGTCCCTTATCTACGGGTCCATCGACATAGGTACAATTAAGCTCGCTCCTCCTGCAGCTTCTGCCACTGCTCCGGGGTATAACATTTCGGCGTCCAAGCGTGAATCGCAGCAATCTCTTCCTTCAACACTGAGTTGACGAGTCGGTGGCGCGCGAGCATGGTCTTTTTATCGAACTGTGGAGAGACAATGATGGCCTGGAAAGCCTGGCCGCAGCCACCTGTTGTAAAAGAGCATTAGCAATAGTTTCCCCAGTGGCAGTAGAAAAAATATTACCAGACATATCCTCGATTTCGACAAACTGCGCCTCCAATTGCACCAACAGCTTCTGCCTCACGCCTTCGGCGGTAACTCCAGATGTGTTTGCTGCGTCGGACATGGCTATGGGGGTGGCGGCGAACCGGTTCAACGAGAGGGACGAGAAACTATGTGCTGCTGATCTTGCTGGAGCGCGGTAGTAGAAGATGGAAGATGTGTTCTGCGTCGCACGGATGAGAGAGCGATAGCCTCCTCTGCTCTGGATCAGGGCTCGGCGGGCGAACATGAAGATTTTCTCGAGGCGCGCCGGCTTGCGGATGGCCTGAAATAACACAAACGCACAAAGGAGGATATGCGCGCGATGGTGTTGATGCCGGAGATTAACGAGGAAGGGTGGTCGCAGAAGAAGAAGAAGAAGTCGTGCTGGTGGTTGTATTAATAATTGAGTCGATGGCGGTTGACAAATTTCCGGGATGACGCCGCAGCTGCTAGAGTCGGCCAACCCCACCGGCGGAGATGAGATGGTAAGCAGCTTCATGTGCTTCTACACTGCAATTGCCTCAACCCACTCTTGAATCTGCTATTCTTCCCCACGAATTGATGCAGCGCTCGCTACTTCCAATCTTGTCAAGTTTCACCCGGCGACGCTTGTATTATACAATGTCCCAATCCGTCTCTATGTCGCCTTTTTCACAGGCCGTCGTCAACGCCATGCGGAAGCTGTACGTGCCTGCAACGCACTTTTACTGACATTGTCACCCATTGATCTGCAATTCTGATATTTCGTGATAAGCTACCCAGAGTCTTTGGCAGACAAGAGCTTTGACAATACAGGCTGTAAGGATTCTCCGCCATACACTAAGACCTCAGACTGACCATCCCAAGTGCTTCTCGAAGCTCCCCATAACCCCAACCACCAGCTCAAAAATACCGTCCTCCTCACGACCGATCTCACCAAAGCAGTTGCCGACGAAGCCATCGCCCGCCGAGATTCTATTATAGTTACTTATCGTGAGTAACATCCTCGGAATATACATTATAAGACGACTGACGCCTGCAGATCCTATCATCTTCCGCGGCCTCAAGTCCATCACCCTCCAGGATCCTCAACAGACGTCCCTCCTGCGGCTTGCCCAGGAAGGCATCAGCGTATACTCGCCGCACACAGCCGTCGACGCCGTGCCTGGCGGAATGGCCGACTGGCTGTGCGATATTGTGTGCGGCTTCGTCGAATCTAGCCAAACACCACAGTCTACGGCCAAGACAGGCTCATCCTCACACAAATACTCCGACGCGATATACCCCAAACCAGAAGCAAACCACATAAAAACAACTTCCCGAAAGCAGACTCCACACACACGAGACCCCATCCATCCATCCCCAAGCCCTGTCCCCGACGGCTTCGAAGGCGCCGGCGCCGGCCGCATCGTCACCTTTGAAACCGCCCAGCCACTTTCCGTCCTGATCGAGCGCATCGGCCAGGCAACCGGCTACCCTAGGGCACTCTCCATCGCCATCCCGCAGAACGCCAGCGTATCATCCATGCAGATCCGCACCGTGGGCGTCTGCCCCGGTTCTGGCGGTAGCGTGATTGGCACCAGTAATCCGCCCGATTTGCTGTTCACGGGCGAACTGAGTCATCACGAAGCTCTAGCAGCGATCGAGCGAGGGTCGGCGGTGATCACGCTGTTTCACTCGAATACAGAACGCGGCTATCTGCACGATGTCTTGCAATATAAGCTTTCAGATGCGGTTGCGAAGGAGTTTGGTGCTAGTACCAATGAGCCCCTGGTGGCTGTTAGCCAGGCGGATCGCGATCCGTATGGTGTTGTGGTGTTGCAGTAAATGATATGTAGTATAGAAAGGTTAAGGAACATCAAAAAATGGAAAGTCAAGTCTGCTGCATGTATGATTTCTATTTTTAATCGTAGATTAACTCAAAAGAACACGAATCTCGCCCACAGTCCTAGGGAACAGCGCCCTGAGGCTATACTTCCCTTCCCCTTCGGCCTCTTCACCCACCCCTCCAATCTGGCTAGCACCCCCTCGCACACTGACAGACACAATATCACTCTCCATCTCCATGCGCGACATATCCAGCTTGGTGCCCCGCGCCTCGTCAGCGCCGATGACCATGCCCTCGACAAACTCAAAATCACGACAGAATTCCTCAATGGCCTCTTCCGTCACGCTCTTGACTAGCGGTGGGCTGCGCACTTGTTTCAGGTTGTCAGCTGCATCCATTGATGCCGACGGCAGGAAGTCGTCGAGTTGCTGGCTGATTGCGGAGAGAGTGGCGGGCTGGAAAGCGGGGAGGTTGGCGATTTCGGCGAGGTTTTTGCTGGACGATTCCGCTGATTGCTCCTGTTTCGAGCCATGCTGCTGCTGAGAGAACGGTTCCAATGCTGTGAGGAGTTGTTGGAGTCCTGAAGTTTCGAGCAGGTACTGCCGCTGTATGTCGAGAAGCTCTACCCGCAAATTCGACAAAACGCTGGATATCGGCGCCAGGTGGGTGGCGGATGCAAAATTGAATGGCGAGATAGTTGCGCGCACAGCTAGGAGGATGTTCGTTTTGTAGATAGTTGAGGCTTTGCCGTCATCGACATCCTGTGCAGAAGTCCTGGCAATATCAAGGAAAGGATCGAGGGCGACTCGAAGAACAGGGGTAAATGGGTTTTCTTGCTGGTCTTCAATGTCGCTTGCGGCGCCCACAGAGGCATTGTATTCTTTCATCAGCGACGTCAAAACCTCCAATTGATCAGCCAAAAACTGAGGAACGGAAAGATCTTCTGGTGGAGACGACGTGTGCGCATCTGCTTCCGCTGCCTGATCTTTCATCAAGGACTGGAAATGCTTGAATGTAAACTCGACCAGCCCAGCAACCACCTCGACGAGAGTGGACTCCGAGCCCACCAGTTTTGAGAAAGTCGTCTTGTAGAACGACAGCAAATTGACCACCCTGTAGAGAGTCACAGCATCCTCGTGGCCTTGAATCACGAGCTCAACCCTTTGACGAAGAGACCGGGACACCCCGTTGAGGTCGCGGCTCACCAGATCGTTTAGCGCCTTCTGGCCGTCGAATATAGCTGGTTCTTCCCCGTCGACGCGGGACCAGGGTTCGCTGCTCATGCCGGCCTGGAAGCCACGAGCCAACTCTTCTCCTTCGTAGACAAAAAGTGCCTCCAGAGCTTCCCTCTCCGAAACAGCAGCCGAGTGCACCCATGCCAGCATGTCACCTACGTACCGCAGAGGATCATGGGCAGAGAACTCAATCGGCTTGACGTTGCGTTCACCAACAACGCCGCCCGAAGCTGCATCAGTAAGCGCATAGTGAAATGCGTCAGAGAGTATGTATTCGCGTGCCTCGGCGAAAAAATCCAGACAGCTGTGAAACAAACTTGGGCGCTCGGAAAGCACGCGCAGCGCCTGTCGAATTGAGCTATTGATCTGTGGATCCTCCAAGTTCAGCGATTTGAATTCTTTTTGAATCCACTTGTACAGTTTCTGATACGCCAGGTTGAGTTGCTTCGAGCTTTGCTCCATAATCTCCAGCCCCAGCCGCTGATTCTCCCCACCGAGCAGCACCTGGCAGTCGTTATGCACCTGTTTGACGCGGGACAAGACAACGAAGAAATGGTCATCGACCGGTTCTTCCGAGGACGTGAGAGCGTTAATATCCTCTTCGGAGACAACGAAGTGCGCAGTGAATGCATCGAGCAATCGTTGTTTTGTTTCTGCTTCTTTTTTCTGCTCCATCAGCGAGGACGCCTCTTCGAGAACCGGGGCTGTCTCCTGCTTCGCCAGTGTAATATGTTTTCGCATTTCGGCGCATGTCTGCTGTAGATTGGAGATCACCGTGCCGATTCGTTTCAGTTGCTATCAATTCAAAGTGTGAGCGTGATTCTGATTTGAAACTTTGACCGCCGGTCTGGGGCACTACCTCTGCGACTTTTCCAAAGTCTGCCACAATTTCCCCATTACAGTCCAGAACTTCCTTCTGCACGTCCAATCGAAGCTGTCGCCGCTTTTCGGCTGTATTTTGCACGCCTCTCTTGTCGAGCGTGCCCAAGGCATCGCGGATATCAGAGTCGGTATACGATGCGGAAAGTACACTTGTCAGTCTGTTGGAGAGCGCGGAGGAGCGCGGAGCAAGGTTGGCGCCGCCAGGAGGAGATATCGCATTTGACGCTTCTGTGGAGAGCTCGCCGGAACTGGGAAAATAGCTTGCCATTGCAATGTCTGTGTCGGGACACGACACGCAATGACAGGTAGGCGGGGATAGAATGGATGTTTTGGTGCGGAGAAGGAAGTGTGGGCGTTTTTACTAGCCGCGGGCAGCTCTATACCTACTACGTAGTACCAGCACCAAAATATTCTCGGCAGCATCATGCCAATTACATGAGCTAGAAGCTGTACAAAAACCACACAGAGTTAATCCCATCACAAAGTTCAATTAAAATCAGCACGATAGCACCGAGACCAAACAGACACCACCGTTCACATACCTCCGCGGACTTCAATGGACTCTCCTCTTATATCCCCCACCAAAGCTCGTCAAGCAGCCATCCAGGCCAAGGACTGGGCATATGTCAATTCCTGGCTCAGCCGCAAATACTCTCCTCACAATGTGCCATCTTTTGAGCGCAACGAGGAGACGCTACGGACTCTACTGGCCATCGCCGCCGCGAACGACGCGGCTGACGAGGAAGCCTCTCTGGTGCACCGGGCCCGCCAAGAGGTAGTCACAGCTTTGAAGCAGAAAGAAAAAGCCCTCGATCCGCGAAAGCGCGACATTCTAGAAGATATAGAAGCGCGACTGTCATTGGACAGTGCGGGCGAGGAAACGCTGCACGATCTGGCTGAAACGGCTGTGTTATTGGGTGATTCGTCTACGGATGTTGCAGAGCTGGCACATGCTATTATGGAGCTTACGCAAGAAGAATTTGAACTTGCCAACCAGGTGCAGAAAGTGGAAGCGTTGCAGGCGTATTTGGATAAGGAGATGGCTCTAGTACAAAGCGAGATAGAGACGCTCAAATCGCATCCGGCGTACGCAACACCTGCCAACCTAGCATCGCAGACTGCGGACTGGACTCGCAGTGCAAAGCTGCTCGGTGCCAAACTCAATGAATACCGGGATAGGATTACGTCGCTGCAGAGAAGTGGGTGTGTTGATGATGGATCTAGGACGAGAATCGAGTCTGTGGTGCAGGAAGAGGAAGATGTGCTGCGCTTAAAAGAGACTGTCAAGATACTTGAGAGTAGGATCAAGAGCTATCGCGATCTCCCGCCGGACTTGGAGGACGCGAAGAACGAGTATAAGCGTTTAGAGAGAGAGCTTCACCGTCTTACTCGTGAGCGAGACCAGTTGTTTGAAATGGCCGTTGTACGCAAGAAATAAAGTTGTACTTTGGTATCAATTCTATTTCTAGAATGAACGAGTTGAAAATGCAATGCTTTAAATGCGACAAACGCCAACAACACCGACAGCTCAAATGCAGGCACACGTAAGAAGCAGAAATGAAATAAGCAGCACAAAAATAAACAAAACAATTCGCTATGCAACTCCAAATGCAAAAGCAAAACCCCCAACCCAAACACCTTACATGCTTTTAATAAGGAATAGAGAAGGAAAGACATCAAACCAATACTCCACTTCTCATATTTTGCACCGTCTTCAACCCAACACCTTTTAGCCGTCCTAGTTCAGCAAGACTTCGGACTTGTACTTGCTCCGTAGTCTCGTTTGCCGTGTCCATCTCGCAAAGGCAGTCAACGATTGCCTCGGCTTTCTTTGCCCCAACACCCTTGAGCAGCTTAATCTGGCCGATGTTTCTTGAATTAATGATGGATAGCAGGTGGGCTGTACGTGGTGACTGCATTTGTAATTCATTTCCGAGATTACCGTGCAGACTCATGCATTCATTATCGATGGTCATTGACACATTTTCAAATGCATTTGCAACTGCCCGCTTCCGTTTGAGCCCGATAGAAGTGTGGGCATAACGCTCATCGTCTTCGCTATCGGAACAATCATTCTCAGGGTTCCTGTATTCGTCATCACTGATGTCTTCGAGACGACTCGTCCTTGCGACCTTGGCAGGCCTGTTGATAGAGAGCATACTACCCCTACCGGGCAATGTCACAGTCATCTCGGGTTGCAGGTTGGGCTTAGGCTTCAGTTTTTCTTCTAGTGCGGCGATCTTGGTAGCAAGTTTCTGGTTCCGAGGGAAAAATGGCAAAGCAAGCTTATACATCCGCAAAGCAGAGGAGAACTCCTTGCGGCCATGGTGCTGTTTTGCCATTAAAAGATAAGACAATCCTTCTGCACGAGCATCCTCGGTCCCTTCGATTCTGCGCTCCATATCCTCCAAGCGGCGCTGCATTTGCTCGTTAATCTGGTCTAGCTGAGCTTGATGCTGGAAAGACTCGTCAAGAGCCCTTGCTGCTAGGAGCTGCTCCACCTTCTTTTCAACCATCTGCTCAATTGCGTCTGCTGAAACTCCGCCTAGACTTTTTTCAGTAACTTTTCTGGTTCATTCATTGGCCTCTTGACAGTTTTAGGGGTGCTTTGCTTCAAAGGGGATGACCGCCTCGGTACTTCACGTTTAAGCGAGGTTCTATGGGGTCGGCTAACTTGCTTGTCGGAGTACACGAAGAAAGCCTTGGCTGGTTTTTTCTCGTCTGCGTTTTGAGAATCATTGACCGGAATGTTCACATTGACAGACGAAGTTAAAGGCCGCAATGGCTGACGCAGAGCGGACCCCGAAGTCAAAGCCCGCGTTGTCGATCGTGGAGGTCCCTTGAACATCGGTTCATTTTCAACTTCTCGAACCTCAATCTTCTTCGTCCGGTTGGCAAAGTTTAGGGAGCTGATTGTGTCTAGATGATAAGATCGTACAGGAGCAAGATTGAGGATCATGAGTGTCAGACCATTGTTCTGTCCCAATGATAAGATGCGTGTCATCTTCGATTCGCGGTACGGAATACGAGACTGCTTCTTGCTGATGGCTTCTACACATTGCGCCAGTACGAAGAGGCTCTTATTGATGCTCGCTGATTCTACCATGCGCTCTTTTCCGTTCTCCGTCCGTCGATTATCTTCTGAGCCTGCCAAATCAATAGCAGATGCTATGCTAACCCGAGTTTGCTCTTCATCAGTGATAACAAGTTTGACGCAAAGAATGGCGTGGGAGCGCGAAGAATGTGCATTGAGCTGCTGGTCATCAGCAATGTTTACCAAGGCATTTGGAATATAGCCTACCTTGGTTGCGGACGTTGAGCGGTTGGTGTTTGCCTGATCATATAGAGTCTCAAAGTCTTTCAGGCTGGGGCATGGCCGTTCAGTCAAGCCAACAACGACAGTCTTCCCATTGTTATCTCTCAGCGGCAGACCTGCCAGTGTCCTCTTCTCAGGTGGCTCAAAAAGGTCGTAGACTTTATCGTTGTAGATCTCATAGTAGCTCATCAAGACTTCCACCTTGCTTGCCCCATCGGAATCCTTCTCAATCTTACGACTGCGCCGATAGATGCCACTTAGCAGTCTCGGAATGACACCTCGATCCTGGAGTGTTTTACCGCCCCGCATCGTATGTGTCTTTCCAGTGCCAGTGACACCATATGCAAAGATCGTGACGTCGAATCCATTGAAAAGGTGCTTCACGGTAGGCGCGACTATAACAGGCATTTGATTTAGCAATTGCCTGTCAATCCGGCACACAGCACTGACCTTCAGCTTCGAAGAGCTCCTGTTGTGTTGTTTCCCCTCCATAAACGGAGTTGAACTGGAACGTGTATTGTTCGCCCTCGTTCTTTGGGTTAGGGATTCTAATGAGGGTGTCTCGGTCTTTCACAGCGGCCTTTGCTGCAGGCGAGCCCTTCTTTAATTTGGAAGTAGTCTCTGTCGCCAAAGATGCAGGGCGGACAATCACATCCAGTTCCCGTTCCGACTTCCAAAGCGGCCTCACACGGGCAACAACACGAACACTCATGACTCTAAAGTAAGTAAGTAGTGAAGACGCGGCTACTTGCAAAGCAAACAATCGAGAATTGAAGCGATGGAGGCAGGCATAAAAGGAAAGAAAGGGAAGAAACAAGTCTAATCGCGCAAGGAAAGAAAATGCGACAGGAAAAAAAAACGCAAAATGCAGCACACGTAGAGGCTGAAAAGACTGTCGGGTGCAGTTGTTGGCAGGCAGGAAGGAGCAGGTCGAAGCTATTCCGGCGGGAAATGTGCGATTGCAGCGTTGCCGCAGCAACGGCTGACATGGCTGACGAGAGCCTGCTTGGAGTATACACGCAGTACGCACTACGTAGCGAATTATGCAAAGACACTCATGTGTAGGAATTTCTATGGTCTGTTCTATGTTCTTTTTTTGACACGCTGTTTGTTCATTGCAATATATACAGCCTAGGACTGTTTGCTAGTTGGTTGTGTAAATAGCCAGGACGCAGAGGACAGCAAGTGGACTCGCTTTTGAAGTTCAGAAAGCTCGTGGCCTTAGTATTACAGCAGTATAAGCCATTTGCTATAGGTACACTTCACCATACTATTGTAGAATTAGGCAGTGTCGATAGCTAGGCTGACGGCCTTCAGTACATATATACATATACCCGCTGGTAGTTTGGATATCTCTGGTCAGCCACATACAGAACGGTTTGCCTAGGTACAACAACTTTCCTCTGCGTTTGTCCGTGTTTCCACTTCAGAACTAGATACTACTAGCTAAATATCGCTTTTCTTTCTTTTTTCTCCATTATTTTCTTGCTCACTCATTGCTGCAGAACGTCATCGCGAGGCGGCAGAATATCGCGAGCAGTGATTGGCTGCGGGGCCTCCCGCAACTGCAAAGGCCACCGTACCTTAAACCTTTACTGCGTCCCCAGCATCCCCAACCAGCCAGCATCGCTCGCTTTCCTCATCTGTACGCACAGCACAGGGCGGCTTTTTGAATTTGTCGCCGCCTGTGGATCTACCAACTCTGCCTAGGTATTTGGTTGTGTTTCTGTGTTTCTCAGATTCCTTCGGAGTACGAGTCGTCAGCGTTTCCCCGCGCACAAAACAACCTCTTGTGGGATCGAGGATCGGTTACTGACTCCAGCAACAGTGAGCCCGTAACGAGACTCGGTGCATACAGTTATCTTTTCTCCCTTCCTCGACGAGTCGTACATATTGCACCTGAATCAATTCCGACCGAAACGTACCACCGGTGCTCTATCTACCAATGGCGTCACCACAGGGAGGGTATCCTCCTCAAGAGGGCTACGGAGGACAACAACCTCCAGCGCCGGGAGCTGCCCCCGCGGGTCAAGTTCCAGGAAAGAAGAAGCGTGCCTATGCCGGCGAGGCATTTGATTTTGGATCAGGAGCAAATGCCGCGCTTGGTGGCCAGCCAAAAGCTGGTGGCGATTATGGAGCATATGCTGCCCAGGCCGCATCAGCTGGCTATCCGCCAGCTGGGTATGGCACAGACACCGCAGCGGGTTATGCAGCATCACAGGTGGCTCCTGCTGTTGGAGGATATCAACCGCCTGTAGCTGGATATTCCGCGCCTGCAAATGCTGGAGTCGCTCAGGTGACTCAACAATTTGGCCAAATGGGAGTCACTGATCCGCAGCAAGCCCAGCAGATACCTCCTCAGCAAGCTCCGAGAGCAGTTCCTCTGAACCAGCTGTATCCTACCGATCTCCTCACCCAACCATTCAATGTTGCGGAGCTTGACTATCCGCCACCACCAATTATTCTACCACCGAACGTGAGCGTTGCACATTCATTAATGATCATCCATGGTTACTTGCTAACACCTTCTGACTATAGACAAGCATCTACCCTTCACCCTACGCAAACTGCCCGCCCAAGTACGTGCGCTCGACGTTAAACGCAGTCCCGACAAACCACTCGCTTCTCAAGAAATCGAAACTCCCGTTTGCTCTTGTCATCCAACCATATGCAGCACTTCATGATGCCGAAGATCCCATTCCCGTCATCCCGGATCAGGTCATCTCACGATGCAGAAGATGCCGAACATATATCAATCCGTTTGTGTCATTTTTGGATCAGGGCCACCGCTGGCGTTGCAATATGTGCAACCTGACCAATGACGTTCCCCAGGCGTTTGATTGGGACACAGCCTTACAGAAAGCAGCAGACCGCTCTCAGCGCCCTGAGTTGAACTATGGTGTGGTTGAATTCGTTGCTCCCCAGGAATACATGGTGCGACCACCGCAACCACTAGTATACCTCTTCTTGATTGATGTCAGCTACGCATCAGTAACGAACGGCCTTCTCGCAACGGCTGCTCGGTGCATCAAAGAAAGCTTGGATCGGATCCCCAACGCAGACCGCAGAACGCGACTTGGCTTTTTGGCAGTCGACTCCAGTCTCCACTACTTCACCATCCCTAGAGATGGATCGGAGAATTCTGACACAAAGATGCTTGTTGTCAGTGATCTCGACGAGCCTTTCCTGCCCATCCCGACTGATTTGCTGGTTACGCTATCCGAATGCCGTGAAAATATTGAAGGCTTCTTAGATAAGCTGCAAGACATGTTCCAGAACACCCAAAATGGCGGGTGTGCCTTAGGATCTGGTCTTCGGGCTGCCTATAAATTGATTTCTCATGTTGGCGGAAAAATCACTGTGCTGTCTTCGTCTCTGCCTAATGTGGGACATGGTTCACTTACGGTGCGAGAGGATAAGAAGGTCTTGGGTACTAGCAAGGAGAATAGTCTTTTGCAAACTGGCAACAGCTTCTACAAGAGCTTTGCCGTGGAATGCTCCAAGGCTCAGGTATCGATTGATATGTTCTTGTTTTCTTCACAATACCAGGACGTTGCGTCGCTTAGCAACCTTCCCCGGTACACCGGTGGCCAGACGTACTTTTACCCCGGATGGAACGCGTCCCGTACGGAAGACGCTATCAAATTTGCCCGAGAGTTCTCGGACTACCTCTCATCTGAAATCGGATTGGAAGCTGTCTTGCGTGTGCGTGCCACAACAGGTCTCCGCATGAGCACGTTCTACGGCAACTTTTTCAACCGCAGCTCAGATCTCTGCGCCTTCCCAGCGTTCCCTCGTGATCAAGCGTATGTGGTCGAGGTGTCGATTGACGAGACGGTCACTAAGCCTGTTGTTTGCCTGCAAGCAGCGGTTCTGCACACCACGTGCAACGGCGAGAGAAGGATTCGAGTTTTGACCATGGCATTGCCGACTACGCAGACATTGGCAGATTTGTATGCTTCGGCTGACCAACAGGCGATCACCACTTACTTCAGCCACAAAGCGGTCGAGCGCGTCCTGTCCAACGGGTTAGAACCTGCTCGCGAGGCCATCCAGTCGAAGATTACTGAACTATTATCAACATACCGCAAGGAGCTGGCAGGCGGCAGTGTTGGTGGTGGTGGCCTTCAGTTCCCTGCCAATATGCGAGCTCTGCCTATCTTATTCCTTGCGCTGATCAAGAACGTAAGTGTCTTTAAATTCTTGTAGTTGCCAACCTTCAGATGCTAACGCGGTAAACAGCTTGGTCTTCGTAAATCAGCGCAGATCCCCACCGACATGCGGTCGGCTGCACTCTGTCTGCTCTCCACATTGCCCCTGCCACTTCTGATTCAGTACATCTACCCTAAAATGTACTCGCTGCATGACATGCCGGATGATGCTGGCCTGCCTAACGACAAGACCGGGGAGATCGTTCTCCCTCCACCGCTCAATCTGTCCTCGGAACGCTTGGTCCCCTACGGCCTGTACCTGATTGATGACGGACAGACGCAATTCCTCTGGGTCGGTCGCGATACTGTTCCGCAGCTCCTCGTTGACGTGTTTGGCGTGCCGGACCGGACCCAACTCCGGGTGGGCAAGCAGTTCCTCCCTGAGCTCGACAACGATTTCAACGAACGGGTGCGTGCTGTAGTGCAGAAGAGCAAGGACTTCAAGGCCAAGGGCGCTGGTAGCATTGTCTATCCTCAGTTGTATGTTGTCAAGGAGGATGGAGAGCCGGGGCTGCGACTGTGGGCACAGACCATGTTGGTGGAGGACCGGGCCGACCAGGGCGTCAGCTTGCAACAATGGATAGGGTCATTGCGAGAGAAGGTATGATTTTTTTTTTTTTTTTATTTTTTCTCTCAAGTCACGCTAAGCTGGCTGGGGACTAACCTGTGCGCTCTATTGTTTAGGTTGTGCAGTGAAGTGAGTGATAGTGTCGAATAATACAATTGATTGGTTTTAGATCATGTAAGCGTCAAGCATTGCTTGTTATTGTTTTTTCTAGTTCAATGCTATTTGCTGTGCGGGCCGTAGCTATTCTCTACTGTAGTTATTGAGTCTTTCTTGCAGTGTTGTGTAGTATCTCTGAAGTACTCCGTACTGCGGATTGATTGGACAATACCGTACATACAATACGTGACTAGCGCGCGTCCTGAGCGAGCCAAGTGGGGCCGCTCACGCACATCCGCGCTCAGTTCTGCGCTGCCATTGGCTGCGAGATTGTGACAGCGAGCGTCTTGTACAGCGCTCTCCAGACGAGAGCGCTGCTAGCCGCCGTATCTGTGTTATTATTAGCTGGCCGGTATTACCGTATTGGCTCGTCCTCGCTAGTAAGCCTGGCAAACTTACTCTTCCCTCTTGCAGGTACAGGCCCATACCAGAGCCAAGCTTTGATGGATCGACAATTGACCCAAACAACCGTCCTGTGTTTCATCTCATCTCGTCTCATCTACTCATCTCCTGTAGACTGTTTAGTACGGAGTACTCCGTATGTATTATGTACGGTAGTGCTATGCTGTGGTGTTTCACTCGACGTATGGCCATTACGCATCGGATCCTCACCGGCCGCCGTGATTGCGCGCCGTCCATCTGGGACGGATAACTACGTACAGTTGCTTGCTGACTCTGTTCCTGGCAGAGAGCAGCACTGCTGACACTGACAGGGGATAGCACACTGCATCTGCAAATATAACTGCATGCGACCGGTCCTTTGTCTCCGCTAGCTGCTAGCAGAGCAAAGCAATACCAGCCTGGATACAGCGAGCAATACCGATAAAATACAGCTTCCCCTCCCAGCCGTGTGATTGCCCCACCTTATACCTCCTGCTCGTTTCGCAACACTCGCTCAGTCGACTGCGACGACATTATCATCCCTCGTTTGTTCAGCCAACTGTTCTCCTCTCGTCCTCTGCTGCCTTTCTTTGAATCCGCCCTGCCATCTGCTTTGTATCCTCCCCCGCCCGGCAATCTGGCGCATCGTTGTCTGCCGCTGTTGCATACGTTTTCCCCTCTGTTTACCGTCTGATTAATTGATCCAGCCAACTCGGGACGTGTGGTGAGTGCGCTATTTTCCGAGTCATTTTCGAGCCAGATGAAGGATGACGTTGCGAGACGTCGCACTACGACTGTGACTACGGGCGTGGCTTTGGAAAAGCTTCGAAATGCTGATTTCTCCTCTGTTATATATAGCACACGCCCCAATTTCGCATGTGCGGCTTCCCCCGCATAGCCCGGTAATCACCACTCGTCTCCTGCAAAGCGCCTACGAAATACAAGAGCCCTGCCCCCAGCAGTGAAACATCTCAATCGATCATTCTCGCAGAAGGTGTAGACTGCGGCTAGTTTTGTTGTTCGACAGCAAGCCCACCTGCCATATCAACCGCGACATACGAACAGACAGGTATGCATTGCATGATTGCCTCGACCTGAGACCTATTGTTCCATTTTATTTGTTATACGATCAGTTTGGCAAGACTGCTCCTGGTTTCATTGCCTCCACCGTTATTGTGTCTGTCTTCTGCGCCATTCAGTCTCAAAGAATTCTGAGAATTCTTTCAGTGTTTTATGTGTGCCAATTCACACTCTTTCATTGTTTTGCTCCCACTTTTGTATCGTCTTGCCACCCACATGTCATGATCGAGTCATTTTTTGAAGCCACTGCTAATAGCCATCACTACAGTCCTCTAGAGAGCCGCAATGGCTCAAGGTCAGAACTCCTCCCACGGAGGCTCGAGAAAGATCTCTTTCAACGTGTCAGACCAGTACGACATTCAGGATGTTATCGGTGAAGGAGCTTATGGAGTTGTTTGGTAAGGTCTTGAACCAGCAAGATCATTTCTAAACCAGCGTCACTGACCCCTTCTAGCTCTGCCCTGCACAAACCTTCCGGCCAGAAGGTCGCTATCAAAAAGATCACCCCATTTGATCACTCCATGTTCTGCCTCCGGACTCTGCGAGAGATGAAATTGCTGCGGTACTTCAATCACGAGAACATCATTTCTATCCTCGATATTCAAAGGCCCCGCAACTACGAGAGCTTTACAGAGGTCTACCTTATTCAGGTGTGCTGCGCATTACTAAAAGAATAAAGGTCTAAAGGAGCCTGAATGACTAACGAATGCAGGAACTGATGGAAACCGATATGCATCGAGTAATTCGCACCCAGGATCTGTCCGACGACCACTGCCAGTATTTTATCTACCAGACTCTGCGAGCGTTGAAAGCCATGCACTCTGCCAACGTCTTACACCGCGACTTAAAGCCTTCCAATCTGTTATTGAACGCCAACTGCGACTTGAAAGTCTGCGATTTTGGCTTGGCTCGTTCTGCAGCTTCAACTGATGACAACTCTGGCTTCATGACTGAATACGTTGCGACTCGCTGGTACCGAGCCCCTGAAATCATGTTGACCTTCAAAGAATACACCAAAGCAATCGACGTGTGGAGCGTGGGATGTATTCTAGCGGAAATGCTAAGTGGAAAGCCATTGTTCCCTGGCAAAGACTGTAATGCTCCTTTCAAAACCGCCATAAAGCCGTCAACATTCTAACGAGCTATAGATCACCACCAACTGACTCTCATTCTCGACGTGCTCGGCACACCAACCATGGAGGATTACTACGGAATCAAATCGCGACGTGCTCGCGAGTACATCCGCTCTCTGCCATTCAAGAAGAAGATCCCTTTCAAGCACCTCTTCCCCAAGACCAACGACCTCGCCCTCGATCTCCTGGAGAAGCTCCTCGCGTTCAACCCCGCGAAGCGCATCACAGTCGAAGAGGCCCTTCGCCACCCGTACCTCGAGCCATACCACGACCCCGATGACGAGCCAACAGCAGACCCCATTCCAGAAGAATTCTTCGATTTTGACAAGAACAAAGACGCGCTAAGCAAGGAACAACTCAAACGTGAGTTCTTTACACCGATTTATTAATCAATATACTAACAAGTTCAATTCGGATCCTTATAGTATTGATCTATGAAGAAATCATGCGGTAAACATTGTTTTCATTTCTTTTCTTTGTCTGAGAGGGATATTGCTGTTCCCTTATGTAGTCAAGTATTCGCGTTATGCAGATGGGTTGATATTATTACGAAAATCATGTCTGTTTTGAGGATGTCTATCACAAGAAATAGTAATATAAGTTTTACAGTTGTTACCAGCTTGTTTCTGCACTTGAACCGGACGTCAATCGCATCATGTAATCTGGTAGCCGTAGATTTGTGGCATGTTTTATTAAGTATCTTGTCATTAACGAAAAGGAATAGGCAGTGCAGTGTTTACTACATTTATATAAATATGTTGATCCCCGTGGACATAGATGTGGGTGGCTGTTGGTCTGGCTGCCACTAGGTGGAAGACTCCTTCTTCTCGCGGACGATATGGCCTTTTCTCTCACCTGTTCGATAGCCCCTAGCCGGGTTTCAAGAAGATTCCTTGACAGGCCTTCCTTCAAGATACCATAAGCCCATGGCCTCTTGCGATACTTGTAAATTAACAATGTCATTAATTCTCAGGTCTATACGTTCGTCGGAAATCTCTGAAGAACGCCTGCCTAGTTGCTTCATCTGATCTCCACGTGGTTTATTTCTACATCAGAGAAATGGACGACCTTACTTAATATAGATGTAGATGGTAGTGAGTAGTAAAAGACAAATGTTACTCAAGTCCACGGATATCTATAAATGTATATATAGGAATAAACACCGCCTATTCCTCCTCCTTATTGACAAGATACTCTCGGATCGCCTCACCCACGCCCTCTGGACTCGGTTTTCGAGCAACAGCATCAGGCTCAAAGCCATAGTTCTTCAGCAGATGGTCTCTTGTTGTCGGGCCGATGGTTGCTATGAGACAAGTCCTCCTTTTACCTCCAGGGTTTATGGTGTTGTTTCCGTCTCTATTTTGTTGAGAGCTGACTATATTCAGCGTTCTGAGGACCGCATCGCACCCCGTCGGCGAGAAAATGACTGCCCACATCTGCTGTTGCCGTGTCGCCTCTTGCTCCAGCAAAGACCTCTCCTCGCCAGCCTCAACAGCCTCCTGAAACGCTGTCTCGAATGTCTCCATTTCACCCGTTTCATAAACCACCAGTTCGTCAACGGCTATCCTCTGCCCTTCATCCAAAAGCTCTTCATTCATGAGCGTCTTGGGGATGATATCTCGTCTCTGCTCGCCGACTAGGAATAGCAATCCAGGCTTATGTGCGCCTGCTGGAAGATGATAGCGCTCGTTGTAGTGTTCTAGTATGAGATTTGCCAAGGCCTCTCCGTTGCCGGCTTGATCGCCATATATGGTTGCAAAGGGGAGATGTTGATCGCGGATGGGTGTTAGTGTGCGTGTCGTCGCTGGCCCGACGCTGTATAAAACCAAGTCTTGAGAGGTGGAAGTAGTTATTTCGGCTATTATAATCCATCAGTTTTGTGAAAGAAACCATTAAACAGACAAGACACACAAACCGGGTATATCTCCTTGGGCTAACATATGTCCAAATGCCTCCACAGCTCGTTGGCTCGTGAATATGATCCCGCCGTATTTCTTGGCCTGTCCGCTAAACGCATTGTCTTGAGTATTTCCATTTGTGGAAAAGAAGGATTTCACTTTTCCCAAATTGGACATATGGAATCGATGTGATAGCACAGGTACAAAGATCGGGTTATACTTGTTGCCCTCATAAAGGTCTTCATTTTCGATGCTCGAGTTGGTCGGCCGCGTCCGTTTGAGCGGGAAGGTGTGGCTGCGGAAGTACTCCTCGTACATGTCCTTTGGGGTTGAGGGTGTTTTCAGAAGGAAGATTGGCGTCGTCGTATCTCGCATCCTATCGCCAGATAGGGAGGCGGGTGTCTGTGTGGCCATGCTTCTTGCTTCTTGCTTCTTCGTCTTGGTCTCGTCTCGTCAGCTACGCTTTGCTCTTTATCTGGTTCGTTATGACGAAATGTGTTGCATAATGGAGACTATTGAGAGGTCGAGTGTCGTATTTCGTGTTAGTGTGCCATTGGTCCTAGCTAAATGTAAAATAATTGCACGAAGATAGGCGACGTTGAGTATTGGAGATCTGAAGGAAGAAATTCGTGGCTGCGGGGTGCGGAGATCTCCACTTCGTTCCAGAGAAGCTGCAGTCGACAGTTCACCGAGATAACCGCCAACTACGGACAATATTGAAGGTAATTTAGGTGTAAATCAGAACAATGTATTAAAAATCTAACTACATATCGAGCATCTCCTCTACATAGTCCTCTAGATTAATCGTTCGAAATTGCGCTCCCCACTTTGCGCGGAATTCCTTCCGTTTATATGCAAAGCTGGTGTTCATGGCAAAGCTGACCAGCTCGACGCTCCAGCCCTTCTGCAACGCGCGTTCCACCATCCTCAAAAAGCCACCGGAGAACTCAGCTTCCGCCGCATCTCCAGTGGCAAGCACGATGGTGGCAGGCTTGTCGGTGTCAACCAGACTTTCGAGCATTTTCAGATGTAGAATTTCGTCTACACACTGCTCAACCCATCTCTCCGAAGAAGAAGAGCCCGTCTCTGAGCTTCCCGTGGGAGCGAGGGTGTTGCGGAATTTCAACTGGCGTGGGGTCCATTCTTTTGCTTTGTGCACGCGGCTGAGGATGTTCACCTCGTAGCCGAGCTTCTCTGCTTCATTGATAGCCGGGAACCGATCTGACCCTGCGAGCACTTTCTTGGCTGCGGGCCGGCCGCGCTCGAGGATGAGGGAAAAGTTGTGGAATGACAAAGGTAGGCGTTTAATATGATCGCTGACTGGGATGTCGTGCTGAGTCTTATAACTGTCATGAAGACCAATGGATATATTTGATGAATCAACAAAAACATGAACTGGAGATAAAGAAGTCTTTCGAGACTTGGAGCCGGAGGATGGAGACAAAGTAAAATCGGGAAATTGCTTGCTGAGTTTGGATACAAGGCCTGCTTTGCGTTCCACGGCTGATTTGTAATGGGTAACGCCTTTTGTAGGCTTCAAGATTTTCGTAGGAAGTGTGGACAATGTACTATCTTCTTCGCAGGACGACGGCGGTGTTAATATTCCCTGAGCTCTGCCATTGTACGTGACCTGCGACGGTATGAATGACAAGGCTGGTGATTTATGTGGTGCCGAGGAGTCAAACACACTGACATCGCCGTCGGATTCCCCTGCGGTCGAGTCTGACAGGACACCGGTTGCGTGAAGATGGCCAGAGAGGTTGGTCTTTTTGTTGCGTTTCAATATGGATATTGGTTGAGACGACGGTCTGGAGACACTGTTGCCGGCTGGTTCGGTCACTGCCGCGGAGGGGTGCAAAAAGTTCCACAGCCGAGTGAAGTCCCCGAGGCCACGATCTCCGGCGTCATCATGCTGCTGCTCGAGAAGTTCGTTCTTTGGGTCCTTGCGGTGAGCCAGCGAGGGGTTCCTGAGCTGGTCTAAGACTGGTTCTGACGGTCTGGTCGGCGTGTGGAGGAGATCAATCACCGCAGTGAAGTCCCAGTCAGAAGGAGCATCAGATGCTTGCATGGAAATGACGTTCGATATCGATATCGACTTGGTGGTTTCTTCGTAGGATCAAGCAAGATACAGCGTGCTCGCTGCTAGCAATTCATATCGCAGGGGATGTTAACGAGACGGCTGTCACATGTCATTCAGCACATGCATTTGCAATAACAGCTTGTATAAGGTCAGATGGATGTAAGGATGGGATGATCTGAGAGGGCACGGCTTGAGGCGGGCGTGAGCAATAGTCGGGATGGCAACAGCCACCAGGCAGCCAGGCACCAGCAGACATCACGTGCCGCTCACATGACAGATGCAAACATGGCCAGATACAAACATGCCAAGCCCGCGTCAAGCCACACATGCTTAAGCCATCAGATCGGAGATCCAGGCTTGGCGGGGGACGATGACGTTGTCAAGCCACACGTGCATCGTGTAGCTTCAGTCATCGCGACGTCATGTATACAAAGCTGGGAAACGAAGCTTGGCTCCTCCCCGCCATTGGGAGTGCCCGCTTCCAGGCATGACGACGACGACGACTTCGTTTATCCGCGGCTCTCTACGTCAGAGCCGAGGGAATGCCCTCAGCATGGGCTATATAAAGCCTGCTGCCGCCCTGTGTGCAGTCTATCTTTTCATCCATCACAACATCTCAAATCAATCCAACTGAATCTCTTTGAACAACTTCAAACCACACCTACAGAACCAACCAACAACCATCAATATGTCTGACGCCGGTCGCAAGGATTTCTCTACCAGTATGTTGTTACCCCGCAATTCTGCGCTTCGCACTTCCTCCAGCTAACCACCGTCGTATACAGAGGCCAAGGAGGAAATCACTCCTGACTCCTCCAAGTCCACCCAGCAGAAGGTCAAGGAGACTTTCACTGACACCACCGACCGCGTTGCCCGTGGTGTTCAGCCTGACGACGACAAGTCCGCTGGCCAGTCTGCCTTTGACAAGGCCCAGCGCACTAAGGACAACGAAGCCCACGGCGGTGCCACCGGCTCGATGTGAGTTGCATCCTCAAATATGAAAAAAATACACGTGGCGGAGACTAATCATTCTTCCCCCAACAGTGGCGACAAGATCAAGGACACTCTGGGCATGAACAAGTAAAATGTCTGCCATTGAGTAACCGTCAGAGCCTCCCCGACTGGCATGGGTCTGCGGGGGACATTTTATCCATTTTATCATGTATGATAGTTATGATATGACGGCTGCGCCTTTTCATATGGTTCACGCAGTATTATAAACGATACCACTTGCGAGTTAGTTAAATCAATGATAAATATCGTCACCCATAATCTTCCACTTCATATAAGACAGTATCTTTGTTGTTCATATGTTTTCCAGTCAAAACGTCGACGCATCTAGGCTATGCTTCTCACCGTAGATAAGAGGTACGAGGACGATGATAAAATTAAGCTCCTCATAAAAGTATTGCATTATCATCTTTGTCTCATTAACATTGTGATTTAAGGGTCTAGACCAGTGGAATAATATATACTAGCCAAACAAACTCCAGTCGTTGACATGCAGCACCTCGACAAACTTCTCAATCAACCCGTTTGCCAGCTCTTCCTCCCTGGCTAGCGCTCGCGGGTCACCGTGCTGATCAAACTCGTCATGCGGCACATTCACAAACACAAGCAAATCCGTCTCCTTCTCCGGCAGCCGCACCAACAGAAAATGGCAGCTCTGCGTTGACCTATCAGAGCGTATCGATGAGGAGGTACTCCCACTTGCAGGAGCCCCAGTACCAGCACCTGCTGCTGCTGCTGCTGTACCCGAGGACGCATCTACCGAGGTAAAGGAAGCATCCTGTTGCTGCACGGAGCCTGGACGCTGCTTGAGCGGGGTTGTGAATTTCACACTCCCTGCAAATGCCGCTACCTGCTTTGCTGAAGTAAGACGCCTGAGTTGGACCCTCCGCGGCCGGCTGACCACGTCCATGGTGTCGTTTTCGTCGCAGAGATCTCGCAGGTGGTACATGGCCGCTGCAATCCCCTCTGCATCGGCATGGGCATCGGCGTCGGCATGGGTGCCAACGAGTGGCGCGATATCCGGGGTTGTGCCTAGTGCGTCCAGAACTTGCTGTTTTGCTACATGTTCGTTGATCTCGAAAATGAGATTTGAGAGCGTGGTCCTGGACAAGAAGAGCTCTTGGTGATCAGGGACTTCACGGACGGTACTGCGTGGCATTAGTTTGCTGTCTCGTAGAGATCTTCTTATTTACTTGGGTGGGGACGCACAAACCTCCCATCGAGCCAGCCTTGCGGCACAACGCCGGTGATGGCGCCTCCAAACAGGGCTTTTTCTTCGAATGTCGCCATGAAGAGGCCGTGCAAGGGCTATGTATTATTTGGACAGTGCGATGAAATCGGCGTTCGATGTTGACGGATAGAACGCGCAGAAGGTGGATGTGTGGTTGGGTTGGGTGTGAACGGCAGAGCTTGTCGACCCGCCGAGTGCTGCCTTCTGAGAATTATCACGATACTGTAACTAAGGCCACATTCATAATCAATAAACTTATGATTATTATTTTTATTATTATAATTATTATCACTATTGTTATTATTACTACTACTTCTCATCAGAGGCAAACACATCGTAGAATTTCTCCCGCAGCGATTGCGGCCTAGCCAATCAGGCATCGACGGGTATTGTATTGCCACGGCTTCAATCTTATTTCTGATACGGAGTCAAAGGACTTGTTCCTTAGGGTTTTCTTGTTTCCCAAGAACAACAGCTCAACCTTGCGCTTAAAATCACCACTGGGCATGTTTTCGTCTCGCTCGGCGTGCATTACTGCCTCTGGAACGGATGCCAAGCGCTGCATCGAGATAAAGCCGATAGAACTCCGGAGTAAGCAAGAGTTCGTAGTTAACCTAACTTAAGTTAGTTCCGGAGTTAGTAGTTAGGACTGAATCTGCATGATGCAATCGCCACTCGGCGGCTTCCAAGGTTTTCCGCTTGGAACGGCGGCACGGCATGCCTGGGAGGTCTAGACTCGCTGTGTGCGCCAACTTAGGTTTTATCTTATCGCTACCGATCAGCGAGAGTTGTTCCCCTCTGCCCTGTTCTCTTCTTTTCCTTCATCGCGCTAAACGCTTGGAGCCCTGGACTCTCGCTGGAACTACATAGTATTCGCGAAACAGTCAAGAGCACAAGCCGGACTGGGCACCGGGCTCAGTGGGGATCTCGCCTGAACCCCAATGGAAGCGACAGCACCATAATGACAGCGCCGAACGTACACCACGAAGATGACCGCCGCGCGCGAGAGTTATTCCACTATTTTCAGCCAGAAAACCCGGCCTTGCTCCCCTCCTGCTCTCTGCCTGGACAGTCCCCGGACACTTCGTTCTCGGCTAAGAAATCGCCCAACCTCGTTCTTACGGCTCTGACGCAGTTGGCCGCCGTCAAGACAGGCACCCAGCGTGCAATCATCAGTCTGATCGATCGCGAAACACTCTACGTGGTAGCCGAGGCATCGCGGACGCTGAGTCTGGGCGACAATGATGTTTATACCGACGAGGGCGACGGTCTCTGGATGGGATGCTCCCACGGGCCTGTCGCCGGTACTCTATGTGAGAAGACAATCACCCTGACGCCCACTGTCGAAGACAGATATCCGTTGTTCGTTGTGGAAGATCTGCGGGAGCACACTACTTACCGAAATATACCCTGCGTTTCTGGTCCGCCTTATTTCCGCTATTATGCCGGCACTCCCTTGACGACGTCGAATGGCATCAATATTGGCAGTTTATATGTTATCGACCCGCGGCCTAACTTGAGTCTGCCCGCATCACACAAGGAGTATCTCAGTCATATAGGATGCGCCGTGATGGAGTACTTGGAGACATCCCGCCAGTCACTGGAAGGCAGCCGGTTGGCCAAAGTCCTCTCGGGCCTCAATTCATTTGTACAGGGCGAGGACGAGTCGACTAGCGCTTCAAATCCAGTGTATAAAGAAGATCTATTATCGGATCGCGCGTCGTCGCATCCAAACAGCAGCCGCCATACTCCGGACTCAGAGCCTGCGAACACACCACCTCCAGATGCCATCAATAGTGACCCGGATGCATTGTCGGGTTCAGATAGGGACGACCAAATTAACGATGCTGCGGCTACAGCCGCGGTTGCACAGCAAGAACAACGTGCGTTTGACCAAACAACCTCGGCCTGGCCAACTGACAAGGCCGCCGCCAACCAGAAGCGCCCAACCTTTCAACGCGCTGTTAATATCATGCGTGAAAGCCTGGACTTGGGGCCCGATGGTGGTGTTGTCATCTTCGATAGCAGTGAACGCTTAGAATTGGAATATCAAGAAACATCAGACCAGGAGAAGGAAAAGCAACTGGCGAGGTTGTGTGCCATTTCATCAAAAGAAAGGCCCGTTGGCGACCTGGGAGACATGTCCTCTACTTTACCATCCCTAGTTCAGTTAGATATCCCTTTTATGCACCGGATGCTGCGTCGTTACCCGCGGGGTGGTCTCTGGTATTTCTATCATGACGGAACGGCCTTTTCTTCTTCTGATGACGATGCTGCCCGCTCCAGTAGCGAAAATGACTCGACCAGCGCTCCCCACGGCTCACAGCAAATGTTGCACCCCCGATCCCTAGGAACATTACGCGAGAAGGATCTGCAAACGTTGAAAAAAAATTTTCCAAACGCGAGTCGTATCATTTTCGCCCCGTTGTGGGATTCGTTTAATTCTCAGTGGTTTGGCGGTTGCTTTTGTTGGAGCAGTGTCGAGACACGCGTCTTCAGTGCTCATGTCGAGCTCGGTGGTGTCCTTGGGTTTGGGTCCTCGTTGATGGTGGAGCACAGTCGCGCTCAAAGCCAGGAATCCGACCGGAAGAAGGGGGATTTTATTAGCAGCATATCGCATGAATTGCGAAGTCCGTTGCATGGCATTTTGGCGGCGACAGGGTTTCTTTATGACCAAAACGATCCGGAATTTGCAAAGACTATGCTTGATACAATTCGCTCTTGCGGTCAGACATTATTGGATACTTTTGAGCAGATCCTGGATTTTACCAAAATTAATTCTTTTGAGAAGAAACGAAACTCAACTTTGCGGTCTCGCGGCGAGCGAAACCATGACAAGTCGCGGCCCCGATCACTTCATATCATCAAGGTGGCTGATGTCGCGGCTGTCGTGGAAGAGGTTATTGAGAGTGTGTATTCGGGACAGATTTTTTCGAGAAGCATGACATCTGGAGAAGGATCTTTTGACACACCAGGAGATAACGCAACCCGCGCCAATGGCCACGATGAACGCGTCGCCGTGTTTATTGATATTGTGCCACATGACTGGAAATTCTTGCTCGAGCCCGGCGCTTTACGGCGGATCATCATGAACGTCTTTGGTAATGCGCTAAAGTACACAGAAGAGGGCTCTGTATCTGTGCGAGTGGATCTCCAAAAGAAAGCGAATGGAGTATCTTTTGATGCTCATGAGTCCGAAGTTCTTGTCCTTACTGTCTCCGACACGGGAAAAGGCATTTCCAATGACTACCTCAGATCCAACGTATTTACCCCTTTCTCACAGGAAGACCCTTTGTCACCAGGTACAGGGCTTGGCCTGTCTCTTGTCCGGAGCATATTGCGATCGCTCAAGGGTGGCATCAAAATAAAAAGCCAACTGGGGGTGGGCACTGTTGTTACGATCACCTTGCCGCTCAAGCGATTTCAACCAGCTGAGAATACCGGGATTTCGCCGCCAAGCACTGAGCCAGTACTGCCTGAAACTCCAGATGTTGTCCAAAAAGTGACAAATCAGTTAAGGAGGAGAACTGTATCCCTCGTGTCTACCACCAGTGCTCTAAGCAAAAAGCCTTCATCGCTCCACACAATTGGAAGTTATCTGACGGAATGGTTTGGCATGACAGAACAGACATGGAGCTCTGATCGTTTCTTTGACTTGATAGTTGTCTACGAAAGGCAACTGGATCTTGTTGCCAATGTGCCGGGACAGCCTGTGGTGCTCGTTCTATGTCACCGAGGTCTGAAATTGCGGCCCGTCAGGGTCTTATCAAACGAGTCAAACAAAAAGATGATATGGATTCCACTTCCATGTGGTCCTTACCGTTTAGCCCGAATACTTTCAGACTATCTTGACGGTGTGTACAACCAGCAGATGACCTCACTTAAGCCACCATATTGCGCACCGCCACTTGAAGTGACTCCAAAGCGTCAGAATGCATTCACAACGGATAGCGTATATACCAAAACATCGACGGTTTTAATGCCATTCAATGATAGCGACAACTCGGTTGTCACCTTGAAAACAGAATTACATCAATTGAACCTATCGCCCGTCCCAGAGCTTCATGACGATGGGCTTAGAATTCTATTAGTTGAAGATAACGCGATTAACCTGGCTCTTCTCCGCAAATTCATGGCCCGACTCAAGCCTCAGATTCTGCACACGGCTATGAATGGGAAAATTGCTGTTGACAAGGTAAATTCAATGGCTCAAGGGTATCATTATATATTCATGGACATGTCCATGCCCGTGATGGATGGGTTTGAAGCGACGCATGCTATTCGTTCCATCGAACGAGAGAAGCCAGCCGTGTCGCCAGCGAGAATCATTGCGCTCACCGGTCTAGGGGCAAGCGAACACATTAAGAGAGCCTACGCGGCAGGCGTTAATGTCTTTCTCACCAAACCAGTATCCTTCAAGGACATTGAATTGATCTTGAAGGAGGCGAAGTGACGCCTCTCTGTTGAATGACGCTAGACTCCGTTTTCGTTCAACAAGCAAGCTATATAAAATCAACAGAAATATAGATTACAGCAACCTTGAATACCTTGTGCGATATATTTGACCGCACACTTGAATACCCTCCTCCATTGGCTGCGCCTCGGATGCGCCTTGAGCCCTCACGAGCACAACATACACTTTTGCCCGCATCCAGGGCACGCAAAAAGTCGATCATATAAGTTGACTGCCCATGCAATCTGCGCATGTGCTAGGAGTTCCACTGACGAAAACCATGTTCCAGTTTTCAAAATTGGACGTAAAAATTGCCCCGTCCATTAATGATGGCGTATACATAGATTCCATATGGATTCAGGGCTGATGAGTCCCCGCTCTATCAAAGGAGTGTGGCTTGTACAACATGATTTTAATCTACCTCGGTGTCGCTTGATCGAGGTGTCAAGCAAAACGAGGAAGTAATATATATAGAATATACGAAAATATATATATAATCTAATCACATGATGCATATTAACTTCCAATCAAGTAGTTAGATTTCATGTAGTTGACGCAAGACGTGTTCTTGGCACAGTGTAGGGTATTAACGCGTCAACCCATCAGTCCTTCCTGAGCACTGAACTGACTGAACCATGTTGTGTTAAGATCGCGTTGCTTGCATAGATTTTATTCAACTAGATCATCTATTTTATGCATTGTTTCAGTGGTTTAGGTTGCATAATACTCGTACATATAATCGTTCTTGATCAGATGATCAATGTTTAAATAATCGTAGAGCTAAACCTACCCATTAACCAGCCGTCATAAGCGAGCTGGGCCGGATCCGAGAAACTCAAAATACTTCACCTCGATAGCTCAAGCTTGGTTGTGCGGCGGTAGACTTAGATCGATGCAGCATCGGATCCGAAGGCATTGAACGGGTCTGTCCTATACATTTAGCGCCTGGTTCATTCCAGGCACGGCAAATTAGGTCAAGCAAGCGATTCGTCGAAAACCTAAAGATTTAAGCAGGATCGGAGTCAGCTGGCATGATGTATGCGATGGCTGTAACTTAGCTTTGAAACAACACATATGTATAGTTTTCTTATGATTTTTGACTCTGATTCTCACTTAGCGCACTAGCTCCTCGAGGTTTGCCCTATATGTGTTGTGAATAATACCCTGAAATCTGCACATATAGGATTGTGCACTCTGCGTGAATATTATTATAGTTATGATCCTGCTTAACATATAGTTAAGCAATCAATTCAATGACACAGTGAAGACTCTCGTTGTATTGATATGGGTAGCTAACTAAAGGACAGACTTCTGAGTCATGTAATCGTAGAACCCCCGTCCGCTTTTTATGCCTAGATGTCCCTTCTGAATCATCGCTTGGAGATAGTCTCGAGGCTGGTGAGGAAGGCCAATCCGAGAGTCTGCGTAGTGCTTCTCGATGTCCAGCACGACATCTAATCCGACAACATCCATGAGCTCACACGGCCCTTTGGCCGTCTTCAGGACATCTTTGAAGATAGCATCGATTTCCTGTGGCGTCGCAACGCCCTCTGAGAGACAAAGAAGAGTCTCGCGTTTAATGGCGGCCCAAATTCTGCGCCAATACAGCACTGATCAGCCGTAGTCTCCAGACCTTATATCTCCAGACTTCATATTACGTACCGATTATAGATATACCCTATCGAGCTTTGCTTGACGTGAAATGGGGTAAATCCGTGCAATTTGCATTGCTGCGAGAGCATAGCAATGAGTGAGGTGTCTGTTTCTTTGTGGCCCATAATTTCGATTGCTGGTAGGTAGATCCAGCATTAAAATCAAAACTGAAAAACAAGTCAACACAACCTGGATCGCATACCTGATGTTTCCGGTGGCCAGTCTAAAGGTTCATTTCGAGTCAGCAAATTTGTTCTCACTTTAGTCAAGTCATTGACAGATCACATACAGCAATGGGCGCTCAGTATTCTCTGGATATTACGCAGCTTCAACCCATCCAAGATTTCGTGGATCCCGTAACTGCTCGAATTGGAAGCAATAATGGTTCCATCTGGGGCATAATCATCAAGCTGCGTGATCACCTTTTGCTTCAAAGCCAGTCTCTCTGGTACACACTAAATCAAGAAGTAAGTCTTAAGCACTGGCGAGAGAAAACAGCCGTACCTCAACCACGAGCCACGCGTTTTGCAAAATGGACTTCAGCGAATCCGGAGTTGATGTCGCGATGTTCCCCCAATTCCGATCATGGCCGTCCGCCGCAGCGCGAAGCTGTTCAACATACAACCGTCCCTCTTGGAGTTGGCGTTTGTCTGGATCTACGAGGTTCACAGGGCCACCTCTGCTTGACCACTTGAGTTATTTGATAGTTAGCATGGCGTATGTAATGATTACCGAAGATACTCCATGGTACGTACCATATAAGCTAGTCGTCTACCCTGAGTGCCGGCACCGACGATAACAACAGACTTGTGAGGATCTTTATGCCCGGCCATGTTGATAGCTTCAATCTAAACGTGTGTGATAATACACTGCACAACAGGCCCGTTATGTAACGTAAATTCCCCTCGGACAAAGAATAATGCTGATTAAGAGACTATTATTTGCAACTCAAACAAGACTTCAGTCCTTATAGTAATTGAGATGGCCTCTTAAACTTACTAAAGATGATGTGTATGGTGGTCTCTATAACCGGATCCGCACTTGTCGAGTCAGCCTCATTTACTACTAATCGGATCCGACTGAACCAACCCAGAACGGTCTTGGTTCGAACGCCGCAATCCAAGTACATTACCAATCAAAATAAATCCATTCTTGAATTGATATTATCCGGTTCACTGCTGAGCACCTCTTGATCTTCAAACACCCCCAACACCCATGGACATTGGACTTTCCTGGCGTAGCAATCAATAGTCAGAAACATTATACGGATACCGAAAAACCTCTCGTTCAGGATGCTCTCTCCAAAAGAATTACTGGCGCTAGCCGAAATGGACCCCGAATTAAAAGAAGTATAGTTGAAATGAAATTCATGTTGGTCTGGTGTTGCTAACGCCATGCAAGCTCCTTCGTGGCGCGCCTTCATGGGAGTACGACCATAATATAGACATACGCCAATTGCGATCGAAAAGAGCTGCTCTTACCGTCGCACAGCCGGCGGAAGCTGACTATGTCGAAGAAGATCGCCAGATTCCCATGCGAGATGGTATGAGCATCACAATCCGTATTCACCAACCTAAAGTGATACCTCGGGATGGATGCCCCGGGCTTGTACTATTTCATGGAGGAGGCTTTTGCTTGGGTGGGCTACAGAATGAAACCAGGTTATGCAGGAGATGGGTGGACTTGGGGGGAATAGCGGTCAACGTGGATTACAGACTTGCACCAGAGTTTCCTTTCCCGACGGCAGCACACGATGGGTACGGCGCTTTAAAATGGGTAAGTATAGTTGTACATTAGAAGTGTCATCTACTAATGCACTAGACAGACAGCGGAAAATGCCACGAGTCTGCACATTAACACTGCCAAAGGTTTCGTTGTTGGCGGGATATCTGCAGGAGCAAATCTGGCGGCGGTTGCATCTCACTTGTACAGCGAAGAAATTTCAGAGCCACCTCTGACAGGCAGCTATCTATCCATACCAGCGCTACTGGATCCTCCTGGTGTTGCTGAAAAGTACAAACAGGTGTATCTGAGTCGCGAGCAGAACCAGAACGCGCCGATATTGAATAATTCAAGTATGGCACTTTTTGATCGTGAGTGGTGTACACCTGTGCTACGCTATTCAGGCTGGCCCTAACGTCTGGCAGGTAACTACAAAGCAGATCCCCTCTCGCCGCTAAGATCGCCCTTTTTATTCGAGTCACATCAGAAATTACCGCCCACCTATTTTCAAATTTGCGGCATGGATCCGTTGAGGGACGAAGCCTTGATCTACGAAGAGGTTCTCCGAGAAGACTGTGGGATCAAGACCAAAGTTCATCTTTACAAAGGGTTGCCTCATGGATTCTGGGACTTTTGGCCAGAGGCAGAGTTTAGTAAAAGACTGCGTGAAGACTCTGTCGAAGGATTGGAATGGTTACTGGGGCAGACAAAGTGAATTTCTGTTATCATCAGTTAGTCCGTCCAGTTAAAGACAGATGCAATACATATAATGGAGATATTCGGCATTTAATAAATTTGTTGACAGCAATGTCTAGATTGATTCACCAAATTGTCGAAAAGCAGCCAAATGACGATACACAGTTGATTTCCTGCCCAGTCATCTCGGTTATACCGTTCCTAGGGAATGCTTGCATAACTTATTTCTCCGAGCCAGAGGTGATCTCAAGTAAAAATTCCCTTAGAAATGAACCACTCTCTCTACCCCAGTGTGCTTTAGCAAGGTTTAAGGACATTCAAATAGATAAGCAAGGTCTCTTTCCGAATATAGTTTTCAATCAAATTATCGCATACAAGCTTTAGGCTACTGCGTTGAGGCCGAGATACGCTTTCAAGTAAAATATCCCACTCAGTTGAACCTCTGGTCGATCCTACAGACTTAGATAGTATAACGAAACGATTCAAATCCTTCAATGACGCGCTTCCCACGGTCTGCTTGCTTGTTGCAATAGCGAAACCACAAGGTCAAAGATGCAGCGAGGATCAAGATAAGAACATTGGCCCTAATTTATCATTAATACTTGAGAAGGAGGAGGAGGAGGAGGAGGAGGAGGAGAAGAAGAAGAAGAAGAAGAAGAAGTCGGTATGTTGCCACTTACCCAAGTGCTGTCCACACTCCTGGTCTATATCTTGGGGCATCCAATCCAAAAACTTCGCTAGCAATTATGCCACCAATGCCATCGAATGCAACTAACGAGGCACTAGAAAATGCACGACTCCATTGTCCTCGCACATTGTTTGCTTGCCATGCCATTGCTGCGGGTACGTTGGCGTTGGCACCAGCCACAGTTAGAAAAACCCCGACCAATCGGGAGCCATTGCCTGTCGTAAATCCCATCAATGATAGGCCTACTACAGAGACCAGAGCATTGAAAACTATCAATGGGGCTCGAGTATGGTACTTATCTCCTACCCATGCGGTGATAAACATCATAATGGCGGCAAAGGCCCAGGGAGGAGCGGTCAGGCATTGGGAAACGCCGACCCCATATCCTAATCCATCAGAGAGGATGATGGCAAGGAAATATGCCATAGCATATGTGTTAATTGTGAGGCACCTAGGACCATGTTAGTAGAATAATCTGCTACATGTGCACAATGTTCACGCACCCGAATATACATGCGAAGGCCCATATCTTGAGATCGAGTGCAGGCTTCAAAAACCGGCCGAGACTAAATGGCTGTCTTTCTGCATCTGCCCGATCACGGGTAATCCGATTGATCATGAATGAGCATTCATCTTTGCTCAGGAATTTCCATGACTGATGTGCACGGTCCGGAAAATCCACGATCAGCACGTATGCAGCGAAACCAATGGCACAAGTAATCTAACAAGTCAGTTAGCATATTATTGGTTTTCCTCTCTTCGAAACCGCCAGGTTTGCCTACCACGCCCTCCAAAATGAATATCCATCTCCATCCCGCAATGCCCTGAGTGCCGTTCATTTGGCTCAGTCCAAACGACAGAATTCCAGCTATCGACGAGGCGAACACTCCAATACCATAGAAAACCGAAAAGCGCTTTTGGACCTCATCTTGCCATCAGTCAGCACGCAGATCTGTAGATATTCTTCATCACAACGTCTAGTTATTGCTTACAACGAGTATACCAACTGGAGAGTAGATAGACGCAGCCAGGAAAGTATCCGGACGCAAAGAGCCCCAGTAAAATCCGAATTGCGAGAACTTCTCCATAGTTCTTTGCAAAGCCAAATCCCTATTACAGAAGATGTCAATACACTGTACTGGCAAACTGTCGAGCATTACATACGATCATTAAAATTCCCCAACACAAGATAATCGTGGATAAAAACAGCGGAGGGCCCAGCTTTCTGATAAGCACCGTGGCTGGAGGTTGAAAAGCGGCATAGGTAACAAAAAACACGAGGACAACAAGAGACTGCCACAATTTTTAATCAGCTGTCAGAAACTTTGCCAAAACTGTCCGTTGGCACTCACATAACGGTTTCCGACGAGATCGAGGTCCGTGATCATGCTGCTCAAAATGTCAATCATTCGTCTCTGACGGAGACCGGCGACTATCCACTTACCCAGCAATGGCTGCCAAACTGATGTTGCCTCTATCCATCAGTGATATAGAATATCCTAGAGCTGTTACTCCCACGAGCCGGATATCTGCTCGTCGCAAGATGCTTCGTTGCTCCTGCGGTGAAAGCCCGTGCTCATACTCCTCGGCATTTTCGACACACTTGTCGCTAACCACTTTCTCACCGTCGGTACTCATGGTGTAGTGTTTTTAATAGTTTTGCAGATGGATTGCAGAGTGAACACGTAGTTAAGAAAAACGTCCTCACGAAGACTATCTGAATATCGATAGCGGTAGCATGAAATCAAGCCAATATATACATGTCCCCTACCATCGTCACACGGAGTCTCAATTCTTATTCGGATGTCAGTGCCCCAGCTTTGGATCAAAAAGCCAAAACGCCACAAACCGGATCCGATTGTGGATCTGGGGAGATGTTGCGAGTTCCCTCGGATCCGAAAATGGCTCCCACGTTCCCCGCAGAAAGATCAGAATGGAAATAAAGTTTCTCCCCGCTTGAAGCATATTTCATACTGCGACTACTCTTAAAATATCTCAGCGTATTAATACGCTCTGTTTTGCTCCTAAATCGAGCACTTTGCGGACAATGGGCGGGATACGCTGGAAATCATGTGATCTCGCCGAGCCCTAGCCAAAACAGGAAAACACCGTACAAGAAGTATCTAACATCACAAGCGGCTTGTATTGTATCATATATGACATCTGGAAAATAATAAGACGTAGATAAAACAAGTTTCACCTAATTTAATCAACCTCGTGTCAACTTACGACACCGCACTGATTTGTGGGTGCGTCGAATAAGGTATATACCCCAGGATTAGACCAAAAATGCGGGGGAAAGTCATTGCCTAATTTGTAAACTGCTAATATGCAGTGAATACGAAGAATCAAAACTAGCTGCAACATGTTTAGCAAGGTAACTGTGACATCAAGTAAAGACTTTGTTATTTTTTCTGTTTAGATGCGTTGAAATTCGGATCCGATGCAAGCACCAAGGGATTAGAATTCTTAATATCCACGAAATCCTCTGATCTTTCCAAAATTTACAGATTTAAAATTTATCTACTCAAGTAACTTTTCAATATGTTCTGCTCACCTATTACCATTGGGATGACGATTTTGGCCGCCACTGGCGCCGCCGCAACTGCACTCCCTTCCTATAATGTTGACCCTAATTCCGTCTCAGTCTCAGGTCTATCTAGCGGTGGGTTCATGTCAGTGCAGCTGGGTGTAGCATACTCCGGTACATTTCCAGTTGGCTTTGGGGTGTTTGCGGGTGGTCCCTATGATTGCGCGCGCGACCAGTCTGTATGGCTTTTGCACCATTTGATCATGTGGATTTGTCTAAGATCTTGTCTGACCGGTTGATAGTACCTCATGTGCATGTATAATGAGCTCCCATCTATTACCATGCCAATAGAAAACATAAAAACATGGAGCGGAGACAAAATTGACGATGTAGACAACCTCGCTAGCAGGAAGATTTACATGTGGGTGGGCTCTGTCGATACGGTTGTTGGGCCAAATGTCATGAGCCAGCTGAGATCTCAGTTGTCAAACTTTGATACCTCGGCTGATATTACTTATGTTGAAACAATTGGCGCTGGGCACACCTTCCCAACCGATTTCAACGGTCTCGGCGACAGTGTCTGCAGTTTATCTGAGCCACCGTACATCAGCAACTGCAATTATGATGGTGCTGGAGCTTGTTTAGAGTGGCTGTATGGCACACTTAATGCTAAAAACACGGGTACATTATCTGGTTCGGTAATCTCGTTTGATCAGACAGGCAGCTATGGTGCTTCTGGCATGGGTCCGACTGGATTTATGTATGTCCCCGCCAGCTGTTCAAGCGGTTCCACAGTCTGCTCCCTACATGTAGCGTTACATGGATGCCTGCAGGTAAGAAGAGATCTTTGTCCTTTCTCAGAGCATAGGTCAGCCCAACAATCTCATTCTCACTGATGCAATTTCAGAGCTACAGTGATGTCGGTACAGAGTTCATTGACAACAGCGGCTACAACATGTGGGCCGGTAAGTTTGCTTGTTCATTCCACCGTTCTCTTGACCATATTTCATACCCCACTAAGCTTATCATTTTGGCAGACACGAACAACATGATTATTCTTTACCCTCAAGCAATTCCTGACTACACAGAGGAGATAGTTTGGTTTGGTGGCGCTCTTGACAACCCAGATGGCTGCTGGGATTTTGTAGGTTGGTATGGAGAAAATGCGGACCAGATTGGAGGTACGTAACGCACCACTTATCACGGAGCCACCATAACTAATTTTAATCATTTTTACAACCGTAGGCGTCCAAATGGTTGCGATTATCAACATGGTAGAGAAGATTGTCAGCGGCTATGCCTAATGGTGGCGAGGCGGCAGCTCACCACTGTAGGAACTGGAAGTACGCAGCATAAACGCGCTGTCAACCGCAGGAAGGACTTTGATTCGAAATATTACACCCTCCCGAAATATATTGCAAGCACCCTATGTAACTGAGATCAATTCTACTTTGTGATGTGCCATGATCACTCTCTAACCGTAGCCTTTGCGTTGAGTGACGCCGTCATTGTATCTAAATCTTCACCATGTAGAATTAACAAATAGCGAAATCACGTATTCTCCGCTCTGATGGTGTATTAGTTGAGCTCGCAACCGAGGTCACCTTCATGAATAAGAAATACACAGCTGTTGATACACTGTAGTCGCCAATCAAATGGTCTACTTCTTGTACAATCGCATTGGACACCATGAAAGCAGGTTCAACCCCCTCCCTCTTCCTTTCTCACTACGTCATCGCAGCCAGCGATAAATTACTCAATGCCCTCATAGTGCCTCATTATAAATATGGAAAGGCTTCTTGAATGGATTTAATAAGTCTCAAATAATCTACTGAACAAAATGGGAGAGGTAAAGGAGCTCTTGGGAGACCAGCTTCCGCTTTAATTTAAATTCTACCCTTAGTCAAGATCTCAAGTGCACGGTTTGTCACGAGACCACTCAATACCGTAGAAAGGGAAGACTTAAATGTCATGTTATTTTATTTCATTGTTCTTTCTAAAGAACCCTCAGGGATCAGACATCAAGGAGGGAATTCTACACACCTTGCTTTATACTTTTAAATAGTATGGGTACCTTATTTGACATAGGTTGGTATGCGAGATTGGTGAAACCTATCATGGAGGTTTCGTGCCAGTGATCCAGTTTGGAGGCGTAAATTGGTGCATTTTCCTGCAACCACAAGTACGTCCGTTCATTTTTGGTATACAACGAATCGAGAAGAGGTGTCAAAATCAAAGCGAATTTGCGAAATGAAGTTGCAAAGTGGATCAGTACTGCTTTTGTGTCTATATCGTGGCCCTTTGATCCTATAATACTACCCTGAATGTCGTCGTCCTCTACGTGCGGTGTAGATGGGTCAAGCGATATTTGCAAAGGTCTTCGGAAAACAAGAGAAATAACCCTGTCGCGTATAACGCATCCCCATCATAATCTCTTCAGTGTTTCTCTTTCAGGCGCATCCGCTGGCAATAACCAAAACTGGTTTGCGTGGCACAAGCAAGAGAAGTAGACTGCTTGACTAAGCCAATACCTATTCAATCGCCAATTTTTGCTCGTTATATAGTGGGTCAGTAGCAGCGCGCACTGGCTGGCCTCAACATCATCTTTAAAGGCGTCTAGATGAAATAGAGTCTGCATAATTAGCAAAAACATCAATGCCCCAAATTCAGGTACTCAATGGGTTATTGCTTACCTTTGCTCGAGAATAGAATGCGGCGCGCGCCTTCGCTGCGCTTGGAAAGCCGAGAGCTTGTAAAGTCGATAGAGCAACATACTACACAAGTAAAATTAGTGTCGATTGCAAGGTCTGGTGCCTTGGGCAGTCATACTGGACGTGATACAAAGAGCATTGTCTGGAGAAGAAGGATTGATATGCGGAAGGGTGGTCGGTCGACCGAATTCGCATCGGAGAAATTATACGCAGACCAAAAGTGTCCTTCATGCAATATGGAAATATTAGGGTGGACATATAGGAAATAAATTTGCAAGAGCTCGTCCAGAGCTCCCGGTTCAGGCAGATATAAGCAACCCTGATCTTCGATAAGTGTTCTCATCTCCAGCCCTACATCTGTTATGTGTAGTGACGCAGCAAGAAAAGGGTAACAAGAGTATTTTCAATATTTTCCTGCTGCTGTAGAGTGCTGACTACTGGATTCTTCTGAACCAGGGGGGCGATCTGCTACTTCTTTATAAGACGAACCAGAGTGTGTTTTAAGACAGGCTCGTGGGAGAATTCTGGAAGTTGGAGAGAAATCGGATCCCGGGGACTTTTGATGACTAGAAATAAGTCAACAAATCAACAATTATAGAAGAGAGACTTTACTTTTTCTTTTTATTCGGCATCACCGAACAGTGTCGCCCATGGAATTTGCAATTTGTGCATGGAAGGTTACCATCACTGACATCGCAACGAATCTTTCGGCCTCTGCAATAATGACAAGCTTGCCGACAGCGTGTCATCTTGATGTGTTAAAGCTTTATTTCAATCAAAGAGCAGATAGGTCTATCATGGACGAAACCTGGCGCATGTATACCTGCTATATTTCGCTGTGTCCCATTGGGGAAGGTTTCCCGAGATAACCTCGGGCCGAGATGGACAAACACCAAAAAAAGTAACATCTAAGCTTAGCTGCTTGTTAGTTAATCGTGGCCATTGAATTCATCAGCTAGTGGATTAGTCAATAATCCTTGCATTAGTAACTTGAACTAAGTTAGTTAGTTCACTAACTACAAGCCATAAAGTATTAGTATACATCAGCCCTGATTTAGCTTCAGGAAGCCCAGGTGCTTTTCAGATTGGGCTCCGATGTTTAAATACGTTCAGAGTCTCATCGTGTAAAGTTTGCCACCAGAGTCCCAGTGTTATTCAATTAGAAAGACAAGGAATATACCTTATCAGCTGACCCTAGTAACGTCATCACCACAGAGCAAAAAGACAGACATTTATAGGACCGTGCAGAGGACCAAGCTTACTCCAGTGCAGAAAGCAGGCTGGGAAAGAAGCCTACTCTCTCCCCCCCTCTCTCGTCTATACACATTCTTACATCAGTTATTTTTGTCTTCTGGCCTCGTTATAGATCATTGGGGTAGATTAGTATGCGTTTGGAGTCCGAACAATTGAATTTCGATTTCATGGTACTCCTTGAGTTAGGGTTAGGGCTTACCCAAAGTCTGTGATCAGGTTAGATTAGATTAGACTCATACAAGGGTCGGCTCGGACAGTGAGCCAAGTGATCACAGGGCTGAGTACTAATTCACTTCTTACTTACCCATGGCGTGCGGCTCGTTACGGGGTGATGTATTCCGGACGCTCATGAGAATTAAGTCAGACGCGCCGTATAGCAGTCTATATCCTGGGGGCAGTTCCGATGAGCATGTTAGCAGTTTTTTTTTTTTTTTTTAAGAAAAAAATAATAATGGGCTAAGGATGAACAAGCTGTACAGCATTGATCCAAGCGAGTTCAAGATATGTCGTCAAGCACATTGACGATTGGGTGATCAATAATCAAGCTATCAGCCCTTCACGGCGTGTGCCCCGCACTAAATGCACAGCACAAGCAAGATAAACTTCCATTTTGACTGAGATAAATCCCACCATGTCGCCGGTTCAAGGTACCCTGCACAAATATGTAAGTTCTTGATTTCACTTATATCAACGTCCCACCTTTTACTAAGCTGATAATTCTCAGGATGCACGCCATGTCGCATTTGAACATGCCGCTGGGGCGCCAGGGCATAACCTACTGCTATACATTGGCGGATTGACCGACGGACTGCTGACCACTCCCTATACATCTCGCTTGGCACAGCGTCTGCCGGCAGGTTGGACTCTAGCCCAAGTACTCCTCTCTAGCTCCTATGATGGGTTTGGTTGTGCCTCACTGCAGTCAGACGTGACAGAGCTGGCGGCATGCGTGCGCTACTTTCAAGAAGAGCAAGGAAAGCAGACCATTGTTTTTCTAGGATGTTCCACTGGCTGCCAGGATACCTTGAAGTATTTGTTGAACTCCACGGTTCCTCGTGTGCAGGGAGGCATGATCCAGGCTCCGGCAAGTGACCGTGAGGCCCTCGGGCTTCTCCTGGATCCGGAGGAACTGCGCAAGGTGACTCGAGCTGCGCAACGAGCCGTCGATTCTGGTCACCCCAATCAAATCTTGCCCCTACATTTACTGCCCGCGTTTATGGCTGTTCCCATGACTGCCTATCGGTTTCTGAGTCTGTCAAGCCCTAATCATGACGGCGATGATGACATGTTCAGTTCAGACCTTACGGATACGCAGCTGGCGCGCACTTTCGGCGCTGTGCCAGCGGAGACACCCCTGTGTATTTTTTATTCGGGAAATGACCAGTTTGTTCCCTCGACGGTCGACAAAGAGGCACTTGTTAAACGCTGGATAGCCGCCAGTCGCGCAGGCAATGCCGCGGTTGATGAGAGCCTTTCAGGGGTCATTTTCGGTGCTACACACACACTTGATGGTTCTCCAGAGGCGACTTTGGAGGACTTTTTCGGTCGAGTTCATGAATTTTTAACAAAGATATCTCAGCTGAGCAAATTATGAGTGATGAGCAGAAACTTAGACGGTGACATTGAATTTTTATACTTAGTAATATAATATTTAGAGTCATAAGAGACAATGTATCTGTTTTGTTATACTATTTGAAGAAATTTATTACCGGTCCAGGGAAGGATAGAGTGAGACGAGAGACATGACTCAGACACACCAGCCTAAAGGAGCTCTACTACATACTTCAGCCTACGTTATTTGCCATTGTTTATCTAAGGTTATCACATAAACCAGTAAAATATTATCAAATACATCTGAAATGTGAGCAAAACTTTTGTGAATTGCCGTCTCGTAATCACAGCTCAAGCTCCATGTTGCAATGTAATCACACAAGCAACGCTAGTGATATGATTTGAGTTTATATGAAGGACAAAAACCAATTGACCGGCCAGATTGTATGTATAGAGTTATCTATCGCTTTCAGTGTCTTCCAAATCTATTACATATGATGCCTGCCCCAGTAATGAGGTTGCCGCTTCGACTTGGCTGTTTGGGCCATTTCACCAATATTCTCTCATCGATTACATATCTATTATTCTGAGTTTTTGGCACAATGCGCCAGAGATCTCACCATGAAGAAGATCATTGGTGAATTGACTTGCGCCATTTCTCAGATGAAAGAAAAAGTCGCAAGAGTAGTAGACTTTGTGGCAAATGCAGTCATGAGAGAATACTTATTGCCGACACTTGTTAGACTTTGCTTTATTATATGCCCAATTTTGCATGACTTCTCCGAAAGATAATATTTCTGCAGATTGTTACAAGTAAATTGCGCAATAAGATAACTAATGTCCAATCCTCCTTAACTTCAAGATGAAATCAATTTGTTTCACTGAAACGTAGGTGCCTCTCACGCGGAACTAGACATCGATCAATTAATCTCGTTAGTCGTAGGGTAATCTTTCATGTCAACGCCATTGTATGTTGACTTTTGAATCATATGCAAGCTCTGTCCGACAGTCTTCAATACTTGGATCAATCTCACGAAGTAGCTATTCGGCTTCTGTACGAAATCTCAGAGCTGCGGGGCTCTTGCATGAATGCTTCAGAGAGCTTGAACATACATCTCGCGTGCTCGGCTCGCAGCAGCGACTTGCGCCGGTCTGTAAGGATCATGGCATCTCTGAAATGTTTGCTGATGGCGGTCAGACAAGTCCAGTCTCTACCTGATACAGATGCTTACATTGAACTTTCTAGGTTACCCTGATCAAGAGCTACACAGCCCATCCGGTATATACAAGCGGCATTAAATGGATCATTGCGAAGTTGGTCTCTTAAAGTCCACATATTCTGTGCCTGCATAAAATGAGACTCGGAAGGTTCGCAATTTCGTTCGAACCTGTCTAAAGTCCCAAGGGCAAAATGCGTGCTTTTCTGTTAGCTTACGGGTTACTGCTACTACATTTGGAAGAAGATACTTACTAGGCGGCCATTGCACAATTATACGGCGTAGTAGATTGAATTTGCTGATTTCCTTGCTCCAATACTTTCGTCGCATCCTTATAATGCTTGGCAAATATTAGAACGTACCATAACTCTTTTTCAGGACTGATGGATATGTTCCCTTTTCCGAGCTTTCATTTTCAGCCCATGAAAGCCCGAAAGCAACAGCTCTTTCAAGTCAGTTTATTGCCTCTTCGAGCGCGTTGATGGTGGCTATTCTGTTCTCAGCATTTTCTCAGAGGTCAAGCTGTTTTACGTACATCCTCAGGTAAAGTGCCGGCTCGTATGTCATAAAATTTCTTCAACATCTCCATGCCTTTAGGAGCTCTGCCAACCCGGACCTGTAGCTGTCCTTTGTAAGAAGTTATAGATGAAGGCATAGATTCCGGGTAATTACTCAAGAATTGCGATGCTTGAGAAGGAGGCGAAAGCCATCTTTTTCGGCTTGCTTGTTTTTCTTGTTACCCCACGGCGCAAAGCAATATCCCCAAAACGCTAGCAGGCGACTGCGTACTTGCGTTGGCCTGCGCTATAAATAACCATCCCGCTAGGCCCTGTACGACGCGCGGGCTTTAGTTGGGCGTAAATTATCTTAATCAATCCGCAGCGGGCGCGCAGACGAGAGAAGGTCAGCCCGACGAGGTCTCACATGTCATGATCAGGGCATCAGGTTCATGGGTCGCTTAAAAGAATTAAAAACGGAATTCTCCCATTCTTTGTTGAGCCAGAGACTTATTCACAATCTACACACGTTTCTCTGTGCTGAATACGCTCAAACATCAACATGGCAAACGCTTTTAGATCAGCTCGTCTCACCTATCGCGCCATAGAAGACAACGATGAAGACACCACATTTATTCACTCTATGCGCCTCGAGTCTCAATCCCGCGCCACAAATGAACCTGCTCTGTTCAGACCCGTGAGCAAAAGCTCCAGTGTTCACTTTGTTGCTGAAATCCGGGATAATTCCTATATCGCTGTCTTGATCTGCCTGCCCGCAGATCATGGGCCGGCGAAACCTATTGGACGTATTGATTTACATCGGGATGGCCGGAAGCTGTTGCAACACCATCGCTATGCTGATGTGGGCATTCAGATTAAGGAGGAGTATCAGCGGCAGGGTTATGGCACTGAGGCGATCGAGTGGATACTCGAGTGGGCGTTTATGTACGGGGGCTTGCATCGTGTGGGCGTAACCTCGTTCTCTCATAGTCCCGGGGCGCAGAGACTGTATGAGCGGCTAGGGTTTGTGTACGAGGGAACTCTGAGGGATGTTGCGTGGTTCAACGGTGGGTGGCATGATGTTGTCTTTCAGTCGATGCTCGAGCATGAGTGGAGAGACAGGAAGCAGAAGAATTAAATATTGTTCCCAGCACAGAGGCTATAGTTGAACTCGCAAAGTTTCTTGAGGTTGTTCAATAATCAGATCATATGCACCGAAGAAACTTCTATACACAGTCCCACACTCCAGTAGTACCTAGGCAATGACTACACAACTAAACCACTGAAAGGAAGCCATTAACTGGAGCAAAACACTAATAGTAGATAATCCGCCGGCAACCAAAACTGCCCAGAAGGTATACCATTGTAGTGAATTACTCCTATATCTCCATAAATCTCGAAGTCTACTCGGCTGCTGCCTCGGGCAGAAGTCCTGTAGTCTCGCAAGGCGTTGACCAAACAGAGGGAAGTCATCTTGTGAGCTATACCCTTGACAATCTATGGTATGTTAAAAGTGTCAAAGGAAAAATATTAAATGGCGTAGGTTTGCTGGCGACATCGGAAATCCAAATGTATTAGTTTTTAGCCTTACGTGCTCCACTCCAGGTAAGGCGTGACATCGCTGCTGCGGGTTTAAGAACCCTGCCGCATTCCTGAGGCAGACGCTGTGATACGTTGCTAAGCCTAGGTCGTCATCTACCTGTTTCCCCTCTAGCAAGAAAACATCGACAACGGCAACGACAACGATAGCCATGGCAAGCTCATCACCGGAGTCGCTTCCCCTCCACCGTGCACTGGCGGGGGACCAGGATCTGCTAGGTGAGAATGAACGGGCGACATGCAGTATAGTAAACACTGACATTACGCCTTCCTGCAGCAATGATGGGCTACAAGCAGGAGCTCCGCCGGCAATATTCCACGCTTCAGATCTTTGGCGTGGCGTTCAGCATCATGGGATTGGTTCCGAGCATTGCGTCCACGTTGACATTTTCCATGCCTGCCGGACCGATAGGCATGGTTTGGGTAGGTAAATGACGCGTGGTCTCGTTCTTGACAGACACTAACCTTTCCAGGGATGGCTGTGTGCAAGCGTATTCATCTTGTTAGTTGGATTGGCCATGGTGCGCGGCGTTCTCCATATCAGAAGTTATATATTAAATGCCCTCGTATACTAATCAGAGCAGGCTGATCTGGCATCTGCATTGCCCACTGCCGGGGGGTTGTACTGGTGGACGCACTACTTTGCAAGTGACAAGTTCAAGAACCCGCTTAGTTTTCTCATTGGATACAGCAACACATTAGGGCTGATGGGGGCGATGTGCTCCGTGGACTGTGTGTAAAGCAACCCAAACCTAGCGTATGCTCGTGACTAAGTGCCTGCAGATACCTTGTCGTTGATGATTCTTGCATGCGTCTCAATTGCCAATCTTGAATACTCGTCCTCTAACGGCGTCATCTACGGGGTTTATGCCGGCCTGATCATCTTGCATGGAATATGTGCCGCCCTGCTCGGCCGGTCGATGCCGCACGTCCAGAACGTCGCGCTCGTCCTAAACCTCGGACTAGTGATCGCAACTGTGATTGCCCTGCCTGTAGGAAAGGTTTCCCGCGGCGGAAAGATCAATTCTGGAGCGTACGTGTTCGGCCATGTCGACAATCTGACTGACTGGCCAACCGGATGGGCATTTATCTTGGCATGGCTGGCGCCCATCTGGTCTATCGCTTCATTTGATTCATGCGTACACATGAGCGAGGAGGCGCGGCATGCATCCCGCTCGGTGCCTCGCGGGATTATGTGGTCAGCAACGTCCGCCGTTGTGATTGGATTTTTGTGCGTAACAGTGATTGCGGCTTCCATGGACCAGGATCTTAGTGGGATATTGTCTGGAGGAGCAGGACAGCCTATGGCCCAGGTGGGTTGATAGCAACAAGATATATCCCTGAGTCAGCGAATTGACGGATATTCAGATATATGAGGACGCCCTCGGTCAGCGTGGAGCTTTAGCGTTCATGGCCGTGTTGATCGTAGCACAATTCTTGATGGGCTTGAGCCTGGTAGGTCACAGAATACAGTCACCTGTAGCATACCGCATTCCTCCTATGACTAACAGCCTTTCCAGATGGTTGCGGCGTCTCGTCAGGCATGGGCGTTTTCTCGTGATGGTGCCCTCCCTTTCTCAAGGTTCTTCCGCCAGATTAGTGCACGCTTGAAGTACCAACCCGTGCGCATGATCTTTGGCCTGGTCATTGGCTGCCTGGTGCTCGGCCTGCTATGTCTGATTGACAACACGGCCGCCAGTGCTCTGTTCTCGCTGATGATTGCCAGCAACTATCTTGCCTGGGGAACGCCCATTTTCTGCCGCCTGGTTTGGGGAAAGCACAAGTTCCAGCCGGGAGAGTTTTATTTAGGCCGCTTCAGCCGGTCTGTCGCTACCGTGGCAGTGATATATCTGATCTTTGGAATTATCTTGTCCATGTTCCCTACTGCAGGACCCGCTCCGAGTCGTAAGTAGACTTACCTTTGCCGTACTTTCCCTCGTCTTGTATAACTGACCATGTCTAGCGGACACAATGAACTACACCGTTGTCATCAACGCGTTCGTCTGGATTGGGTGCATGGCTTATTATTTCCTCTTTGCTCACAAGTGGTTCACAGGGCCCAAGGTGACCATCGATACTAGGGATCCGGAGCAAAACAAGGAGCTATAATCGAGGCGCTGGTTGGCAGAGCAGTCCTTGTAAGAAATATAACAGATCCATGTCAACATAAATCTGTAATCCAAAAGCTGGTTTGATGCTATGCTGTGTTGATGATAAATAGTAACTCAGAAATATAGTTCGCGATGATGTTAGGTTCAAGGAGCATTTCAATTGGTTTTGTTCTTGTATCTCAGCACTGGCGTGTGGATTCCAGAGCCAGGCCGCTGGATGTCCCATGATGATGGCAGTAATGTCGGCCTCACGGTGCGTTTGACAGATAGCTAGCGGTGGAAAGCTTGTTAGGTAAGGTATCAAAGATTGGAAAAATCATTGTTTGCGTAGCGGTACCGTCATCCTCGTGTCACTCTGCCTATTTTGAAAAGTAGATCCTTGTAAGGAAGAGAAAGAGGAAAGGGGGCGGTGATATAATAAACTACGAGATAAACTACGAGACACCCGCAGCGGCTACCAGCTCCTACCGCCTGCATCCATACAGATTTCAAGCTCTCATATAACATGAATTATGAAAATAGTTTTTGTTTTTGTTTTTCTTTTTTTGATGAGATCCCTGGAAGCTTATACATCGTTGGTGTTTGGTTATTCCGTTTGAGTGCTGTCATAGGAAGTGTCTCAACGAAATTTAGGTTAAAGTAGGCTTGGAAAGAGCCTGAAGTACCTAAGCAGCGAGACTGATAGCTAGAACCTTGGTGGTAATGTGATACACGTGTTTATTCGAGAATCGACAAAGGAAATCAATCTTGTCAGGTAAAAATCATTTTATTTACACATACAAAGCCGCAGCACAGTCGACTATTGATCATCCAGGACGTGCAGGTATTTCTTCTCCTCTCTCCGCTCGCGCTCAGTCGCTGGAGGTAAGTCGTAGTATTGGGAGCTTCGGTAGCCCATCTGCGTGGTATTTAGTAAAGAGGTTCCTCTATGATAGGAAACGAAATACTCACAAGATAGAGATAGGTCAGGCTGCTGATCTCAGCGGGCTCAATGTCAAGATCCTTGAATGTCTTGGCGGTAGGGTCAATCGTCTGATCGATGAACTCGCGCTCGACCTGGTCGGCAGAAGTAGTGGGCCACCAGAGGAGCTTGTTGAGGTAGTAAGCGGCAGGCTTGAGAAGAATCTTGGGAACGTTGATATGGCGACGATGCTTGATAATTTCCTTGTCCACAAGTTCAGCAATCTCAGCTGTGGAGTACTGCGTTGGGCCGTAGAGTTCGAATGTTTGAGAAGCGGTGTTGTCGTCATACAACATGCGCTCAAGAGCAGTCCCGACATCAATGGCCTATATAACGTGAGTATATCATTCATGACAATGGGATGGGTCTGCTTACGTGGACCGGCCAGTATCTCTCCTGCATGTGGTTGGAGGTGAAGAGATTGGTCACTCCGGCGAGCTTGTGCAGCAAGTGATCCTCGAATCCGAACATCGGCGCGGGGCGCACAATAGTAGTCTCGGGGAAGATTTCGCGAACAACACGCTCGCCCCAAGCCTTGGTCCGGAAGAACTCCGAGGGAGAGTCTTCAGAGGCGTTGTACGAAGAAACGTGAATGAACCTGTCGACGTCGTACTTGGCAACGGCCTCGGCAATGCGTTCGGCGCCGTCAACGTGAACGTCCTCGTAGGAGAAATTCCTGCATACGTTAGTCTTTATCGGGCACATAAAATCCGCGAAATTTCGTACTTGGTAGGATACTCGCGTCCAACAAGGTTGTAGACGACATCGGAATGGCGCACGCTCTCTTCGATCGATTGAGTGTTTCGGAGGTCGTATTCCTACGTCAATTAGTCGGAGCGCAATCCTTTTCAAAGCATTTCCGAGCACGTACGGTAAAAACAACACGGCCAAGGTCTCCGGTGACTTTAAGGTGACGTTTGGCCATTTCCTCGCGGAAGGGAACCACGACAGTACAACCGGCGCGAGCTATATGACGTTAGACGATAACGCCAAGTACTGCACAATATGTACTTACCGAGTCGGTTTACGATGTAACGGCCCAGAAATCCGGTAGCGCCGAATACGGTGGCAGTGTGTCCTAAAGCAATAATCATGAGCGGAGGTTAATATTCAACCCGGCTATCGAACGAACCTCCCAAGGACGACCTAGGAACGACGACTGTTAGCATTGGCCCACGGCTCCCAATTGTGCGACAATCCATACCGTCCTCCCTGAATCTTCAAGATGGGCTTTCCGGTCCGCGTGATATGGACATCCTGTATGTTTCGGCGCTGCACTTGGAATTGCACTCGTACGTTCGCAGGGGTGGGAGCGAGGGCTCTCCGGCCCAGAGCGCCATTGAAGGCCCGGCACTTCTGCATTGTCGATCGGCCGCTTCAGAATACTGTCGGGGCGACGGGACTGACCAATTGACTGGGTACCAGACCTCCACGGAAGGTGTGTAGCGCGTGTGGAGGGGAGATGGAGGTGGGTTGGATGGATTCCGACGTTGGCTTTTGAGGTTGTTCTGTTCCGCCTCGCAACTTCGCTCCCGGACCGGCGCTAGCCGTGTTGGGTTAGTGGCCTGCCGTCGAGCCTCAGCCCTCAGGCCGCCAGAAGGTCATTCTCATCCACGCTTACTTCTTCAGGCTGGGGCAACGATTCTGAAATGAAAATTACTTCATATTGCTGACTACTAGCTATCCATACGTATTATCTTATGTCCAAGTCTGTGTTGACACTACACGACGCCTCGAGCAACTAAAGCTTCTAAAGCTTCTAAAGCTTCCATCCTCTTGCGAACATCAGTGTCTTCTTCATATCATGGCCCTTGATTGTCATTTCGAATGGCTTGTCCAGCACCTCGACTTCTGTGTCTGAGCTAAAGCCAGCCTCTGAGAACAAGTGCTTCATCTCGTCGACACCGAACCCATGCTTGTGGACGGTCACGGCACTTTCCGGGCTGATATGTTTGTGTTCATGTTCCGCGTGCTCATGTTCAAGCATTTCGACAATCCAGAGGACACCACCCTTCTGCAACCTGGCAGCCAGTCGCTTCATCGCCAGCTGCGGATCAGGGAAATGGTGCAACGCCATCCCCACGATAACAATGTCGAAGTCATAATATTCCGGTCCCTGTAGATCTTCTGCCACGTTGTCCGCGAGCAGGTTGCCAACCCTTGCAGACATTTTTGCGGAGGAGATTCCGGCTTCTTGAACTCGTTGATTGTATGTGGCTACCATGCTTTCTGAGACATCAAGGCCGAGACATTTGGTTACAAAGGGTTCTAGTGTCTGCGTATTCAGTTAGCAACCGATAGCTAGCTACTCGTAGGCTCGTAGCATACCCGGGAAAGGTATCCTGGCCCACAGGCATACTCTAAGAGTTTGATCTCTTTCCCTTTGCCCTCTGCAGTGTCGGTCCATTTAGAACTAAGCCACAGACGGCGGCTTTGAGTTTCCTCAATAATCAACTTGATGCCTTTTTCAAAACCCGTGTCATAGTCATTGGCACGTCCACTAGGACTTGTTAGCTTCCAAACCTGTAAGAGATTATTCAAATAACTCACTCAAAATACTTGCGGTTAAGCTCGGTTAAGTTTTCCATGGTGGATGTATGGGAGATCTTGAAATAAAGCGCAATTGCAATTATGATCGTTGCTGGATAAAGTATTGTCTGTAAGTTCATAGCGAGTTTAGGTTGGAATGCGGGATTACACCTGGGGGAAGGCCCTGTATTTATACCCAGAGCAAGCTATCAGGCAGATTCTTCAACCCACGTCGATTGTGGCTCTCCTACCGCGTTGCATGGGAATTGGTGGGATCTCGGAGACTTTTTTCTCGAAAAGTCTGCGAGGCTATATTCTTGAATAGGATGTTCCAGATCATTAATTATGAGTCATGGGCTTGTGAATCTATCTCGGCAAATAATAATATCGAAACTCGAGTTCCATGATCATATGATTTCGTTGGTGTAGCTGCTGGCCCAATATTGGCAACGGTCCTCTGCATATATACATATATATGTAGGCGTGCTTGACGCTGAATAGCGAGCAGCTAGACTGGCAGAGGACCATTTAGAGTAATACCACATGCTCGATACAATCATTGAGCCTAGATCTAACGCACACAAATACATGCTACGAGATAGAAAAAAAGCCATGATGTACATACAAGATGTATATCCATGATGTATATCCAATATCAACGACACCTGATTAACAAGGCCGCACACATAACATGCTACGGCGGGGCGCAGCGACCAGTTGGAGCTAGCTTGGATCAGGTACGTCCGTTCCGCAACGCCAGCAGCTCGCCTTGCTTCCACCACGAATTACGCCATTTCCATCAAAACAGATTGCTTTGTCCTGGATATTTGACTACAAAAGCTCGCTGACATACCGAAATTTCTTTGTGCACGAGACTCATTCCATCGACCCAGACGCAAACCGCCGCCCACCATGGAGGCCGACAAGATCCCCGACTTCCTGGCGGATCAGCGTGACCAAGCCCCCAGCGAGGCTCAAGCTCTGTTTCTCGATTTCGAAGATTTCTGGGAAAGGAAGCTCTGGCATCAACTTACCAACGCACTGGTCGATTACTTTCGATCTCCCGAGAGCGCCCCGCAGCGACTACCTATATTCAAATCATTCATACTCAGCTTTGCGGACCGGATCAACCAGCTGAATTTTGTGTCCTTGGGTTTGCTGGCATCCACACAATGCAGCAGTGCGTATTTGTCTAGAATTATTGCTCGAAAGATGAATAAAAAAAAAACTAACTTCTTGAAGACGACCAAGAGAGACTTGCCTTCCTCACATCACTAGCCGACCGGGTGGACAAACCAGACTCGCAGGACGCCTACGTGTATGCTGTTGCTGATGTTGCAGGCGTGAAGCTGCGGCTGGAGGACTACGAAGGGTCACGGAAAGATTTAGATAAGAGCCAGAAGATCTTGGACGGGTTTGATTCCGTGGAGACGGTTGTGCATGCGTCATTCTACAAAGTCAACGCCGACTACTATCATGTACGTCTGATTTCCTATGCATCGAGACAACAAGCGCTAACCAAGTGAACCAGGCCAAACAAGAATTCGCATCCTATTATAAGAATGCCCTTCTTTACCTCGCCTGTGTCAGCCTCGACGACCTCTCACAGGAAGAGCGAGTCTCGCGCGCCTACGACCTGAGCGTGGCCGCTCTCGTATCCGACTCCATCTACAACTTTGGCGAACTTCTTCTCCACCCGATCCTCGACTCCCTGACTGAGACGCCTCACGCCTGGCTGCGTGATCTCCTCTTTGCCTTCAACCGCGGCGACCTGACAGCCTACGACGTGCTAGCGGGTAATATCAGCAAGAACAAACTCCTCGAGTCGCACAGGCAATTCCTATACATCAAGATCTCTCTTTCCGCGCTGACGGAAGCCGTCTTCCGCCGCCCACCGCACGACCGCACCATGACCTTCTCCACCATCTCCGCCGAAACCAAAGTGCAGCCCGACGAGATCGAGCATCTCATCATGAAAGCGCTCTCGCTTGGCCTGATCAAGGGATCCATTGACCAAGTGGCGCAAATTGCGCGCATCAACTGGGTCCAACCCAAGGTGCTGGATATGAAGCAGATTGAGGGTATGAGGAATCGTCTGAAGGAGTGGGATGGCGGCGTGAACCAACTTGGACATTGGATCGAGGGGGTTGGAAGGGATGTATGGGCGGCCTAGTCTGGTCGTCTTCGAGGTCCTGTGCATTTACTGTCAGACGATAGATAAAAACGTGCAATACAATGACTTTTTTTAATTCGATTCATCTATATATTTATGCCATAGACTTTTGTTATGGATGTATGTCACTTATCCCTGTAACTATACCTAAATGGCTATATCTAAGCCACGTAGCACATCAATAGTACAGCTCACTGAATATCCAGTAACAAGGCAAGTCGTATTTAAACAAAAATGGTGCTAGCGACTAAAAACGCCCCCGTAACCCACGCCGGCCACCACACACACCACACCACAACCGGCGTCCACAGACCCCATACATTCCACCCGAATGCCGCTTGGGAGAGGACTTGTTGCACCGAAATATCTGTGTACCAGCATGCCCATTGGAGGATGGCAGGTGGTGACAAGAGGTTGAGAAAGAGGAGTGAAAGAATAGAGGAGGATAGCGAGAGGAGGGATGGTTTCTTCAGGCCTGCCTGCTTACTATTTGAGTTCTTGTCTTCTGTCGTTGCTGGGGTAAGAGTGGTGGTAGGACCGCGCACAAAACTCAGGGGCGCGCAGAGCAAGCCGACTATAAAAGAAAGGGAAAAGTTAAGTGTTGCCAGGGCACTCAGAAACAATCCCAGGAGCAGCAGGGAAAAGGACTTGATGAGATAGAAAGTCTGCGGTTCCGGGGTGAGCAGTTTGCAGACTGCGATGCTCAGTAAGAACGGAAGCAGGATTGTTGCGAGGAGGATAGCATATGTTAGAGGGAGGAAGTACTGTCAATGTTAGAAGGTAATAAGAACATGCAATCGGACAGGTGGTGTGCACTAACTTGAGAAGAGACATTGTGTAGAATGTATAAAGGCAGAACGCCCAGGAAATGCAGGACTGTCACAACCGTCAACGGCACAGAGAGCTTGCGCTCTGAGACCCCATTCAATCCGTCGATTGACACCGACTTCGCTTCTGCAGTAGAAGAGGACTTGGAATCCTGCAATGACGACGACGCCTTGTCATGATTCTTGGTAGTAGGAGCATTGCCCTCATATCCAGTCCGCAGCCACAATGCAACGGCCATAATGGTGAAGTTGGCCGCCACCAGCATCGCACTCGGCAAGTAAGTGCCAATACTCACAAAACGCTTAGTATGCATCAGCAAATAGAAGAAAAAGCTCTGATGCAGATGCTCGAGCAGGTTATTCAAGCTCCGAAACAAGCCCTCCACAGTGCGCCCAAGAGCCATCTCGTCCTGCCAGCCATTCCCCTTTGTTTGCAGTGTGATGGCGTCGATGTGATACGGGATAAAGCTGCTGTGAGCCCCAGCAGCAAGGCCGAGGCCCTGCTTAGCCATGCCGCGCAGCATCGTTTCAAGACGCTTTTCATAGCTGTCATCATGCTCCCACATCTCCTGCAGCTTGGTGTCAATGCCCATCTGGCCACTGGCAATGTTGACAGCGGTGTTGAAAAGGTCGAGATTGGGGAGTTGGCCGTTGACGCCGTCGTATACTATGTGTAGAGACTCGAAGCGGTGGTCAAATGGGTACTCGATGACCACAGCGCCCTGAAGCGCGCCACTTTTCAGCGGCAAAGGCTGCGCTGATGCCGAATGCATGTCGTGATATGCGTCGATCCAAGCTTGCGTTCCGGCTTTGCTGTCGGGGGTGATCACAAAGATGATATCTTTCGACCAGAGGGACCATCCTGCCAAAAAGTCGTAAGCTCTCATACACACTATAAGCGCGCTGAATTGTGAATAAAAACCTACTTTTAAAATATCTAGCCAACGTCAATGCCAGTGTAACGCCATTCAAGTTGAGTTCGCCGTCAATAGTCTTCCATGCAGCAACCAGCACAATAGCTTCGGTGGCATCTCCGCGTGGAGCATGTATAATCGAATACACGTTCTGGCCTTTGTGCACATCGCCGGCGGATCGATACTCGTAGTTTTGAGTTGCAACCTTCAACCCGGACGCGCGAAAGATCTCCTGCACTTTTTCAGATACCCGATGACTGCGTCATATTCAGTCAGCCCACACCTTCATACCCGCAACGTAGCTGGATATCGCGAACTCACTCAGGCCACCAATCCTTATACCTCTCTGCATTAGCGACTTCTCCCTCATCGTTATTGTTGACGTAAGTGTCCGCGTCGACCTGAGCTACCAACCCCTCCAACTCCCGCTTATAACCCCTAAAGACATTCTGCTCTGACCCGGCGAAATAAGTGTGCACCTGCCCCGGCAGCAGCGCATTCTCAGAGATATACGTTCGTCGAGAGTACTCATCGAGCGGCAGGACGAGCAGGGACGCTACGCCCACAAGTATACAGAGAAGCGACACGTAGGGAGGCAGCCGTGTCAGGAGGAGGGCAGGGTCGTTGCGCAGTTTGCGGAGGAGTCCTCCTGATGCTGGTGTCGATCGTTAGTTTCGTATCGTTCGTAGATGAGTAGAACAGAGGGCATGCTTACAGAGTAGGCCCATTGGTGTGTGTACCTTGGGGATCAGCTATCCCCAATGGTCCATGGACTGTGGTTGAGTATGAGAGTTGTGGACAGGGTGTGGTGTTGTTGATGATGGTGGAGCGGAGCTAGTCCGAGCTCGACATAATCCGCGGTTCCATTCCTAGCGCACAGCTGGAGGATAGGTAGGCTTGGTGAACTATTGTATATAATGACTGTGTTCTCCCATATAATTAAATGTGCGATTCAACTCTCGTTGCTCATCATATCTAAACAGTCATAACTAGATAATACACGCGAATGAGTATATACAAGAATGAGTCCATATTACAATAAATTTCATGCGCTGCCGTTCTCTCTTTTTCCCCCTTCTAAAACGTTATCATTTACCCCAACATAGACTGACTACACAGTCTACAGCCCTAGTCGCTGCGACGTTCCGATATAACTGCTCATAGCCACCCCCGGTTCGGCCGCGGTCGGCAGCACCCCATACCGGCCGTGCGTCTTCTGGTCGACGGACACATAATGCGGCAGACGGCCGAGCAGGTTGAGTTTTCCTTCAATCCATCGGAGGATTTTCTCCGGGGGGACGAAGACTTTGAGGTAGCCTAATCCAACTGTTTGATCTGTTAGCCGATTCTCTTTCCGATCTGTCCAGGATGCTAGCTGCAAAGACGAGAAAATATCTTACGTAGATACCCAAAGATGATGCCACAGATATGCCCCAAGAAGCTTGTGTTGGACAGCAACACGGCGACTACGAAGGAAGCGAAAAGGGGCGACGTCCACGTCGGTATGCGTAGAGTGCCGATGTTGAAGTACGGATTGGCCCGGAACGTCCTGATGGATTCCGAGGAGAGAAGGAGAAAGACCCAGACACTTTACGGTCGTTAGCAATGTAAGGAGAACAGAATGAGGGGATGATCCGACCTGGCGCCGATAACGGGAGTGTTTTTGGATAGGATGAATTTCTCAATTAGCAAGTACAACGCGCCGGGGAAGGTCGAGAGTGCTGTCAAGAATAAAAAGTATTAGCATTCAAATCAATTCTCGTCGTCACGTCTCGGCGATCAACGTACGTCCAACAAAAAGCAGCAACGCCGTCAGAGTGCCATGCTCAGCCTCAAAGCGCTCAAGCAATGGCGTCAAAGCCAACGCATTCAACAATGCGTGCAAAAACCCAGAATGTATAACCGGGTACGTATTCAATCGGTACACTAAACCATATTAGCCTCTCTCCATTCGACTGCTTCTTTCATGTAGAATGTAGACACACAGCTAGCAAGCGTCGTCTCGTCCGGAATCAAAGCCCCCCAGTTAACCACGTTCCAAACAGACTGCAGCTCGAGCAGCCAGAATGCGACGATGATCAGCAGCACGGCGCGAGTGAAGAGAGGGAGGCGTAGGATGTACGAGCGCAGCGGCGAGATGTTGAACGAGAGCGCGGGAAAGGCGCTGGGCTGTGATGGTGCAGACATTCTGTGTCTTCTCGTGCAAAGCAACTATCTATGGAGCGCGCGGAAGTGGTCGTGCGAGGACTCAAGTCGAATTGTGTTCCTTCTTGAACGGAATCAACAACACACGCATCGGTCAGAACGAGCATACAATCCAATACACCGTTCTTCAGTCCTCGGGAGAGAGAAGAAACCAGAGACGAAAAGACGAAAAGAGAAAAATGAGCAGTTCTGACCAGACCAGTGGATCAGAACGCTGTGCAGTTTGGGATTAGCTAAAGGGCACAAAATTCGGGCGTTGCTGCGTCCGTCTCCTTACTGCCTGCCCGATGCGGGCTAGTGGCTGCGGGATGCGCGGCGATCGGGACGCAGCTTCCTCCTCCCGGCGGGACGTCCTTTCTCGCTGTTACGAACAATACGGAGTCTACGTGCTCTCTCATCACCGTGGATATCATCATTAATTGCATTCCTCGTCCTGTCATTCCCCCCATTATCGAAATAAATCATGACACCGGATTCACATATACATCTCCCCCCTCCCCCGATCATTATCAATCACCAACAACGTCGTCCAATCAGCTGGACTGATATCTGGCATCGCACATATTCACAACATCAGACATGAAAAGAATAAAACTGTATAGGGGTATAATAAACTGAAGCGAATCAATCAAAATGGAATATTCGTCAGAGAGATTCAAGAAGCGAACTGAAATGGAGATTTGTCTTTTGCGTCGTCTCGTCGTCGGGTCGACATCCAACAAGACAGTGCATCTGACGGTCGACACGACACGATCAAGCCGAAGACCACGATCGACTGTGCGATTGAGCGGTCTCTTTCTTGGTTGCCCAGGCTTTGATGGCGATGACGACGATTTCCCAGGCCATGATCGCGCAGCTGAGGCCGATGGCGACGTTAAATGAGAACATGGCATCGAGCTCGTACCAGACCATGACGTCCATGATATCCGAGGCCTGTTGTTATTTGTTGTTATTAGCAATGCTTTTCGCGCGCTATACTACTCGCTGGGAAGAGAGATACTCACACTCATCATGAAGATCAGGCCACCCGAAATCAGACAGAAAGAGCCAATTAGCTCGGTTGGTGGCCGAGCCGGCAGATACGAAGTCGGCGGTCGGACATAGGTAAGCACATAGGTAAATCCACGAGCCATGGCGGCGCCTGACAGTAGACTGCCCCATTGCTTATGCACCATGGTCGAGACCATCTGGTGCTGCTGGTGTCCGCCCATCATCATGCCGAGAAGGAAGATGATCAGTGCTGGCATGGGGTTGAATGACACGTTGGTGGTCTCCTCGTCGTCCTCGGCTTGACTGCGAGCGGCACCCAAGATGCTTTGCTTCAGCCATTTCTTGACTCGTTTTGATTCCAGGAGCATACCGCACTGGCATCATTAGCTGAGGTCTATAACAAAAAGAGAGACTACAAAACTCACCAATCCAGCACCGAAAAACATCACAGAGATAGAAACGTGCTCCAGATCCTGAGGAGACCAGCCCTTGCCCCAACCGCCGAGATGCTCCAAGAAAACATTCGTGGCACCATACGTGAAGATGAGTGCGGACTCGACGAATTCTCCACTGACGGCGCGCGAGTTCGCGGGCTTGAGGTTCCAGGACCAGCCCCAGTTGGCCCAGCAGCCCATGAACCGGCCCAGCACGACGAGTCCATACCAGAAGAAGATGCCGCCCTTGATGAAGTGCGCGAGACCGCTGAAGACGCTGTGGGCTTTCTACATGAGGTGTTAGCAAAAAAAAAAAAAAAATTGGCAGGCGGAAAACGTGGTGTGAACGTACAAAGATACCGCCATAGGTGATAGCGCCCGTGGCTAGCGCAATAAAGCCAAAAGGCAGAATGATACGATCGATGATGTTATAGACCAGGCGCAGTGCGCTCAAAACGCGGTTCGACATCAAACCCGGCACGCGGCTCGAGAAGAATTTGTCCAAAAACGAATTGCGCAGCCAGCCTCGCGCAAGAGGCGTCGGCACGTCGACGTCTTCCTCGTCTTCCTCGGGCTTGTCCAAGTGGTGCTCCTCGGTCGGGGAGGTAGGGCAGCTAGTGCCCTGGCCACTATCCCCGGACCACCGGTACTCGTGCACCGGGGTGTACATCTGCTGGTGCTGGAGCATATTCTGCGCGGACACCGGCAAGAATGCTGCGCGCTCGTAATGGTTGGTGCTCACGTGCTTGGTGCGGCGTCCCGAGTACGCATAAATCACGCCGACGACGAACTGCGCAACCACGACGGAGCTTGCGATCCAGCCAATCTTGTGATGCGCATTGTTCACGTACAGGTCCGGGGTGGAGGCGTTGTAGATCAGGCCAAAGAAGATGGCGAGTCCGTTTACAAGGATGAAGGCGAATTGCGTGGGGATTGTGAATCGCGAGTGCGCGATACTGAGCATTACGGCTGGACCCAGTTAGAATCTGTGTTTCATGTTGCATGCGCAAAGACTATACTCACCGACTGGCAGCACAAAACACCAGGCTAGCACCTCGAGCACGATATGCGTGGTGATTGACGCGCTGTGTTGACCATAGGCCCAGTAGCTGAGCTCCCAGTCCTCCTCTGGTTTCGCCATGGTATCCTTCTGGGTCATGTCCATTTCCATGTCCATCCCTCCTTCGGCGGCATGGCCGCTGTCGGGGAGCGCAGTGGCGAGTGACAGGAGCAAAAAGCCGGCAGCCAGCAGCTGTAGCTGCAGCGAGGCAGAGCGTCTCATGTCGGGGGGGGGGGGGGCGGATGTGTAGTATCTGCAAATTGTGCGACTAGCTGTATATCTGGGTGATACCAGGGTGCGACTTGTTTTACAAACTTGTGTGTTGTTCTTCGTAAGAGGTAGAATAACTGTTTCGCTTGGTAGCGTCTCCCCTCTTCACAGTGTTTTGCTTGTTGTGTGAGGGGGAATAGTTGTACCAGAGAGCTTCCTACAGGTACAAGCTTGGTCTATAGCTACTTTCCGCGGAGGGAGCTCGGAGGAAGTTTGCGATGCGATGTTCCGCCGCGTCCAGCTGGTGGTGATGTCAGGAAGACGAAAAAACCGGGGGTCGCCAGCAGGCGAGCCGGGGAGCACCATTCTTAATAATAAAAAAGCGTTCCAGGAACAGAAAGAAGCTCATGGACGTTTGGTTCGGCATTACGGCTGATCAGTGCGTGGCAGTACGGCTGTCTACGGAAGGGCAGGCCGGCCCAGGCCTGCAGCCCACGGAAGTCACATACAACAGAGCTCGTTAATAGTAAGTAGACTACGTCCACTGACTGCCCAGCCATCCTCTCCGCAGCTCCAGCACGAACATGCAATGCAGGCTTTCAGTCCTCGGCGGTGAACCTGAGCAGCTCTATTGGGCCGCGAGCTGCATCACATCCGGCAGACATGCAATGTGATGGACTATACACGACTACGTACTAACTACGGCGGGTAGGATGTACCATGTGCAGTAGACTGTATGACTGCAGTGTCTCTCTGCCTGAAAACGAGGGCTGCCGGCTGATGATGTCACCGCAGGATTATGCACGACTTATGCCTGGCACTAGCAAAGCCCAGTGGCTGGCAGCGCGTTTCAGGCCTCAGCCTGGCGATGCTGCTCGCGCTAGCCAGCACTACTGCTGGTAGCAATGTTCAGTCATGTTACGAGCCTATTTTTTTCGTCCGGGTCGAGACGCGCAAATCCAGCTTCGAAGTTGTATGGAGCGGAAGTCGCGGAGCTGCTAGTCGCTTGGCGGGCCGAGTAGTTCGTGCCCCGCCGAGTCGCCAGTATTGTGTGTACTCTGTGCTGTCCTTCTGGCGATCGCACATATATAGACAGGTTATACCTGCGCACGCACACACTGCAACCACACACGCTCTGTATGCACGTATACGGACATGAGCACACAGTATGGCCAGGTATATATTATGATTATAATGTACATAGAGTGCTGTCGCCAATAAACAGTATACTTATACATCGGCGATCTGGCTGGCCCCTGATTGGCCTCGAGCGCGCCGGCCTTCTTGGCGCACGGATCGCAGTGCCGAGCGCGCCGACCGCTTCCGGCTCACGTGACTCACCTACCGTCGACATATGACTTGTATACATATACATATATATACATATCATGTATATATATATATATATATATATATATATATATCTTTTGTATACAGTCGGTCTGTGTATGCATACACATATGCATATATGTATATGTATATCTACATATACACATATACCTTGTATACTATGTAGATATACAGTGCAGACACAGTCCTCGGACTTAACGGCGGCCGACGCAAGCAACAGCCCAGTGGGGCATCGCTGTAGAAGATCGCCCCGACTACCTGCACTTACATAGTACGTACTTACCATAGTACTATACTAGTCTAGTGCGCATGGCTAGCGCAGCTACTGGCTAGTCGCACTAGGATGTGTTACCACGGAGTACTATGTATGTCCTGGTAGTCAGCAGTCGGCGCCGGATCACGTTCTTGCCGGCGTCTACTCTATCTGATACTTCATGATACTATCTATCATCGTACAGTCACCTCCACGTACCCTGTCCATGTCAACATTCATCATCTCTCGTGCTACTACGGAGTAAACACATCTGCTGCAGAGCGCACGCTGACATCAGGTGCTTCTGTGGAGCCGAGCTGTGGTCTGTCCTCGATCATCTGATTGATAGCGACTTCTTTCTTGCATACAGCAAAACTCGGCTCACGGAACGGCCAGCGCGCGCTCACTAACTTAGTCCCCCCCTCCCCATGACTAATGGGAAATTAAGCTCGCTCTCCGATTTCTCAGCGTCAGACAACCTGACTTATATTTCCACGTCCTGCCTAGGCTCTCAGCTTTGAGTCATGTCATGTGTACACCAGGCCGCCGGACTTTGCGGAAAACCTCGTAAAACGCCGTGCTGACTCGCAACTTCATAGGCGCTGGGATTGCGATCTTCGTGTTGCCGCCGTACTATGTAGTAGCCTAGTCGCTGCTCTCGCCTTTCGTCTCGTCTCATTTCGTTTTTGAATAATAAGTCCTAACTCCGCGGTTGCTCGTCGCCCGCTGATTGATTGATTGATAATACACCCACCGACACCAGCCAACCATCCGCCCCAAATCCAATGACTCATTTCTTGATTATTCATCTCAGCCTCTTTAACTAGTTAGTCTCGTAAACCCACGAGAGAAAAAAATAGAGCCGAAAAACCTTCCCATTTTCATTTCCGACCCACTCGTATGTATTCCGGCCCGAAAAGTTTCTCTCGCGACGACGAGACGGACAGAGCGGATAGCCCATCAATACCCTCGCAACTTCCTATCTGGGAATCTTGCTCCATCTGAAAATCAAGGTCAAGAGAAAGAGGAGAAGAAAAAAATTTCTTTTTCTCTTGGTATACTCCATAACACCTAGACGGATAAGTTACATAGTTTCTCGTCTTATGCACACGCACTGCGATTGTGGATGGAGCCTGACAGCTGATGTATCCCATTTCTCGGGAACCCGGCCGGATGCGGATGTACGAATCGTCGTTCCTCTATTTGCAACTCTTGGCCCGCACACAGTCATACATCATGACATGGAGTCGCTGCTCACTCGATTACGCATAGATGGCAAAACTTGGAACAGCTGAAAGATTGCAGCCTTGCATCAAACAGAGTATTGCCAAGTCGCTAGGCGAGTCGTGGAGGGGGGCCAATTATGTGTGGAACATCACAGGGTCTATATATAGCCCGGCCTGAGGCAGCCAAATAACTAGACTTAGGGCTGTAATATAACGCCTAATTATTATATCTATTTCGGGATACAGACGAATTTGTAAATTGTATATCGCAGCCTAGTATACATAGCACCTCTACCGGTTTGAATATTTTATGAAAAAGACAGCGACCGCAACGTATAAAACAGCAAATACGCATCAGCATTCAACACCACCCCCTCCGACACGACCGTGACCTTGTCGTCGTTGAACAGACACCACCGGTCTCCCTGCCGGATGTACGCAATGTAGTGGCCCTCATTCAGCCCGGCGCCGTCGTGCACTACCGCCGACGCAAGATCGTAGATGTACGTATCGCTGCGCGTCGGCGGGCGAGTCGTCGACGCCACGGTGTACGGCTGCATGTTGATTTCGAGCGGGAAGTCGATTTTGCCGTGCATTTTTCGCGTTTCCGAGGATGTTTGCTCAAAGCGCTAGACAGGGTTTCTTCTGTTAGTTTCTGTTCCGGACTAAGTTGTAGCGGAAGAACTGGGTCTGGGGAAGGGCTAACCTTCATCTGCATGCACAACACGGCAGGCAGTTGCTTGATCCTCAGCTGCTTGGTGAGCTTGTCCGGATAGCTGTGGCAGCCCTGGCATTGGTAGCCCTCCATCGTAAGCTCTTCCGGCGTCACCCACGACTGCAGACATCCTGCCAGCGTCGGCGTGGACCCGTGCAATTTCCCGTTCATCTGCCGCTTCTTCGAGTGCAGCTGCACGTCCAGGCTGAGTTCCAGAAGCGGCTGCTCTGTCGGGCTGGTGTGTTTGCAGATTGGGCACGTCAGCGTGCTCTGGAATTTGCCGAATAGTGCCTTGCAGAAAAAACAATTGCATTTCAACTGGTCGTTCTCGTCTGACGTCGCGGCGTGTAGGCCGCCGGCCAGGAATTGGTAGAACTCGTGCGCGTCTTGTTGGTGATTTCCTGCAAGAGGCTGTATCATGTTAGTCAACATTTTTAGAAAGAGAGAGAGAGAGAGAGATACAGGATGGTTCTTCCATGTCGAATATAAAAGCGTCTCCGCTGTAAAGCCGTCCTTTTTATCACACCCATTAAACTCGGCATACGCCCTGCTCATCGCGCACAGCACACAGCCGTCCACCTGGCAGTCGTAGTACTTGTGGCCGTTCCCCAAGAAATACGCATTCAACAACGGCTCATGCAGCAGTGTCTGCAGGACAACGTTCATGTAGCACGTCTGTCCCAGGTTGAACAGCCCCCTGACACCCTCGCTTTGGCATATTCGCTTGGTCGCATTGGTCTTGACGTATGTCTCGTCAGCCTCGGGTACTTCGGTCCCTATGCGGTTTTCTGCAACGCCGTTGTGCAGTTTGTGGTCGTGGTCGTCGCTGCTCTCAATCGAAATCTCGCTGGCCTTTCGTTTCTTGCTTGACTTGCTGTTGCTCATCTGGGCGAGAATCTCCAGAACGTACTTGCTCGGTTTCGCAAAGCCGACTTCATGCGTCAGCGCCACAACATCTGCCTGCTTGGCCTTTGAATAGGCATCAAGCACTGCCGACTCGATTGAGCTAGTGACCTGCGAGCCAACGTGATTTTCGCGGGACCACAGTCCTGCCGTCCGACTGCCGATTTTCTCCAGCTCGTGGTCATACACGAAATCACGACATTCCTGACAGAAGAGGGCGCCTGTGCGGGTGTCGATATCTAGTAGTCCAGTCAGATTTTGGTCACAAACAACCATGTAGTGTAGTAGTTCTTACAAAATAGATGATTGGTCTTGTCGCTGTGTACTTGTCTCTCGCCATTGGCGTGCTTCTCAGAGCACTCTACACAGATGTACATCGGCTTCAGCGACAAACGCTGCGACTTGGATGATGCTTTGACGCCGTTTGTGCCTTCGTGTTTCCGCCATTGAGGCTCGCCAACCTTGGGTGTTCGCATGGCCACTTGTTTCATAAAGGCGATGACGAAGTCCGCGCCACGTCCCTCACTGTCTTTTAATATAGCAGAGAGATGCTCTTTTGACTGTCAGCTCGTAGGCAAACAAGAATGCTGTACAGGGAATACATACCACACCCGTACTCAGCCTCTGACAACACACTCACATGTACCATAGTTGCAAGACTCGAGCTTGAAGAGGCGGCCATGATGCAGTTTTTCTGTTCAAAAGACATGCAAGAAACGACGCCCGATATCAACCCTGAGCGTCTGATTAAGATAAGAATGAGCCAGACCGGCTGACGTGTCGAACAAAGTCTCCAACCTGATCAACTACAAAACCTCGACACAAGTATGCAAATAAACCGGTCAGAACAAGCTGCTAACCAAGTTCAGCATGATACGTAACCAAAACAAGGGAAATCCCTTCTTTCCAAAGGGGATGAACAATAGTCGTCCTTGTCCACTCAAACGTAATCATAAACAACCGGTCTCTGCATCCCCGCAAGTGACAACTGGCAGGCAGTACTAGTGGTGCACAGCCAGGCACGGCGCTAACCAGGCCCCTTTAAAAACGGAATCCGATCACGCTCGCAGCAGATGATGCAACAACACAACCCAAGACGAATAGTCTGGTCAGGCTCTTTGTCGGAGTTGGCAGCAGGAGGAGATTGCTCCTGGCGCTGGATGGACCAAAAGGAGGATGCCGATGGATGTCGATGGCAGGTGATGATTTTTGATTGAAAACCCGAAATAAGCAATGTTGCCCTGGCGGCAAAACGGCGCCTTTGACCGTTGCGGACTAGACCGCGGCAATACCCGCGCCTGCAGGATGTATCATCCTCAGCAACATCAATTTTATAGAAATCCATACTGGATTTAATCTGTGGAATGATAGTATGGTATATATATATATCTATTTGTTTATGCTGAGTTTATTATCTACAGTACTAGCGTCTTATTTGAAGTAATGACTTGAGAACTGATCGTCTGACTATCGCCTGGCTCTTCCGCCAAGTCTGTCGGCACTCTATGCTTGAGCCAAGCAGTCGTAAGACCGCACTTATCCCCGGATTCTGCACATAATGCGACGTCGGTGTTGCCATGTTGTTTTTCTGTGGGGTAAAGGACTGGTTTATAGGTGCGCTTTATTGCGCTTCGATGTGCGTGGAATGCAGCATCTCTTTGAAGCGATCCGCCGAATGGACGATCCCGTCACTTTACTTATTCCATAAATCTCTCAGCGAACTCCCCTCCCTCGAGGTAGCCCACTCGGTCGACTCCTGGCCGTCCCTCCTCTCGTGCCATAGCGACTGCCCGTGGTGCCTCGTGTGGATGTGCCTCCGCGCCCTCCGCGGGTTGAAACCGTGCTCTTTTTCGGCGTCGCCTTGGACGAGACGGTGGCCGGAGGATTATCGATGAAAGAGGTATCGGTTGTTCTATGAACGCGGTATTAGTTTTAATCGCCAAGTGTCGCGTGTCAGTGCTGTTTCTCACAAAAAAGTCGCATCCACATCCTGGCCCGTCTTGTGGGATGACATTGCATCTGTACCGCCTGATGAAGTCAGTGAAATTCGCTTGGTGCAAGCGCCAACCGTTGAACACATACCCTGTTGAGCTTTTGCTTCTTGCGCTCGCTTAAACGACTCGGGAATAGGAGCCTAGCAGCCATTAGCACAGAAATCGATGGGAGCCCAGGTCTTCAGTTACCAACCTCGGGGAAATCAACACAAAACGCGTTCATGTTCATTCCGTAGAGAAAACTGGCGAAACTCTCGTTGAATCGCGACAGACTCTCGTGCATCAACTGCAGGTGCATGAAATTGGCTTCAAGATCAGCCATCGAGTCCGCCAGTTCTGCAAACTGCGGCTCCAAGGCATGGATTGCAGGCTCCTCGTAGCCAGCAGCATTGATACTGCTGCCATAGCCGTGGGAGTTGCGAATGGACGATCTCGAACTGGGGCGTAGAGGGGTAGTTGGCCGCGAGGTTGGCCGCGGGCGGGAGGAGGATCTGGGGACGCTGGCGTCCATGTCGTCGAGCGATGATGCGATTAGAAAGGGTCCGAAGAGGGGCAGTTCCTTGACAATGCCGCAAGGCGCATGGACGTGCGATGCGATGACGCTAAGCGAGATCGTGCGTTTGTTTGTTGAGATCAGTGTTGTTAATGAGCCTCGGCACGTCTCGCGCAGGATCGTCACACATGAAATACTTTGTAGAACCAGACAATCAAAATGCGCCAAATGATGCAATCAGCCACCCCCTGAGTCTGTCGGTGCTCGCGTATCCAATGGATTGCTGCAATGCTAGGGTGCTGTTGGCTCTTTGTGTAGTTTTGAAAAGCGCGAGGCCCGCTATCAACAATCCCATGCAAGTAAATACAAACAGATACCGCAATTACAGTCCTTACACAGCACATACGGCGTTCGGTATCAATCCACTAATTTCAGCCAATCAGCACCCGCTAGCTTCGTCCCTGCCGTATCGCGCCGGACAGTGACGGAGTTGCCCACAGCCACTTTCAGGTTTCCCCATTCGCCCTCTCCGCTGGTTCTCCTCGCTCAAGGATTCGCTCCCTCCCCTTCTGTATCGACTCATCCTCCATGTATATTTAGTATTGCTATTATTCCCATTGTTTTCATCTATTATTTCCGCGATCCAGCTGCGTCCAATCCTTGTTTCGCCGCATTTCCCACTTTGCGGAGCGAACTAAAGGCGAGAGACCCCACGCTCCCTCGCAGAAATTGGGATATTCGGAAGCACATGCGCGCCGTGCAAGTCTGCCACTCGGCGTTTTTTGGCACTGAACCTCGTCTCGTCGCAAAGTTACGACGATTGCACGCCTCGCAAAGATCCCCGTCCCTTCCTTCCCCGCAATTTACCCCAGCGCTCTGGTCCTCTCAAAGGCTCTTCCTCCATCATAGCGCCAACCCTAGCTCCGCAGTCCGTTTCAATCAGCCGAGGCAAGCATCATATCTTTGGGGTGTCGCGCTTGTGGCTGGCATTGTGGGCAGCGCTGCAGCAATCCAATTAATTGGCACCACATCTGAAAAGCCGTCCGTCCCCCGGGGCGATTTCCACCAGCAATACAATCAGGAACACCACAATTTTACAGGAATTTTCGATACACTCAAAATGTCGTCCGCCGACGCCAAAACAGGCCATCTGGGCAGCCTCACACCGGAGCAGGAAGCTAAGCTCCGAGAAATGTGGACTGTCCTGTCCAAGTTGTTCGGTATCAAGATAGAAGGCGGCCAGCTGGAACGGTCAGCAACGGCGACCAGCAACTCAGCAGACGCCCAAGCAGACGGAAAGAAAAAGACACGGCGCAGCTTTTTCGGTCTGGGTAGTAAAAAGGAAGAGGCGCCTACCACAGAGAGCACTGCCAACGGCTTACACAATCTGTCGCTTTCAGACGCCGATGACAAATATGGACAGAATAAAGAATTCAAGCAGGCTATCGCCGACATAACGCCCGAGCAATTGCGCGACAGCCTCTGGACCATGGTCAAGGCTGACCATCCAGACGCTCTTCTGCTGAGATTTTTGCGCGCTCGAAAGTGGGATGTGAACCGCGCCGTTGTCATGCTTATCTCCACTATCCGATGGCGTCTTGTAGAAATGCATGTTGATGATGATATCATGGCTGGCGGTGAAGCAAAGGCCGTTGAAATGTCGAAAAGTTCCGATTCTGATAAGAAGAGACTGGGCGGTGACTTTATCGCGCAAATGCGCATGGGCAAAAGCTTTATCCATGGAGTCGACGATACAGGCCGCCCGATGTGCTTTATCCGCGTGCGACTGCATAAAATTGGACAGCACGTTGGAGAAAGCACTGAGCGGTTTACTGTTCACATGATCGAGACTGCTCGATTAATGCTTCTTCCTCCGGTTGAGACTGCTGTTATTGTCTTTGATATGACCGGATTCACTCTGGCTAATATGGTATGCCCACGATTTCCTGTGGACTTGGTGGTGCGCATTGTGCTGACACTGTGTAGGATTATTCTCCTGTCAAGTTCATCATCAAGTGTTTCGAAGCGAATTACCCGGAGTCCCTTGGTGCTGTTCTCATTCACCAAGCACCATGGATTTTCTTCGGTTTGTCCTGCCCGTCCTTACTGGTTTGACTCTTCTGACTTGACATAGGTATCTGGAAGGTAATCAAGGGCTGGCTAGACCCCGTTGTCGCAGCCAAGGTCCACTTCACCAACTCCGTCGAGGACCTAGAGGCCTTTATCGACCGTAGCCGAATTTTGAAAGAATTGGGCGGCAACTCAGATTACAATTTTGAATATATCGAGCCCCAGCCCGGTGAGAATGATCTTATGAAAGACACTGCGAAACGCGACGAGATCATCGCCAAGAACAAGGCTATTGCAGAAGAACTGCAAAACGCTACGAAAGACTGGATCGAGGCTGCAAATAAAGATGACCAGGAAGGCGTCAAATCGGCGAAAGCCAAACGAGAGGAACTTGCTTCGAAGTATGCCCAGGGATACTGGGAGCTCGACCCGTATGTTCGTGCTCGGTCTCTATATGACCGCAATGGAATAATCCAGGGCGGTGGGAAGATTCAGTTCTATCCTCCAAAGGAGGCTAAGGACGAAGCTAAGCCAGAAGCCAAGGAGGAAACTGAGGGAATCAACAAGGACGCCGAGTCCTCAGGATCAAGTGAATCGATTCCAACTGCAGCAGAAGAGAAAATCGGGGCCTCGATCGCACCTGAGATTAATGGGGTAGACACTACCGTTGCTGCCAATTAAATTACTGGTCCCTTTTCCTAGTTTCAAGCTTTTGAATTGAGACATGATGTTCTCTGCCTTTTATCTAGATATCTTCGGGGCTTTAGAAACCTTATTTTCTGGTTGATTGTTTTTCTTATATTTCACAATGTTGCACTCTGGGAGTGCACACGGACTTTGACTATTTGTTTGTTTTGAGAATCATTGCCATGTACGTAGTATGAGAGATACTTAGTGCCCGTTTTTAAAGGCTGTGTGTTAATATACGGTTTCAGCGTTGACGAAGCGTCGACCTTGGTGCGTTCTGATTCATTTATAAAAGATATATAACATATCCTGCGAGTATTTTGGGAGAACACGGCAATACTGACATCGCCCTCATCCGGTAAAATCAAATGCCAGCCAGCAAGCCAGAATACAGGCTTAGATCTTACCCTTGACCTCCTCCAGCAAAGCCTTCAATTTATCCATATCACTTTCCTGGGCAGGCCACGAAATGCCCAGACCCTCCTTCTCGTTCGGCTTGGGGATCTAATCGTTCACACATGTACGTTAATATCTCACATCATACACGTCAAATCGTAAGCGACGTAAACATACCACGTGGAAATGGACCTATTAACGAGTTCCCAGTCAGCATGATCCAGATGCTATCGGGCAAAGAGGAGCTGAAACTTACGTGATCAACCACCTGGTGGGCAGCCCTGCCGTTGTTCTGGAGGATGTTGTAATCGTTTCCGCCGAGTGCCTGGGCGATTTTCTTTGCGACGGGCTATCAAAGCAGAGCCACACGAGAGTGGCGTATGGTTAGTAAAGCCAATTCAACGGGTCTTAGAGAACCTAAGAAGTGGAGACAAGTCTGTCCCCAAGGTCCGCATATTTGGCTCTGTCATATATATATATATCTATTCGCAAACTCATACAGTGTATGCTTCTTTTCCAACAGACACAGCCAGACATAAGCCAGGAGAATACGTACCAGGATTTCACTCAAATCCCCATCTGGGATATCCGTAAGTTTGGCGCCGTGGAATTTGGGAATGACGAGCTAATTTGTGAGCAGACGGGAGTTAGCTTGTGTCAAATATATTTTGTCCTGCTTGTCTCAGCCTGCAGTGAGCGCAGCGCAGGGTCAAAGGGGACCATGGCGCGTACAGCGTGTCCCCGACTCAACGGCTGAATGTCGAGGAAGGCAAACACTTTGTCATTCTCGAAGATTTTGAATGAGGGGATATCTCCTGTATTACATCGTTGGTTTCGGTCAGTCAATTGAATCGAGCCAGTATTTGTCCCCGAGGCATCGCTAGCAGATGAGGTCATCTTCAACTGCACCGTGAACGCGGGGAATATCCCTGGGAAGGCTTGGGAGACGGACCCTTGATGATCTTGCAAAAGATGCAGGTTGCAGATGCCATTGCGTTTGAGGGGTTCTCAGGAACGAGCTGTACGGTGTTGTGACAGGTAGTGTACGGATATGAGTAGATCTGTCGAGCAAGAGGAAGAGCAAAACAAGAGCATACTTATACAGACTAATGGCGGAGAAGAGCGGGGCCGGAAGCTAGCGTCGACAAGTCTTGTCTTATCGGGAGGGTAGCTCGCCGTACCACGCAGACACATTACTGTCATGCTTTAGATCCTCGGTTCTTTATTTTGTTGATTGCTACAATGAATTGATTCTCCTTCAGATCAAATCGTCTACAGCAAGCTCGGAATACGTCAAGAGTCGCAATTGACAGCTTGTTTCCTACACCGCTTTCGCAAAGCCTGAAACTACGCTGAGTAATTTGACAGAGTATTTTGGGTCGTAAATGTTGCCATTGGTCTAACTTCATCAATAAAATAAAACTATAGACATCATGAACGCCGACTTTTGTTTGTATTTTGATTTGTTTAACATTCAGCTAGAATCGAATCTGCGAATGAAAACGACTGCCGCATAGAAATCCTTCTAACAGCCTCGTCATTGAGACGACCTTTTTAAGAAGGAGGAGCAGCACCACGGCCACGGCCGAAGCCACCGCGGAAAGTGGGAGCGAACTCGCCAGGAGCACCACCCTCCTTGCCCTCCTCACGGCGACGGTAACCGCCGTCACGGTCACCACGGGGACCACCGCGACCACCAGGGCGGCGTTCGCGTTCCTCACCACCGAGCATACCGCGGGGAGGAGCGTGGGAGCGCTGCTGCTTGATGTGGGTAGCAGGGACGATCTCAGCAGGGACGTGGAGCCATTCGCGGAGGTAGTCGAGACCCTCAGGGGTGAGGGTGTAGTAGTAGTACTGCCACGAGAAGCGGGTCTTGACGTAGCCGCGGGAGGTCAAGGACTGGCAGGCCTTGATCACCTGTTATCGCAGAAGAATGAGCATTGTCCGGGTCGCATCTCCCTCGGCAACAAGAGGAGCACTTACGTAGAGGTTCTTGGTGTCAATGTCGCCATGCTTGGGCTGGTTGAAGTCCTTCTTGGCCACGAGCACACCCTCTGTTAAGAAATCGAGTCAGAAATGCTTTCTTTTACTTTCACTCGCGTCGCATCGGTCTCAGTCGAATACATACCACGGAAGAGGTACTCGTGGATCTTCTTGCGGTCGTCCTTTGGAATAAGCCTGGGAATGGGTTAGCAGTGGTCATCTGGATCATCGATTGTCAGAGACGTACATTGTCGCGAGTTCCTGTCGTACTTCGGGGAATCGCTTTGACTATGCTGGGTGATTGCGATTTAAATAATGGATGGTGGTTGGTGAGAATCTTCGCTGGAATATACCGTTTCCTAAAAAGTGCGATGCCCGCGCGCTAGGGTATGCCCTAATCAGCGCCCTAGTCAAAAGAGGGCTAGCGAATTATACGCATCACGTGATGCGACAGCCTCCGCGGCTTGGCGGGTGGCTGCTCAGCCTGCATCACTCACTCCGTATCTATCGCAGCATCACTTCTCCCGCAAAAGCATCTTGCTGCGTACAGAGGCAGGCAGGCATCAACATGTCGTCCCAACACATCAACGTTCTCCTGTCGTCCTTCCCTGGACTGGCATTGCCACCGACCCTCGCATTCTCACTCCCGACTACGTCAACAGTCGCAGATCTCACTGAAAGGATCGAGAGCTACCTGCCACAGTCGCTGAAGCGCATCCCAGCCAACCTCACAATCACAACTATCGGAAACAAACAGCTACTACCGGAATCTTCTCAACGAGTATCATCTCTACTCCCAACACAATATGGGGTCGAAAACAACCTTCTGCCCCTCCGCCTCTCCGTCCCCTTGCGCGGAGGCAAAGGTGGTTTCGGTTCGCAGCTCCGTGCCGCGGGGGGTCGTATGTCTAGCAAACGCAAGCGCAACCAAGGCGAAAACAATGGCTCAAACCGCAATCTCGATGGACGACGCCTGCGTACCGTCAACGAAGCGAAGGCGCTCGCCGAATATCTTGCCGTGAAACCCGAAATGGATAAGAAAGAAAAAGAAGAACGCCGACGCCGGTGGGAGTCGATAGTTGAGATGGCCGAAAAACGTACTGACGAGATAAAGAACGGTGGTGGGAAGAGTCGTCTAGATGGGCAGTGGATGGAAGATAGGGAGGAAATGAACGAGAAGGCTCGTGAAGCCGTGCTGGCTGCGATGAAAGATGGCACATGGAACGACAGTCTGCGCGATGCGCTCATGGGTGGGTCGAGTACAAGTGCTAGCGAAGGCAGTTCTAGTCAAGGGGAGGGTGAAAGTGAGAGCACCGACGAAGAGGAAGATGAAGAAAATAATGAAGACACCGTGGCTGAGGCGTCCTCCAAACCTGCCGCCTCGACACGGAGATACATTGGATTTGATGACGATGATGAGTTTATGAGCAGTGATGAAGAAGAGGAGGAAGAAGATGGAGATAGCAAAGGAAAGGGGAAACAGCCTGCTTGAAGTTGGCAATTGGATGTATTAATCAGTTTTTCTGCGGCGTTATCGGATGAGCAGCGAGCACTTTATGATGGTAGTTTACGAATACTTTACTTGTCAATTTTTTAATCCATATTTTTCTCAGACACTTCATTAACAATTAAGATCAATATTGTACTCTGTGTAAATTGTCGCCTCAGTCGTTATCGCGGTCAAGCTTATCGCGGATCGCCACAGAAAATTTACGGCTCCGCACAAGCGCCAGGTTAGCTGTCCTCGGTTTATTTGTCCAGTACACCAACAATCTCTCATTGACGCAGCCATCGACTGTTTGTGATTTTCGCGCAAGATGTCCCTGTGTCAGAATTACTTGTCCAGGAGGATACCCGCCTTGTCAAAATCATACCATCGCTCCGTGCAAATCCAGCTTCAATCCCGATTAGCGCGGAATGCGTCGACAACAGCCAGCTTGCATGTGTGCAGCAACACACGCCCAACCCCGAAGAAATACGCTATAAAATGTGCCAGACAGCGGTATTTGAGTACTGAACAGCCATCTTCGGTCCCTCCGGCCCCTTCTGATACTGGAATACTGATTGAGAGCAATCTACAACCTGAGCGTGACGGCGAAAAATTACCCACCAAACCTTCACCAGCGCCGTCATCTACCGCTTCCCTCCATGCGGATAGCTTGCCTGTATCTTGTCCAGGGTGTGGCGCGTACGCACAAACGATCGAGCCGGCTGAACCGGGCTATTATAGTCGAACTCGCAAGAAGGAAAAGAAGTTATGGCACAAGAGGCAGCAAGCAATCGCCAAAGACAAACAGGCTGATGTATCTCAAGAAAAGGAGGAGGTAGGTGGTGAAAACGCCAGCGCAGAGATTTCAGATTCTGCCGATGGTAAGATAGCTACGCTTTTGACTGTCCATTCAAGTGTCTTTGTGAATCCTAACATTAATATCTGTAGTTCAAGATTTGACCGACGAGAGCAACTTTGCCGCCGCCACAGAATATATCCAGTCCACCGCGCAACATACTCAAATATGCGATCGCTGCCATGATCTTCTTCACCATAACAAAGGCGTATCTGCGCCTTCACCTACTATCGACTCTATTGCGGCATATCTGGAGGAGTCACCGCACAAGTCAAACCGCGTCTATCACATAGTCGATGCAGCCGACTTCCCCATGTCCTTAATTTCGAATATATACGATGCTCTCGAACTCCAAGACCAAAGGTCGAAGAATCGGCGAGCCAGGACCGAGAAATATAAGTACGGCAAGAAATTGACAACTATAAGCTTTGTGATTACGCGCGCCGATCTATTGGCCGCCACGAAAGAGCAGGTTGACTCGTTGATGAAACGGATTCGACAAATCATCTTAAAGGTCATGAAAATGCGAGGGGAAGATGTTCGTTTGGGAAATGTCCATATGATCAGCGCCCATCGCGGCTGGTGGACGAGTCAAGTGAAAGAGGAAATTCGTGCGCACGGTGGAGGCGTCTGGGTAGTTGGAAAAGCGAATGTTGGGAAGAGCAGTTTCATCGAGTCGTGTTTCCCGAAGGACTCGAGGAATCTGGAAAAGATTTCCGAGATGCTGGAGAGTCGAAACCAGCAGCAGCAGCAGCCGCAAACTGACGTGAAGAGCCTTGATTCGACAGTACTGGACCCTGAAGGACTGCTTCCACCTGCACCGCGCGAGGAACTCTGGCCAACTCTTCCTGTCATCTCAAGCCTCCCAGGGACGACAGTGGGTCCTATTAGAATTCCCTTTGGACGAGGACGCGGAGAGATGATTGATTTGCCTGGTTTGGACCGCGGCACGCTCCAAGACTTTATGCTAGACGAGCACAAGTCGGACTTGATAATGACCAAGCGCGTCAACCCAGCCGATCAGCTCAGCATTCGCAACACTCAGTCTCTGCTAATCGGAGGTGGCTTGATCAGGATAACACCCATCATCCCTGAAGACTGCACCATCCTTGCAGCATGCTTTGTCCCCCTTGAAACGCACGTTACGCGGACCGAGAAAGCGGTGGAAATCGAAACAGGGATGCGCAAATACAACACAGGTGGAGGGGACCGTGGTACTAGCGTCATCAAACCAGAGTATCTGACCGAGCATCCTACCATACAAAGCGCAGGCATATTCGCACTCGACACAGACGTCACACTAAGCCATTTACCAAGCATCATCAAAAAGAAATGGGACGACCAGAACATCAAGCCAAACCTCGACACTTTGCCATATAGAGTGTTTTCCACAGATATCCTGATCGAGGGGTGTGGCTGGATCGAGCTGACGGCGCAAATCCGTACAAAGAAACGCCATCAACAAGGGCGACGGGAGACATCCCCCTATGAACTAGATTTCGAAGAAGCCGAAAAGGCACAAAACGAAGATCTCCCCAAAGTCGAAATCTTTGCCCCCCTTGGAAAACACGTCGCTTCCCGCGAGCCACTAGAAACTTGGAACTTTATCAAGGATAAACGCAAAGCCGACAAACGCAAGAGTCGGTACGTGTCTGGGTCTCATCGGCCCAGGAGGGTTAATATCAGTCACAAGAAGAGGACGATGCACGGTGGAAAGGGAGCTTAATGGATGTATATATAATAACTTTACTGCGGCTGTGACTACTCTGCTGGAATTTGCATTCATCCATGACAGCAGACAAGGTACGTCGGGATCTGTATACTAGATATAAACACAAATGTACAGTAAAACTATAATAATGTGAAATAAAACTAGCCACTCAAAGCTACCAGCTGGTATTACTCTTTTCGAGAAGTTTTAGTGACGTACGTGTTTACGTGTTTACAGTCTATTGATTAATGGAACGATGAATTGTTAGTCATTCTAGAAATTGAATATAGATCAAAGATGATATCATTGCTTTCCGAATTCAAAGGATATAAGAGAGAAAAGAGAAAAGGCACAGAAGACTATGTAGTTGCGTTTAAAAATGGAGAAACCAACAATGAAAGACACAAGAACAAAAGTAAATGACAGAAAGAAGGATGTCAACGAAGCGGGCCGACGATAGGGGAGGCTCCAGCAAGCCATGAAAATATGACCAGGAAACGGTAGAAGAAGAGGAGTAGGAAATCGTCAATGAGCGACAGCGTGTGGTTTGTAATGATGAGCCCGATGGCGTGGAGTAGGCATAAATTGGGTAATTGTAGTGGCAAGGAAGGATGAGAAATTCGTTGCTCTATACACAGAAATATTTTGAGAAAAAGAAACAACTGCGTTACTATGGAAAGACGGATGAGAAAAGGTTCCTCCAGAATGATCATCTCATCGACACCCTTGACAAGTTATTTCCCGTTTGTCTGGTGAGACCCAGAGCACATATATGAGAATAAAAGGGTTGATAAAAGGGTTATCAGCTAGAATCTAAAATCTGTGCTTAGAGGTCGATCAGGCTCCCGCCTTGTTGGTGTTGATGTCCGGCAGCGCCAAAAGGATTGCTTGACTGGGTGAAGCCAGTCTGTTGAGGCACGCCAGTGTATTGTTGTCCGAAGAATGGATTGCTTCCGGTCTGATTGGGGTTCATCCGATCAAATCCTTGACCTGCAGAGTTGATGAAAGTGCCAGGCGCGGTATGATGAGCAGGAATACGTAGGTCGCCGACATTTCCAAAAGTATCCTGGCCTTCACCACTTGCAAGCAGAGCATTGAGTCGAGCATACTGTCCGTCATCTGCCCGAGGAGGTTTGGCTGCAGTCGCTGTGGATGGTACTTGGTTAGGAACTTTGTAGCTGGTGATAGGATTTGGTCCTGTTGGTATGGTATTGAAAGCTGTCGTTGCCCGTTCTTCAGCTAATGTGTTCAGTGATGGTGGTCCAGGCCTAGCTGGCTGTGATGCGGGCCGGGTGATGGCCGAAGCGAAAGGATTGTTCGATCCTGTTGGCATGGGTTTCAATGCGTCTAGGCCTTGCTGTTGCTTGTCGGTAGCCCAAGGATTGTGACTGCCAGGTTGCAAGTAATTTTCTTGCTGCTGGGGCTGTTGTGGCTGCCCATAGACAGTATTCGTTCCGTAAGGATTATTGTTATTGAACGCAGTTTGCTGGGGTTGAAGGGATTGAGCTTGGAAATATTGATTTTGTGGTTGTCCGAACTGTTGAGATGGGTCATATCCTGTCGGCTGCATCTGGAATCCGTTGGAAAAACTGTTTGGTTGGGCAGTGTGCTGTGCCTGGAATCCATTAGGTTGGGCATATTGGTTGTTGAGATAGCCAGTTGTCAAAGGCTGCTGAGTGTCGATAGGATTGCCGAACCAGTCGACTGCAGGCTGCTGTTGATAACCTTGGTTGTATCCGGTCGGCTGGGCTGCGGTCGGTTGGACTGGGGTGTCGTCGAACAATGACTGAGCGTTGCTTTCCTCCAATTCACGCCTGCGTAGCTCTTCCTCCTCCTTGCTCAACTTAATTGCCTTGGCAAGATCGTCGTCAACCTCACCATCTCTAGCTGCCCTTTCGCGTCGCTTCCGGTCCTCCTCCGCTTCGACCTTACTAGCCTCTATGGCCAGTTGATATTCTGTGTCATCCTCCTCTCGATTTCTGCGCCTGTCCCGATCTGGGCGACGACCACCTGAACTAGACCCGCCGAAACCCTGGATACCACCCTCGTCGATTCCACTTACACGAGACTTCCATAACTTCCGATCGGACCGCTCGCTACGTAGACGATCTTCATCGAGGATTAAGGCAGTAAGTTCTTTGGCAGACACGCGCACTATTAAATCATTAGCGCCGACGTACCCAAGCTAGCTCTCCGGACGACAAACCGTTTTGCCCAACATCCCGTCCTTCGTCATCAATGTATTGGAACTCGCGAAGGGTCTTGATGATATAGACATTTTTCCTTGCCCAGGTGACGACAAGCTCTGAGCCTTCATGAAGACAATAATCCAACACTTTGAGCGATTTCAAGACATGGCGCCAGTTCTTGCCCTTATCATTCAATCGCTTATCAAGCATGTCGACAATCTCATAGAAATCGCTAGGGCTAAGAGGGGGAATTGTTAGAATGCGACTATAATCGGTCATGTGAGTTATGAGGCGTACTTGTTGAATGTCAGAGCGGCAATCTCGCCCATTTCCGTGCCCGTCGGACCCCATGGATCATTACTGGTGGCTAAGAATCGCGATCATGGTCAGCATTCGGCAATTCCAAACAGGCCAATTTCAGATGCTCCCCTAGCCACGAAGGACCGTAATTGTATGGCAGTAAAGCAACCCTCTTATCTGGCGGCGCAAACTCACCATTGCGGACTTTGACCTGGACTGACGAATAGCCCTTGGTGACATTCTTCACGCTGCGAAGTGCTCTCGACATCTTTACTGATGGCTGCAGATGCGACTTGGACAAACAAAATGCAGGATAGTTGATCGATTGAGCGATGGAGACCAGCTCTCAGTGACTCTCAGGCGGAGGCGGAGGCGGCGGCGGCGGCACGGGGAATGGCAGCACGCACTGGCGCCACTTCTTAGCGGCGACTATAGAGAGCACGGAGTAGGCGCAGGGGATCGGGTCAAACGGTATGGCGGGCTGGCTATGGATGGAACTATCATCAGTCAACGGTGGTTGGGAGAGCAGGCAGGCTGCGAAGTTGCAGTCTTAGGCCACTACGTAATAGGAGCGAGCGTGGCTGAGCCAGAGCGCAGTCCCGTGACTTCCGGGCCCGCCAGCCACGCCCGAGCACGTGCTAGCCCGTTGCGGCGGTCACGTGAGGTTCCGTAAACAAGAGTAAATAGTAAGACAGCAGCACAGAATAGATTAAAGCAACACGCATACACTGCCAAATTGATTATGCAATTATCTGACGAGATGAAGACTAAGAGTCGATATACCAGAATACGCTCTCTATATATAATATGCCCTCTCACACCTTTCCTTTTTGGCTAGTGGCTAAGTTACGTTAGGCTTTCGTGCTTATGTAACTAGCGCATCTCTTGGCTGCAGCGTCTTATTCTATGGAGGTCGTGTATCCCTCGATCAGCTGGAAAAGTTTAGATACGAGGCTTATCGTTTCACCAAATAATATCAGTAAAAAGTTGTTTAGAGGTCTTCTCATAACAGTTTTATACGGCAATGTTTTTTTCTTCATTTCATTCTCAGGACGCCTTCAAGAATTGAAAGTTCATTATATTTTAGATGTCGATATAATCCGGGAGGCCTCCTACCGGGGTGTTAACACTTTTGTCCAGGCACCGTAGAACCACCTCTCAGTTGACTTTCGATCCTGTTACCCTCTTGTGAACCAAATCCCTATGCTCGACACCGCAAAAATCCCTGCAGCGACAAGAAACGGCAGTCCAGCTCCAGCCCCTACCAGGTCTAGTCCTGCAGAGAAAGTGAATGCAAGCAGAGGAGCCTCGGTCAACCCGCCCACGGCGCCCACCAGTGATATAGTGCTATACAAGACGGCAATCTGCGCTTTCTCGACACGAGAGGTCAGCCATAGCTGCACGGACTGGTCAAACCCCCAGCCCAGTGTATAGACTACGAGACCTGGTGTATTTAAAAACAGTGAGCGTGTGTATAAAATGAAAAAAAAAAAAAGGGAAAGTGTGGCGTATTTACCAAGAAGAATCCAGATTAGTGATTGGCCCAGTCCAATGAACAAAAGTCCGGCGACCAGTAAAATACTACTCCCTTTAGCAACAAGAAGATCCGCTTGGGGAACACTTATTTCCAGACGCGAGGCCAGTGAACGGCTGAAATTGGGAAGGATAAGTGCGAAGAGGACAATATTGACGGCGGGGCGGATTGAAACGAGAATGCCAACCTTTGACGTAGATTTAGCACTTGGTATATATAAACATAGGAACCCCCCAGCTGTTCATAACGTCAAAGTATAACTCATAGCTTAATGAACATGACGGTGAACAAGAGATAATGATATCAATGGATGAAAGGCAACTCACTGCGGCAATGGTCCAATTCAACTTCTTTGAGGCATATTGCAGGAGCAAAGATACCACTTGGCGAAGCAATCGAGAGGTCAAAAAGGCTGGAAGGCCAAGAAGAATAGTCTTATCAGTCCACATGAGCCGGACTGGTTGCACAAAGCGATCTCGGATGTGTCGCAATCGACCTTTTGTCCTTTGAATGGTCGTTTGTGCAGTACGTGTGGAAGTCGGCTCGTGATGACTGGTTACTGGCTGGATAGAGCGAGTCGAATTCTCTGTGGGATGCTCTTCAGTCCCGGAGGTACGAGTCAGAGTCTCTGGAGTAACTGCAAGAATGAATAAACCAGAGAATTCGAGTGCAGTCGAAGTGATCATGGCTGCATGCAGAGTTGTTTTTGTCATCATGAGTGCTCCTAAAGGGATGGCTATCAGCTCCGAAACTAAGCACATGGTGCTTGTATAGAAAAAGACTGCCGTTCTATTATTGACTCAATATTCAGATCAGCAATTCAACCTCTGCAGGAATGTGAAAAACATCGGTACCGTTTATCAGCAGGTACACAACCGGATAAAGCTGCCATTATCACTGCATTTAGCACGGTATCTCCACCCCCAAGCAATAGGAAAAGAGAAGAAGCCAGCAGGGCTTCTGGCTCAAGGACATTGTAAAAGTAGCCTGGAAAACCATCGCCAGGTGTTAGGTATTATTCAACTTCAGAGCAATTGGCAACATACACGCCAATATTATCCACGACTTGGAAAGTGTGATGCTAATCGAACTCAAGGCAGCCACCGGTCGCCGGCCAACGATATCCGCTAAAATGCCAAAAGGCAGAGCGACAAGAATGCCAGCAACGCTATTGAGAACGCTCAGATAGGCTCTGAGCATAGCTAGTTGGGATTGAACGACGTCAATTTTGCACAGTGCCTCTGGAACATTGCCATTGCCATCCACGTTACTGTGGTCGTGGCTGAAATGGTATCTGCGGCAGACTGCCAGCTCCAAAAGACGTAATTCGGGGGCAAATCGCAGTCCGCTGCCAAAATTTCCGACTAAAATGAAGAAGGCATACAAGTATACCACCTTCCATTGTTTCCAATGGCTTAGCTCGCCTACTGATTCATGAGGTGGTGGTAGCAATGGTGTAATCTCAGATACTACCATGATGTTTGACGGAGGTTTGAAATTGCAAAAAACCAAGTTTGTTCCTATTTACTAAGAAAAAAAAAACGATTGCAACGTTAGTGTCCATTTTTTAAACGAAGACGGATGACGGCGCGCTTCCCGTTCTGGCTTGCTTCATCTGGTGGTCAGGATTGACCGGTCGCTGGCGCAGGTTCTAACTGGCCCAAAGAAAAGCATATGGCATGTTGCTGCAATCTAGGACACATCCAATCACAGAACAACATCTAGTAAACGAGGTCCGAATATCTACGCGGGGCTAGTTGTCGTGGTAAAGAAGTGTATCGAAACCGTCAAGCGGTATATCCGGGAAGAGTGGCCCTAGTCGGCCGGCCAGCTTGGAAATAGTTCAATTAAACAGGTCGAAAATCAAGAAATGGAGATTTAGATTAAGAAGCGGGGACCAATTGATAAATTCCAAGGCTTCCAGCATATATCTAACAAAATGCTAGACAGGCATGGCTGTTATCTCACACGGTGCCTGGACAAAAGTGTGAACACCTTCAATATATTATCTTTAACAAATAATAATGAGGAATATGTCTTTAAAGGGCTTCTTGTAGTAATATTATATACTAACTTTAGTCTTTTAGTTTAAATCTCCAGAGGCCTTCAAATCTTCTTGTTAGTCTAAATCTAAATGTGAATATAGTATGGGAGGTCTATTACCGGTATATTAACACTTTTGTCCAGGCACCTTATTATAAAGGCATGAATGGTGCTGAACTGAATTCAAGACTCCGCTACTTGTTGGGCCCTCTGAGTTTGTTCGAATTCGTCGACAGTTTCCTGAACGTCTTGAAGCTCGTCGAGTGTGAGCCATGTTTCTCTTTCTGGTGGAAAGCCATACCAGCGGACACGGTACTTGGCTATTAGAAAAGCGTTGCGACCCACGCGTTCCCAGCGTTTGTCAATAATTCTATCAATCTCATATCGCTCGACTCCATCGTCGTCCACGGCAATCGGGTCTGGCGGGGGAATCGTTCGGTGGTAATGGTCCGATATTGGATAGAGAACACATTATCGCACTTATAGTCATCAGGCAGGTCGAGTTCATAAGCAAGTCTTCCAATTCTGCGCCGAACTGTATGAGGTCTTAAATATTGCTGTCTCCCATCGCGTATTGTTCCAGGCGCCTTGAATCGACCTTAAATTTGACCCTTTCGTAGACCATCATGTTCAAGGATCTGTATTCTACCCAACTTGGTTCAGCGGCACCATAGTCTTGTTGAACACCTTGTTTTCTCCTTCCTAGAATCCCTGACTACTTGTATTACCGCAGTAAAGAGCGAGATTTATGACTTAAACCACTGTGCGTTAATCAAGCTGCGCACGCTTGTTACGCCCTCGGCGCAGGTCCAAAAGCCTTTAGACGGTATAAGCTTCCAGAGGTTTTGGCCAATTCAACATCAAAAATCCCGATGGCATCTGCCATGATGGTTTTTTAGGAGCCCATATCGGGATTCCAACATGTCGGGGCGGATTTGATCTTATAGGCAAGAAAAATTCATGAAATTTCTATCTTGATCATGCTTAGGCTAGCTGAAGGGAGTCAAAGCGATGCAGTCCAATTTGAGGAGAGCATGATGTCAGTTGCTCCAGCAGTACTAATAATGACAATTGCATCGTTTAGATTGTGCAATTGTACAGCTAAAACGTAAAGCTTTGACCTGCTGCTGTGCCCACACCAGCTAGTGCATCTCTACGTGCGTCTTCACCGTCTACCCGCTGTATCCACTAGATAAATATGACATTCGAAACCAAGTACCAAGACACATGCCGTAAAATTGTCAAGGCAATAATTACACTAGTCACTATTATTGTAGGATTACTGCAAGGCAACCAGCTGCCTGCGTTGCCTAGAGGCGTTGCCTTGTAGGCATCACCAGACGACGAGGATAAGAAAGAAGGCCCCCGAAGGAGACAGCCTGGGAAACTAAATGTCAAAAATTATTTAATGAAGATGGCCAGCTCAACTGACGATGATTTGTACTGGAAGAGTGGCATGTGCCTTGCCTTTGCAGCGTTGTTCTGGGTCACATGGAGAGTAGCGTCTTTCAAAGCCTCTCAAAAGAGGGCAAAATCAAGAGATCAGAGATGGATACAAAAGTGGGAAAAGCAACGCTACGAGCTCACTCGGCTTCTCCAACGCGAGGTCTATTTTCGAGAAGAGTTACGAGATGAGAAGAGCCCCGATAGACTGAATGCTTCACAACAATCTCTAGAGCACACCATCCTAGAACTCTGGCGATGCAAAAGAGCAATGGCTGCAATTTACCTCGAAAAAGCTGATACCGGTCCATTAGTCTCTGAGTATTGGTCAAAAAAATGCAAACGCCAAAAAAAAGATGCTGAATATACCAGACGGATGGAGACATGTATTGCATGCAGGAGGGGGATGTTGCGAACGAGGATGCGGGTGCTGCTTCAGACCTCGTCGTACAATTGATGGGAAAACAAGTATATGTTTTAATCTTTATACTTGGTCTCATGATATCTATAGCCATTGCACGGAAGAGTGCGGCTGTTGTCGGCGCTATTGGGGGCTCCAAACTGAAGCTGATGGGCCTCCAACTTGCTTGTAATGAATGAATTTGATTCGGTTGAAGAATTTAGCTAATTAACAATTCAACCCGAGGTTTCCAAAATGAAGCTGATGGGTCTTCTACTTGCTTTAGATGAATGTATTTGATTTGATTGCAGAAGATGAAGAGGTACTTTACAAGCTGAATCAATGTAATGCCGCTTATGTTAAGCATGTCAAACCTAGTTAATTTGTATCGTACATCTATGGGATCGACAGGGAAACGATATTCACCCAGTTCGGCTCCACGTAGGGCCTAAATTATCTCTCACGGGGCTGATATCACTTATGGGATCATGATGATAATGACTTACCAATCTCCGGCACTTCTAGCTAGTCTTTGCGAGGTCGAAGAAAGTTCACCCATACAATAAATATAGAGAAATATATTATCATGGTTGTCCGCGCCTCGATTTCAACGGCTCAGTAGCAAGTGTTGGGACGCAGCCAGGCAGACGAAAATAACCATGGGCGTGCCAGGAATGGAGTCGATACAAACACCAATGCCTGGACAAAGTGTTAATACCCTCATTATATTACCTTTTACAAATAACATCAGAAGCAAGTGTTTAGAGGGCTGCTTATAATAATATGAAGTTATGATTTATTTATTGTTTTCTATGTTTCTTCGTGGAATCAGTTTTGTCTCAATTCGGTTGCTGTTAGCTCCTTAATCTAGAATACTCCCTTGTCAGTATCTTATGGAGCATTGGCCAGACTATTCTCCATTTAGTGATTCCAATCCAGGTTGACATCAATCTTAAATAACATCTTAACTACTCAGCTCTCAGGGCCTTCCTAACCTAGTGCTATTACGCTGCTGGTTATTCTCTGGATTAAATCCGAATTTAGTGATTTCTTAGTTGGGCGATACTCAGTTTGTTTGTCTCCCTGTATTTAGTTATCACTCACTGATTCATGGACTCGCTAAAGAAGGCATTGCCAGACGTTCCAGTTCCGGACGCGTCATAGTTTACCGTAGCTGCAGCTGATCATGCCTGCTTAATCAGCGTTGTATCGCCAAGAGACATCAGTAGGTAGATAGCAACGCCTATAAGACATGCGACGAATAGTAGTAGCTGAATCTACCAGAGGCGAACTTGAGCTGAACATATCGACGTTACCAAAACCCGGTCAAAGCCCCTAATTCATCCAGATGTTGTCCTAGACCCTTCTTTCAAAAAGTTGATTGATCCCAATCATCCCAGGAATTACACCCTGATGAGGGCTATTCTTGGTAATTTGAACTTAGATTTGAGTTCGGTGCCGTGAGAAGAAGTTGACAGGTATATTAAAAACGTGCTAAATTGATGAACAGCTACAGACTAAAACTACTGCACTGAAAAAAGTTGAGCAAGATGGAGATATAGTAGCTTGGCACTAATGCTTGCAACACAAGAGTACCTCGCCACGTACTTAAAAATACTCGAGTAGAGGAAAAATATCACAGTGCGCTGTCATAAGCATCGGCGCCGGATTCCGCATATCTGCCATCTATTGTGGTATCTTAAGCAGGCTCTCAACAGTGCTAACAATGGTCTCTTCAAGCGGCCTAAACTTCAGTCCGAGCTGCTGGGTTGCCTTGGATGTATCCAGTTTATAGATCGGTGGGAGAGGAGCTCCAGGGGTACCCTTCGGTGTCGACTCTTGTAGCTGGGGAAACTTCTCTCGGATGATATCACAGACCTGCTGGAAGCTATATGACGAACTGGCAATCAAGTAACGCTGACCGGCCGCCTCTGGTTTTTCAAAGGCCAGGACGTGAGCCTCAGCAACTACAGGAAAGACATGTTAACCTAAACCCACTCAAATAATGACCAGTAACCAACTTACCATCACGGACGTCAACAAAGGCCCAGAAGGACGTGTCTGGCACCTCCTTCAACGAGCCGTTGAAGAGGCGATAAATGTCCTCTGAGGAAGTATTAAGAGACTTCGCGTCGCGAACCTGGTGGAGCATTGGTCCGTAGACCATAGGGGGGCACAAGGTGGTTACATCAAAGTTCGGCTGTGGTTATACATCAGTACAGCTTAGACTCACAAGAGATTTGATATACTAACCTTGTTGTCCTTGACGTAATCCCATGCGGCTTTCTCTGCAAAGGTCTTCGATGCAAGATAACCAAGGACGCCATCTGATCCCACCTTCTCAGCAGTTAGTGGGTTCCAATCAGCTTCGGTATAGATATAGCCAGGTCGCTGCCCCATAAGGGGGTCCAAAACCGATGCAAAAGACGAAGTGATTACGACTCGTTTGATCTCAGGATTATTCTGTTGAACTGCTTCAAGCATTGATGTTGTGCCTTTGATTGCTGGTTGGATAAGTTCTGTTTCGAGATCTTTGGCATTAAGAATAAATGGCGATGCAGTATGGATAACCTAACTATAAGCGTCAGTTGGAAAATTCTTATATTTCAATGGCATGCACCGCCATACCCCATCGACTCCCTTGACGGCCGTGTCAAATGCGTGAGGGGCTGCGATATCCGGAACAATGCTGAAACTTAATTGGCCGGCATATTCAGGATGCGTCTCGAGCACCGCCGACGCAGCTTTTTCAGAACGGACTGTTCCTCGAACATTGTAGCCTCGACGTAGAAAAGCTCGCACGACGTGTGCGGCAATGAATCCAGAAGCACCGGTAACTAGAATTGTCTTGGCCATTATGATATTGGTCTGGTCGGCTGGTTGATGACTGATTGATGATGTATTAGGAGATTTTTTTTGGTGTTAAGGGCTGGTGTCTTGGGAGGTCAATAGATCTTTATTTGTACTTGAATTGGTTGGATGATTACTAATTCAAAGTCGACTTGGCATGTCTCGCGCCGGATTCGGTAAGTATGATGTCTTAAACTGATTTGACCCTTATATAACCTAATATGACGCCTCACTATTCAGAGCTGTCAATCCTTATCTGGCTCGACTTATCATACATCTTCTCATCTCCGCTTTTGGCAGCTCATCCGATCGACCCGCCCAGCCGATCACTCGGCCAATGCATTTTGACCCGGTGGGTCATGGATTAGGTTGTTAGTTTGGACGAAAGTTCGGGTTGTACTATAGTAGGGCAAAAATCATGGTTATAAGACAAAGCAGGCGTTCAGTAACTACCGCAAGCTGCTTACGCAGATAGGTATATGAATCCTCTCAGGACGCTGCAGCGGGTAACGCTCTTGAGAAACACAATTCACTTTCCACGAGTTTCATATTCACAACTCTATAATAATGGTTAGTACCCTAACACAAGTCCAATCTTTAGTAATTCTAATTTAGATGTCAATATAGTCTGGGAAGCCTCTATCGGGGTGACAGCGGTATTAACACTTTCAGGTTGATCTGGGCTGTTGAACATGAAGCGCTTTTCCTTCACAGGCTGATCAATAGTCACCTAGGTGCGAAATATGGCGGTCAGTTTAATTGGTTGGCGGCAAGCGAGTGGCTTGGCCGGGCTGATCAGTTGTCCATGGTATATTTCCTCGCTACATGCTTCTTGAAATTATTGATGAATGCAAGCATCTGCTTTACTTCTCCTGCGCAACTGGGAAGCACTAACAGAAGAAGTGTTGAAGAGCCGGGCAAAATCGCACGTTTGTTATGGCTGGAAGTATTGCTCTTTACAGTCTGCCGCTAGAAATATTAGCGCTGGTCGTGGATTATCTCGACATCGAGGATATTCTAAATCTCTGCCAGGACCCGGCATTTCCCGTAGGAGCTATTCACCGAAAACATATTGCAGATAATAAACAAGGAGGTTCAATCCTGCACACAATATCAGGGAAAGGATGTGGTCATGCTCCGGTTACAACCCGGAAATTTATAAACCTGTTAGGAACGTCATGGGAATCGTTAGACTGGGATAATAGAACACCACTAGCCATTGCCGCAGGGAAAAACGATCTTAGCCTTTGTCAATTCTTCATCGAAGCCGGGGCATGGATCAATCCATCGTCTGAAAAACAAAAAGGAATTCCTCCTCTATTCTCCGCCATTACTTCGCCGAATAATGATGATGTGATTGCGCTGCTTATCGAGCATGGCGCTGACATTTTCTGGCGAGGGTCATCGAATATAGGAATAATCCAGCTCGCTGCAAAACACGGCAGCGTACACACCATGGAGCTGCTTTTGCGCTCTGGTGCAGATCCAAATGATTGGTGCGCTACTGGGTCGCCGCTACACGGAGTCAAGGACCCGGCAACTGCAGAGCTGCTCATCGAACATGGGGCCGATGTCAATATAGACAGGCGGGGCTTTCCCTATGGGCCACCGTTAATGGAAGCCGTGGAGAGTAGAAATTCAGGGGTGGTGAAAGTCCTCCTTGCTGCTGGAGCTGACGCCAATGCCACTGGTGACGATGGGTTGACAGCGCTATGTGGTGCAATCAGCAGCAGCTGTGGCAATACGGAGATTATCAAAATGCTGATTGCCGCAGGTTGCGACGTTGATCAATATTCAATTGAGCGAGGGATTCCGCCTATATTAGTGGCCACCGATCAACAATTCGAAGATATAGTGCAGGTGCTAATAGAAGCGGGTGCAGATGTGTCTGGTCCGAAAAACGACTACGAACAAAATGCTCTCTTTGCTGCTGCTGCACAATCCTCCCCGGTCATGTTGGAAATGTTCATTGCCGCCGGGGCAGATGTCAACGCCCAGGACTTTTGCTCCCAGACGCCTCTATTCACCGCCATCACGAGAACACAGCCACAAAACGTAAAGATCTTGCTTGAAGCCAACGCCGATCCATTGCATTACGACGAGGAAGGCATCCAACCCGCTGTTCTCGTTGTTGCCGGATCATACTGCAACTTGCCTGCCATAAACTCCTATTTTACCGAGTCTCGCATCAATTGGATCTCGCAAAATGAATATTTAATTCACGAAGACGACGAGAATTTGGAAGAGGACAAGATGATACTGAAGCACCTGGTAGACCACGGCACGGATGTCTCTAAAGCAGCGTTTAAAGGGTTCGGAATCCTGCATGTTGCAGCATGGCGCAATGATGAGGAAATCATCAGGCTACTCCTGGGTGCGGGAGCTGATCCCCTTTTCACAGACCCTGACGGAAACACCGCTGCCAAATGGGCTGCTGAAATGGCACGCGCGCACGAGGGGAATAAGAATATAGAAGGAATCCTGCGTGCAGCCGAGGAAGCGGCGCGAGAAGCCAAATAGTTGTGATGATTAATAGAAGAAGAAGTCTTCACTTCGGTGAACATACTCTGTTCATGTTTGCCACGTTTGGACACTGGCATTGAGATAGTGCCCTGGACAGAAGTATTAGCACCCTCATTACATACTATCTCTAACAAAAATTGAAAAAAGTGTCTAGAGGGCTTTTCATGATAACATTATATGTTGATTTCAATTAGTCCATTCATATCATGTGAGGCCTCTAAGTTCTTATTCAATTCTGGAATCGATGTCAATATACTGTGGGCGGCCTCCTACTGGGGTGTTAACACTTTGTCCAGGCACTGTAAATTATTCATGATTTTATCAGTAAACACAAATACACCCTTCATCATGCTAATCATTATGACTTTCAAATCGTGAATCAGCTCCCTCGCAACACTTCAAAAAACACAATAAACAAACATGGAGTCTAGTCATGACTTCTTCTCTTTTCTTTTTTCTTTCTTTATTCTTTTTTGGCTCATTTAAAGACAGCTCACTCCGCGATATTGGCAAATGCAAATGTGGGCTGACCCGGCACCGCATTCTCAGCCTGCAAGTTCTCTACCACCTCGCCCGTGCCAACGACAGTACCAGTCTTGCCACCTTCCTCAACAGCCACAATCTCGACCTCTTTGGCGCCAGTCACCCGCTTCAGGCCCGTGGCCATTTCGGCGAGAACTGCAAACTCATCAAACGGCAATTTGCGGTCAAAGACCGTCTCCGGGGCTTCCTTGTTGCCCACCAAACGCTTCTTCAAGGTCTGCACAAACGGCATGGCCTTCTTCATTTCGCCGAGTTTGCCCACCTTGGCATTGAGACTCTTGTCATCGATGGTTATGTTGAGTGCATCAAAGGCCTCGCGCACCAAGTCGATGTACTTTTCTTGCCATGCCGGGAACTTTTTGGCGGCGTAGATGATTACTTTCTTTGGTTTCCGTGGGTCGAAGCCGACGTTCTTTCCCTTTGATAATTTCTTGATGTAGGTGGCCTCTGCGGATGTGATGTTGGACGATGTAGTAGAGACATAGGTTGAAGCTGCGGAGAGGGATACATCTGCGTCTGGGACAGTAGGGAACACTTGTTTGTGTATCGTTTCGGGCTGTGATCATTATTAGTATTACGAATAAAGCAGAGCGAATAGGACGCATGTAGAGTAAGATACCTTCTTAAGAACCTCCAACCAAATGTACTCGGCCCAGTGAGGAGCGATAGGAGCGATGATCAACGCCTGGAGCTCAACATAGCGGAGGACAACATCCCGGTGCATGCCAACTCCGGCACTTGTCGAAGCCTCACGGTACATGTCACGCGCACTGACAAGATCGTAGAGCGCCGACTTGAGAGCGAGCTTGAAGTTGGTGCTATAATGTGTTAGCGATTAAGTATGCATTGGCTTTGAGGATAATACTTACTCGGAATAGTGAGTCACAGCTTGTTTGACAATGACATTCATCGTATTGTTGAACAACTTGTCCCAGAAGGAATCCGCCGGGCCAGTGCGAAGCTTTTTATCCTTGAGAGTTTCCTCAATCCACTCCTTCAAAGTGAAGAGACGCAAAATATTGCTGTTAGCAACGGTCTCGTCGAAGTTGGCGTCTTCAATACCGTCTCCGGCATCAGCAAAAGCAATACGAGTAGCGTCCGCACCGTACTTCTCGACGGCGTCTTTAAGAGTGAGGAAGTTGCCGGTGCTCTTACTCATTTTCTCCCCATTGAGCAACAAATGACCATTGGCTCGGACACCCTTTGGCCGGTACTCAGGAGGGAAAAGAGCGAGGTGAATGTAAATGAAGAATGTAAGGTGGTTCTGGATCAAGTCCTTGCCACTGACTCTAACATCTAATGGATAGAAGTATTCAAATTCTCTCCTCATGGTGAGTAAACTTTCTTTGCTGATACCGCTCTTCTCAATGATGCTATCATCGAGCTCGCGTCTGGTGAAGATGTAGTCATAAACCTCATCAGTCATGTTTTCTGGTTTAAGGTTCAAGACACCAGTACTCCTTCCGTACCGGTCTCCGTGGAGGAAATGAGCGATAGTGTAGTACGCCATGTAAACCGTACTGTCACTCAAACTCTCAACGAGAAATTTTGGATCCCACGGGAGCTTCGATCCAAGACCGTATGTTCTTGCGCAGGCCCACCGGTTGAGCCAGTTGAGGTTTGCCTCGAAGCCGTTTCGGGTTTCCGCAGAGTAGGTATTCAAGTCGTTAACCACGAAGTCCAAAGCGTCCTTCTGCCATTTTGCATCGTTCTCGCCGTAGTTAAGGAACCACTGACCCAAGTAGGCAACTACACAGTCATCACCACTTCGACTGACGACTTTTCCTGATGGGTCGGCGAAGGCGAAGGCCAAACCGCTCTTGACGAGAGATTGGCGGACCTTATCCTTGGCAGTCTGAACAGCTTCTCCCTTGAATTCTCCGTAAATCATGGTACCCTTGTAGAATCCTTCACTATAAGCCAAATCCTTGGCCTGGGCCAACTGAGTAGCGTCCTTTGGAGAGTTGATCTTGAGCTGCTTTACCAAAGTCGGCGCCGTGAGATTTCCGTACGTAGGTGTTTCGATGATAGGCAAGATTTCAAGCTCGGCCCACTCTTTCTTGATTCCATAGTAGTCGGCCTTCTTCGCGAGGTCAGCCATAGTGGCGAAATCGTCGGGGCTGTCAGAGGGAACCGAGGTAACGACACCAGTTCCCTTGGTGGCAGACACGGTCTCCATTGGCAAGATCTTGATGGTCTCATGGACAGACAATGGCGCGGAGACAGAGGTACCCACGAAGGAAGAACCTGGAGTTTCAGTAACCAAAGGCAACTGGTCTTGAGTCTTGGGGAAATTCTCGCCGTCGAAGAATATGCCTTGGAATGCCATGTTCCAAGCAGCCCTCTTCGTCACAATGTAGTACTCCTTTTCTTTGACCCTGTAAATTCCGTATGTGATCTTTGGACCCAAGAAAACCGCATTCTGTCCATACATAGTTTCCGGGCGTAATGTAGCAGGGATGAAATAGACATTGGCATCGTCTTCAATCTTGCCCTTCACCAACTCAGCGGCCGACTCTGACCATTCCGTAACCTTGACTTTCAACGCGGTGTACTCTTGCGGTCCAATACCCTCACCCTCCGTTCGGTCGTGGTCCATACAAGGCTGTCCATCCTTGGGCGAGTAGATCGTATAACGATTGCCGTACAAGATCTTTCCCAATTCATGCAAGCGGTTCATTTGCCAGCGAACGAAAGTATCATAGTACGGGTTTGCATCTGTGGTCACAAACTCGCGTCGCCAGTCAATCTTTGCGCCCATGCTGTTCAAGTCCCGAATAGCAAGCGGTGGGAAGTGCTCAAGCCAGTAATGGGCGTCGGCGAATTTATGGATATCCTCGAGGGGAATACCGATACTGAGCATAATCTACACGCCAAGTATCAGCATTAAAGCTATTACCATACTTTGTTGATGGGTTTTGTATACCTGGAATTGATATTTGGCTTTGATTGTTTTTGCAGCAGCCTTGCTCTTCTTACCCGAGAATTTCGTCGGGTCGACCGAAACCTCCTGTGTAGGGGCAGGTGGCTGCTCCGGCACAGACTCTTCGGGCTGATACCCTTCAAAGTTCTTGCCAAACCACTTGATCTCATCCTTCAATTTATCGGCGCATGCAAGAATGGGCATACCCGTGCAGTGAAAGCCCAATGGCCAAAGAGCCCTCTTGCCCTGCATGCGAGCAACGCTCGTCATGAACTCAACCTTACTGGCAGTAAAGCTGTGACCGGCGTGCAAAGTCCCGTTCATGTATGGGAACGCCATTGTGCCGAAGAACTTGGGGTATTTGGCGCGGATCTCGTTCGGCGACATGGTGCCGTAGGGAATCTCTTCGAGAGTTGGTGCGTCGACCTCGAAGACTCCATTGTCCCTCCATTGTTGCTGGTATTTCTTCTCGTAGGCTGTCAAAGCATTTCGTTTGTCGAACTATATATCCAAGATTAGCTTTTATTCTTTGGCATTGCAATGCGCTAGCTACATCCAAAAATTGGGATAGTACAACGAGCGGAGGGGTCGGGAGACTTGCATTCTCTATTTTGAGAGTGTTTTTCGAGCTATTGCTCGGATCGAGGGCCGCGGCCTCGGCGGCAGCAGCAGCCATGTTGAAGCAAGATTATTTTGAAGAATAATCCGGAGTGAGTGTCTGATTGACGTGGGCAGACAATTTTGAGGGCTCTGGTCTTTTTTATCACCCCGCTGCGGCGTGACTCAATCTTGTCTAAACAGAAAGATTATCTGCCGCTAGGACGCAAGCAGTAAGGGGTAATCACTAGCGCTAAGCGGGAAGTAGTAAGGCTGTCTTGTGTATGTACGCTGTATGACTCCGCCACATTTCGAGGCACAGCCGGTAATTTCGCGAAATCCATCGTACAGTACAGCTCGTATTGGTTTAGCACGTGACCTCAAATTATCCCGACCATTTTCCTTCCTGGCTTCAATGTTTTAGGACCTGGCGAAAAAAGAAGCATCAACAGAGCGCTTAGCGTGCACCAATTCCTGTCAAAATCGAATTATTTTCTCTTCGTTTGTGTATTGATTATTTTCACCCTTTTTTTCAGGCTGTTCCACTCAATTCTTTCGTTTCAACTCTACATCGACCACCAGCCATCATGGTCAATCTATTCAAGCGGATGCGAAAGCTCAACACGGTATGTCTTGACTCTGCTGGGCAGAGACAAATTCAGACAACAGCGACTAACAGCTCGTACAGCGCCTTCTCAATGTCCGCGTCGGCAAAGGCGCAGCCACGCTTCCCTCTATCAGCTCCCCATCCAAAGACCTCCCAGCCGTCACACGCATGCACCTAACCTACGCAAAATACATCCAAGGCGGCCACGCCGGTGCCCGACACTTCTGGCGCAACTGTCTTCCACGCCTTAAATACCACAACCCGGCCATCCAAATGTCCGTCAAACAGACCGAAGACCAGCAAGGTCCCGCCGCTCTCACAATCTTCTTCTCCGCACAACAACTCGGCAAGCAAAAAGCATACCACGACGCGAATCTCCAAGATAAACATGCCCCTGCGCCCGCCGACGGCGAGAATACAGTGGTGCTTAACCTAAAGGGCTATAATTACGAGGAGATCTGGCAGCAGGTCCGAGACGTTACGGGAGCGAAGGAGATTGAGGCAACAGAGGCAGAGAAAGAGGAACTTGAGAAGTTTCGGTTGATGGAAATCAAGTCTGAGGCGGACAGGTTACGGGTTGCAGGCATAAGGCAGGCAAAGAAAGATCAGGAGCGGATGTTGCAGGAGGCTCGAGGAGAGGTGGAGAAGCTTCGGCAGCTGTAGATGCCCTGATCTTGTCTTTGGGATTGATACCCTTTGTTCTTGTGTAATGATGTTCGATAGTCGAGTCTTGTATATTAGGATATAAACATATTTCTTGAGTCTAGTCATTCCATTCGGACTTAACGTATAGAAATCGTAATTAACTGTCTGGTCATGGAGCAAAATAAAGAAAAATTACGTTTGTACATCACTTTGAACAGTAGTAGACTCCAGTACCCGCTAGTAGATGGTATCTCCAAAACGCCCTCAAATGCTGTCCAGGGTAAGGGCAATTGATATAATGAATAGATGAAGGAGAGAAAGAGAGAGAAGAATGGAGAGCAGAAGCGATGTTGTGCGTCAGCTGTCATATTTGCATTTGCATCCCCATATGGATGTGTTTCAAGAGCATCGTATCACATTGAAGTAGAAATTATATAGTAAGCCAAACCCAAGACAACTGGCAAGGGAAAAAGGCAATGAAATGGGACATTTTTCTTGATAATCCATCATGAATTCTCCGGGGTGTAGCTAGTCTCACCGAGCATGTTCTGACCAGAGGATACGGTAGGAGCGGCCGTGCTTGAAGACGGAGCAGGTTGGCTGGATAGCGCCGGAGGCTTGCTAGCAGTAGCAGCTTGCAGTCTCTGATCAAGTGCTCTCAGTGCGAGCGCTCGTCGCCGTTCGGCTTCTTCCCGTTTGCCCATTCCTCTGGCGCCGCCCCCGGCGTTGTTCAAGAGCGTCGGAAGGCCAGCCTGGCCACGAGCGACAGCATTCTCGGTGCTAGAGGCGATATCTTCGGCAGAGAACGGGGTGACGACTTTCAATGCAACAAGGAAAACATAAATTTGATCAGAGACAAAGGAGATCGGAGCCTGCATCACATCGGGGAAAAAAGTGGCAAACGTAAATGTTTCACTCGCATCTCCCTTGAAACCCAGCCCGTTGGTGGAGGTGCCAGTAAGATCGGGTTGGTATTTGTAGAACCTCAGATATGTCCAGCTCGTGAGGAGGCCCAGCCAGGAGAGAATGGCGGCTGTGTCGGTGCCAAAAATGATGCCGCTAATGGTGTTGAGAAGCAAGAAGATGGCGGGGAAGTGCTTCACGCGCATCTTGATTATGCCCTTGAGAATGGTGACGGTGTGCTCGGGAACGAGCTGCTTGAATGCAACGAGGAAGGACGCCTGCAGCGCCACGCCGCCACAGATTTGGGTCAGACTGCGAATGACAGGGTTATCATCAGCGGGCATTGCGCAAGACGTGGTGCAATCATCACCGGGGGAGAACCAAGAAGCGTACCCTCGAACACTGCTGCCCGTGACGGCGCCCCAGAAGATATAAATGGGGATCATCAACGCATTCGGGATGAGGGCGATGGCTAGAATGAATTTACCGAACTCCCTCGAGCCCCATGCTCGCTCGAGATACTTGCCGCCGTAGAAAACGGTTACTCCGTTGATCAAGACAGTGAAGATGTTCTGCTCGACAAAGGTCGCAGTGAGAAGCGTCCATGGGTAGTAATAAAACGTCGACGGGACCAAGGTGAGATAGGGCACGGTCGGGCTGGGTTGCGTCTCGGAGGGCGGAGCGTCGCCGAGTTGCCTCCATCTTGCGACGTTGTACAGAAACGAGAGGGCCAACTGGGTGATCAGGAGGATGCGCGTTGCCGGAGGGAGATTTATCCTCAGGGCCATGGTGGTGCTGTTGGCTGCGATGCGATGCGATGCGATGGCGATGCGACTTGGTGAGGTCGCCCGCAAGTCACGGGCGGTTGGCCAAAATATATTCGTAGTTGGTGCTGGGGATAGGAGACGTCGTGACACGGTCAAAACATATATGGCTTACGGCTTATGGCTGGCTGGCCTTTCCCGCTTTCTTTGTTGGTGCCTCAGGCATGAATCTAGGCTGTATTGTAAGTATTGCGGCCCGTATCGACTAGGGCCCCCTGCCAGTAATATGTTTCCTTGATGACGGCGGCTGTGCGAGCTGGGCCGTCTCTGCTCTGACTCGAAGTGGGCTCTGGCCCTGGCGTTCTAATTTTTACTCAAGGCCGAGGACAGTAACAAATCGTTCTGTTGAATTGGATGGCATCCAGGTTCTACATAGACCGCTCACGGCTTGTGCAAGCGCCCAGGAGCGATACGCGAGAATTACCTTGAATTCGACGGCGATCGGGCTGCGGCGATTGGCTGGTTTAAGCTAAATGCTAAATGCAAAATGCTAAGCGCAGCGCCGGGCCGAATCACGGGACCAGGCCGTGGATTAACAATAATCCCTTTGCAGCCTGAGGATCCCGCAGCGCCTTTCACTCTCCTTCCACCTTCAAGATCGCAGTGGCCTGTCGCAGCGAGTCCCACGGCTATTCGTCAATGCTTCTTTCTGTATGGCACGCCGACACCGTCGCCCACGGCTTCCCTCCTGTATCCAGCTCACCCCCCTAAAATGAGAATACGTAGCTGTCATAGGTAATATTAATAGGTTCGCTGCGCGCTCTGCCTAATGGCTAAGGCTGGGGACTGGACCATGAGAGGCTCCGTCCAAAACGGCCTAGCGGCGAGCTAAGCTTAGCCCATGCATCTCAAGCCACAGTCCATCGTCCTTTCCCTTCACTCTCTCACCACGCAAACCCCATTTATCACTTCAATTCCAGCACCACAGCAACTGCCCTCTCCTTCTGTCTTCGCCAGCTGTCTCGCTCTACCTCTCTCTCTCCCCCCCGCCTCGCGCGCGCATCAACCAAACGCGTCCCTCTCTCGCGCGCACAGGACCCAAGCCCTTCCTTTTGCCCCCCCGTCAACTTTCTTGTAACTCCACTCTCTCGTGGTCCCACGCCCGTTCGCTGTCTCCGCGCAACCCGTCGTCACTTGTCGTCCACAGCCTGCCCGTCTCGCTACCAAGTGTGCGACGCCCGTCGGCGAATTTGCTGAGCTTCATTACTGTCCGGAACTTGTCGCTCTTGTCGCGCGTAGCTTGGCTTGCGCTTTTACCGCCAACTCTCGAACTTGCGAGAGGCACGTAGCGCCCGTGCGGCCCACCCGTCTTTTATTGGGTTTCTGGCATGCACAATTCTCATCCGAACACTAGTCGGTGACTGACTCCAATGTGATCATGGATCTGACATCTCATCACGTAAATTATCTAATATGGAGGTAAGCATGCTCTTCTTGGTGCAGTCTGCTGGACGCAATGGCTCTGCCAATCGACTAGTACTAACATCCTTCGCAGGTACCTCCAAGAATCAGGTTGGTGATGTGATACCCCCCCCTGCCTTTGCCGGAGCCAAGCAAAACTAGTTTCGGAAGAGGGAAAAGGCGAATCGTGATAATCGGATTTTCGATTATCACCATTTTGTTATTTTTCCTCTCAGTTAAATTATTATTTTTATTGTTGTCATGCATCGACACTAACACTCGCACAGGCCATGGAGAAGCAGCCGTCATGCTGCAACGAGCATGGCTCGCTAACCCGCAGGCGTTACCCTTTGCTCCTCATATAAAAACTCACGCTCTAGTATCGCTGGTACAAAAAGGCTTGCAGTATCATGAAATCGAGCAGTCCCTCGACCAGGTACGCATGGTCTTGGCACCTTTCTGCATACAAAATCGGCTGACGCATTGTCACAGGAAGGAAATCCGATTCCCTTTACACCCGCCAAGTCATTTTTTGGCCCAACACCACTTGACCCCGCAGCACTCAAAACGCGCGATGACAGCGCTAAAGTGCAAATAGATGTCGGCTTCGGCGTGGCCGCGAGTACAGGCACAGCAGGAGCGGCACCTATAGCTACCAAGCCAGTGCAAGACAGCACTGCCACCACAAATGGCCATCCAGCCCACGAGCCCGCGCTGCCGGCTCTTCATGTGAAGAAAGGCCGCAAAACTAACCGCAGCGAAGCTGCTCTCAACGGAGACGACAGCGCAATGGAAATTGATACAAACGGCACAAGCCACGACCAAGTTTCCGCGCCGCCTCCTGGCCCAGCAGTTAAATCTCCGGCATCCGCAGAGGCTGCGGATGCGGAGGGAGACCTGGAGATGAAGCTCACGCCAGCGATTGAAGAGAAACCAGAGGTGCCGAGCGACACGCTGACGGCAGGCAGAAGCGTCGGCGTGCAGTATGTGCCCGCCAAGGCAGCGGACCTTAGTGCCCACACTAGCATCGTCGACGTCGACGTGGCCCGCGAAGACCACGTGACCCGCACCGCTTGGCGGCCCTATGATTCGTCAATGCTTGCCGCTGCTGGCGACACCTTCTGCGGCCTGTGGAAGCTGCCCTCGGGGAGCTGCGAGCGGATCTATGACAGCAAAGGCGATGGGAGCTGGGTCACGGCCCTGGCATGGGAGCCCTCCGGTCGCAAATTCGCTGTCGCCACCTACAATGAACGTCTCTCGTCGATTCAGATGTACGACAGCAGCGGTGGTATTGCCGACCTTCTGCCAACTGCCCCGGGTATGATCAACGGTCTTCACTGGGCTCCGAAAGGGACATACATGGTGGTAACCTCATCGAACGGCGAGAACTCAGAACTTTCCCTCTGGGACGATTCCATCAAACCCGAAGAATTTCCATCGTATCAAACCATCGACGGCCTGGTCCACGACATTACTTGGGCAGGCGACAACCACGTATTCGTTTCTGGAGAGGGCTCAGTATGGCAATGTGAAATTGACACAACATTACGCATTGTAAACCGCTTCCATTCTCGGCAGTCCACCACAGAGTGGTCCTTTGTCCAAGGCACTAAAGTAGGCGGTGCTGCCGTCGCCGTTGCCGCTGCCTCTTCCGCGGCTAGCCTCTGGATTCCTACACATGACATCGTTGTTGAGGAGGCACATCGGGCTGATATAACAGCTATTGAACTCCGGCCGCAGTCCCAAGATCAAGACTCGGAAAGCGGCACTTCCTTCACGTTTGCCTCGGCTTCACTCGACGACACCGTGAAGGTCTGGCATGTCGATCTGGAATCGAGAAAGATCACTTGTATTCACACATTATTCCTGACCCCGGGTCTTCCTGCACTGGCATTGGCTTTCTCTCCAGATGGATATGCAGTTTCGGCCGCTAGCACTGATAAATTGTTTATATGGAATACGGATCGGGGGAATGAACCGCTGGCCACTTGGTCTTGTCCAACGCCGGAGTCTGGACGGGACGGTTTAGAGAAGCCGGTCAATGGAGATAATGGTAGTGCGGCTGTCGAAGCGTTTCGCAGCCTCGCGTGGGATACAGATGGGAAGAAGCTTGTAATGGGATATGGGAAAAAGGTGAATTCATTTACAATACCGCAAGAATTTTCAGAAGAATAGAGACTGACACATCGGAATTAGATGGCGATCATCAACTTACAAGGCAGAGGCGTTCATGTTTTTGAATAGTTAATATGTCGTCCTTCGGCCCCAGTTTTCATCGTCTCACTCCCAAAGACTCGATTCCGACATATAATCAGTACTATCCATCGTCCGGATGAGTAATTTATAATAGATGCTCCGTTCATTGATTGACACTGAAGCACGAACACTCCCGCCTGCGGCATTTCTTTGACATGGACGGATGCGCTTGCGAAACATGTCGTGTCTGAAGCAGAACTATTTCTGCCCGAATCAGCTGATACCCCTGTTCTTTCTTTCATCATTTTCATTTCCTTCGAGGTGAACGTCTTGCCTTAGACCTTGCTTGGGGCCTTCTTCCTTGCCATGCAGGCATCATGAGCCAAGAAGCCCAAAAGAAAAAAAAAAGCATTTTATAATTATTGGATGATTTAATGTAAATAACGGGCAGGTACTGGGGGTTACTATTTATATCGTCGTTGTTCCGCGCTGTTTGTTCGCATACTGGAAGGTGTTTCATATTTTGGAATGGCGGTTTGGGGAGTTTGCAGTTTGCGGCATTGCATTGATTGACTAAAGGAACTGACCATTTTCTTTAATCTGTTGGCGTGGTGTATAGTTTATATATGAGGCATCAATTGGTTATAATAACTTTAAAGGTCATGTGTGATTATCTAGTAATGTTGTGTATATTACAACATCGCGCCGTCCATATATGTACTTCTCAAAAATATATACATGCGAAATCTTCCATGACCTAGGTGGTCGATGTCGATGTCCTCTCTCGCCGCATCTTCCGTCTCCTCGCACGAATCAAAAACCCTTCCTCGACATCATTCCATCCCCTCATCCAAGCCAAGACGCCGTCCAAGAACGTATCGAAATCGTCGTCGTCATCTTTATCATCACCTTTACCAGCATAAATCGTCGCAGCCTGTTTCCTCCTCCATCGCCACGATGAACCTTTTGCGCGTCGTACGGGGTTAGGCGTAGGAGACATGGTAGAATCCTCGCGCTGACGCTGCCATCTGCTAACCCAGCTCTCGAGGCCGCGGATAGTGCCCCGCAGTCCTTCGAGCTCGATCGTGTCTTCGAGGACATCCGATTTCCTATAGACACCAATTAGCATTTTTCGAATTTTAAAAATTTGTCAACGTAGGTTCAGCCTACAATTCATGAACCTCCGCCTCCAATGCGATTATGCGCTGCGCTAATCCTTCGCATTTCACGATGAACAGGTCGTGGATGTGCCGCGACTCGAGATAGCGTTGCTGAAGTTCTTCATTTACGCTGGTAAGCGTGCGGAGAACGGACTCGAGCTCCGACGGGAGGGATTGGTTTGGCACTGGAATTGGCTTTGAGGGTGGAGTCTGAAAGGCAATGGATATGGGTGCGGTATCTTCCCATCTTCCGTCCGTCTCTGCCTCTACCTCTGTCTCTTCCTCCTCACGTCCCTCTCCGTCTTGCGCTTTCCCTTGCTCTTTCACTTTTGTGCTGCGTTGAGGAGGAGCGGTAGTCTTGAATGTAGCAGGCGTCGGCGTAGCTGCTCTGGAAGAGGGACTGACAGGCCTATTCAGCGCTATAACGCGGCTGATTCCTGGCCGTGGGTCAAGCAGCAATGATTCCAGCCCGTCCAAGAATTTATTGATCGCGACATGATCGTCTGCGGAGAAGCCTCCTCGTTGCGCGGCGGCAGCGATATGCGAGATTCGTTCATTGATTGACGAAGCTGTTGTTGAGTATGCGGCCGAAGAGGAGGAAACAGGGACGACGATCGAGCTGTCGATATGCGCGGAGAAAGAGTCGGAGACTGAGTCTGTAGAAGACAGCTCCTCCACATCAATGGCCGAGTCGGTGAATGACGGCGATAAGCGATGCGGGGATGGCGAGTTCATTTCTGTCATGGCTGCTGCTGTTTAGGAGTGCGGATGATCCATTGTATGTCCAAAAAAATAATTACAAGAACTGAAAGAGCCGCATGGTACATCTGCTGACAAGGGCTCGCACATGTCCTGTTTATTGCAGGCTGTTGGAAGACGAAGAAAAGTTGGAGCTCTGTTTATGTTTATGTCATGCGACCGGGCTGTATTGATGGCTGCCTGAGGCACGGACATGCCGACGCATCCCGAACCACTTATTCATGATCCCATTCATTATCTATATACATTCTCTCTACAGACACTACCTGCTCAACTCCTTGATGATATTCTCCAGCTGCACCACACAGTTCAGCTCCTGGTTCTCGCGCTGGATCTCCAAGCACCGAGCCTTTATCTTGCTGTCTGTCAGCAGCTTGTTCACAGCGTCCCGGATGGCCTCAGGGGAGGGCCTGTCAGTCCGCAGGTTGACGCCAATACCAGCCCATTCGCCGCGCATAGCCACCTCGGCTTTATCCTCTGCGTGTGTGTCAGCCATCTGCATTTCGAACACGAGAAAAGGAGTACTCACGGCCTGTCCCCGCCAAGACCATGGGAATCCCATGCATGATGCTCGATAGGAATCCGCCATATCCTGCATTAGTCACAAATACATCGGCGTGCTGCAGCACCGCCTCGTACATCAGATAGTCGACCACCTTTGCATTGCGGGGTATTTCAACCCCGTCCAGCTTGGCGCCTTTCATACCCAAAACCCCAATAACGAAGAGATCATCCCTATCCGCTAGGGTCTGGATGGTTGGGATCAAGAGCGAACTGTAGTCGTGCAGAAACGTGCCCTGGGAAACAAAGACTACTTTCTTTGGGCTCGCGGCTTTCTTACATTCCAATAACTCGTCCCACCATGTAGGCAGCGCCATCGCCGGATCGATCTCTTTGGGCGGCGTGCCGCCGATAAAGCGGATGTTAGTCGGCAGGTCGCTGCGCGGATATTCTAGGCTGGCGCTGCATGGCAGCACGTTGACATCGCTGCTCGTGGAGGCATAGTCGAACATCGGCTTTGTCAATTTGGCCGTGGCACCAAGCTCTCCAAATACCTCGTTGGTATAGTCAATGAGTTCCTGGTTAAAGGGTTTGGTTGCTTCGTACATGGCAGCGTTGCGAGCGCGGCCTTCCTCGCTCGCATCTGGAGGAAAACCAGGCCCAAATGGCGCGGTGTCGATGCTCGAGATTGTCAATGGCACCGTTCCAAAGCTAATAGTTCGCGGGAATTTGTCGTAGCCTTTTGGGAGAGGCGCGCCCAGTAGAAATGGCCAGGAACCCATGTACACCGACTCGTGCACAATTATCACGTCCCGACCGGGATGTTTCTCGCGCATGTCCTCTAGTGCCTCCTTCATCGACTTCATTCGCGCCGGTGTGGTGTCGATAAAATGTGACTTCATGCTAAAGATCATGCGCGCCGGGCCGTCAGGAATTTTCAGCACTTCCTCGAACATGTCCGGCGTGTAAGGATTATGTGTCGGATAGAAGGTTGCTCCGGTGCGCCGAATGTGATCCTCAAACTCAGTGGCGCCGATGAAAAATACATCGTATCCTTGCTTATTCAAATGGGCGGCATGGGGGAGGAGTGGAAATGTGTGTCCATATGCTGTCGGACATGCGAAAAGGACAAGGGGCTTTTTAGCCACGCCGTTGGTGGTGGCCATTCTCCTGAATTATCTTAACACTGGGATCAGAAATCTCGGATCTAGAGCTAGCTGGGTGTTGGCAGGTGCCGTCAACTGTCAACGGAGGATGGAGCGCATTTTATAGGGCAAAGTCGCTAGGTATGGCCGAGTCTCCATCGAGGGGGCTGATAGCAAATCGAACCCTGGAGCATCTTGAAGCTGGAGCTTGTGCTTGTCTTGGGACGTCGTTGTGGGTTGGAACTCGGAGCTGAACGAGGGCTGTTCAGCTCGTTAAGCTCAAGGCTGAGGAAGCTTTTCGGTTTTCGGATATGCTAGCTCGCTAGTTGCCTTCAGGCTTCCCTTGCGGGGGCTCCAAAGTAGAAATCTTTGCGAGAACTCGGAGAAGCTAAGTGTGGAGCTGCGATAAGCTAAGACTAGATAAGTGACCGACCCACGTACATACATGCTTGAATACAAGATGAATATGGAGCCGACAATATCATAATCCGTAATTTCCCTAGATAAAGAATCCCGGCGCGATAATAAGAACTTGCTAGGGTTTCTGTGATAATGGGTTGTAGAAAGCGTGACTCCAAGCGGGAAGGCATTTGATTAGGGCTATTTGAATCCGAAATGATCGAGTTTGAGGCTACATATTTAGAGCAATTCCACCTTAGTGCAAGATTTACAACATTTAGCCATATGTGTCTCCACAATTTGATAGACATGTATTCATGCAGCGTGTCGTTGACCTGTCCCGGAACATCTCACAAATACATAAATCCTGCAAAATAAGAGCCAATCGTGTCTCAAATAACCACTACTCAAATGAGCTTAGTATCGGCAGCTGTGGGGCTGCGACGAGACGAAGATACATTGTCCCAAGCAGCTAAAATCGTGTCAATCTCTCAAGGTTTCCGAAAGTTCCTTCCCTTATGATTGCAAACATCAGCACTGGGAGCTCAGGGAGAAGCTTTACTTGACTAGAACAAAGTGTAAGCTCTCTTCATACCTGTAGTATGTATAATACGTAGCAAAGATTTTGAAAGGCTTATTAAGGACTGAAGAATTTAATGGTAGCCCCACCATAAGCAGCCCGCATTAGCGCAAACCAACGCAAGGCTCATCAAATTAGAAAAAAGCCCTAGGTGCTTAAGGTATCCTTCAAGCTGGATCTATTTTAGTCCTTGAGTCCTATCGCGCTGAAATACTATTAGACTATAAACTAAAACAAGTGCTAGAATGTGAAGCTCACTGGAGATAGATTTTTTAATATATTCGGTGCGGAACTAGCTAGCCTTGCTATATTCTCACGCTGATTTCTTCTGATACTCCTTGTTACCGACCACTTCTTCCCACATAACACTACCAAAAGATGTAGCCTGATGGCACATGTAGCTATCATCATCTGCCCCGTGCCAATGTTTCGTGCCAGGCGGACACCAGACAACATCACCAACATTGATCTTGACCGGCCGTCCTCCAAAATCGCATATCCACCCTGTCCCAGTGACCACCCTAAGGATCTGGCCATTTTCGTGCGTGTGCCAGTTTGTCCGAGCACCGGGAGTAAAAGTGACATTCGCAATTGACATGCCGTCCGTATTGAGAACAGGGTCGACATAAACGTTGTTTCCGGCGAAAGCATTTGCAATAGCTTTGTTGCCATGGATGGAGGGTACGCCACACCGCGATGCGCGTGATATTTGCATTTGAGGCATTGTATGCGATAGCTGGAGTCAGATCTATATCCAAAGAGCTGTGTGTGAAAAGAAGGGGTTTGTAGAATTTCTGCTGCAGCTCCGACATCATCAATGAGCGTGAATGGGATCGAAGGCACGACATATATCATCTAGCAGAGACACGATGAATAATGTATCTCATCGAGAACACGCTTTGGGCGTCCTTGGCATAAGCAACTTGCATAGATCCATGGACCCTGTCAAGCATCGACCCACCTGACACACAGACGTGTGGTTCGGGAGCACAGTCATTAACAAAATAACTCATACTTCGAATGCAAGTTGCTTATGCAACGCTTATAGTGGGATCAAAAAATTTTTTAAAGGTGATCTACTGGGCGATAAATATGGAACCAAGCTTTTGTATATGACGATGTGCAAATGATGAAATGCTGTATCATGGTGGCGACAGGGGGCGTCTGGTATAAGTATAATGAACATCCATCGGTACAATCAATCATAGTCATTGTTGATTTCGAGGTACACTGCCAACCGCTAATAGCTCAAGCTACCTGACTACACTTCTAGATACCTATTTTTCAGTCTGCTAAGGAACCAACCATGACTAGTCGACACGACTATAAATTCATAGGATGGTTAGGCCTTGACAAGGACGCAGACAAGGGGAGAATGGTCTGGCAAGAGTACGAGCCAAAGGCGTGGGAAGAAACAGATGTTGACATCCAGATTACTCACACCGGTATATGCGGTTCGGATCTCCATGTTCTCCGAAGTGGCTGGGTAAGTCTAATCCTCAAGATTCATATCACTGAAGTGTACGCTGAGACAATCTGCAGGGGCCTACGCCATACCCGTGTTGTGTCGGTCACGAAATAGTTGGTAGAGCTGTCCGGGTGGGCAGCAAAGTTGGGACTGGTATCAAAGTTGGCGATCGAGTTGGTGTTGGCGCTCAATGTGACTCTTGCTTGGGTCGAGTGCAAGGCCACTGCGAGGAATGTGCATCAGGCAATGAACACTTTTGCCCTAAGCACGTTGGCACATACGGAAGCTTCCATTTGAATGGCGACAAATCATACGGTGGCTATGCATTGTACAATCGCTCTCCGTCCCATTTTGTGTTCAAGATCCCAGATCAGATTCCGTCTGCTTCGGCCGCGGTGATGCTCTGCGCCGGCATTACAACGTATTCGCCATTGAAGCACTTCGGATGTGGGCCCGGCAAACGCGTTGGTGTCGTTGGTCTAGGAGGTCTGGGCCATTTTGTCATTTTATGGGCAAAAGCGTTGGGGGCAGACTCGATTGTTGCTATCTCCCGAAAGGAGAGTAAAAGAGAAGATGCCTTGAAATTGGGAGCTGACAATTACATCGCAACCGAGGACCATCCAAACTGGGACACCGAATTTGCTGGTTCATTTGACCTGCTAATTTCAACCATCTCTTCGTCAAAGGTACGCTTTTGATATCATACTCTCTAGGAGACGGATTTTGAACGAAATTTAGATGCCCATTGCTGGCTACCTAGCACTTTTGAGACGGGACGGGGTACTCGCTCAAGTTGGTAACCCTGACGACGGAGTGTTCTCGGTACCAGCGCCTGGCTTAATCATCGGAAGGAAGACGCTTGCAGGTTCAATGATCGGCGCACCGGGGGAAATTCGAGAGATGCTTCAGCTGGCGGCTGAGAAGAATGTTAAGCCATGGGTGGAAGAGCGTCCAATGAAGGATGCAAATCAGGCGATAGTTGACATGGACAAGGGGAAAGCCAGATACCGATATGTCTTGGTAAATGAGGAGAATCTTTGATATTTTCGTCAGGGACTACAAAGAGCATTCGAAAAGAGCATTGGTTCGCCGCGACTAAGTCTCCACTTATTCGTGGCTGTGAATAGCTGATGACAACCCTCCAAAACCCAAGCCCATTTGTTATAAAAGTCTTCTCCAATCTCCCAGCTCTCAAGATTACATGGATCACCCCAGACAATAAGGCTTTCCGATTGCCTGCCATGGCGATTGTCTACAATGTCATGGCATAGTGGTCCATCGTCATACTCGGCGCCAAGTAGTAGAATATTATCACGCATCCTTGGATCGGGCAATAGATCAATCCATGGGTGGTGCTCAACAGTAAGCTGTAGATACGTTGGCTTGAGATTCGCAGGCGAAGGAGTCTGAAAGATTGGCTGTGCGTTAAAAAAAGGGGAGATTGCCTCACAATCAAGCCACTGATTGACAAACCCAAGGCTTTGGTCATTTGTCATGAAGGCTTTGAAAACGTTGAATTTGATCAGTGTTAAGAGGAGGTCAGTGCGTGGAGAGCCCTCTAGATATCTGGCATAGGCATAGTTTTCGAAGCGAGCAAGCGATTGCTGTACTTTATCCACGTCGCTTGAGCAGATCCATGATATGGCCGGTGGCTGTACCATATCTGGGTGCAACTTATTAGGACTTAACCAACTCTGTTGCCCAGGCCTTGATTCTGGGTCTGCGTTTCCTTTGCCGAGCTTTCGTTGCATCAGTTGTCTCCTTCCTACAAGTTCGAGTCAATGGGAATGGCTGGAATGAGATCAGTGTATATATAAACACTTACTCCATGCCCTTTGATGTAGGCGATTTTGAATTTTCCTCCGCTTAGCAGGATCAGTAATCCCACTCCAGTCGTCGTCTATATTGAAGTTTTCATTTTGTTGGCGCACGTTCGAAGTATACAGTAGGTTGATGTCGCCGCAAACTTTTGTAGACGGAGAGTTATTATTTTTCATCATAGTGCTAGTATAGTTGTTGCGAAAAGTTGGCCATATAACGATCCACCGAGCTACCAGCAGCGCAATAGCAGCCATAAATATTGAAGGCGGAGTTAAGGAGATAGCGGAAGTAAGCTGCAAAGTTTGCCCTAGGTGGGGGAACCAAGGTGTCCAAGAAGGGGGTCTCAAGATCGAGCCGCGCATCGTTTTCGCCACACAAATATCCGATTATTGACGATCTTTCAAAGTTTCAACCGCCGGTTGTGCGCGGATGGTCCGATTTTAAGCAGTGAGGAACCATGTAATCTTGGATGAGAAGCAAATGGGCGACATGGCTTGATTTGCATGTCAATTACAAACAACAATCTTCAAAACCCCCGGCTCGGCTGCTGGTTTAAGTTCAAATGAGTACCGATCAAACGCAGTCTCGCCGGTTTCGAGGTTCTCATATAAAATATCCACTCCCATGCCCATATCTGGGCTCCAAGTTGTCAATGCCCCACTAGGAACCTCGTGGCGGCGAGGGATAGATTTAATCAGCCTTTTCGTGTCTGACGGTGCCTTCTCGCTTTCCCACCAGGCGTGTAGACAAAGGGCTCGTTCATAGCCACACCAGATACCTTCACGTCCTAGATGCATGAGATAATTACTGATCCATTGACGTTGAGAGGGATCTCTGAGAACGACGCCGATGATCGAGAAAATGAACGATATAGGCATATCGCTTGAGTATCGGGGCTGGTTCACTTCATCGCCTCTTCCAGTCATTGAGTTGGTTTCCATTAAGCCAGGAGGGGTGGATAACGTATTTTGAAGAGACCGGATAATACAGACACATTTTTGTGCAAGACTTGTGGAAAGCCGCATTAGGTCTGCTATACGCACAGGGTCGAGGATGTGGTACAAGTGGACGCGAATGGCATAGAAGTGCAAAAGAATCTTTTTTGGTAGATGAGAGCGTTTCCGTAGCTCATTTTCGATAAAGTGATCGTTATCTGTCATATTATGACTATAATTCATCTCTACTTCATGACTGGGATTTTCGTAATGTTGTTGTAGTTGCTGGCTTTGGCCGAGTCTCGCCAAGATGTCAAGATCGACTGTCTTTCCGTCAATGTCCCCAGGCCAGCGTAAGGCCGCTGGCAGGGACTGATACCATACTGCCAGACGGTAAAGAAGATAAATCACCTGCTCTCTATAGCCGTCACTCACTATTCGCGGTGTGTCAGTGGTCCATTCAAAGCTCAAAAATGCTGACGCACCCAGCAGCCCATGCAACCTTCTACAACATTCAACAGCGCTCGCTTCTATTGCATTTTCTATGGCTATAGAGTTATTGCCAATTGCATTTTGGATCTCTGTATTTATTGCAGTTGTGGGCTCTGATTCCAGAATTTCGTAGCAGGACCGATTTAACAATGGCCGGCCCCTGTTAGATAACGCATTCTGGCAGTCTAGTCTTGCGACCGCGTGAAGAAGTCGACGGCCAAATGTTGTTTGCCAGATGAGTGAACTCTTCCTGTTAATCAGACGACATAGGGCTTCGAGATGAATTATCCATTTTGTAGGATCATACACCAGCACCTGTTTCGCAGATCAATATCTTTCCGTTTCAACAGGTAGGGCTGGGGCAGATACAAACCTCAAACCATGTCAGGAGATAAGTAGCAGCTAGACAAGCATCCATCTCTTCTGTTGAGGACTTGGAATAGAGTGGGCCTCCATCATCGAAGCAGTTGACGGACTGGCGAAGCAGTCGTATGGCTTCTTCGTAATATTGAAAAGCAATAACATTTTGGTAAATAGTTTGCCGACTGGGAAAGTTTTTACTCTGTGTTAAAGCGGACATTACAGCCACAATTGCTGTGCGAACATGATGGTGTCCTAGAGCTAGAGGTGCAATGTCTTCTTCAAAGATATTCTGTAGAGGGGACAGAGACCGGAGGGGAGCAAAGTCACTGAGAAATTGATCCAGCAAAGTATGTTGGTGGTGGTCAATGTTGGGGAAAAGTGTAGATATGCTAGAAAAGGCGATATACGGCGAAGGCGAAGATGGTAGCCGAGGCGATTGTACACGAATAAGACTTTTGGAAGTGGTTTTGTTCTTTTTAACAGGGCGAAAAGCTACCCTTTTGGTTCCATATCCCTCGCACTCGACTGCATACTGCTTACACCGTTGACAGAAGGGTTTCGCTTCATCGCACTTTGATCAGATTAGCATTCCTGTTTCTATCTGTAGATATATGCTCAGACGAACTTTGCGATGATGCCGTTTACAGGTCCTGTGAAATCAGTTATTATCACTGCTCTGGAGCAGTAGGATGAGATGGTGTGAAAGAGCTTACCAACAGCCTCTTCGCGAAGAATTAGGCCGCGTAACAAGACGGCTAGCCATGAGGACGTCTTCCTACATGCGTCGTGCCGGTGATGCGGAGAAAGAGCGTGCGTTGAATAAACACGAGATGGAGAGAGCAGATAAGATACGATAAGACGACATGGCGCCATTTTGCACGTGAATGGCGTCTCGTAACCCTGGTAACCCTAGATCCACTAGCCCTAACTCCCTACAATTCTTAGCAGGAGTCTCGCTATATACCCTTGTAATATTTGACCTAAGCCACACTGATGAGAGCTATCGCTGAATCTCTGATACAATAGAAAGCGGCTTATACCCTCGCCAAATAATCCTGCACGACCTCCTCAGGTACATCTTTGTACAACCAATCTGGGTGTCGCTCACACAGTTCCCACGATGTCAACTTTAAGAACTTGATCTGCTCGATAATCCACGGTTCTACTGTGTCTCTCGCAGTCATCTTCCCCGAACCTTGAGACTGGTTCACTTTGTCTATCATGCCATCGATTCTTTCACGCAACTTGAGCAATTTATGCAGCAAGAAATGATCATTGATTACTGGAACATCCATATTTTGCGGGCTGATGCTTCTGAGTGAAGTTCCACTATCATCCAAGTTTGGGTCGACGAAATGATAACTCGTGACCATGCTGATTCGCTCGGGGGCATTTGTTGCAGGGAGCGCCGCATGGCGAAGATGACAACCTTGCATTAGAACCGCGCTGCCCATGCGAGCACCACGTGCCTTGACAATGCGCCCATTGCCTATATCTATGGCGGTCTCCCCACCGACCATTGTACTGGTGTCGCTCAGCATCAGGACACAGACGAGTTGTGTAGAGTCTCGGTGCCAGCTATCTATAAACTGGGGCTCATCGCGGTTGGTATCGTTGCTGTCCTTCCAAATAACCGGGTACGGTGCTGATGGTTTTTCGCCCAACTTGTACACCCCGGGCACACCTTCTGGGCCAAGCTGGACGTTGACATGAGCAACCTCTCCCCTGCGGCCGAGCACTTTGACTGGCAGCCCAAAAGCTGAACTGATGCACTGTGTAACTGCGGGATGATTCCAAACACCGTCTATCCACTTTGCGGTCTAATTTATCCCTTAGTCAGCTTCTGATTCGCAGCATTAAAGCAACACATACACGGGGGTAGGAGAAGATCATGATACCGGCTCAATAGCACGAATATAGCAAGGCGCCCTATCCCACGACCACAGATGTTTATCTAACACCTTCTTTTGTAGTAACTCTCTCCTCAACATGCGGACACCCTCTTCGGAGAAAAGTGGAAAGGGCTCGGTAAAGCAGATGTCGGGGCATGAAACTGGCTTCGAAAGGCCATATTCGGAAAATGAGTGTCGTGCGGTAGGTGGCTCAAAAGCGAGATGTATGGAGGGGTCAAATTCAGGCATAGGTAGCAGGGCATTGTCTTCTATGTTATCCTCAGGTAGCGCTGCGGGGAGTGAGATAATTGTAGAGATAGGCGTCTCTAATGTCGTTTCTGTCATTGTTGCTGCCATAATTGGCGGTGATGGAAATCGCAAGGTAAAGGCGTGCCTGAAATCAGTTGCGGTGGAAAGATCTCAAGAACAAAAACTCTCACACTATCAAATACTTGTTTGCCAGCCTCCCGACGAACCGATCTATCCATTGCCCTCTTAATGCCCGCTAAAGCCTGGAAGCGACAGGCCAGAAACTTGCCTGATTAGGCAAAAAGTTGCGGGGTCGAGGTGGAGACTGGCCCTATACAACCCTAGGGTAGACGAAGTGGGACAGTCGAATAACCCTAATCTATCCCATGAAAAAACGCAATCCCGAGCAAAACTGAAGCAATCGGCTGGGTGCCGAAGAGATGTGATTTCGCCAAACCACACGTTGACCCAGCCTCAATCAACCATGTCGTGGGCTCGCAGCTAGCATACGAGACCACAATTCATTAACAAACCAGCATTATGTCTGGACAAAAAACTAATACCGCGCGGGGCCGCCGTGCATTTTCAGCGATAAATCGCTTCTATCGTGGGACATTATATCAAGCAATTATTCTCGGCCTCGTTAGTTTCACCCAGCCCGGCATTTGGGATGCTTTGAATAGTAAGAGCTTGCCTCTGAAACTTGCCCCGAAAAATATTATTGGAATCTTTTATTAGGGCGAACGACTAACAATGATATTTAATAGGCCTGGGAGCCGGAGGCCTTGCGACCCCGGCCATTGTCAACGCCGCTAATGTGATCACATATGTGATAATGATTGCAACGTGCCCCCTGTTCGCAATTGCAGGCAATCGCTGGGACTTGAAGTGGGTTCTGGTTGCCGGTACGATTGGGTTCAGCCCTTATTTCGCAGCTCTATATTGCAATAGTCTGCGTGATACACATTGGTTCTTGATCCTTGGCGCAGTGACTTGCGGTGTCTCAGTACGTCTACCAGTTAGTTGATTAATCTTTTACTTATGCACATTTTATTAACATTGTCTCACCTTCTAGGCCGCTGCTCTCTGGGTTTCGGAAGGTGCCATTGCGATCGGGTACCCAGAGCCTGGACGTCGCGGTGTATTTAGTAAGGACTCTACTTCACTGAAATTGGAAAAGCAACTAATAATATTAATAGTTGCGATTTGGATGGGACTGAATAAGATTGGCTCTCTCGCTGGAAACTCCATTCAGCTAGCCACTAATATGGATGATGATGGCAGACGGCAAGGCAGTATCAATCCCAAGACATATCTCATCTTGATTGGATTCTCCTGTGCAGGGCTCCCTCTTGCTCTTACCCTTTCCAAATCCAAGGATTTGATACGAAATCACAAATCAGACGATGGCCCATTTGAGACATTACCAGGCGATGCGAGAGAACACAGCCCTGATACAACCCAATTTGCAGTCAGAGACGCAATCAATGATCTATGGAACACAATGAGAGCGAAGCATATACTCACTCTTCTCCCCGTCTATATCACTATCCGATGGAGTACCACATATCAAGGCATGTACTTGACGGAATATTTCACGGTTCGGGGTCGGGTGCTTGCTGGATTTATATCTACAGTTCTTGGGATCGCAGCAACAGTACTCTGGGGTATATTACTCGATGGCAAGGGAAAAGTCCCATTCTCGAATCTTTCTAGACGGTGGCTTGTATGCAACATCGGCTGGTGGAGCATTTTGGCTGTATACACCGTACAGTGGGTTTTAAATTTTGTGATGCAGATAAAGCTGCAAACAGACATATCGACGGAAAAGGTGATACTGGATATTTCTGATTCAGGATATGCAAAGGCTATCACAGCGTATTGTCTTTTTGGGTAATGTCACTTTTCCCATATCTTCTTTCATCTCCCACTGACGGTCGAAATTTATAGATTCGGAAGCAACGCATCAGTGGTCTGGCTCTATTGGATATTGGGAGCTTACAATAACCAAGTCAATAAATTGGCTTATTCCACAGCGACACTGCGATCTGCTGAAAGTCTCGGTTTTGCAATTGCATATGGAATTGGATCAACTACGAAGATATCTCTGATGACGAATTTGATAGTCTCATTTGTGGTGTTTTGGGTTAGTGTTCCATTTCCTACGTACGCAGCATGGACTTTGAAGGACACGAACGCCATTGGAAACCATTCAAGCAGTAATCAGGATATAAATGACTCTGACGAAGATCCACTGCTTTGAACAAAAGTTTATAAAAATGATTGTTAGTTTCATTGTATTGCATAAGACGTAAATTCACTAGTTGTCAAGCATCATAAAAGCGGAAGCTCCAAAGTTGGTAGAGCTTTTCCATTATCCATCCAAACTTGTATCGCGCTTGACATATTTTTCACACTCGTCCTGGCCTTTCTTTACATTGACGAAACAAATCAAAACAAACCCAACAATGGACATACCCAATGCGAATGGGAAACCTTTCCAGGTGTTACCTGTTCTATCAATGATGACTCCAGATATGATGGGTCCGATCCAAGCTGTTGACTTGCTAACGAGGGAATACAGCGCAAAGAAAGTAACTTCACGTCCTTTGGGGCAGAGATCACTAAGCATGGTCGCTGTATATGCAGTGAATGGTGCAGCAAAGGCGCAGTTGAATACTGAGTACGCCCACACTTCCCATTCGTTGTGGAGGCCGAATTTTGTGGTTCCAATTCCGATACAGCCTATTTATCATGAATTAGTTCTTCCTCGTAGTTTTTTGACTTTTTTTCAAGAGAATAGATCCTACCCCAGACAGCACACAAAAGGACGAAAATGCAAACTACAATAAGCATTGTCTTAGTCGGAATGCGGAGATACCGCTGAATGATCCAGAAAAGAGCAATTCCAACAAGATTCGAGGTTCCTTGTACGATATAGAGCTCCGTAGAGGTAGTTGTGCTATAGCTCACAATAGTATTTTGGCACAATGCGTAGATCTGATTCGTCGTGGCAAAACCATCTGAGATTAAAAAAAACCCAACGAGATACAGCCAAGTTTGCGTCAAGTGAGGTATATGCTTTAATACGTTCCAATAGACCAGCAACCCTTTTGAGCAATACTGTCTCACTTCTGCGAAACCTGATTGCTTCTGGTCTTGTTCGGCTGAGGCGGGCACATTAAGCTTGTTTGATCGATTCTTTTCAATTATGAACCATGGTGTTCCACACACGATCCAAACTCCGGTAGCAATTCCAACAATGACCACAGCCGCACGCATATTATTGGCATCTGAGTCATTGGCATGTAGCCCATAGGCGGCCCCCAAGGCGATAACAAGCGTCAGGGTGTATCCCGTTGACATACAGCCAAATGCGATGTTACTCAGCCGGTTGCGCTGTAACATGACGCGAGCCTGGTATTCATCCTCGTTTATTTCACCATTGCCATATGCTTCTTTGGCCTGGAGTGATTCGGGCGTGTTACGTGAAAGGACAGGAAGACCAGGAGTCCAGAATGCTTGGCAGAGGTTGTAGGACAAATCTGCAGACCGATTAATATCAGTAGACTTGACTGTCCCAGATGGCATATGAACAAAGTAGAATAGAACTCACAAGTAATAATATAGACTCCAATTGCTGCTTTGTACTGTGAGGGATCTTGTAGGCCCAAAAAGCCAAACTGAGTACCCCAGCACACAATTGTCCAGAAAATCAGGATCCACTTTTTCAGCCCTCCATAATCTGCCATAGATCCGAAGCAGATAAGGAAAACGGCCTGAAAGACAAAGACGAGACCGTTGGAGATCAGCACAACAGTATCGATGTTGGTCCATCTGCTGCCAAACTGGACCACACACGCTCCAGTACCACATGGTAGGGTATGGTCGGATGCATCGACGCTGGCTTCACTTAGAAGATACTGAAAGACTTTTTTTTTTGGTTAGTTAATTGCGGGTTCAGTAGAAAAGGCAAATAAGGCAGCACTCACTCAATGGGGCATATGACAAAGTTCCAGCAGAATTGTTCCCAAAGTAATACGCATACCATGCCCATAACTCCAAGCGACTCGTGGCCGGTTCGAGCTGGCCATCAGAACTCGAAGAAGACCGATCTTTGCCAAGCTCGGCAATGCTTATATTGTTCTCTTTCGCGGTAGGCGCTGTGGGCAACGGTGATTTTTCTTCGAGATTTATCTTCGCCTCCTGTTCGGCGTACGCGCCGGCGCTTTCACGGTCCATCTCTTTCAGGCCCTTGGCAGCACAAGACGACTGAGTTATGTTGTGTTAGAGACAGCTGGACTGTTGTGAAAGCGGTGATCCTTATATATAGGTCTCATTGTATAGCGAATGGTTATCTATCCTAGCGCCACTAATCCTTTCCTTTCTTTGAGAGAAAAGTTAAACTTTTTCACGCAAAACGCGTAAGAGCAGGTAAGACCATATCGTAATGAAATGGCGACATAAAACTTACCAAACATGAAACGCCATTTCACAATAAATAAGCATATTACATTGGTGCAATTGGAGTTTCCCGGCCACTGGAATGAGGCAAGAAAACTGCAAGACTCCAGCCGGGCCGTCGGCAAGCCAGAAAATTACTGTTTGTGGTCTAGTCTGTCGCCGGCTATCTTGAGTCTTGAGTCTTCGAGGTCGCGGAGGAGGGGCATTAGTCCGTCTAGTTCTATTTTCTTGGCTCTGCGCCAGCCTCTTGCAAAGCCTCGACTTCACTTTTACCCGATCAATGCCATTATTGTAATAAGATGGGGATGTGGGAAAATATCCGACATTCGGGAAACAGAAACGCCCCTTCTTTTCCCATGGACGAGAAACACAGCCAAGCGTCCCTCTCCAACGGGTCCGACCTCGTAATAAAAAAACAACGAGGGTTGAAACAGCTGATGAATATCAAGTCTATAGCAGTCAGCCTAGGGATTTTGATACTTTTCTTGTTTCAAACTTTCAAGCATTTCTCATTTTCTGTATCTCAGCATCTTTCGTGCCTACATGGCTCACTACCCGCGATCATCAACCATAACGATATCGCAAGCCAATGCCCTGCTCAATATGCCATTGCACCCCAATCTCATCCCGAAATTACAGAACGCAACATCCGAACTCTTTTCCCATCTGCAGAGTTTCGCAATCTGAGTGTGAAGCGGCTTAGTGGAGCAGTCCAGATTCCAACCGTCAGCTATGATGATAATGGACCGATCGGAAAAGACCACCGCTGGGACGTGTTCTTTGATTTGGAGAATTATTTGCGCGAGACGTTCCCCTTGATGTAAGTTTTTTCTCTTGTGTCGGTTGAAAACGGTTCAAATTAACAAACGTACAGACATGAACACCTTGTGCGAGACATAGTCAATACTCACGGATTGGTTTATACATGGTATGGATCGGACTCTAGTTTGAAGCCAATTCTTCTCACTGGTCACCAAGACGTGTGTTTCACCTTCCTGTTGCATAGTGACGTAGCTAATAAAGCATCAATCACCAGGTGGTGCCTATTCAAGAAGATACATTATCGGATTGGACTTACCCCCCCTTTTCTGGTTATTTTGATGGCAAATACATTAATGGGAGAGGTGCACATGACTGCAAAAATAATGTCATTGCCATTCTTTCCGCTATCGAGGCCTTAATTGAAGCGGGATTCAAACCTCGCCGTACAGTCATTCTTGGCTTTGGATTTGATGAAGAGTCTCCCACACTAATGCTCGGTGCTTACCACATTTCGAGACATTTAAAGCAGGTCTGGGGAGACAAGTTTCAGGCGGATAATGGCACTCCTTCCTTGCCGTTCGCATTACTTCTAGATGAAGGCTTGATTGGTATTTCCAAGAAATATAACCGCACATTCGGCACACCCCAGGCTTCAGAAAAGGGAATGTTGGATGTTAAATTCCGTGTCCATGTACCTGGAGGACACAGCTCAACACCTCCAGCCCATACATCGATTGGAATATTATCTCAGGCAGTTACAGCGCTGGAAGACGGCTACCGGATCAATTTCCCTTCAAGATTCACTTCAAATAACCCTTTCTACTACGAAATACAATGCGCCGCCGAAGACTCCCATGCAGATTTGCCGTCTGAACTACGGACTGCAATTTTAAATCAACCAGGGCGGTCAGATGTTGATCATCCGGAGTTGACAAACCTCCTAATCAAGGAGGATCCGGAATCTGATATCTACCTCCACACATCGCAAGCGGTCACTATTTTCAACTCCGGTAACAAAGCCAACGTGATCCCAGCCGTTGCCGAGATGCTAGCAAACTACCGCATCTCCAACGAAGAGAACATTGCCACAATCCAGAAAAAGGTCGTTCAAACAATCGAACCTGTCGCAGAAAACTTTAACCTTACTCTGATCGTACGCGAAGAAGCTGACAGTGAAAATGACGAATTACCTGTTAATTCACTTTCGATTTCTTGGTGGCGTCGTATTGAGCCTTCTCCGGTCTCAGTCCATCAGCATGCAGTGTGGAATCATCTCGCCGGTGTAATTAAGCACGTATTTGATGAACCAGGTGACGGAAACGACGTCATCGTTGCGCCCACTCTGGCCATTGGAAATACGGATACAAAATATTACTGGGACTTGTCCGACCAGATTTATCGATTTGGACCATTGCGAATTTGGCACGATGAAGGATGGGGAAACTTGCATTCAGTCAATGAACGGGTATGGATATCTCTTCCCACTCCGAACTGTATATTTCTGTCAATTGTGGAATTGGCCTTACTGACCTCTTGCTTCGCAATATAGATTGCTCTTGATGCCCATCTGGAGAGTCTGGTGTTTTTCCATGAGCTGATTCGAGTATTTGATGAGTCAGATCTAACAAATTAACCGTATCTACAGAAGGCAATGCATGCGTTTTACCTACAAGATTTATAAAATTATGTGACATTGAATTATTGGAGGGTATCATAATGAAGTTCTAGTCAGGGTGGCCATAGCCCAGCTACAAGGCGACGCGAATCGCAAGAAGTCACAGTTACAAACATTCTTTTGAAATTTCTATCGAGTGGGTCCAAGGACAAGGCAAAATAGAAGGTCGTTTGCGTAGCAGCCATTGACCAAAGTCTTTGATTTGTCCTAAGATCTGGCCGTCTTATGTTGGATAATTTGTTGTAGACGCTTTTCGTTGCGCAGGGGGTGAAAGTGCCGTGGGACTCTGTGGGCCACTGGGCTTGTCCACCAATATTCGCAAGTAAGTTGTGAAATTGAACGGCAACGAACGTGGGTTCGCGATCTACCTTCATGTCGAGAGCTTCTCGTGAGTTATTAAAACGAAAGTAGAAATTTTATAGACCAACAACGAAGTACGACGAAAAATGTCATTTCCCAGGTCCAAATTAAAATAACATATTATTTTACAGGCCTCTCAATATACGAGGATTTTGTAGGTTGCCAGTACTAGCCTGGGATCGATAGCCAATGTTCAAACCAGGCGGAATGGTACTCGGTGAAAACTACATCCCTCTTAAACTGTCATGATTATGGCTTAGCTTTATTTATCGACTTCAGTGTTCTCTCAATCCTCCATTGACGGATCTCAGCATCTTCATCCTCCAGCACCAAAAACCGATTCTCAACATGTCGCGAGAAGATTCGAAGCGAGTCAACTACATGACGAAAACGATTATAATCTCTTTGAGCTCTATTGCTGTATTCTTGTTGCCATTCCGTTCGGGAAGCTGGGCTTGACCTGAAGTAACTGACACAAATTTATGTATTTGAGTTTGCATGTCTTCTTCTTCTTCTTCTTCTAGCCAGCTGTTCGTACCTTGATCTGCTGCAGGCCTCTGTTTGAGTGATACGTGAGTAAGTTGAGCCCATCTAGATCTATTACCAGAAATACAGGTTAGATTTTTAAAGCGCATCAGAGGTTGAGGTTAAAGGAAGTACACACCTCAGGTAATCAGAGTAGGTATATTCAAAGACGCGTTTGTCGTTTTCATTTCCTGATACATAGAAAGTGCATATTTCAAGGTTCCTTATATGGTTTGATCGATAGAGATTGCATATTTGTGAATGTAAGAAGTCTTGTGTGGCGTTTCCACATTTTGTACGAAATTCTTCGATAAGAGTTTTGAGCTGGGTATGTGCTATTTCTGGTTTTGTGTGAAGGTCTCCAAGATCTATGAAAATAAAATAAACGAGCAAAGTAGACAGTATCAGCACTATTCTGTGACCTAACAAACATAAGACATCAAAATACATACCAATTAAAAGCGAAATCCTTGCTAACCCATCAGCTTTCTCCTTGTCGATGGCCCAGCGCATTTGCAAATCCTCTTCAAGTCTCCACAGCGATAGGCGCAGGTCCTTAAATGCTTCTAATACAAAGGGATTTGAATTCTGTGCGCAGAAGGTAATCATTTCAATTACTGGCTTGCGGGGAAACTCTGGCGCTGGCGGCATGTAATGTTGACTCATTAATCCCATAGGGTTTTGACGGCCAGCGGGACCTACAGCAATACGTTGACCTGACCTTTCTGCAGCAACACTAGCTAGATGTATCTCATGTTTATCCCCAGGTCCAATCAAGTCAATCGCATCGTATTCACGCATCACTGGCATTCTTAATATCGGGTGCTGATAATTGGACTGTGTAGAAACAGAAGGTCAAGCTGGATCTTTCAGTTTAAAGGACTTTGAGAGCACAAATTGCAGTTTCTGCGTGAGCGAGGAAACAACGGCAATTGTAGTTATTCAAAGAGAGCTCTTTAATTATGTCAGCAATATTATGCACGTTCAGTCCTATCAGCTGTTGCGGACGGTCAGCATGCATATCTGCATCCCAAAACAGCAAACGGGCAAAATAGCGGTTTTCAGTCTTGTATTGAATCTGTACCCAATCTCCAGATACTGACAATAATCCTGTCTTGGTAGAAGTAGTATCATCATAGCCATTGTCATTGCTAAGCAATGGAAGAAGTGCGGACTCCCATTTGGTTCTGAAATCTTGTAGCAAAGAAGGGTCCTGTCTTATGACCTTTGGAATGAACTGAAAAGAGACCAGCTCAAGGATGCATCCGGCGGCGGCGGTGGAAGAAGTAAAAGAGGAAATGTTGGCAGGCAGTGAAATTTGCACACAGCGGTTGTAAGCCCTGTTACGTAACCTAGGAGCATTCGAAATCCTATTGAGCATTGGAAACGCCTCCAGGCCAAGCCAGTGTCCCACTGGATTAGAACGAGCACTTGTTGAGACGGCGACACCTGGTTCACAACGAACCCCCAATGGAGTCCTTGGAAACCGGGTATGGTAGATACAAAATCTAGAGAAGCGTTCCACAGAGCGGATGCTGGCTGCGATGGATCTGAAAGTCTCACCCCTTGATTAAGAGTGAACTGTAGAATACTGAGAATTGGAGTAGTGGGGAGTTGATTAATATCTTTTTCCGAGTCGTATGGAATGCCTTGTAGACATGGCTTGGTTTTCACTTGTTCGTGGATCATTGCGACGACACAGTTGATTTGTTCAGAGCAAAGGCTGAATACATTTGTCAGGGATATGTGTGTGCATTTTGTGTTATTTGGGGTATGAAATATATGAAAAATAATGTAAAAAGAGTGTCATCAACTGTTAAGTGAGGCTATTTCAACGGTTGGTGGGTCAACTCAAGTGGGCGAGTCTCAAAGAACAGCCACAGCAGCCGCGCCTTGAAGGAAATCGGCAGTAGCTTATTACTACGATAATTCATATTCTTTCTGTCTAATAAAATAATAAATTTGGCTATTATTAATTTTATATATATTTTCTGCTTCTTCTTCATCATCATTATTACTGTTTATTGGCAGTCCTAATAATAAGATATATAAACTGTATCGCGTAGTAATGACAATCAAACCCAGGAACGAGCCGGGATCACCAAGATGGCGGCAGAGCTGGCTTATAGGATGAAAGAAGAGAAAAGCGACTCTTCTGGGTCGAGGCCTTTTGAAATTTCCTGATTTTTGATAAGACCATAGCCGACAGGAAATGCCTTCACCTGCCTATGGCCATTGATTTGATTCCTTGCGTTACTTCTTTTCTTCTGCAGGCTTACAACCGTTACGACAAACCTATAATATTCTCCTTATCTCTTCTTGCCCATTCGCATTGTTTTTTGCATTAATTGCGGAAGAACATGACCATTTACTATTCATCATTTGCATTATACTTGCCCTCTTTGGCTTTGTGTCATTGATTGTTTTTTCGACTAATCCACATACGCTGACTGTCTAATTATTATCTTGTGTCATCATCGCTTTTTTGGCTTTCCTACGTTTCATGATACCATCGGCAGTGTTACTTCGCCGCATGCTGTTTTGTTTGATCCTTTGGCTCGCAATAGTTTTGACTACTCGCTAAAAATTGCGGTGTTTGGTTTCCGTCTGTTTGTCTATGAATTTGTATATAGCTTCATTATCATGTCTATGTCGACATTGCGTATTAGAACTGTAATATGATTCTATTACTGCCGATTGGCCCTTCCATTCCAGTTTTGCGTGAAATCTTGCTATGGGATGTATCTGTTAGACCGTGCGGTCGTGATTTGCACTTCGCATTTGCTGGACCGCCCGCTTTGTAGGATTCGCAGCACTCTTGAGTAGCCCTATTCTGTCTAGTTGTCGTCTCAGTTAACTAAGCCATCTATTCATAGAAACCTGGTCCGTCTCGTAACAAACTCATCATTCATTACAATAATAAACTTCACCGATTAAGAAAGTATTACTTAAAGTTAAGGAGCAAAGCAATGAGTTGATATCCCTGCCCCAAATTACGTATCACCATACTACCGAGTCCAGTCCTAACAAACCCATATTCCTACCATCCCCTACTTATTTTATATCAACGACAGGACTCTATGCTTGCAGAGTCTCGGCCGCATACAAACGGTATCTTTCCAGCAGATCTGTCCACATTAGACTCTTGCCGTCATGGGCCACTCTCTGGTTATTAAAGGCGAAATGCGCGGCAAGCCCTGTCCCATTAATGACAACGGGCCGCCCAAGCTCTCTAGGTCGAATACAAGTCAGGTATATTTCGTCGTCATCAGAGGAAAACGGGAATGACTCTATAATGTCCTTCCCGCGAACAGCGAGGAAGGTAATCGCCAGTCGCTTGTAATCCATGTTCCAGGTGTCGAACTTGTATCGCCATGTCGTATCTTGCTCCAGGTGCTGCAGGAATGAATAGTGAGCTTGAGCTGCTGCGGCCCAGTTCTCATTATTGGGACCCAATGTGTCGAAAATCAGCGTTTCATCCGGCAGTCCTTTGCAAATTCCCGGTTTGCCCGAACGGACTGGCAGCCACCTGTGGCCCTGGAAGGGTGCTGGTGTTGTGCCATCAGCGCAGAAGTCCGGAGGTCCATCCAGGGGGCCGGTATATGAAGGAAGCTCAGAAGGGCGCCAGCAGGCTGCCTTGGACTTGCCGTTAGTGGTGGACTCTGAGGCGGGTGGCGGCTGGGCCGAGTTTGATTCCTTTTTTCAATTGCAAGGTTTTAGCGACCTCACTCATCTACGCATATGAGACGGGACTATCCATACAGGCCAGTAAGGTGCGTGCACTCCCAAATGGCGGTGCACCCAGGAGGAAAACCCTCCATTCACAGTGTTTGCGGACACGGCAAAATACTGTGGATTGTTGAGAAGCTTTTCGCATAGCGCTGGGATGGTTGTGTCGTCAATGTACACCTATACTTGTAGTCAATTGACTGTTATGTTGTTTGTATCATAGCCTGTTTGACTCTTGATGCATACGATGTCATCGTCGATCTTAATATAGATGCTTTCGGGCTCCACTACAGCCCCCCAGTTGCTGACCCATCCATTGAAGGGACGCGATGTGTTTGTACACCAATCCATCTTTAAGCTCTGTGTCGTGGATTGAGCATTCGGGTCACATAGGTCACTTGGCTTCCCATCGGACGGGATATACTTGGAGTACTGAGGCTGCTGTGACATCAATTCATCGAGGTACTCCAGATCATCCGTCTGGTCTGTCTTCACTATGAAGATAACTTCGTCCAACAGGCCGCCATTGGCCCGCAAATTTTTCTAAAAATAAAAGTCAGTTTCCATCTACCGAAGAAAGGTTGATACCCAACCACCCAGTACTATTCGTACATACCTTCAGGTACAAGTCCAAAATGCTTACGAATTGTTTCCGGCCATAAAATACAAGCCCTATCACTCTGGCATCTGTAGGGAGAGCGAAGCCATCTTTACCCTCGTCTGGTAGAACACTGCCCATGGTGGTCTCTGATAAGCTGTGGCTTTCCAGCAAAATGGGTTAAAAAGTAAAAAATGAAAAATAAAATTTGGCTCGTTTGAAATTATGGAATGTTAAGGGTCATATATGATTTTGCTACGGTGATAGAGATATTAAACAAACATAAAAGCAGTATTTATAGCTATAATCATCGATACTACAAGGCTTATCCCCTCAGAGCTCGACAGCAAAGAGCTTACACCCACGGTCATCCAGTATGTTATCAAAAGGCATGACGTGGAGGTGAATGCATAGATATTGCTCAACCAAGAAAATATTATGGTTACACGAAGGTCAGCGTAGCACAGAAGGATGAGGACGTTTCATGCCCTGGACTGATATATTGGATGAAGGTCTAGGAGACCCGAAGCTCGTAAATTGTCGCACGCGGAAGCTACATTGAATGGATTCTTGATGTCTTTATGACCCGAAGACTAATTTAAGAAGCCATCCAGGAGTAACGAACATCTAGCCATGGCGCAGGAGGCAAACGACTTGATTCTTTTTTCTTTCATTTTGAGAAGATACATGTAGCATATATCTACTGTAAAATGGGTTCCACGTTTAGACCCATCATTGCCGGGCCGTATTGCGATTCGGTGCAAACTCAAGTAAGTTGTGGTGTTACGACCATCACATCAGTAAATATTGAATTACCGTTGAGCGACAAAATTAAGAGGAAAAAGTTCGCGCCGCCTGAAACCAAAATAGTCCTTCGATAAGTTCGCAAAGGCATCCACGTACTTCGAGAGTCGGCACGTAGCATTAACCCTTTTCATGAGGGTGCACTGCAGCTCGCGGAACCGACGTCAAAGGCTTGTCAAGCTTGACCGCAGCAGTAGATGAATGCGGTAAAGCTCACTATGGTTGATAAAAGCAGAGATGTAACGTGTTGAAATTTCGCTGTCATCATAAGGTAATCGCACTAGATCGCCGATTTGCAGAATATCAAAATGATACGTTTATTTGAAAAACGATATTCATCTAGACATTAGTCTTTTGTCTGAAAATTAAGGTCACATACATAGCCAAGCGATGGAAGCGGCTCGAGGAAGATGACAAGATGTCGGACTAGCGGGTTAGTTCCCGGCCAGCCCTCGGAGCTTTACAGTATCCCATCTACTTTGGGTCTAGCTAGAGCATGATATAGTGAGCAAAACAAGACGTTACCATAGTCCTCTCCTATTCAACAGTGCATGGGAGTCTCATTTTATGATCCAAGGCCAATGCTTCTGGCACAATTAATAGCTTTTACAGTTCCATTGCCCATCTCTGCCACATGATCGCGCCCGATCCTCGCGGTTTAGGAGAGAATAAGAATGAATAATCTAGATTTACGCGTTCTGAATGCTACGTATGGTTATGATAAAATCACTCTGTGAACTTGTAGCTGAATCTGCTGTCTTCTCTGCTCATTTGTTTTTGGCGGGTTGTGTAGCCTATATCTTCCATCTTCGGAGCAATTTTCTTGAATATATTTCCTATCCCGATATATTATTATGTACATTCAGAAAAGGTCTTCGGATCACATTCTGTGGCCAGCCGCTCTTCTTGGACTGTTTTTGGAATGTTGCTATCATTCCTAGGGCATCATCAGAAGGTATAAGCGAACCCTGCAATCTGCTTCTATGAATCCATGTACATGAATTTTCTGCAGAAAAGACTGGCCTAATAACTCACTAGATGTTTGGTAGAAGTTGTTATTTCATATTGTGGTCGGCTGACTCCCTAAAATGAGACTATTGTGTGTTCATCCTATGTTACTTCTAAAAGTGAAGACCCCATGGTAATGTGCGGCCAGCTGATTAAACATTAATGATCTCTTCAACCTAGAGCGGCGGCCGCGCGCACGAACTAGATTGGGACAGGCACACCCCTTCGTCCTCTGTTCTCTACGTATCGATGCAACACCGAAAATTCAGAGCCAAACAACAAAAAAGAGAACGGCGGAAAAAATAAAATGATCAGTCTATGTTTCCATCCAACTCCTTATCTAATAGCCAATGCTCTGTTGCCTCTAAAAGTTCCAGTGTACAATAATTAGTCAGCCCATGCGATTAAGCCCCTAGTTAATCTCCTTCCCTCATTGAGCCCCCATGGGTTGAGGATACTCCGTAAGTAGCATATCTGAGTCCCAACGATGGTGCTGTGTAAAATCACCTGAAGATGGCCCTGTCTTCCTTTCGCCTACTCTCGCTTGATGGAGGCTATGGCTCTTCCACACGACAGACCCAACAGTGGCAACGGCCAATATAATCACCACAACCACATACCCGATCACCACCCCGCTAGACGCATATGACCACGTAAGACCTATGCCCCCAGTAACAATAGCCAAAATAATAATACATCTGCCCAAGTGCCGATGTATAGGGCCGTATTTCGTGGGTTTCGTAGTGCGTTTATATTGCAGGTGATGCCAAAATCCGAGCCCCCACTGCATAAAGGTCGCAATAACACAGATCAATCCTAGCACCTGGTGTGCTGAGTTGTAGTCTTTAGATTTGTTGAACATAGTGCTTAGCCAGAGACCTACAACTCCGCCAATACCAGCCAAGATCGTTGCAATGCTCTGATTCAGCCAGTGCCACCGTACACTCATGGGAATAACACGCAGCATGATAATCCCCCCCGGCATGATTATAATAAATGAAGCGCATAGGGCTAAAGCGTGGATTATCGTGGGCCAATTGCTGTCGTTGTCCGGATGTCCGACTTCTGCTGACCCGGTAGAAGTTGTGAGTTGCATAGACGAGATGCTATTGCCGTCGTCACCACCTGTCGCCTGAATCATGTTCATAGAGAATTGTCCTAATCCGGAGCGAAAATGATTAGCAATCATTGAGTTTTACTCACCAGGGATAGATTATTACCATAAAGGGAGTGCCGTTCGATGCTAGCTGATTTGGAGTCACTCTTGAACTTGGAATAAGATGACGAGTCAGGGCCTAAGGCGTAAATCCACGGTTGGGTTGTACTATTCGTATCTAGTGAGCCGGTGTTCCAGCTCCGACAATTAGAACATCGACCATTGACAGTCATAGTGTTGTTAGCCACCCCAGTGCCCGAGAGCACCTCGACGTCGATAGATGATGAAAACACCGGTTCCGTTTCGCTCGTGCATAACCTTGGGCTGAGTGTCACATCTGAACAATAATTGCTCAGCAAGAACCCGACATTTTTCATTATGAGAACAGTCAACATACTACTGCCAGCGCCGTCCAGGTAGACGAGAAACATGAGCGAATCCTTCATTTGCGATCCCGTTCCGACTGCAATCCAAGAGTATGCGGCCGGGCCGGCAAGACGAAAATACACATCTTCGGAGTTGGATGGAAGATTAAGAGCGAATGTGTAATTTTCCTTGTTCAACGGAAGTGTAAAGACTGAGACTGGAAGTTGTGTGTCACCGCTTTGTTGTGCAAAAACGAGCGTCAAAAGCCCTGAGAAGAGTGCAATCAGATATGTAAGAAACATATTCTTTTTTTTTAAATGTGCATTCGACGCAGGGAGAATACAGTTGAATGAAGTCGGGTCTTTTTCTAGGAACCTCGAAACCTTGATGGAAGATCTTACTGTATTATTCTGCACATTTTAAAGGCCACAAGGGATTCACTGCGCCTCACTCGAGTGTTCCTTCGCCACTCTATGTTTCCACAGTAAAGGACGAGCCTGAGCTTCTGTAGACCAGCATTCTTGCTCAGCACTCCTGAAAAGGCAGGACGCTGAAATAAAAAGATTGGTAATGCTCCGGTTATGATTGGTCTCAGCCTGCCTACTGTAATCCGTACACTTCCCGATAGCCAATCACAGCCAGCCGGCATGTCATTGCTAGGGGCCCGAACTCACTTAGCCCTAAGCCGGAGTAATACCGCTTCTTGGGAGCCTGAAACATCGAACAGGCAGCAACAAAATATGATCTTCTACGAGGTAATTAGAGGCTCTTTCTGTCTCAGCTCAATTCTGGAAACAATAATTATTTGATTGGTTTAAGCTGGACCCTTAGCTGCCCTATTACGTGATACTATCAAGTGCTCACTCAGTATTCCAACCATTATCAATTATCAGAGTATATGTCCATTAGACCGCAATGCCAATTCTAACTGCAGCAACATCTGGAATCTCATTTCCAGATTTCATGAAATTTACTTGATGTTGCTATGGTCAATTCCGTAGACAATACCATAGCTAGTCCCTGCCGCAAAAGTGCCAACTAACAGCGTCTGTAGAGCTCCCCAGAACCCAGAACGTTTACTTTTGATCATAATATAATTCTTGATGAACCCAAATGCGACTAATATAACAAAGGTGATGCCAATCGAGACAAACAGCGCATGGGAGACGTGGTTCATGACGAAGTAGGGAATCATTGGTAAGAGACCACCTGTAGCCACATCCAGAAGTAAGTGCCTGTTCATTCTAAAGTATGTGTATCAAATGGATATACCAATAAAGTAAGAAAGCCCCATCGTCACCGCTGAGATCCAAGCTCGAGAGACATTGGGTTCTTCGAGCTTCAGCTCGAAATCCATCATGAACTGTAGTCCGTTAGAACAGTTCAGCAGGGCTAGACAATCAACTTATACCAATATGCTGCTATAAACACACCTTGATCCAGTTATCTTCGTTGGCTACGAGGCAGTCTACTACTCCTTGAGCTGCAGGTCGAGTAATGCCATAAGTCGAGAATATATCGAAGATCTCCTCTTTCTCGGCTTGGGGTTTTTCGGACACCTCTCGCTTCTCGCGTTGAACCTCGTTCAGGTAATGCTCACGATCTGTCACAGCAGCCAAATAAGCGCCCAGTCCCATGGAAATCGCGCCACTGAAGAGCTCGGCAAGGCCACCGATAATAACAAGCTTCGATGAGCCAAGACTTGAGAGGCCTGCAGTTAAAGCAAAAGGCACCGTCAGTCCATCGGCAAAGCCAATAATAATATCGCGAATGACGTCTCCGTGATCAGAATGGCTCTCATTCGCGATGTGAGCATCCTGGGGCGATATCAACTCCGTACTTGGTTCGGACTGCATTGTGGCATAGAACAACTGGCAAAAAGGAAAGGCAATGAACTCTTTCCGAAAAAAATAGTATTTCAGTTAAAGAACACACGTACATACATTATATACTGTTGCCCCGAGCATAAGTAGAGAGACCTTGGGATGAAAGGGGAAAGGGTGGGTGGCCAATCAGACGAGGTTGATTTCCAATCCTTTACAAGACTCATAGAAGGAGCCTTATTATAACCCTACCTACCGCCTACGTCAAAGCGCTCAATCATACAACAAGCATGAGATTGTGGGAAGATCCAGTCCTACGACTGTCTACCAATCACGGATGGTCCATTACAAATCGGTCCATGATATGGTGAATACCGGGCTATTTCTAGCTCCTGAGCTAAAAGACGTGGTTGCACGTATTTCAACAGGTAAACCTTCCACCTGGTTGGAAATTTTCATGACATGCCACAAGATATTCAACATATTTGCAGTCGCATACAGAACTAAATCAAGACCCATCACACCTGAGTATATGTCTTGCATGTTGATCCAGCAACATCTGCGAAGTTGGTAAAACATGCTTGGCACTGCCTCCTCAAACTCTGGGCAACGGAGCTACAACTTTGACGAAATTTGTTGAAAGAAATTGGCTAACACCTAGTAAAAGTGCCAGAGAGGTACTTGGGCTTGGAGAATAAAGGGGTCTGAGTACCTAGTTAGTACTATTTTGGCTGGAGGAACTAGGAACTTGATGTCTCTACCTTGGATCAAGTTGCACCGATTGTATATATATATAGATAGATAGATAGATAGATAGATATAGATATGTTCTTTCAAAAAATCAGAAACGAAAGTAAAGAGTCTTCGAAATTGTTTTCAGCAACGGCTTTGAGTATTTCGTTTTCCTATTCCAAGCAAGGTCGTATAGGAGGCCATAGGATAGGTACTTGCTAACCTGGGATTACTTCGCTGCTCCACCGTCCCATGGGTCGTACGCTTGTAAATTTCAAGTAAAATTCTCCCCCTTCATTTGAAGAGCAAGCACTACTCTATCTAAATAACCTTCGTAAAAATTTAAGGAAACAGCACATGCAAAGCCTTGATTGGTCAGAAAATATAGATTGGGTGAATCTCCAAGGCGGGGCCGCCGTTGGCGGTGAGAGAATATCTTCGATTCTTCGGAGCGCTGGGGACGACATAATTCTGACTCACCGGACAGAATATTCAAGCTTGCTGTCTCCAGTTCGTAACGCACCGTCACGAAGAGTGTTGTTGGACTCCCAACTTTGACAGCTTCCAGCATATCAATTGGCACCTGATTTACCTCTGCAGTAGTATGTATTGCGTTGGTCGATAGACCCCTCTTGCCATTCCCCACCATGTCTGTACCGGTAAGCTCTTGCTGGACGCCATTTTCTTTAGCCTATGAAATCGCCTAAGCGATGTATCTAATGAATGACTCGCTTGCAGGTCACAGTAGTGCCCTCCATTGAGGTTGCGCGCGAGGTCGTCGCCAAAGCACGAGACTCCTCGAACCCTCCGAACCTTCTCCCGCTCACGGCATCTATCCCTGGCGAACTCCTGACACCAACGCTGGCATACCTGAGAATTGCCGCCAAGTGAGTCTAATCAAGAGACATCCTTTGCTGCTCGGTTTTCCTATCTAACGCAGTCGCGAAACTAGATCGAAACAATCGTTCTTGTATGAAAGCGCGGCCACCACAGAGACAATCGGGCGATATAGTTTTGTTGGTGCAGATCCTCGAAAAGTGATTAAAACAGGCCTTGGCCATGGCCCGGAATGCGACCCTCTGCCAATTCTAGAACAAGAGTTAGGCCAGTTTCGAAGCGCAACCGTGCCCGGTCTGAAACTACCTCCGTTGACAGGCGGCGCCATTGGCTATGTAGGATACGATTGCATCCGATACTTCGAACCGACTACTGCCCGACCGCTGAAGGATGTGCTCGGCGTGCCGGAGTCGCTATTCATGCTCTTCGACACCATAATCGCAATCGACCACTTTTTCCAGGTCGTTAAAATCATCACATACATCCCAATCCCTGGGAACGATGCCGACCTAGAAGCAGCTTATCGCAAGGGCCAGGATATTTTACAGGAGAAGATCGACATACTTACACAGCCAAATACTCCTCTTCCTCCACAAGGTCCCATAATTCCTAACCAGGAGTACACATCCAATATTGGCCAGGCAGGATATGAGAGTCATGTTACCAGGCTCAAGAAACATATCAACGTTGGCGATATATTCCAAGCTGTCCCTTCGCAGAGATTAGCTCGTCCAACCTCACTCCATCCTTTCAACCTCTTCCGCCATCTTCGCTCGGTCAACCCGTCACCGTACTTGTTTTACATTGACTGCACCGACTTCCAGCTCGTGGGTGCCAGCCCGGAGCTTCTTGTGAAGGAAGAGAAAGGGCGCATTATTACCCATCCAATTGCAGGGACCGTCAAACGAGGACAAACCGCCGAAGAAGACGATGCGCTTGCAGCTGAGTTGCGAGGAAGTCTAAAAGACCGTGCTGAGCACGTGATGCTTGTGGATTTGGCTCGAAACGACGTCAATCGGGTGTGCGACCCCATGACTACACAGGTTGACCGACTCATGGTTGTCGAGAAGTTTTCTCATGTCCAGCATCTTGTGTCTCAGGTATCAGGTGTCCTTCGGCCAGATAAGACTCGATTCGACGCCTTCCGTTCCATCTTCCCTGCGGGAACTGTATCTGGAGCCCCCAAAGTGCGCGCCATGCAGTTGATCAGCGAATTGGAAGGGGAGAAGCGCGGGGTCTATGCGGGAGCAGTCGGATATTTTGGCTACGATCGAATCAGTGCTGATGGATCCAGTGTGATTGCCGGCGATATGGACACGTGTATTGCACTCCGTACGATGCTTGTCAAGGACGGCGTGGCATATTTGCAAGCGGGTGGTGGTATCGTCTTTGACTCGGATGAATATGATGAGTATGTGGAGACTTTGAATAAACTGGGGGCAAATATTGCTTGCATCAAAGGCGCTGAGGAGAAGTATATGCAATTAGAGAGGGCAGTTTCGGCCGCCAAGAGCGCTATATAAGTGGTATGATGAGATGGCATTTTTTTTATTTTTCGAAACCAAGAAGAAACGAGTTTGATGAATACTGTCTTCTAGATGTATATTACACAGCAAATTCCTTGGCAAACGCCAACAATTTATCAGCCAATGTGGTCTTCTGCAAGCGCTTAGGCGAACATGCGTACTCGTCGAGGGGAAACCATTCCTTCACCGAATCCTCTCCTTTCAGTAGCATGTATGCTATTGCCTTGCCTGTCAGCCAGCAGTTAACCATTCCAGAACCATTAAACCCGGCAGCTATCCATTCTCTACCATGACTCGACACAGCCGGCTTCCTCTCGGAGATCTCATATGGAATCTTCCCAACAATTGGGGTACTGTCCAGTGTAAACCCCATAATCCCAGTCCACGCGTCGACTACATAAGATCCATTACCATGCTGCAGTCTCTCCTCAATCGAATTCTCAAGCAATGCAAGTGCTGCCGGGTTCTGTTGACTATCGTCGGTACTGCCAACATCGGCATCTTCAATGGAGACTTGGCCACTAAGAAGGGCTTTATAAAGGCCGCCCCCGATGTAGATATCGCCCGTGGAAGAAGGTGACTGAGTCACGTAATCATACCCAACATCATAATACAGAATCCATGAACGACGGTCCCCCAGGCGTGGAAACGCCGGTGGGACAGCTTGCCGCGTCATTTGTCCGCGCATGGGATAAAGCTTGCCTCTGAGACCCGGCAGCAAATGCGCTGCGTAACCATTGGTGCAGTGGATTACATGCGTTGCTTTGATCTGGCCTCTGGATGTTTTGAGCACAAACGGGTAGTCTGTGTGGTTCGTTGTTGAGACATCTTCAACCGGAGTGTGTGTCTCAATTGTGAGGTTTGGATATATCTCTGTGTTTGAGATATGCGTTGTTACAGCGCCGACTAGCTTGTAAGGCCAAAGAGCGCCAGCCGGACCAGATACACACCCTGCTGCATTGATTGTTCCAAATTTCTGCAATGATTTAGCTACCCATCAGATAAATATTACGGGCTAGGAATGAGTAGGACTGTAAATCAATACATACCTCATTCGCATCTGGCCCTTCATGAACCAGCCAGGCACCTCTTTGCTCTGGGAAGTCTTCAAGAAACTCAGCAACTTTTTGCTTCGCTCGATAAAAGACATCTTGGTCATAAAAGACATCCAAACTATTAACACGCCTCAGAAAACTAGACTTCTCAGCATCCGACCCCAACTTCTCGACCAATTCCATCATAGCATCCAACTGTGCCAGCCGAAAATTAACCACTTTCTTGGCGCCTTCCCTACCAAAGACTTCTTTTAGGTCTGCATAGTCGTCGTAAGGGTCATCTTTACAATGCCCGCCATTTCGACCCGTAGCCCCTGAAGTGAGACTACGCGCCTCAAGAACGGTGACTCGCAGATCATGCTGTTGCTCTAATAAGTGATATGCGGTGCTAATCCCAGTCAATCCAGAGCCGATAATGGCAATATCAACATCTGCTGGCAGTGTTGCTGACTGATGGTTGGCGAGTTCGTGGGGTTCGCTTTGCCAGTATGCAGCTGTTGGATTCGGCACTGGCAACCCCGGATCTCGCGAAGCCTTGTCAGCCAGCGCCGCACAAAACTGGCCGATGCCATCTGACAGGGAACCTGACATTGTGGGCTAGTATCAGATATTAGTACGCTTTCCGGTCGCGTATGTGTATTCTAGGTCCTCTCTGCTTATATGCTTGATAAACTGCGGGGCCGCGCTACGATTTGCTGACTAAGGAACCTGCTTGGTGCCGATAAGCGTATGATAAGGCTTTTCCGTCTCGTCGTCAAGTACTATGTATTTTCCTTGGTGTCTTCTTGTTCTCTTGTGCTAGCATTTTCCATGCGAGACTTTGTGTGAAAACCACTGATAATGTAAAAAAGTAACATGTAACGGAGTGCACCTCGTGTCCTTTCATGTGCTGGCTTGAATGACTGGCTACTCATAAGATTGTTGATTGATTACATTCTATATATATCATCGTCATTCTCACCAAAACAACTGCAGAAGCTTTGTCGATCTCAGGTCCACAGCTCTTATATGGCTTCGAGAAATCACCACTTAGGGTCGTATATTAGAGTTCGTAGGAAACGATATACTTGTGCCATCTTAGTTAGGGGCATAGCTCGGTAAACTTGCCATAGCACTACGCGTACGCATATATGTACCAAAGTAGCTCTTACTTGGAAGATTCATTGTACAATTCACGGAGTTACGAGACTTGTGGTTCAAAGAATGGCTGAGCATCTTGCAGGTCTCTAATCACGTTGCAAACCCAGGGTTAGGGTTGTTACGCTGCTGGCGGTGCCAAGACCGGTTAGTTCCCCTGGGTGATGGACCCAAACGAACTTTTGTTGACATCCGCCGTCATCACATCCATCATCATAATAAATAATAAATGCGCCTCTGCAGTCCACGCGAAGAGCGGCCGATACCGCGATCTAATCGTTTCTATTAGTCTGTTGACTTCTTTCTTATTCATACCATCATCGCCTTTGTCTTTCCGCCCGCTCTTTCACCAAGCACATGACCAAAGACTACCCCCGCCTCGACTTCTTGACGCTATACAAATTTATCGCTGCCCCAAATCCGGCGCTACCTCTTTCGCAGACTCTGCGTTAAGTACTGGTATATAATTCTGAGGTGAGTATCAGTTCCGTCGCCGTCTTCTTACCTTGCGACCGTTTTTCTCCAAGGCTCTTGGTACCTAAAGTCCCGCGATAAACAGCGCCTTTCATTGACCCCGAGGCAGTGACTTGATGCTAATGAAATGGTTAATGGATTTACAGAATACAAGTACTAGCAGCGCTTTGCAAGCCTGCATCTCACCACCATGGCCGACGCCGAAGAGGATTTTTCGTCTCTGCCCTTACCAGATCGCTTCGCACACAAGGTCAACACACCGTGCCCATGAGCTACTGTTGGCCGGACCAAACCAGAACTGACTTGCATGTGATCACAGGTTTGGAAAGTTAGAAAGGCGGGATATGAAGATGCTGTCAAACAGTTTGAGAAGACGCCCGATGAATCAGACCCCGTGTTCGCGCCATTTCTACAAGACCCCTCTCTATGGAAAGGCGTTGTCGCCGACTCCAACGTCGCCGCCCAGCAAGAAGGCCTGGCAGCATATTGCGCGTTTCTGAAATATGGGGGTGTCCAGGCTTGCACAAGGTAAATCCGTTGCCCTGGCTACAGAAAATGGCAGTTTGTAACATTGCTTTGAAATATAGATCGCGAGGCGTTGCAGTGCCTGCAATCGCCGAGAAGGGTCTTCCTTCAACGCGCCCAGCTGCAAAAGCGAATGCGCTCGAGGCTCTATTGCTATGCATAGAACTTGATAAAGCCGACCCCGTCATCGAAGATTTGATTCCTATCTTATCTGCAAAACAACCAAAAACTGTTGCTGCAGGACTAGCTGCAATAACCGCCATATACCATAATTTCGGATGCAAAATAGTGGACCCAAAGCCTGTATTAAAGATACTTCCGAAAGTCTTTGGACACGCCGATAAGAATGTCCGTGCTGAAGCACAGAATTTGACTGTAGAGCTTTACCGATGGCTCAAAGAGGCCATGAAGGCCGTCTTCTGGAATGATTTGAAACCTGTTCAGCAACAGGATTTGGATAAGCTGTTTGAGAAGGTAAAGGAAGACGCGCCACCCAAGCAAGAGCGATTGACGAGAGCACAGCAGGAGTCAATGGCCTCAGCACCCGCAGGTGGCGTGGACGACGGTAATGGAGGCGCAGAGGACGATTATGACGAAGAGGACGGAGGTGAGATGGATCAATTCGATCTCGCAGAGCCCGTCGATGTGATGCCGAAGGTACCCAAGAATTTACACGAACAACTGAGCTCGACGAAGTGGAAGGATCGGAAAGAATCTCTAGATGAGTTATATACTGCCCTCAACGTTCCTCGAATCCAGGACGGAGCATTCGACGAGATTGTGAAGGCTCTCGCGAAATGCATGAAGGATGCCAACATTGCAGTTGTTACAGTCGCTGCGAACTGCGTCGATTTGCTTGCCAAGGGCCTGCGCTCTGGATTTGCAAAATACCGTCCACTAGTAATGGCACCGATCATGGAGCGTCTGAAAGAGAAAAAGCAATCTGTTGCCGATGCACTGGGGCAAGCTTTAGATTCCGTCTTCGGTTCTACCAGTTTGTCTGATTGTCTGGAGGATATATTTGAATTTCTGAAACACAAGAATCCTCAAGTCAAACAAGAAACTCTGAAGTTTCTCATCAGATGCCTGAAAACAACCCGCGATGTTCCTGGAAAACCGGAAGTGAAGTCAATCGCCGAAGCCGCCATCAGGTTACTCACGGAATCAAGCGAGGTAACGCGCTCAGGTGCGGCGGAGATTCTAGGAACATTGATGAAGATCATGGGTGAACGAGCCATGAACCCCTATCTTGATGGCCTGGATGAGATCAGAAAGACCAAGATCAAAGAGTACTACGACGTTGCAGAAGTCAAGGCCAAAGATCGTCCAAAACCCATCGTTGCACCTCCAAAGCCCGCTCCAGCGGCGAAGAAGGCTGCTCCGGGCGCGAGGAAACCTGCCCTGGGATTGAAAAAGCCTGCTCCCGCTGCTGCTGCTGCCGTACCTCCCCCGGCGGAAGCGTCACCACCACCGAAACCCAAAGCAGTGCCAAAACCCGGTCTCGCACGCCCGGGCGGTATCCCCAAGACAGGTCTGGCTACTCCTGGGTCTGGATTGAAGATGCAACGTCGTATTCCTGGCGTTGGAGGTGCATCACAAGGGTCTCCTCAGCGCCGTGTATCATCACCACCACTTGACGATCCAGCACCAGCACCAGCCCCCGCACAGCCAAAGTTCGGTTTAGGACGGGGACTGACAGGGCGACCCATCAGCAAAGTTTCAGCGCCTCCAGAGGCTACACCTGCACCTGCGCCCGTAGTGTCGGGTCTTGCAGCGGTTGAACGTGCCGAACTGGAAGAACTCCGCCTTGAGAGAGACCGCTTGACAAAGATGAACGAAGACCTAAAATCAGAGAAGACAAAGCTTACGTCGCAAATGACAGAGCTACAAAATCAAAATGCACAGCTGATCGAAGACCATACCAGAGACGTGCTGAGCATCAAAGCGAAAGAAACGCAACTAGTACGGGCACGCAGCGATGTCGAAACCGCGGAGCAAACAGTCCAGAAACAACAACGCGAAATCGAACGCCTTAAGCGTGAGCTAGCTCGGGCAGTTCGCGCGTCAGCAATGAGCCCACCGACCGTCTTATCAGATGGTCTCAATATTGGGGTCTCGGATGGCGGTCCGTTATCACCAGACGCTGGAACCTACAGCAGCAATGGCTCTCGATCAGGGCATTATATGAGCGCTCGATTAGATACTGCTCGAACTCGAAGTTACGCCTCCAGTCCGAGCGAAGATAAAGAAAACAACGGGTTTGGTTCGCCCACCGCAGAAACAAATCTGGATGCCACCTTTGGACGCAGGAAGTTCAGCCCGACTGTCGGGCAGGGTCTTTCGAGTAGAGGCAGCCCAAGCCGAGCTCCTGCTCGATACGCATCCGCTGGTAGCACAACTAGCGAGGAACAACCATCAATAACGACTCGATCAGCCGAGCCGGCAGAGAACTGGAAGCGAGCAGCAGAAGTGACGAGTCAACTAAAGGCTAGGATTGAGCAGATGAAGGTTAGCAAAGCATTTTTATCTCCCTTCAGTTTCCCTAGAATCGCGACTAACGTAACTCATGCAGGCTCGACAGGGTTTGTCTCGCCCTCCTCCCCCATCCCATTAGAAAACTATTAGTTAGATATAACATCTTATCCAACTGTATGGAAGAAAAAGATACCCCAATGCGATGACCTCTACGACTTGTACTTTTTCTTTTACTTCTTTTCTCTCTTACATGCACAACTTGGGTCCTTCTTTGTGTCTTTTAAACCGGGGTGTACATTTAAGAATTGACCGGCTGGTTGGTTGGGGCTACGTAGACAAAGGTCTCACACATTTTTCTCTTTTTCTTCGAAGTTCTTTTCAAATTTAATCGTGTAATTGGATTGATTCACAAGATGCATTAGCCTGTTGACTACTTTTTATACCAATTTCGAATTCACGACTGAGCTTTTTCAAGACATTGCCAACATTACGAATACAGCATAGGTAAGATATACTAAGCGTGCGATCTCTACATGTGCAGGTATGAAATGAGAAAGAGAACCCTGGATTGTCTATTTCTTACATTCTTGTACACAGGTGAAACTTTTGATATCCTTGAAAATATTCAATTCAAGGGAAACTTGGTATTTAAACGGTAGTAAGACCGGGGGTATCTGTGTGGAAAATAGAGAAAAGAAACATGTGAAGGTCATCTCTTCATTCAAGTTGGAGAGTTTTTTTCTTAATCAAGAAACTTTTGTTATTTTTTTAAAACTTCGTTCATCGTAGGAACCATTTAGATCTTGATGGCAGACTCGATAGCCTTGCGCTTCTTCTCCTGGCGAGCATTGGCCTTGGCACCCATGATACCACCACCCCAGTGACGGCGGTTCTCCTCGTACTTGTCGGAGTATCCCTCCTTGATGGCAGTGACGAGCTTGGAGAACTCGGAGTTGTCCTCAGAGCGGACCTCGGTCAGGGCAACAACGGCAGCAGTCTATAAGCGGGATTAGTACGGAATTTCTTTACACGAATAACGCTGAAGTAAACGCACCTTCTTGTGAACGACAGTTCCAAGACGAGCCTTGCCCTTGATGATGGCGTAAGGAACACCCATCTTACGGCAGAGAGCGGGCAGGAAAACCACCAGCTCGATGGGGTCGACGTCGTGAGCAATCAGGACAAGAGAGGCCTTCTTGTTCTCAACGAGACCAACAACGTGGTTGAGACCGTACTTGACGGCGTAGGGCTTCTTGGAGACATCCTCCTTCTTCTTGCCCTCGGCAACAGCGGTGGCCTCCTTGTGGAGACGTTCCTTCTTCTCAGCCTTGGATTCAGGGCGGTACTTGTTGAGGAGCTTGAAGGCCTGGGCGGCGGTGTTGCGGTCAAGGGTGTTGGAGAACTGGGCGATGGCTGGAGGAACCTTGAGGCGGAGGTTCAAGACCTTCTTCTGGCGCTGAAGACGGACGTATTCGGGCCACTTGACGAAGCGGGACAGGTTGCGCTTGGGCTGGACATCCTGTCCGATACCGAAGTTGCGGGAGCGGGACTCGATAAGAGGGTTCTGGACAACTGTTAACGAATTTCCTTGAGTAAACCTGAGAGGAGCAAAACTAACCTTGGTCTTCTTGCTGGCACCGGCCTTGCCCTGGGGGAAGGGCGCAGCAGCAACTTTCTTACCCTTTGGAGGCTATCATTGAGAAAAGAAGAGATCAGCGAATCGTGTTCTACCACATGCTGTGATCTTCTTTGAACTCTAGAGAGCAACACGAGCTCGCAGTATGCGTGATACAAGACATTTCTGCCGGTGCAACACACACAAAGCGAGCCCATGGCTCAAGCCAAATCATCACCAAGCCTTTCCGTGCAGGAAAGACGTTTTACTTCCTCAACTGCAGGAAGAGCATTGGCGGAATTGCTTTGCCTGTTAAGGCTTTCGCCTTAGGCCGATTGAGATGCTGTTCGCATTTCAATGCAGAGGATATTGCATCTCTCTGAGAGCTCTAGGAAGACAAGACTCATGCGAGTCGTTGTGAAGTTTTTAGCTTACCATTTTGTCGATTGGCGATGGTCGAGGTGCGAGGATGGGCACTTGATTAACTGACAGGGGGACAAGGAAGAAAAGAAAATCAAGAAGAAGTCGCGGCCGCGGCGGTGGAAGATATCGTGCGCGATCACTAAGCGAAGCCTGTGGGTCCGGCCCGTGCAGCACCATACATTGGCACCAATCATATTGAGGCATGCAGCGCGCGGCGCTATTCCGGTTTCGTCGCAAAGTTAGGGTTAGCCCTTATCTAAGTTTGGCAGCGAACGATGCCCGTAAAAGTCCCCTTGCCATACAACGCTAGAAATGCAAGCTTATCGTCATGTCGTAAATACATAGCAGCAACAGAGAAAAGTCGCCTCATCCCCTAGCAAGATCACTACCGCCACGACAACCCCGGTATGCCGACTGCACTCCCAGCATCAATCGCGTTCTTCTTCCCTCTCGAGCCTTCCTGCGCCTTCACGCCAGCCACGATTTTCTCCAGATTCGTCTCGATAACGACGCCGCCGACGATCATCTCGCTCAGCGTCGCGTGCATAGTCTCGTATCCGAAGATCAGGTCCAGCTCACACACGTTCTGAAACAGTCGATCCAACGCTTCGACAAACACTTGGATCAGGTCAATGAGCGCAAGCGGTGACTCGGTAGATGTCGAGATCATGATGAATGAGAGCGTCGCATAGGTGCGGTATGTGATCTGGGTAGGCGCATCGGAGGGTCCGCTGGCTGCTTTGGAGCTTGCGCCTTGTGACAGCAGGGGCGGCAGCGGGAGGAAGTTGCATGCTGACGGCGGTCGTTGAGAGACCAGTGTGTAGATTTGCTTGATGAGCTTTTGCTGGATTTGGGTGTCCTATATCAGTATTAGTCGTAAGTATTCATGCTGCGCATAGTAAAATCGCGATTGTGTAGGACGCTATCAGGCGTACAAGCTGTGTATAGAACTTGGTCAGGCGCGGCTGCCCTGTGTTGTTAAACACAAGCACGGCGTTAATCATCTTGATCGCTGCTTTTCATCAAGCGCACCGAATAGGATAAAAGAGGCACGGCAAATTCGGAGCTTGAATCTCTTGCGACAAAGATGCGAGGATGGAGGATGATGTCGAAGCGATGATGCCGCGGGAGTCGGGACCAGCACTTGGCGCGATTAGATTTAGCGCCGGAGTTTGTTTTTCAAACTCCGCGATCCAAAATCGTTCATCTCAATCAAAGTACTGTTTTCAAGTACATATCTCATACCTTCACAGGCTTCAGAGGAGTACTGCGCGCAATGCTGAAGCCATATCCCTTATCGACAAAGAGTTTATTCCGTGCAGCTCCGCGAATATGGCAACACCACCAGAAACGACATCTCCAAACACCACCAATTACAAAACAAGATACAGAACATCAAGAAGCCCCACGATCGCCACACGCACGCATACCATTCGACGCCCTCAAAATTACCGACCTCGCTGCCTACTGGGACACTGAACCACCGCTTCAGTCCAATCTCGATGCAGCACACGCCTTTTTCGAGCCGTCGCTCCATCCACCCGTACTGCTATTTTCCGCTGCAGAATTCCGCACCATGCCTGAATACTCCAATGCGCCCGAAGTAGCGTTCCTGGGGCGCTCAAACGTCGGGAAAAGCTCACTTATAAACGCTATCCTGGGGAAGGATATTTGTTATGCCTCTCCAACCCCGGGCCGAACTCGAATAATGAATGCCTTTGGAATCGGGGGACCCAAGGGGGGTGAACCAAAGATTGTCTTGGTCGATACGCCGGGCTATGGCAAGACGAGTCAACAAGGGCAGGGTATTGAGATTATGAAATATTTGAAGAAACGAAAACAGTGGGTTCATCCATATCCTCCTTCACCTGCTTGGACAACTTTACAGGAAGTCATAAGCTGATTAACGAAAATAAACACCAGATTCCGACGAGCTTATGTTCTCATAGACCCTCTCCACGGCGTCAAAGAAACCGACAGAGCAATCCTTTCCCTCCTCCGCCAACATGGCATCTCGCATCAGATTCTCGTTTCCAAAGTCGACCGCTTCCTATCCGACAAAGTCTCGAGACTGACATGGTTCCACAAGAAGGACTCCGTTAAAATTAAGAAACTGGAGACCCTACAGAGATTCTTTTCTATAACTAGAGAGGCCATGCAAAGTGCCCCAGGCCACGACCAAGGGCCGGGCGCTCTGGGCGAGATGCTCGGCTGCTCGGCTGCGAGAAAAATGATTCCTAATAGAGATAAGAGTTACCTTGGTATTGATCAGGTGCGGTGGTCGATCATGAAAGCCACTGGATATGATGGATATATTACGCCGGTTGATCACTCCCACCCCCAGGTACCAAAGGATAAGAATGTCAGTCAACTGCGCTTGGTGGCCGCGCGGGGACGCCCGAAGTTGAGAGGAAAGGGAGAAACAGGCTGATTTTGCTTACTTGGGCCTAACATATCAAACTATATTAAGTAAACCTATGTATATTCTTAAACTTATTGTAATATATAGATCCTTTTATTACTTAAATTCCTTCATATCTTTCCTTCTTTTTCATTCTTGATAGGCGTCATTGCGAGGTGGGCCGCCATATGAATATTGTATACGTTATTTATATATCCCTCCTGTCGAGCCTGCAAATCAAATACAGGATAATAGACGAAGCTGTCGTTTCAAATCCCAGAAAAATCAACTATATCCCCGAACTCCTGCAGCAACAATTGATCGATATCTTCACCCTGCGACTGGTGTTGATCTTCTGATCCAGGTTGAATCTCGCTAGAGCAGTAAAGTTGATGATTGATCTTTTGTTTCAAATTGTTGTCGATGAAGGTATCTGTGGTAGTCTTTGATCGTTTGGATGCATTTTTGCGGCTATTTGTTGTATCCTTCAAAGGCTCTGCTTTCCGCTTCAATGACCCGGCCTCTATTTTGGATTCAAGTTCCATTCTCCCATGCAAGGCTAGCTGCTGTTCATTCAAAATTGTATTTGAGACCGGGAATGCCATCAAAGTCTCGCTTTCTGCTGTCTCATCTAACGTTTTCGGACGAGGAGTGGAGTTGACAGTGTCTTGTACTGCTAGCTTTGTCGACGAGAAGAGCTCGTCCAAGCTACTGTCATCGTACTCGCTCGACGAATGCATTCGATCAGAATACGAAAGTTCTCGGGTCTCATTACTTGGTAAAGCCTGTTGCAAGCCTCCGCCCGATGATATTAGCTGGGGTTTCAGCTCAGCATATTGGCATGTTCCACCGATTTCGTCGCACATAACATAGCAGGTAATATGTTGCAGTGGACTTGTAAGTTCCGCATTAAGTAAAATTTCGTAATCATTTTGCATCTTTTGCGCACTATATTATGTCAGTCTATACACGTTCTGATGACCAAGTAGTCTCAAGCACTCAATATTTACCTCAATCGGCGGAAGTCGACAAGTCTACCGTCAGAGACCTCCGCTAAGAAACAAACGTATATCGGGCGTTTGTGAAAATGAGTAGGCCTTTTTTCATTTAAGAAACCTATTTCTGCCTTGAAGTTGATTCTCGCCGATTTGCCGGGTTTGCTCACCTGCCAAGAATTAGCATATAACTCTGACTAAAACGTGTTTCAAGGAGTCGGCTATTCACCTTCCCCAACATATTGATAGTCACTCTTAATTTTGGAAAGTCGGCCAGTCTGGCAAGAAGCTTCATGCCGAATGGAGGATTCTTGCTCAAGATCATATCAATCCTGTGCGCTTCTGTTTCTTCTAAGGCCTGGATAGAAATGATGCCGGCACTGGCCAATTTCCTGACAGCGACTACACCGATCTGCTCAATTTGTTTCATTTGAAGAGGTGAATTTTCCCAGACTCTGCCGCAAAAGCTGCGTGCCAGTTCAAGACAGTTTCTCACAGCTACAGCATCATCGTTATGTAGCTGGCAATCAACTATGCAGCGAATAAGCCGATTGAGATGTGTGAAGACTATCGCCTTGTCCTGTTGAAATTGAAGCTTGTGTTTCTGAAACTGCTCTGCCGAAGGGAAGTCCACTGCACCTAGCTCTGACTGGATAAGAAGAGATATCTTGTGAGCGTGCTGAGACAATTCAACTTTAATTGGGAATCTGATCCCATGGGCGCGGTTGATTTCCCGGTAGAATGGACGTTCCGAGGCCTTGAGACGTAGCTCGCGAAATTCTTCTGCTTGAGATATTGCAGATAACTAATTTATAAGCCAGCGTCTAGAGAGTGTTCAATGCATAGACAATACTTACAATTTCTGAAAGCTTTGCTCGGGGTGGCAGTGAAAGGAGAATTTTCATAGTCTCAAACTTGACATAATACTTGGCCATCGCATCACCAAATGGTGTAGATTTGATGGAGTCTTGCTGCACAAGGGCAGACTCCCGAAGAAGTTTCACATCTTTATCACAGATTTGTTGCAGCATTTCATCCTCGTCTCTGCGATCGGCATTTTCTTTCAATTTGTAGCGAGTCGGGTTTCGCCGCAGCCTCACAAACAAGAACGTCCCAGCAAGCCATTTTATCGCGCTTTGGATATCTGAAACCGTGCCCAATGAAATCTCCGCGTTGAGATGGTCTATAAGATTCAAATGTAGGCAACTCTCTAGCTGCTCTGTTCCTGAAATCATTTTCTCGTACATAGAAACACGCTCCTTTTTGGTGAGTATGACTGCGACTGCATTATCGCCGAATTGCGGGCGACCTGCTCGTCCGAGCATCTGCATCATCTCAAGGTCGGTGTATTGCTTGCAACCGCCGTCTTGCCAGCAAACAGTATTCTTTATAATGACCAGATAGCAAGGGAGATTGACGCCGACAGCAAGAGTGGATGTGCAGCAAACAATAGTCAATTTGCCTTCAAGAAAGGCTTTTTCAACGGCCTGGCGGTCTTCGCGATCTAGACCAGCATGATGGAAAGCAACACCGGAGGGGACAAGTGCTATTCCGAAGGATGTTTAGAAAACACTTTTTGGGTATAGTATTGGATCATACCTTTTAAATCAGTGTTCTTGACGATTGGTATCTTTACAGGTCCGGACCAAAGTCGTCTCTGTGGGACGGTATTCGACCATAACTTGGAGAGTTCTTTCGCAGTAGCAATTGCAGAATTTCTTGTGCAGCAAAAGATCATCATTGGTTTTCTGTTTGAATGCTTGGAAATGATTTCCGGTAGCCTGTTCACGTTAGCGAAATTGCCTATAAGTATACTCAGGGTTACAAATCGCACTTCGATCCACATAGCCTATCAAACGCAAAGTCATTTCCGGCGAACGGATATCCATACACAAATTTCTGGAGTTTTGTTGGACGAAATTCTTCTCCAAAATGTTCTTTATGCGCCGGTAAGTGTTGAAGGGTATCATTCTTGCCGAGCCATGTAGCAATGTCCTCCGAATTTGGTATTGTAGCACTTAAAGCAATAAAACGCACGTTGGAACCGACAGATTTCATGCGAGAAACGACGGCCTCGAGGGCAGCCCCACGAGATTCATTAAGAACGTGGACCTCATCAATCAGAAATAGCCTGACAAGCTGCATTAACTTGGAATGATCTCTCCATCGTCTGGTCATACTGTCCCATTTTTCGGGCGTAGTAATTATTATGCTAGCGGTTTGTGCCACCCGAGACTGCGTGTAATCTGTATCTCCTGTCAACTCAGCACACTGAAGACCCAAGGAAGTAAACTTCGTAGACCAATCACGGAATCTCTCAGAGCATAGAGCTCTTGTTGGGGCCTGATACACCAGCTTGAATAAACCATCCTTTAGATTGTTCATTAAACGGCAAATGGCGAGTTCCATGACGACAGTCTTTCCGCTTCCTGTCGGAGCAGATACAACAAAATTGTAGTCCTGCTCGTAGACATGTGGAAAGCACTTCGATTGTACTGCATTGAACAGCGGGTAGGGGAACAACGCTCGAAAACGATCCGGGAGTGTATAAGTCTCAATGAGGTTGATCCCTTGAACTACGGGAGGCGCATGACTGAAAGAAATCTGCCTGGGCAAGGAAGGGGATGCTGAGGGCAGTTGCTCTGACCCTTTCCTGTCGGGGCTTTTTACCCAGCCATTGGAACCAATAGATCGACTCTGCGTTCCCGAAAAGCCTGGTATCGAAGTTGGTATGCAAGACTGACTGGGTCTGAAGTATCGGAGCAATGGACTAGATTGAAAACTAGTGTCTGGGGAGCTTGAACAATTGCCTCTGACAGGTGTTGTTGGCGAGGTAGGCACTAGAGAAATATGAGAGGCTGAATACCAGAGCGTGACACAATTCTAAACGTACAATTCTGTGTGAATTGACTCGAGAGGTTTCTCAGCGATGCTTGAAAATTGCCGCGAGCCACTGGTCGGTGATTCTGGCTCGCCAATGCTCGATGCTGCTGCGATTGCTGCTGCTCTCCAAGCTGAGCCAATAGCTCGCGGTCTGTTAAACCTAGCATGGTTAGAGACTACATGCCCATGTTCTTAGGTAAATGCATTTTCTCTTCACCAAATGTATCGAAGGGGATGTCATCCTCGACAGCCAGAAAGGGATTGCAGTTTGGATCCCTGGAACTAGGACGCATCTTTGATGATCGGCAACAATACAGGTGGCGAAAAAAGTGCCGGTAGGATGGAGCTGGAATCAAAAAGCCTTGGTGTGTCTTGTCAGAGAGAACTAAGGGAAACAATTGAGTCAGGGTGATGATCATAGGGAAAGAGCACGACAAGCACAGCACCTGCCTACCCGAGCAGGCACGAAGGAGGAAGGACCCTGTCCAGTACCATTGACGTAAACAAAATCGCTGTGTGGGTGTATGGATAGTTATATATTCATCGTTTTACTTCTTTTATAAAGTGGTCATCAAGTATCTAGCCAAGCAAATCATCCAAGCGGTGCAACTCCATGCATAACCAAAAACATACTCTGTTGCTCTCGAGCAGCTAAACACCGTCCAATGCGAAGCAAGCTGGCATACGCGTCCGATTTTAAATTCACACGCACACAATCTCTCCCTATGATCCATTTTCCCCCTTTCCAGAAGGGAGTCAATCTTTTTATTCTTCCGGCTGGAGGAAGTATCCCGAAGTGTTCTGGTTTGATTTTATGCGTGGGTGGCTGGGAGATGCCGGACGAGACGTTGAAAGACCCACGGCTGATAGCATGGGTGAGCTAGGCAGTTTGATGGAGAAGTCGTTGGGAGGTGACACGTTTTCTTCCGCAGCGTCAAAACTTTCAATGCGGATTGGCGGTGGCCGGACCCTAGCCATCGAAGATACGTTTGGCGTAGAACTGGCATACAGGAAAGTTGCCACCAGGACGATGACCGCGCCAATCAAAAACTAGGTTTCGCGTGAGTATAGGTATTTCTCAATATTGTCTCAAGTCAGGACTAGCTGGAGAGGGAACAGGCTTACGTTAGCTGACAATTCTAAATCAAACAATGCCAAACTAGTCAGGATGCCTAGCACAACACTGAGCCCCGTTGCAGTAGTCTTGGCTGTCCTGTCTGCATATGCAATGGTCAACCCAGCGCCGATACCGCCAATTGCCTGGATGCAGATGATCAGCCAGACAACCCAATTATAGCCAGCGAAGAATCCCTGGTTAGCAATCGTCGCTCCATCAATGAAGATGACGCCAACGAAGAAAGCGGGGACCACCGAATATAGAGCCAGCTGCACATTGCGAATCCATATAGACGTCTTCGCAACACTGTCTCGGATAACTTTCTCGAAACTGGCGGCAGCAAGTGCCGACGCAATACAACCGCAGAGGGTGGTAAGTAGCCCGATCTGACCATCAAGAGGAGGATGCTCAAGGAGCAGATCCTCTTCAATGCCCTCATAACTAGCAGACCGTTTCACGAGGTTCATTGGGGAGTATCCCTTTTTCTGCTTCCATTCCTCTAGGGATCGCGGAAAGTGTACATACTCGTCTCTAGCTACGAGACGATCAGATTCGTGACCGGGAGCGTGTAAAAGGACAATTCCAACTGCAAGGAAGAGTAACAGTCCCCAGTTGCGCGCCGGAATGTACCTTTGAAGGACTAGCAGGCCAAAGACAGCGGTGAATAGGAGCTTGGCCTGATATGTAATTTGATAAGTGGCCGGGGTGAGATTCGACAGCGCCACGTACTGGAGGGAGTTTGCGAGTGTATAGAGCAGCGCGGGAAGAGCCAGCTTCCAGCTATCGCCCGAGAAAACAGTGCCAGACAATGTGAAGAACAGCGACGTGGCAGGCATCGAGGGCGGGGCTCTCTTTGAAATTTCGTACAGGGCCACTGTTAACGCGATAGCAAGCTTAATGGCCTCGGTGAGGAAGACTGCGGTGGACGTAACATATCGTTTCCCGGCTACGGCGGGCATTATTCTAGAGTAATGAATCAACTGAGGCATTGGCGTGTTAGTAGTGCTCGAAATGAAGAGCAGAATCTCAGAAACACTCACCACAATAGACGAAGCATATTGTAACGTCAACTTTTTCCCCATATTTTGTCAGTAGAAGTTCGCACTATACCAATGAACCGGGGGGGGTTTTCTTACCAAAAGCACCGAGAGATAGCGGAAATACGCCGAGCTCGCATTCGGCGACCTTCGTTTAATGGATCCCATCTTATCAGACTTTCTTCGTCTCTTTCTCTTTGTGCAATTGTGTGTTCTGTAGGTTTCTCCCCCGCTGTGCGTAAGACACGCGGTTGAAGGGGCAACAGCAAGATCCCCCGAAAGCGGTATGGCGACTTCTAAGCTAACCTCGACTCGCAGGGAGATTTAACATAGCACGTAGTCCACAGAGCTGTGCAGCACTGTTTCGGTCTCGCTTTGCTTCAAAGTACCGCGAGATAGAAGATCAAGTGTGTGCTCTGTGTTAGGGCGGCGTGCCTCGTTTCGGTGTCTTTCAATGATAATAAGGAGCGGCGAGTGACGTCTTTGAGCTTGGCGCCACAGGAGGATCGCCGACCGAACGATGGGCGAGGGGGCGCAAAAAAAGCAAAGAGCTGAAAAGAGAAGAGAAGGAAAAACAAAGAAAAATCCTTGGACGGATGCGGTGAAGGACAGACACGTTGCGGTGGAAGTAAGGAGGAAGGTTTTTGTCCTTTCTGTTTTTTTTTCCCCCTCCCCTTCTCGTTGGTGAAATTAATTAGTATGTCCCCCCTGAACAGAAGGTGAAGTGAAGGCTCCAGGCCCGGCTGTGTCTGCAAACGGAATAGCCGGTCTGGGGTAGGCTGGCCCAATCACCGCGGACATCAGCCCCTGCGACATACAACTAGGAGAAGAATTTTATCGCTAATGATATTATTATTACTATTGCTGTTATTATTATTGAGAGCGACAGCCATTCATTCTAAAGATGGGACCTCGCAGAATTACCGAAGACTATTGAGTATCGCATGCTTGGGTTCCGTTCTCCGACTCCGGCATACACACATACATACATACATACAAACACACATGCAGTGAGGCTTGCGTAACCCGGCGCATGACAAATATTGGAATCATCGAGATATGGGCGGTATGAACAGATCATCAAATTATGTACTAGATTACACAAAAGATATGCATATAATACAGGGCAAAAGCAAACATACATACAAGAATATAAGTAACCGAGAAAAATGCAATCAAGTAAACGTTTTTGCAACGAGCGCAAAACACCAAGAAAAGAGACGATGACAGTTTATGTCCATGCCCACCAAATGCACCCCAGTTTCGCTTGACAAAAGAAAATCCGAAATGACAAAGTGATGGTAATGCTTGGTATCCAAGATATTATTTTTGTATTAAAACAATAAAAAGAGAAAGCAAATAAAAAGAGAGAGAGACAGAGAGAATGTCTGGATGAGTGAAGACAGACATGGGCGTCAATTTCAGTGTACAATAGCTAGGTCATTGGGATCTCGACCCCATTTCACCGCCCAGAGCGGATACGGAGGATCCGCTGATTTGGCCGATTCAGACTCGGCCAGCACAATGGCTTCGCTGCTGTCCGTTCTGCGCCGGGAATGGCGTCTCATTGCGTCTTCGGGGAGTGGTGGTGGCGCATGGAGAGGCGGGGGTGCACGAGGCGAAAAACGATGGATAGGGAGAGTAGGTGTGACGGGCGACGCGTGTCCAAGTGTTGACGTGGAAGATGGGGTTTCCGAATATGCAAGGCTGAGTCGCGGTGACGCCGTGTAATTGTTACTACTGTCGGTCTTCTGTTGGCTATCAGATGCGGAGCCCAAGGATGTACATGTGTCTTTTTCTTTGGAAGAGGTATTTTCACCTGCAGCTGGTGCACTACCCAAAGAAAGTCGCATGGCCGTACTCAGTCGGAGAAATGATGTGTCGAATTCTGTCTGGATAGATTCTGGAGAGCGAATTTTGGGTGCAGTGGATGGCGCTGGTGGCCGTTTTGTATCCGCAACATGTTCAGAAGCTTTAGGGCCATGGCCAGGGCCTTCGATGTCCTTGAATATACTAGGAGTGATCCGGCCATTCCGCTGTCTCATCGCTTCTAATAATGTCTCTTCCTGGCGCGTGACGGCGATAATGCGACTTCTTCTCTTAGCAGAGTGAATGTCACCGTTTGACCGTTGCACACGCTGTTGGGGTCGCCCAATGCTGCCAATTGGGTCTAGTTGCTCCTCCGGTTCCTCAATTAAGGGGATATCGAAATGACTTGGCGATCCGTACATCTTTCCTGAAACAGAAGATCTCGTGGTGGAGGAAAGGGATTCGGTCCGAGACCCGATAGGGCGTCGAGCTGTACCGCGCGATCCGGAGCTGACGCTCGACACATTGGAGTTGGCTCGGTTGAGACGAGTGACGCCATAGCTCTTGGTGGCGATCACCGCTTCAGCACGACATATCTCCGGCTCGATATAGTCGTTTGTGGCAAAACTGTCTCTAAGTCCTGCTTGGTGTGGAGCAGCTCTGCTGAGAATCTGTTCGCCTTCATATTCGTCTTCATCCGTGTAATCTGCATCTTCAGATTCCGACTCTGATGACGATAAGGAGAGGACACTGGTTTTCGTCAAGTCTAGAGTCATAAATGTGCTGCTGCTCTTCTTTTTGGACAGACGACCAGTACGTTTCTGCGACGATCTCAAGTCGCCCTCGGATTGCCATGACTGAAGCGAGCCAGGCATCCGGCTCAGAGATTGAGGGGGGAGTTGCTGACGACTCAGGCTATATCCATATGCACTTGCGCGGCTATCGCGCGATGTGCGTCGTGAAACCGTGGATGGAGCAAATGACATTCTGTCTGAGCCAAGTATTGACGAAATTTTGGCTGAATTGGTTATGACCGCAGGATCGGCAATGGATGGTTGACTAAGTTTCGTGGCGACCGATTGTCTGTTTAGTTCATTCGCAGATTTCTCAGTTTCATCCTCCTCCTGCATATCCTCGGCGTCACCCGATTCCCCTAGTCGGATGATCTTCTCTAAAGGAACGTCGAACCAGTCCACCGGCTTCTGTGAGGCACGTCTTATCCGAGGTACGGGCTCTTCTGGAATGGGATCGTTTTGGACGGGGGGCCGCCCATTACTCTTGGAGCGAGGTTTCGTCAGTCTGTTCGGTGGTTGTTTCGCCGAGTATTCCGAGCCGACAGGGGACGGTGAATGCGTGTATCGCTGAGGGGAAAGCAATGGGGCGGCAGCAGGTTTTGGCCGGGGAAACAGAAGAGAAAGGTCGAGTCTGCTTGGTTTCCGCTTTGGTAGTTCTGTCATCTGGGCAGTTCCATTTTGACCTTGTTCTAGATGCGGAAAACCAATTCCTCGCATATCCTCCACCATGCCATAAGCCAGGCTGCGTTGTGATTGTGTATCAAACGCATACTTCTCAAAGCTGTGGTCATTTGCAATGTCCTGGAACGAGCCAGATTTGTGCAATTTAGGAGTCTCTGGAGTCGCATTGAAGGGAGGTTGTGCAGAAGGTTGATTGGTGTGATAGCTCCGTCCGAGTAGTGGAGACGACGCTCGCACGCGAAGCTCTCGGTTAAAGGAAGAAGCAGTGGGATCTGGCTGTTGCGCCGCAGATGCCTTAAATAGAAAATAACTGATCAGCTTTCTTGGACTTTCCAAAGCAAGAGGAAGTTGTAGGGTCATTTAGATCATACCTTCCTATTCCTCTCGGAGCCGCCCCTCAATGTACTCCGGCTTGTCTTCCTTGAAACCGACTTTTCATCGTACATGACAGTCTCCGCGTTGATGCTGGAAGACCGCGCGGAAATCGGAAACGGGCTTCGCAGCGACTGCCGTCCCATGGTGGTGGAGCAAAATGTGTCTTGTCTTGCGCGAAACTAGCGAGCTGCAGGAAGGATGATTATGGTTGTGGTGCGCATAGAATTCAGACGATATCGATTTGGTGTCCAGCCAGCAGTCGTGTATGTTTCTACTGTTTGTTTATTCGCTTTGTTTTTTCTTGTCGAGTGACAGGTGACAGCGCGGATACGCAGGCTATTAATAAAAACCAAAATGAGATCCAATGTCCCCTGTCGAAAGAAGCTGGCCGGAAGGCTGAGAGGGAGAAGCGGAGAGCGGGACCACCAGGCACTAAAGTCTGGCGTCTGCGGAGGATGGGAACCTGGAAGTTGGTCGTCGCAAGCGCAGTCACAGCCCGTGCGAGCATGACAGAAGGAACAAGTAGCTGACTGCTGAAGCGACGCTGGAATTAACCCTGACTAGGGATTGTTCAGTGTTAGTAGTTTTAGTACGCTGCAGGTTGGTCAATGGTCAGATCGATCAGCTCCAAGCCCGAAGAAGGCAGAGCTGGGTGGGAAGATTTGTCAGGCTGTTTGGCTGCTAGGCATGCTGTACTCCGTACGCACACTCTATTATTCGTGGTCAATCAATAGTGGCATCTCAGATCCTAGGGTCACGATGGAGAAATGCGCAAATAGTGTGTGTTTAGCGCGGCGGTTCTGTGAATGTTGCAGGTGCTGCTGTGCTGATCTGATGAAAGTTAAGACAGATCCCCTGAACCAGAGTCGATGCAATTGCCGGAAATACGCACGGCACAGTGGCCACAGGCTCATATTGGGGAGCAACCATGCCTGATGGCCCCGGGCAGCTAGTCAGGGCCGCGGGCGTGCCTGGCTTTTGCTTTGCAATCGCGAGTTGGCCTTGGGCTCCACTGGTGGATGATCTTAGGGTGCTCGTGGCTTTGCCAAAGAAAGGAGCGACTTTGCAGTTTGGCATAACACGCTCGTCGCGCCGTGATTGGCTGTGCGGGGCAAATTGACACGGGCTGGCGGTGCAAACAGTACAAACTCTGTTTCGAGCTAAGAAAAGCCGAAACAAGCTTGCATCGTCTCGTCGCATGTCGCATTTGAAACTAAACACTGCCCACGACTGACTGCAAGATCGCTCGCATGGCATTCTGTTCTCAACGTATTTTGGTTTGGACCACGCTGTTTGTATTTAGCCATGTGGTGTGGCAGACCACACGTGCTCCCCGGGAAACAACTTCTCATGTCAGACAGAATCACTAAGTTAAGTTAATTGGATCGAGTATTGGTCAAGACTGGCTAGTACAAACACTGTGCTATAATGGCCGATCTTATATCACACGCAACATGGAGAATGTACTACGACGACGCGCTTGACGGTGCCAGTATCTGTTCCGTTGCACTCCGGCTTCTTCATACGGCCAGTTAGAATTGTCAAAATGCACGCTGGTGTGATTGGCCGGTCCCGTACATGACATTGTGTCAGGCTGCTGCGCTGCCCGGTCAGGGATTTTGCATATCAAAATATTTTTAAGACGCGAGCCTCATGCATAGGATGCCTACGTAGTAAGCCCTCTCGGCAAGACCGCTCGGTGGATGCTGAGCCCCAGACACGCAAGTGACAAATCTCAGAAACCAGGGATTTTAAATTAACTTGTGTTCACAATCAAAAAAAATCTCCCGAACGAGCCGCTTGGCAATTGGATGCTAATCAGCTTGATACTTTAGTGATTAATTAGTCTGATTAATAAACGGAGAAAAAAAATCCCCCGCGCCACGCCCTGTCATTGGGGTATGCTCTAGCACGATTTCACTCTATCTCGACGCTATTCTCGATTTAATACGAGATTTGTATGATCGTGATAATATAGCTAGGTTTCGATGATAGATAATCAACACAACCGAGGTAATATAATGCCTTCCTGCCTATCGGCTACAACCTTTCAGGCTGTAGTGAAACTCGGAAGTGGAATCAAGCGGAACTAATAGGATTTCCTCTGTGACTCAGAGTGGGATATCGTCAGCTCCAAGCACCATTTATCGGACCAGTCGAAACACAATAGCGCGTCATCCACCACATACATAGTACAATGCCTGGACAAAAGTGTTTACAACCCAATAGGAGGCCTCGCAGATTATCTCGACATTCAAACTAGAATTAAACTATAATTTTAAACGCCTCGTGGGATTCAAATTAAGGGGAATAAAATAGATATATATTATTATAACAGGAAGCCCTCCAAGCACTTAGTTCTAACACTAACTGTTAAAGATAATTTAATGAGCGGGTTAATACGTTTGTTTAGGCAACTGAACAAAGAAATTCAGTCATCTTGCGTAGAATCTATCACTGAGTTTTACGACTGTCCAAATCCAATATCTGCCTGGCAACTTGACAGTTCTTGCCTTCCATGGCCTAACGCTATTTGTGCAAGTCCATTAGGGCTACTGTCAATGACCGACCAATGAATATTCGCGTGGAGCCAGTCTCCTTCGGGAGCGACAACTCTCGAGTCCGAGCATCTCTTTGAGCGAGAGACATGTCATGGCATGATATGTGTATATATTTTGTTTATTGCCCCGGAATGGTAGAGGTTCTGTATTCAAAGATTGGCTTTTATTGTTTATATCGATTGCGATCAAATCCATTTGTTGTTAACGTTAAGTCTGCCTGAAACCTACGTCCGTCCGTCCGTATAGAAACTCAAATTCACTATTTTATACCACTCGAAGGATTTAGACGCCAATTAAATTGAAATGAGTGAAACTGCAGCACCAAATAACCAAAATTCTCACTCAGATTTTGAGAAGCAAGATGGGTTGTCAGATACGACAGCAGAGAAAACAGGACCACCGGGCGGACCGCCAGCAAGCCTCTATCAACCAAAAACATTACACTTCTGGATGATGATGTTTTGTAATTATCTTTCCCTTTTTCTTGTCGCCCTCGATCGAACAATTATTGCAACAGCCGTTCCTCGCATCACCGATGAATTTAACAGTCTGGATGACATTGGCTGGTACGCATCAGCCTATATGCTTGCCAGCGCAACATCTCAGCCGCTCTTCGGACGCGTCTACAAATACTACAGCATGAAATGGATATTTCTAATCAATATACTCATTTTTGAAGTTGGCTCTGCAGTCTGTGGCGCGGCGCCCAACTCGAACGCCTTCATAGCTGGCCGCGCCATAGCCGGATTCTCTTCGTCGGCTGTCTTCTCTGGGTGCATGCTCATCGTGATCCCGTATGTCCCGCTTCATAAGCGGCCGATGTTTCAGGCAATCAACGGTGCTGTGTTTGGTGTTGCTTCTGTGATGGGTCCTTTGATAGGCGGCGGGTTTACCACTGGTGCCACTTGGAGGTGAGCCCCTACCCCGGTTTATCAGCTATAGATCTGACGTATTCAACTGACGGTCGAAACTCTAGATGGTGCTTCTATATTAACCTCCCCATTGGAGCCGTTAGTCTGCTATTCATGGTTTTTGCTTGGCACCCGCCGCAGAAGAAATATGAACCCGCTTCAATCGCAACGCAGATAAAACGTCTTGACCCCCTCGGCATGTCCCTCTTTGCGCCATCTGTTATATGCCTACTGCTAGCTTTGCAGTGGGGCGGCTCAAAATATAGTTGGGACAGCGGTCGTATTATCGCGCTGCTTGTTCTTTTCGGTGTTTCGCTGGCAGCCTTTGTAGCTTCTCAGATTTGGAAGCCTGACACAGCCATACTCCCTGCGCGGGTCATGACTCGCAGAAGTATCATTTGTACATGTCTCTCCACGTTTACTATGGCTGGTGCCATGACTATGATCATATATTATATTCCTATATGGTGTAAGGATCTCCCTTTACTGCAGACAAAAGCAATGCGTGCCTTCTAACGATTACTTGAAAATCACTAGTTCAAACCGTCAAGTTGGTCAGCGCCGTACACTCGGGCATTTACACACTTCCTTTTGTACTGAGCCTGGTTGTTGCATCATTTATCTCCGGCTACATCACCCAGAAAATTGGCTACTACGTCCCAGCCATGTACATTTCTCCCTGTTTACTCGCTATAGGGACAGGATTATTGTCAACTCTCAAACCCTCCACGGACTCGTCACACTGGATCGGCTACCAATTTCTGTGTGGGTTTGGTCTAGGTCTGGGCATGCAGAATGCCAGCCTCGTTGTACAAAGAATCCTACCAATGTCCGATATGTCTATCGGTATTTCCCTCATGTTCCTCCTTCAGCAATTAGGTGGTGCCGTTTTTACCACCGTTGGAGAAACTATTTTGGACAATCTGCTCGTCTCGCGACTTTCTGGTATCAATGGCATAGATCCCACTACGGTTGTTGACCAGGGCGCTACCAACTTTGCCTCTGTCGTACCCCCGGAAGACATAATAGTGGTCCAAAAAGCGTACAATTATGCGTGCTCAAGAATCTTCCTTGCAGCTGTGGCCCTAGCTTTAGCGGGGCTACTCTCGGCGCTGGGTCTGGAGTGGAAGAGTATCAAAAAGGGGAAAAATGGCCAAATTGATTCTACACACGATGGGAATGGTAGAACGGAAGGAGGCGACACACCGAGATCGGATGAAAATGGAGCCTGAAACATGCGACCATAGTGGTTCTGAGATCCTCGCATACTGTACGTTATGATGACTCATATCGCTCATTTGTATAAAATTCCCCCCTATTCATAGATACTCTCTTCTCTCGATACAACTTTCAATAAATACCTCCAGTAGGTACACCTTCGACTCAGTAGATCTCCTAACCGAAGTTTGATAGCCACTTCCAACCCACATTTCTACCACGGCAACTCCTTCCCACTCACAGCATCGATGAACTTCCCTGACATGTTGTCTTTAGTCGCATCCGAAATCTTAACCATATCGACACATATTAGCTACTAAACTATGTTACGTAAGGGTGAGAGTTGCGCATACCGTCTTAAACATCGCGCCGACCGATTCATCAACTGTCAGAGGTGGCTCTGCTACATTGACGGCGTCTGCATACGCCTGCCCATTTCCTGTCTTAACCCATCTATATGATCGGCCACACAAGTCAGCTATTTCCCACAATATGGTGGTCAACTGAAAAGAAAGTGGGAAATCTTACCCCGGATGCACCGAGACAGCCACCAACCTCTCCTGCTCCAAGTGCATCTTCTTCACCAGATGATTTGTCGCCGATTTTGACGCACCGTACGCACCACAGGGAGTTGAATCCATGAAACTAATACTGCCCAGTACGGAGCTGACATAGATGAACTTCGGGTTCTCCGATTCCTGTAACAACCCGGCCCAGAGCTGCTGGTACAGCCGAATGGGACCCAGTGTGTTAACCTGGTAGATCGCCTCGAATGTATCCATGGACGTGTCAAGTACGCGACCGAATGGCTCACATATGCCGGCGTTGGCAATTAGGATATCGATCTTGGTAATATTTGCGTCTGCTAGGAGCGCTTCGCGTAGAGCGATAGCGTCGGTGGTCGAGGCGCTATCAAGCTTGTAGATTCCATGGAGGGTGCCGGGGAAATTTTTGGGGAGGGAATCGAGGATTGTAGAGGGATGATTGCTACTACGTGCAGTGAGGATGACTCGGGTATTGGGCTGTTCGAGGTAGAGTTTTGCGAGGCCAAGGCCCAGTCCTGTTTATTAATGTTGAGTTTAGTACTTGGAACGAAAATCAAAGAGCTGCTGACAAGGCAGAAGTTGCGCCTAATGCTGATCTTATGTATCTGTAAAGGTCCAGCAGCGCATGGAAAAACGAAAGAGTACTTGCCCCTATTCGCGCCAGTGATGAGAACAACAGTTTCACTCGGCATGGTGTTTCGGTCTTGGTGGGTTAAGTGAAAACTTAACTAAGATTTGGGTGGCGATGTAATACCGAGAAAGATTTGAGACGTATGGTCAATAATATTTCAGGAGTAGATTACTATGTGAAGAGGGGAAAGAAGAAAGGAAAACGCGCTGAGAGATTTCGAATGCGACTAGTCATTTTATACTAGTTGGGAAAGAATTGCCGCTTTAATAACGCGGGGGGGTCATGTGATGCGCTTGCCCTAGTTACTCTCAGAAGCTGCTCGATTTCAACATAAACCGCATGCTGATTATTTTGTACTTTTTTATTGATATAAAATAAATAAATCAATAATACTGCAAGATATTGGACAGGAATGACGGGCCGCTTTTGTCATGTTTCCTTGTCTGAGGTCCAAACCACACACAAAATTTGCGAAGTTGTCGAAATCGAAGTTTACATAGTCCCTGGCGAAGATTGTTCGCACTCCGCAGGAGGCAGTCATAACTAGGGATATATCTAAACTAGAGTAATTAAAAGAGATTGAAAGCATTCCTAGATTAAATCAAGAGAAGAACATCAGTATATTATATGATTATGGGAGCCTCTGAAGGTGAACACCTTCACAACTGTTAGGGTGTTCAGAAGAGAATGCTAATGTTCTTGTGTACACACTGCACTTTTGTGCAGAGTTTTCACAATGTTCAAAAAATCACACTCTGTCTTTGCCAGACTCGAAGGTAAAAAATCATTATAGCGGTCGAAATTTGTGTGTCAAACGCCACGCCAAAGACCAAATCCTGCCGTCACAAATTTTCTCTAAGAGTATGCTTTACATATGTTTGAAAAATGAAAGATGTGAATTATGATTGTGAACAATTTTCAACAATCGCAATAAATAGAAATATACCACAATATGCTCTATGTATAAATATCAGATTTTAAAGACAAGTTATCCTTAGATCAGGTACTCCAGCACAACTAATACTTACCCAAGTCGCAGTTACATGGAATCGACTGGCAAGCGAGCCAAGAAATTAGATCGTGCAGTGGTAGATGTGCTTCCATGGTGTTATCAACAACAATGCTTGTTGATTAAAAGATTCCCCCCTCCGGGTGAATTTGTTCTACAGCGGGAGGACAAGTGACAAGGCACCCCGGTTCTTGGGACAGCGCATTTTTCTTACACCGCCTGTTAATTTGCCAGCAGAAACGTGTGGATCGCATTCCATGCTCTGTGCATTTTAGTAATAGTCAGAATCTATTTACTTATTCAGGCAGCAGAAGATGCATGGGACTCTTTTCAAGCACAGATACTGGATACACCAGAGCGATACAATACATCATAGAGTTTAAGCAGGACTCAATACAGAGAGATGATATACCAAATATCTAGGCCATTTTGGAGATTTTGGCTATAATCTCGGTGTGCTCTAATTTAGAGGCGTTGATTGAATGCTGACTAAATATCAAAAGCGGGGATGGGTGCCTTCACTTCTTTCCACATACGGCATGCATGCCAAGCTCATAAGTTGAAGTATGACCCTTAAGAGCAGAACGCCTCAAAAGATAAATAGTAGATCTGATTAGAAGATTAACTGCCCTAAATCAATATAAGCGATGCAATTATTAATGTTATCTTGGTGCAGGGATCCTGGCTGGCGCAGAAGGCTTGTGACACATAATGCATACATAGCAAGACTGAACAAGACGTGCATAAATCAAACTGCCGCTGTCGGCCTGTGGCAGATCCGTTGAGGTGCATCATTAGGACAGCGAGGTAGCACACTTCAGTACACCTACGATGCAGCAATTACGACATTTCGAACGGACGATCCACAAACAACAACGTAGGAAGCACTCTATTGTCAAGGAGAGATTCGGAGCGTCCGCGGGTGCCTCTTCCGACAGGCGGCGGATTATTATTCTTCCGCTTCGGATATCGCCCTAGCCCAAAGCAGCAACAAGTAGGGCTAAACCTACTGCTTGCCCTACAGCTGAGCCCAACTCCGTACAGCCCAGCACGTAACTAACTGCACCTTCGCTGGTTTGTCAAGTCAAGCATCTCGTTTCAACGACGGCCCAAAGGAGAATCGGCAATGTCATAGGATGGCTTTTCCGTTTATAATAAATTTATTTTTAGGGCCGATCGCCGGCATGCTCCTAGGATAATGAAAACTCCGTGTGTCCTTTCTCTTAGCTATCTTTCTGCCGGTCCATGGGTCCACCTGGGCTAAGCGGTTATCCCGACCCAGCAGAAACGAGTCGCTGCAGAAAAAAATGGATCGCTCGGCCCGAAAAGGGCAAACCGGATCTCTCATTCTTCTTTCTGCGCTTGGTCAGTGCTCTCTCATCGGCCCGATTGTGGGAATCCGCGCGCTCTCAGGTCTCAGGAACGCCCACATGCGGTCCAATTACTCAACGGACCAGCCACGATGACACTCACGGGCTGCCGGCGGAAGCCCACGGATTGAGAAAATGTTAGAAGCCATGGCATAGAAAAAGCCTAGGGAAAACGCTCTCCCGAAGAACTTCCTCGTTTGTCAGGATTTTGTGGGAGATCTGCGGTGAGCGTCTTTGTCGTTCAACGCAATGACCAGCTCGACGTATCACAGCGTCGCTATTTCCTCACAGAAATAATTATGCCCCAGAATGTCTTTCGTGGCAAACCCCAAAACTTGTGGGGGGTCTGGAGATGACAAACGTGTGGAAGTTTTCTGCGGGTGCTTTTAGAAGCCAGATTTCTCCCTTCCTCCCCTTCTCTTCCTTCTTCTTGATTTTAGTCATGCCTTTGTGAAGACCTGCCATATCCATCACGCACTGCAACAATGGGACTTTTAAACTTGGTCGAAGACCGACCGACGCCAAGTTGCGTCTACAACTGGCGAATATATGTTCTCGCCGTCATCGCATCATGCGGTTCCAACATGATAGGATACACCTCTGCCTTCATCGGCACGACTATCACGCTGGCGTCGTTTGAGAAGGAGTTCGGAATTGACAAAATGACTACTGCCCAGTCTGATTTGATCAGTGAGAATATTGTGTCACTGTTCATTGCCGGTGCCTTTTTTGGTGCCATCTTTACATATGGCCTGAGCCAGGTTTTGGGTCGTAAATGGTGCTTGGTGGTCTCTTCTGCAATTTTCACCCTCGGAGCTGGCCTCCAGCTGGGTGCAACAACCTCGACGGGTCTCGGTATTATGTACGCAGGTCGTGTCCTATCCGGACTGGGCACTGGTGTTGCGTCCAACATCATTCCTATCTACATTTCTGAGCTTGCCCCGCCAGCTATCCGAGGGCGTTTGGTCGGGTTTTATGAACTGGGCTGGCAAATTGGTGGCCTGGTCGGCTTTTGGATCAACGTGCGTTCTCATCTTTCCTTTGCCTTATCGTATTAAGAAATATAAGCCTAACACTTCATCATACAGTACGGCCTTGAATTACACATGGGAGAAACGCACGAGCAATGGCTCATCCCTTTTGCTATCCAAATTATTCCTTCAGGGCTGTTATTCATCGGTGCTTTGTGGATGAGAGACTCTCCTCGGTGGCTCTTCCTCAAGGGCCGTCGAGAACAAGCGATGAAGAACCTCTGCTGGATTCGCCAATTGGATGAAAATGATATTTACATCAAAGAAGAGGTTGCTGCGATCGACCAAGCCTTGGAGGAGCAAATTTCCACCGTCGGCATTGGTTTCTGGAAACCTTTCAAGGCTGTCTCCCAACGCAAGGAAATTCTCTACCGACTATTCCTCGGGTGCATGCTCTTCTTCTGGCAAAACGCCTCCGGTATCAACGCCATCAACTACTACAGTCCCACCATCTTTACCACTATCGGCGTAACGGAGGCACAAGTGGGCTGGATGACAGGTATTTTCGGTGTCATCAAGGCGGTCATGACCATCTTTTGGCTTTTGTTCCTGGTTGACCAATTGGGAAGACGAAAGCTTCTGCTGGGCGGTGCACTCACAGGATCTGCCTGCATGTGGGCTATTGGAGCATACGTTTGCATTGTCCGTCCCGACTTGCATCCTGCCAGTCACCTGAATGGAGGAGGCATCGCTGCTATTTTCTTCTTCTATCTCTGGACGGCCGTGTACACTCCAACCTGGAACGGAACACCATGGGTCATCAACTCAGTAAGTTGTGCTGCTCGCTATATTGTCAGTGAGGTAGTCAATATATTAACAAGTCTATTCAGGAATTCTTCGACCCTAACATCCGTTCTCTCGCCCAGGCGGCGACAACATCCAGCAACTGGCTCTTCAACTTCTTGGTGTCCCGCTTCACCAAGCAAATGTTCGCCAAGATGAATTACGGCGTGTACTTCTTTTTCGCCGCCCTGTCCTTCCTAGCCTTCTTCTTTGCCTTTTTCCTCATTCCAGAGACCAGCGGTATTCCTCTTGAGGCTGTTGACCGCTTGTTCGAGATCAAGCCGGTGTGGAAGGCACACAAGAAGCTCAAGGCGCAATTGAAGGAAGACGAAGCGCAATTCCGCTTTGAGGTTAAGCAGGGCGTGTTTGGAAAAGAGGAGAATGAGGTGCATGCCCATGTGGAGGACCCAGAAAATGCGACATCTGATGAGACTCAGCCTGCGGTATAAGGCAGAATTGCCATTTTGATGAGGTTAGCTTTTGTATTATATATACATATACGATCATACCCAGGTAGATTCCTGGCCCACATAGACATAGAAATGACGTCCTCCGATAGAATTGTGAATACATTATTACGATTATGAATAATTGAGGATACGCGTTTTAACAGGAGAGTGTATTTATCTTGTAATGTACAAACAAGAGACGAATGCTTTAGAGTAAAAGAATGAAAAGTGGATTCCTTTCCCAGCCAGGCAATACAGCCTCTCCTCAACTTAAGGAAAAGAAAGGAGAACAGAACAACTTTATCATTTAGGGAAGAAAATTTCATACCATCATATCCGCATCTCTATGCATTGTATTCAATCATAATTAAAGCTTATCAAGCCATCTCACTCAGGAGAGTGGCTTGTACGCGAAGCAGTCAATGCTATCCAAAATCTTCCACAGTTGCTGGTGCTCCGGTGCGCCATTGATGGATACTTCAGCTGCCAGTGCATTCCAGCTTGCAGCATACGACAATATTTTCATTTGTTGATCCGGATGCAGGATGCGGTGCACGCCTACCGCCTCGGGGATGATTTTGTGCCAGATGTGCAAGGGCAGGCCGAAGTAGTGCTTGGCACTGTTGTCATGAGGAGTTGTAATAGCATTGAGAGTAGAGCTTGTGTTAACTGCTGGGGTATTGGCGCGATTGTTACTGCGGGAAGACGCTGATGCTTGCGGGCTCTGGTTCTGAGTGATGGATGTTGGATACGCCGACATCGCTGCTGCCACTGGTGGCGGACGGGCTTGCAACATAGGATGTTCCGGGGGAGCATGCATGGCGGGAAACATCAAGTCGAATGTAGACGACTCAGGATCGAACCGGAAGCTGGAAATGAGCACACCGGGCGGCGTGTGCCATTCATTTGTGCTGCGGGCTACTGACGGTGGAACGTGCTGTGGCTGGGCCGGTAGGGCCTTGTCCCTTCTCTCTGACTTTCTCGAAGATGTGGTGAAAGAAGACGAAGAAGTCAGCTGCATTTCTTCCTCAGCAGAAGGTGGACGGTTGTTGTCATCTAGCAAGATTGTGCGAGCCACAGCCAGCATCTTCAAGGCGCCATGCCAGATTTCAGACTTGAGCAGCCCCTCGGAACCCAGCACATCAATCCTGTGCAGTTTCAAGACCCGGCTGAGCTCCACGTTCAGTTTTTGGCGTTTACGTCGAAGCTCCAAATCGTTTGATGAGTCTTCATTCACAGCCAGCTCCTGCAACTCATCGGCTAGCTCACCTTCAGAGTCGCTTTCAGCGGCTGTCTCCTGTTGCTGGCTTGTGAGCTTCATGAGTTTCATGGACAGTGGACTCAAGTTCTCGTTTGGCAGCCAATAGATGCCCCGCAGAGAATTATCATCCGACGGCAGAGAAGGGGGTTTACCGCACGGTAGAAACGAGAGGAGCTGTTCTGGGGTTCGATGTAGTTTGAGTATTTCAGCGAGGTGAATCACTCCGCCGTTGGTCATTGCGACATTCTGGAGGATTATGTACGGGACGGAGCGTAGGCCTCGAGTGCATGCGAAATGCCTGAGCTCTGCGTCTGTATAGTATTTGTTTGCCGGGGTTACTTGAGGACCTGAGAAAGCGTTTCAATCAGATTATATCCATGTGTACAGCGGTATGGGATGGCTTCTGACCGTTACCTTTTTTGTGGGAAGACTTGGCCCCCTGAGCCGAGGCAGTTGAAGTCAGAAAATCCTGAGCAATGACGTCCAAGTCCAACTCCAAGTCTCCTTCGGCCGGTTCGGTCTCTACAAAGTCCATTTCACTGCGGATATAGACTCGAGCCAAGGTTTCAATACCTCTCGATCCAAGTAGATTATTGCTGAAATCGATTTTCTTCAACACACAGCACTGGCTGAAAGACTGCAGAAAGTATTGCCATTTCTGCACGTCCGAGTTCGTGACAATGTTGATCTTGTTATTCGAGATGTCTAGTTCCTTGAGGTCTTGGGAGCTCAATGAGATCACTTTGGCTAGTTCCACGAGTGAGTCGACAGACAGGGAATTTCGTTGCAGGTGCAACTCGTGTAGCTTGTTGGCGCCATGAGGATAGTCCGAAGTCTTGTACTCTAGAGCACACCGTAAATCGAGAACAAACTCTTTGAATCCGTCATCGGTCAGTTGCTTCCCAGAGATGTCGATTTCCAATACAGGATCTCTGAGTCTGAAGGTAGAGGTGAGGGGCATTCTCTTGTTCTGTGGTGGACAGGTTAGACTGGTATTAATTCTTCCAACATCATTTTCATTTTGCAAAAAGAACTTGTTAATCCTTACAAGGTCTTTCTTCAAAGCCTGGCCAGCTTTGATGCCAGTAATCTTTCTCTGTTGTCTGTGTGTATCAGATATCTATTATTGCAACCAGTGCAGCTGCATGAGTTGACTCACAGCCGTGTAATTTAGCTTGACCATATTGGGCAGGCTTCAAAAGAAGAGATCTTTGGGCCAGATGAAAGAAGATGAAGGAACCTATCTTGAAGCTGAAGAACATCAGTATGCAAATTTATGGCGAAATCAGTCATATATCATTCCGGCGAAGTACTGGAGGAAAGAAGCTGGGAGTACCAGGTTTCCTACTTTTGAAGGCTCCAAGGAGCAAAATCTAGCTATGACCAGTGAGGAGAGAATCCAGTTTGGGTTTAGATGTAAGTGTGCAAATATTGTAATGAGAGAGGATCTTAGGAGGAGACAAGGGGACAAAGAGAGGTGGAAAGAGGAGGGAGTGACCGTCACAGTCGTACGCCCTGCCCTTGGCCGGTCTTTATCTGTCCACCAAACGTGAAATCATGATTGGCAGTAAAGGGAGAAAATTATTTCTGCAAGCCTCATCAAGGAATAAATCCCCTATTTGGAGATTGATAACATAAGAAATGCAAATTGCCTGCCACGTGAAAAGGGACACCAACAATGAAAGGAATTTATATCTCCCCAACAAAAACTCGAATCAACAATACAATATAACTGGGAAAGTTCAGCATTCATTTTCTGTATCAGCCCACGGAGTGTGTTCTCGTGATAAGAACCAGACGCTACAGGTAGACTGATACACGTAAGGAATATAGCTACCATATGATGATATTCAAAAGTCAATTCCTAACTTCAGTCTACCTAACTAGGCACAGAAACAACACAATCGAAGATAATAGTAAATCTACATTAAGCCAGACTACTCTACGCAACCCAGAGAAGTGTTTTTTTGTTATGTTATGCTTGAATAAAATTGTATGCATCAAATACGTTTCATACAAATAACCACCTTATAACTGCAGAAGCCACAAATACACAATGAAAATACAAACTAATGACAGAAAAGAATAAGAGAACAAACCAGATGACTGCACATAGAGATATCGTGGATGTAAAGCTGGGAAATAAAACGAGACTCCTATCCCTTGATGCCCAACAATGATGTTTCGAAAACGTAAAGTGATAAAAAATGTTAAGATGGTGGTAACGGCGGTCAATCAATGAAGCATGCTGGCAAGACATAAGGATCGTAACTTTTGTCAAGCTCGAACACCTGTAAATTCAAGATGCTGTGTGGAAGAAGAAAGCAGTACCGCCCACGCTATGCAATAATGCAACCCGTAAGATGGAAAAGAAAGTTCGAGAGTCGTGAAATTTGGGGTATCATGGTATACTGATGTATCCTGCTGCCAAAATCAAGTACAAGTTGTGCAAGCAACCTGACTGTCACTAGAAATACCAACAGGGTACTCATTGGAGAGTTGAAAGGTAGGTAAGGGTTTTATATCGACAGTTGATGAACCCAACCCCTTATTCTGTTGCATCATAATCTTCGTCGTCATCGTCATCGATGGTAAATCCATAGCGGTCAACGAGTGTACGTTTTCCAAGTCGGTGATCAGGAAGTCCATCTCGGAAAGCGCCAAAATCGAGAACCTGGTACATAGAATTAGCCTCCGTTCGAAAGCATGAAAGGAGTCACCAAATAAAGTTACATACCTCAATATAAGTCATGCCGTCCCGCTGAACAGCCGCAACGCAAGTGCGATCGTCAAATCTCACTTGCCACACACCGCTGAGATCTCTAAGAAGGTCTTTGACACATTCCCCTGTGCGAACATTCCACATCTTTAACGTTCTATCTGAGCCAGAAATGATCTTTTCACCATCGTGCTGGAAACAGGTGATAGCCCCGGTATGCGCAGTCAACGTATTCTTACACTGGCCGGTTTCAGGATCCCAGATTCGCAAGGTCGAGTCAGCTGCTCCTGATACCAGGCGGTCGCTCTTGAGATCGAGAAGACCAACGAGTGACGAATGTCCGTCCAGGTTGTAGAGCAACGCTCCTGTGTCGAGCGACCAGATTTTGACCATGTTATCCATGGATCCACTGATGCAGCGATTCCTTTCCACGTCTAGAACAACACTATAGACCTTGAGCGTATGACCTTGCAGCTTGTGCAAGCATTCGCCAGTAGAAATCTTCCACACTCGTACAGTGCAGTCGTAACTGCCGGAGACCAAAGTGTCTCCATGCGCTGCGATCGCGCGAACAGAATACTGATGGCCAGACAGAACGCGTAAAAAATATGGGCAGTCAGTGTCGTCTGCATGCGGACCCGCATCCAGGTAGTACGGGTCGCTTGGCTTGGGAAGTTTCCAAACTCTTAGATTCGAGTCACGTGAGCCAGTAATAATGAGCGGCTCTTTAGGCATCATATTCGGCGTTCCATCGGAGTTCTTGCCTATTTCTGCAGGAAGTAGAATCTGCAAGCAGCGGACGGTAGACGTGTGGCCGTGGAATATTTGGGTACACTTCGCTTTTTCGACATCCCAGACACGAACTGACCTGTCTGTAGAGCCAGACACAAGAGTATTGCCATAGTACTCCAAAGCCCAGACACCGCCTTCGTGACCAGATAGGATAGACTTCAGAGCTCCTGTCTTGGTTTCGTACACGTGGATCTTGGTATCATCGCTTCCGGTGAGAATTTTGTCCGAGTCAAACTGAAGACATGTGACGACATGGCGGTCGTGTGCACGGAAAGCCAGGTGCTTTGGCTTCAGGTTGGGACGCATCCAGCTCTTTCGGATCGAGAAGTGGCGTTGATATAGAGACTTGTACACGTGTAAGCTACGGAGAGAGGGCAGGCCGACGTCTGGGTATGGGATGGCAGCAGCGGCAGCGTTTGCGGCGGCACCAGGACCCTCGAGGTGGGAAGCTTCATTTATCCAGTCGGTGGAAGTCGAGGCTGAAGATTCGGTCGCATGGGATGACGTCAGTTTTCGCTTAGCCACCTTTCGACTTGGCGTTCGATTGGCTGCCTTTCTCTTTGATCGGCGCGGAGAGATTGAATCCGAGCCCAAGGATTCCGACGACACGAAATTTGACGCGAGTGGATGCGGGAAGGTTTGATGAAAGAGATCGGAATCGGTCTTCATAAGTGGTGTTGAGAGGTCTTTTTCGCAGTCATCACGTCCATTAGGAAACTGCCAGCCCCAGCCCTCTCTGATACACTGTTGCAGTTCACCGGGTGGGAGCTTGAAGCCATCCCGGTCAAACAACTCCTTCCATGCTCGTTCGTCCGAATTTAGGATATGACGCCATTTCTTCGATACTTGGGATGCCCGACACATTGTCTTGTAGTCGAAATACTTCACTATATTCAAGGTCAACTCGGCAGGCAATAACGCCAGGAAATCGCACTTCAATGCCGGGTTGACGACATCCGCCACAAACTGGAGCGTGGGCTTGGGGCAACGCTTCAGCAGCTGGTACATCATATAGGTCTTCATCTCGTCTGGAATGGCATCAAAAAATTCTAGCGTGGCTGGAATGTCCATGAGCGAAGTAGGTCGTTGCTGAACAGGGTTATTGTCGTTATTACCTAATGAGGTTTGACTAGACGAGACACTGCGCATGTTCTTTTGACGAAGGGAGGGGGGCAAAACGGGAAGCTGGTGATCCTGGCTAGAGTCGGTGTCTGTTCCCTGGTCTTCGCCGAATTCTAGGAAGTAGTCCGGGTTATGCGTATTCATGGCAGTGACGGGGGACAAGCTTGGGCTGGGCAAACACATATCCTGGCCCAGAACGCCATCATACACCGACAGACTTGTTTGGCCTGATGGCTGATAGGACTCCAGTTCTTGATTTTCTTCATTTTCTGCAGTCAAAGTGTCAGCAGACGCGTCATCTTCAGGAACCGGCTGAGGATCTTGATAGTCTGTAGGAACACTTTTCATGGAGCTCGATCGGTGTTCCAGTACAGGGACTCTCGCGGTTGAGTATTGACGTCGAACGGTTGGTTTCGTGGGAGACAACTGTCTTGGGGTTGAAGTTTGAGAGACATCAGCATCGCCTTGTGAAGATGTAGCAACGTTCGTGTTCTGTCCCACCCTCTCGCTATGAATGCGTTTTCTGAGAGTAGAATGTTGATCAAGACGGAAGCGACTTGTTTCAGTCTCGGGGGTGGCCAAGCCGGCCACTGACGAATTAGTGGCGGGGGCAAGACCACCCAGACGACTCTTTCTCTGCTGCGACACGGTGCCACGTGCTTCTGATGGTACCATCAAAGACCTGACCCTGCGAGAAATATGGGGTATAGATGATGGAGAAACCGCTCGGCGTTTTGACGCTGCTACACTAGAGGAGCGTGGAACAGAAGCGAGAGGGCTGGGGTTCTGGCTAGGACCATCGTAGGCGGTGATAGATGTAAGCACGCCGTTAGACGTTCTGAGTGCATCCTGCTGCTCGTTCAACTGCCACTCTCATTAGTGAACGGAATAAAAACACGAGTAGAATTAAGAAGGAAAGATGTCCAAGCACACACCTCTTCTAGAGCGGCATCGGTGTCTTGGGGCTCGTTGAAAATCACCGACTGGCCATCGAGCTCAAATTGGAAATTTCGCAAAGCAGAGGGCGTTGGATACGCAGCAAGAGGATACAACTTGGGGTTCAGTTCCCGGGCGGAGCGTGGTGGGTTGAGAACCAAGGGAGGAAAACTGGTGGTAGTAGTAGTGGTGGTGGTGACAACGGTGGTGCGGGTAGCAGGAGCAAATGACAGCTGGCCGATGCTGGGCGAGGGCCCGACGGTGGTGGTTGTCCTAACTTCGTGGTGCTCTTCCATGTCTCGTCTGCGAGTAGATTTTGACTTTGATTTCGAGGAGTGTGGGCGAGACGTATGGGCGGATGAATCTGGTATGGGCGACGCGTCTCGCAGGCGTGACCGAGAGGCCGGGTCCGCCATTTCTGGTCGAAGGCGAATAGAAATGGCAGCAGTGATGGCGTAGCAGTCACACTGGTAGATATGTAGAGGACAGACAGCAAGCCAGTTGCGAGCCAGTTGCGAGGAGATCGAGAGCCACCGGTGGAGGTGGTGGTGAGCAGCGAGTTTCTAAGCGGCAGTAATTACCTACCCACTGGCCACACACGCCCTGTCAGCAGGGCGATACTATGGCCGGATCCGCAGCTAGAAGAGGGCCACATGCGACATGGTGACAGCGAGCGCTATATACAGCAGTAGACAGGGATCTGAGATGGAAGGTGTGCGTGGGGAGGAGATGGCGTGGTGAGTATGGATATGGGGAAGTGGGAAAGAGAGAGAAAGAGCGAGAGAGGGCGAGAGTTGGGAATGGCCGGGACGGACTGTCTGGGCTGGGCTAAGGAAAGGCAAGAAGGCGGGCAGCCCAGCCAGCAAGGACGGCAGCAGCGAGCGGGCTCCATCCGAGAGGCGACTCGGGCTGACTGACTCTTGGCGCGCCATCGACCATCACACATTCACCTCTATCTTAATTGTTGGCAAGTACATGGTATTCCCACCAGCAAGTCCTCCATCAGCACCGTCTTACTCTGACCACGCCGTGCCATCTCGCCGGTCATGAATCCTCGCCGACCGAACCCATCATCTACAGACTACGCACTGCACACTAGTTCATTCGTCCTGGCCTGGCCCCGATTAGCCCTCGGCAGACCAGAAAACCAGTTCTGGCCCGGCCCATCTGACCAGAGATCTTGTTTTCTGTCAGTCTGCCCGTCCGCGCTTGAGGCTGCGCGAGCCTGTATTTCCGGCACTAAATACTTCTACGTGCTACCAACCAGGGCCCGCGGCTATCTGTCTGCCAGCCAGGGAAGGCAAAAAAAAAAACCGGGGCAGCGTTGCGTCGCTAGGAAGAGACAGGCATGGGAGACGACTGATGTGGAACCTGGCACGACTGACGCGAGGCACAGGACGACTTCGATGGCGTTGAAGCTGGACAATAACCAAAGATGACGTTGGGGATGTGCATGGTACTGCCAACCTCAATGGCTGATCCCCACCCCACGCAATGTAGAGTCCTGAGCTTGCGACCAAGGGTGAGTATAAACACATAGTTGGCAAGGAGTCCGAGGAAGGAGCCCGCCATGGTGTCAGACTGCCCGCATGCCCTGCCTGGTCTGTATGGGAGACGCGCCGTTGTTATTGTCGGCGGTTGTGGGCAGTGACGTCGCAAGCATTTATTAGGCCCGCTCCTTGCAGGCCGTAGAAGGGCAACTGCCGACACACTAGAACAGTATACGTATGCAGCAAGTAACTGCGAGGTGGGAGCCTACTCATGCTCATTCGTATTGTATTATTTGTTCAGTTTCAGGATCAGGATCAGGATCACGATATAAGTAATACGTCGGAATGTGTAACTACATGTGAATGCGAAGACCTCAAACATGCGCACGCTAAGGCGATAAGGCATCCGAGGTCCGTTGTGATTGGCTGCCTCGGCGCCACCACCTTTTATCGGCAGCCTCAAACGTCGTCTAGTAGTCCGTATTCTGATCACTCCGTACTATTAATACGTTTTTGTTTACCACCTCATCGACTAGAGATAGACATACAAGCATGCTGCGCCGACAAAAGTCTTCCTACTCGCTCCCCCCTGAAGACGACGCTAATGCCCCTTCCACATTCAACGACAAACTACCACTCCCCAAGCTCATCGTGTTCGATCTCGATTACACCCTCTGGCCGTTCTGGGTCGATACCCACGTCAGCGCCCCCGTGAAGCCCAAAGACAACAATTCGCGGTGTGTGGACAAGTGAGTGTTGTCCCCTCCGTGATTGGGTCCGTGTACTAATGCTTTATACTTGTACACGGTAGATGGGGTGAATCATTCGCTTTCTACCCCGCCGTCTCATCCATCCTGTACTCCGCGCGGTCGCACAACATTCCATTAGGCATCGCCTCGCGAACCCACGCACCCGATCTGGCTCGCGACATGCTCAAAGCCCTTCACGTTATCCCCACATTCTCTGACAATCCGGCGGCCCGGGACACGCGCCGCTCCCTACGCGCCCTCGACTACTTCGAATACATCCAGATCTTCCCGGCCTCCAAGACGCAGCATTTCACCCGCATCCACCAGGCCAGCAATATCCCTTATGACCAGATGCTGTTCTTCGATGATGAGGCGCGCAATCGCAACGTGCAGACAGATCTGGGCGTCACGTTCTGTCTGGTGAGAGATGGGATGACTAAGGAGGAAGTCGACAGAGGCGTGTGGGAGTGGAGGAGGAGTTTTGGAATCCGACCTGGTGATACACCCTCAGATTTGGAAGAGAGGGAGGTGAGCCGATTTGACGAGTAATGCTTTTCTCTCTATTTCCGCTTCCACCATGTCTTTGCCAAAACAGCCTGGCTATGCATATACCCATGCATATATATAGAGCTCATCATATTGATACCCGTGTAAATAATACTGTACTTACCACTTACAGGATATTCATGTACATTCGAATACTATGTAGACTCTTCTATGCCATGAATCCGATAGAAAAGCAAGATATTGCTGATCTGCAACTCCAGCCACTCCACCTGCCTCGGTCTTAGCGATGGATAGTAATCCAGAATCCAGCGCATCTTGGGCAATAGTTGCATCGCGCCTACGGTCGCAAACGCATAGTCTTTATTATCGGCATCTTCGGGATGGAAGCTAGGGTTACTCCTGAATGACCCAAAATGCCTCTGCAACGCGCATGTGTAGAAAAGTACCGACGCGCATACGCCATCCACCATTTGCTCGCAGACCTGATCAGCTGATGCTGCCAGGCTGTATTTGCGTAGTAATGCTGCGCACCTTGAAATGAAAATGTTGAGCACAATGCGCAGGTAGCGGTAGTAATTCCAGTCCTGCGCCACGGCAAGTGACGGATACTTGTCTGCCCAATCCGGGTAGTGTGTGGAGGCCTCAACCTGGAAATAGCCAGGTAGCAATTTTTTAGGATGACAGCTCGGACTTATGAGCTCTGGCCATTGCGAAAGGTCTTTATCAAGACTTGTTGCAGATGACAGCGCTTCTGTAACCCTATCGGCGTCAAAGGAAGAGTAGATGTTAATCTCTTCCATCTGTAGTCGCAGTTTGGCAACCGGCACCACAAAATTGACTGGGAAACCGGAAGAGAACTCGTTGGATGGCGGAGGGAGCAGTAAAGCGGTCTCAAGAAGCTCCCTCATCACTGGCATGGTAGCGCCCATCACTGCTGCTGCCTGAAGAATCGATATCAGTTAGGTATACTAATCTATAACCGCCTACGAGAAAGCGAGGAGGCAGGAAGACATACGAATCTCTCGTAAAATTGCCGCAGGCAGAATTGAGACATGCCACTCTTCAAAGCCTCGGGTCCTCGATGTCGGAGCAAATGTATCAACCCGACTTGGTGCGTGATAATTGGAGATCGATGTTCTTTGATGCAGTGGATATTCTGATTAAAGTCAGTCCCAATACATTCTAGGATTTTCATTCTTGCTGGAATATCACCTCAAACATTGATAATAGAAAAACTGTGACGAGTGTAATATCCGATTTGCTCTCCACTGGCTTATCCAATGCCGCTCGCGCCAGCGACACAGCGGTCGTAAAGTCAGTTTCAGCGACAGCTTCCATTTCTCGGTCCCGTAGAATGAAAGAATAAAATCCACGAAAGACAGCAGACATAGCCAGCCTGGCGCTGGACCCATCCTCCGAGTCGTTGATTATTGTAGTGAAAGACTCAAAAAAGCTGGATGACGAGGTGTTGGCATGGTGTTTGCTTGTATAAAATGCCTCAAAAAGAATGGTAGCTGTTTTACAGAGAGCCGCATCGTCCCCCACGGACAATTGGCTTGCGAATATTTTATTTGGTGACATTCCTGTTCTGGGAGAATCTCGGTTATCATGGGAAGAAGTAGATGAAGTAGCCATTGTTTCATCGGGCTCGCGCTTTCGTTTCTGGTATTTTCTTTTGTCGACACCAGTTGTGTATCTGAATCGCGCGGAAATATTGTCCCGGTAGCCTGTGCATGCCCTTCCAGCGCTTGTACAGCGCACACACTCTGGTTTAGCTTCGTCGCACTTGGATGAAGGGCTGGTTAAGATACGCCTATGTCGAAAAACCGAGTGTGACCTACTTACCTTGACTTTACGCCGCCTGCATTCATGACATCCCCCACTTAGTCTCCCGAAGTTAACCATTCCGAATGTAATCAGTGAATTTGGAAGATAAGAGACATAATCGAAACAGAAAATACCATGCAGTAACGAGAGATATTCGTGGTCGACAGAGAAGCCGGGGTAAGTGCGAACGACACCTTCCCCGCAGATCCGCTCTTCTGATTGGACAGCTGGCAGTCCTCTGCGGAGAGCTTATGTCAACCTGAACTTCTTACAATGACTAACCATGAACCAGCTCTAAAACTTCCAATTCTTCATACAGAACTCCTAAGACACCTTAACAACGTTGTTAGATACATTGAAAAAAAATGTCTTCGAGTTCAGCATACCTTAAACCACCATCCTCTGTTCCACGCCAGCGCGTCGCATCATCATCATCAACATCAGCTCCAGCTCCAGCTCCCTCACGCGCCCCTGTCTCAATCCACTCCACTACCACAATCGCCGAAACAGTAACCTTTCACGGCACATATCCGATATCAATCGGCTCAGGGACGGTTATCCACCCGCGCGCTCGCCTTTACTCTTTTGCGGGGCCCGTGCAAATTGGTGATGGTTGCGTTATTGGCGAGAAGTCTGTCATAGGCGATAACGAGACAAATCCGTCGCCGCCAAATACAAATACTGGAGATATAAAAGAAGCAGCAAATTCGGAAGAAGGAGAACGAGGAATAACGACCCGAATATCCTCATCAGTCATAATAGGGCCTCAGACCACAATCCAAACCGGTGCGTACATTCGCTCTGCTGCCATCGTCGACTCGCTGGCTGTTATCAAGCGCAATGCAACGGTGGGCTCCCACAGCAAGGTGTGCTCAAGATGCGAAGTCTCAGAAGGCACGACTGTTGAAGACTGGACTGTTGTTTGGGCGGCCGGAGGAGGCATTGGACAGAGGAAGCGAAGACGATTTGTAGGCCCTGCTGCTGCTGTTGCTGTAACGCAAGAAGACAAGTATCAAGGCCATGGTCCACGTCCAGACGCAAAACGGATTGAAGATGCTAGGTTACTTGTTCTGCACAGGGAACGGGAGGGCCTCGCAAAAATGATTAACTTGTCTGCTACTGGCAGCAGCAAGAGAAGGTGATTTCGGAGTTATCTGTTTTATTTATTTATCTGTTCATTCTAGCGACTGCCAAGTTACGATCTGTTTTTATATACCCATAACTGCTAGCATTGACTAAGTGATACGTGCAACGCTAATACACTCAGCATGCCGCTATTTTGTGCGTAGGAATCACTGGGTGAGCACCTTGAGACACCAAGCGATCATCCCAAGCAATACAATGATAACGTCCTACAGTGTAAGGGGTCGGGAGCGCTCTTTATTAAAAGCCTCTATTCTAGACCTACACTCAATTTTATTAACTATTCATAGCTTGATTATGATTTAGTGCAAAATGAAATATCACTGCCGTTATTATCAATAGTGATAATATGTTGTAGCTCTTTTCATCACCATATTAATAATCAGCTTCGACTCTTATTATATTCACGAAATAATTAAGTATAACTGGCAACATGAAGTATTAGTGGCTAGTTTGACAGACAACTCAGCCTTACAATGGATTCCTTGAAGCCTTGATAACAACAAGAGGGATAACACAGCACAGTACATCATAAATTGCATGATAATATAGGAAAGTCTCTGAGCTCCGCTTTCAAAAATAGCGCGCAAACAGCTGTGACAGAGGTCAAGTCGGAAGATCGAGCTTAGCTTGCTGTGGCGATGTTAAACCAGAGCGTGGTTCTGATCAGGTCATTCTGGCTCCTTAAAGCTTGAGCATTACAGGGAAGTGTGTTGCTAGCAATTGAGTCATGTAGGAGAGACCGTTTCAGTTTGATGGAGGAGATCGAGAAGCAAGTTCTCGCTTTAACTTCACTGAATGATTCCGCTGCATGTTGAACAACTAGTTGTACAATTAATTTAGATATAAGGTAGGATTCTCCGACCTAGACAAGATTTCGTCGATTTTAAATACATGTGAAGGACCACCGCACCGCACACAACGCCCCGGCTCCATTTCTTTATAGTCAAACGCGAATGATCCATCAATACAAAAGACATCAAGTTTTAGTATGTGACAAAGGAAATAAATGTTTTTGGGACGGATGAATGGACGTTGTCATTATTCCCTTCACGAGCCTCGGTTCTGTCCACCACCTCGAATTCTCTTTCCTGCACCTCCTGTATCGCCCCCAGTCGTCTCTCCACCATCCTCACGAGGACGTTTGTTGCCTTGTGGAATGAATTGACGAGCTCCGGCGTTGAGTGCGCCTCTGTTGCTGCTAGGACTTTCCTGGCCTTGAACGGCAGCGTTCGCTTGGGCGTGTTGCTGGCCTCCGCGACCACGTCCGCGTCCCCGCGGCATACCGGAGCCACGCTGACTCTGCTGAACTTGAGCTTGCTGCGTCTGTTGATCAGTGCCTTGCGCTCCTCCCACATTATGACCACCTCCAGCACCGCGCCCACCGCCACGACCACGCGCGATTGGGAGTCCGGACTGAAGGGCTCTTAGCGCTGCAGGACCGGTACCAACATGGTTCCCGACACCGCCTGTTGGCAACTTGCTAGGTAATGAACTTTGGTTTGCTTGGATTTGCTCACCGCCTGCAACAGAAGTTTGCGTATTGTTTGTTAGCGGCTGTACTGTCTGAGGTTGTGGACTTGGCTGGTTCTCCTTGATCGCTGCAAAGGGAGAAGTAACCGGTTTTTGCGGAGTGGCAGCTTGCTCAATGGCCGGGGCAGAAACAGGAACAGAACCAGTTGCTGTACTTGGAGCTGGAGCTGGGGCTGGAGCTGCAGAAGTAGGAGTTGGAGCGACGGCAGCGGCGGCAGCGGCGGCAGCAGCAGCAGGGAGAGGAGTTTGGGGTTGTGCTGATTGATCTTCTGTAACGGGTTTCTGCGTAGCTGCAGGGGCCGGAGCCGGAGCAGATGGCTTAGCTGGCGTCGCCGGAGGTGCTTTTGCATCTTTAGCGACCTCCCACACTTCACGTACCGGCTTCTCTGGCGTTTCAGATGCAGCCTTCTGGACAACCTGAAGCTTCGCCATTGCCCCTTTCGCACGCGTCTCGAGCATGCTGAGTTTGACGGCGATCTTCTTGTCATTCAATTCAATTGCCGATTTCACTTTTTCGTCAGTTGCTTCCTCAGATGCCTTCTTAAGGCGTTCTCGCTCTTCGGCAAACTTCTTCTCTAGTTCGGCTACAGCCTCGGGGCTCGGTCCAGCCGCAGCCTGGCTTTGCTTCAACCGATTGACTTGGGCTTGGATGTTTCGCTTGATGATATCCTTGATTGTTTCATTCTTGGCCACGAGATCCTTAACCTGGCTTTCCGTGAGCTCTGGCAGCGCACCCATATCGGTCTTGGCGGGTGTACTAGGCGGAGCGGTAGTGGTGGTTTCTTGTGTGGCTTCTTGAGAGACTGGTTGTTGTACCTTGAGAGCCTCCAGTTCCTGCTGGTGATTCTTACGAATTTCCGCCAATTTGCTGTTGAACGCCTCTTTCATCTTGTCAGACCGTTCTTTAAGTCTAGAGTCAAATTGAGCTTCCTTTTCAGCCAACGCTGCCTCCAATCGTGTGATTTTTTCTTCTAGAGCTTTGATTTTCTCCCCGTCCTCTGGCGTCACGGACAGCCCAGGTTGAGGCGCGGCTGGAGTCGCAACGGTGGTTTCGACATCCATTGGCGTAGTTGTTGATTCCACCGGCTTAGACTTTAGGCGTTCGAGCTCTTCTTGTGCATTGGTGAGTTCTTGTTGAATCACTTCCTTCTCCTGTAGCACAGCGTTTACTTCCGCTTGCTTGGCGGTGACGCGAGCACTTAGATCCTTTGATCGTTTCACAAATTGCTCTGTCAGTCTGCCACGAAGCTCTGCCTTACTATCTTCCGCTGTCTTCGCCAACTGCTCTGGGAAACCGTCTACTTCTTTCTGCAAAGTGTCGCGTGTCTCAATAGCCTCATCACGCTCCTTTTCTAGTGTCGACAATTTCTCTTTGAGGGCTTCCATCTCTGTTGGGTCAACACGATCGTACTTCTGCAAAATATTCTCAGTACGTTGCTGCCAACGGTCACGGTCAGCATGAATTAACTTCATCTCCTCATCCTTTGTTTCAATGAGGTTTTCTAGCTCTCGAATCTTGTTTTGTAAAGGCTCAATCTGCTCCGTGAGTTCATCCACTCGCGCAGATTTCTCCGCGAGGGCTGCCTCAGCTTGCCTGGCCTGGTTCCGCAGTGTGACGCTGCTCTCACGGAAGACATTGAGTTCGTTTAGAGTTTCCACCAGCTTGTTATGATTGAGGTTGTTGTGGTCGCTGTCAGCTGCAGCACGCCGTTGCTGCTCCAGCTTGAGTCGTGTGTCATCCAATTGACTTTGAGCGTAGTCTAATTGCTGACGGAGTCGTTTACTTTCTTGCGTTGATAGATGATATTGGACATCAACAATTTCCTTTTCTCGTCGCAAATACTTAATGACCTCTTGGAGTGACTCAAGACTGGAACTTGTGCCATCGGTTTCCTCAACCGATACCATGTTTGCACGATCCCTTTGCAGGGCTGAAATTTGTTTTGTTATGTTCTCAAGTTGATTGTGCAATAGAGTATTCTGGTGCAGGACTTCCTCGCGACGTTTCTGTAGATCCGATATTTCTCGCTCAAATCGATCCTTCTGTTCGTTCCAACTCTCTTCCTTCTGCACAAGATCTCTTTTAGAGTTCTCAGATTGAGTCCTTACATCAACCAACTCCAGGCGGAATTGATTAGCCTCTGCTCGTACGATCTGCAGTTGTTTGGCGGCTTCAGCATGCTTTACTAATTCGCTTTCATAGTTTTGCTGGGCTTGCTGAGCGATCTCGGCCTGTGCTTGTACACTCTGCTCGTATGTTCTTGCATTCTCAAGTTGTCGTTCAGCCTCGTCTTTCAAGCGTGCAATGTCAGATTCATAGCTAGTCTTCTGCTCTTCAAGTCGTCGAGAAACCTCGCCCTGCTCGTCGCGCAATTTGGACAGCTCATTGTTGGTCGCAGAAAGTTCGGATAGAATTTCTTCCACGCGTTTCTCAAGTTCTTGAATTTTCTTATCCTTCTCTTGTACGAGACGTTCCGTCTCCTCACGATACTGTTCCTGGGTTTCAGTAACTGATTGTAATCGTTCTTCAGTGGCTTGGCTGATTGCTTTGTAGTCTTCTACTTGTTCCTTTGCATGATCTAAATCCGTTCGGGCAAGATCAAGATCTCGTTTCAACTCGGAGACTTCAATTGCCAATTCTTGTTCTCTTGTCAGGCCGCTTGTTGGGGCATGCTCAGATTCTGCTGTCGACTCTGTTGAAACAGTAGAAATGCTTGGCTTGGACTGCAATACTTGGAGTCGTTCCTCGGCGCTCTTCAACTCCACAGTAAGTTCATCAACCTTCGATTGCAAGTGGTCGCGTGTGGTTTTGACGCCAATCAACTCCTCACGAACAGAACTTAGGCTTGTGACCAAGTCATCAATCCTCTTTTGAGATTGTTCATGATCATACTCGCGACGCAGAGCTGCACGCTTCGCATCTTCAATCTCATCATTCAACTTCCGCTTCGTAGTTGCAAGTTCAGACTCAAGAGACTCGACATTATGCTGTAGACGACGACGACTCTCAGCATCAGTATGCTCCCGCTCATTAAGTATGTTCTGTAGGTTGGTGTTCAAAGAATCCAGCCTGCCTCGTTCATTCCTGAGTGATTCGTTGTCGTCGATGAGGCGTTTTTCAATATTTTTCCATAGATCCTTCTCGGCTTTAAGATTGGCATTTTCGCGTTGTAGACTATCAACCATTCCTTTGGCAGCAACCAGGTCCTCAGCAGCTTGCTGGGTCTTGATGTCTTGACGGTTGATATTCTCCATCAGAGTAGAATAACGCTTTTGTATTTCCACATTTTCGGATTTCAACATGTCGAAATTATTTTGTAGAAGCTCCGCCCGTTGGTGCGCTGCGCTCAATTGACTATTCAGTCGGCTAGCTTCGCTCATGAGTTCACTATTCTTGCGAGACAGATCATTGACTTGTTGTTTCAGAGCTGAATGGTCTGTAGCTGTCTCTTGGCGGAAAGTATCGAAATGAGCTTGAACTTTGCGGAGCAGGTCGGCATAGTCAGCACCATCAGCGGACTGTTGTGGTACGGTAGGTGGTGCTGATCCAAGAGGAACAGACTGGGAGAATATTGAACTATCTCCAGCACCCTGGCCTCTACGCATGAGCATACTACGGAATGTATCACGCTCCTTAACGTAACTTTTGGTCTGCGCCGTGAGATTGACAATTTCATCCCTATAGGTTTGCACGCGAATACGCAGCTCCTTCAACTCTTCCTGATCTTGTTGGTAAGAAGATTCTCTTTCTCGTGCCTCTTGGCTTTCCATCCGATCACCAAGTTCGCGGAGCATACGACGCAGGGTGACATTTTGTTCTTGTAACTCGTTGAGGTCTTTGAAAGTTGTCAAGTTCTGCGTAATGAAGCGGCCTGTCGCATTGAGCGAAGCCATCGATTCCTCAATCTCATTACGAGCGAGCTTCTCTAGTTCCTCCCTGTTGTATTCCTGGCCATCTTTGGACAAAGCAACCTCAAGAACCAAGACTTTGACTTGAGTGCTGAGGTCCCGAAGCTGTTGTCGAAGAATCTCGGTTTCTTTAGAGAGTCCTTCAACTTGGCCACGCCATTTCCTAGCTTCCCGTGTCGCTTCATCGCGTTCTTTCCCAGATGTTTCAAGAATTTCCGACATTTCCACCACAGCGTTTTCGAGCCTTGCGTGATCCGCGCGCAGTTCATCGATTTCAGGCTTGCTCGACTCAAGATCCTGAACCATTTCATCGAGTGTAGCTTTGAGCTCGGCATTGTTACGTTGTTCAGCGACAAGCTGAGTTCTGACTCGATCGTACTCGGAATACAGTTGTGTTAAAGTCAAACCGCCACGAACCCTCGATGTACGTGGAGAAAACGCGCCGACAGGGGTCGATGGGCGAAGTGGTGTTGTGGGCCCTCCGTTAAGAGGACTGGGGCTGAAAGGAGCCTGCGCTTCAGCCTGGTTCAACCTAGCTTCCAATTCAGTAACTTTGCGTTCCGCCGCTTCCTTGTCAGAGTGTTCGGTTTCTATTTCAGCGCGGAGTCTCGAGATTTCCTCAGCGGCGTCATCGCGAGCTTTTTCCAGTGCGACCTGACACTCTTGTACACGCTGTTTGGCGGTCGTGGCTGCGTTTCCCTGGAGTTCTGCCAAGCGATTAGCACTATCAAGTTCAATCCGCAGCGATTCGGATGTCGATGTAGCCTCCTCCCTGAGAGATTGCATGGCGGCAATTGACTCCTCATACTTGTGTTCGACATCGTCTAATCGGCTTTTCAAGGCATTCTCGCTCCGACGAAGTTGATCAATTGTTCCACTGGCCTCTTCAATTTCTCGTTGAAGTTCAGCGACTCGGGCATTTTTCTCCTTGCGGAACTTCAGGTACTCTGCGGATTTGGCCTGGAGTTCGGTTTCAAAGTACTCGTTACTTTTTTTGGTTAACTCAAGCTCCTGCTGGAGACTCTGCTCTCGGAAGCGAGCGCTGGCAGAAGCCGAATTAGCAGATTGAAGGTTTTGCTCCGCAGTAGAAAGTTGGCGTCTGAGTTCGACTGTCTTCTGGTGGGTAGAAGAAAGTTCTTCGGACAATTTATCGTAAGCCGATGTCTTAGATTCTAGCAGGGCTAAGGTGTCGCGGTTGGAGCTCTCAAGAGACGAAATACGGGATTTGAGACCATTGACTTCTGATTCATTAGAAGTAGAAGACGACTTCAAGGCGGTTATCTCCGACTCGAGATTCGATCGCACATTTTCTACAAGGCATATTAGCGAGACACTCTGTAGCATTACCATATATTGAACTAACCAGACTCTTGAAGACGAGTGCGCAGGCTTGATATTTCGTTTAACCCTTTCTCAACGGAACCTTTCAAGACTTTGATTTTTGACTCGCTGGCACGCACAGCATTCTCCAATTCCACCTCGAAGCGTAGTTTATCTGACTTGAGTTCATCGAATTCGCGAGCTTTGGATGCGATGCTCTCAAGCAGTTGGTTCACAAGGTCGACTGTCGGAGCTTGTTGCAGGGTGGTCAACGTAGCTTCGGCGATGCCGTAGTGGGAAGCGAGAAATGGGATCTCGATCGTAGCTGAAGCCATGTTGAGTTTCCCAAGGGCTCAACGGGCCACTCGCAGATCTGGTGATGAAAGCGATCCAGCCGTAGTGAGATCACAACGCTAGAAGCTCCAAGCTGATGAAGTGAGGGCACAACAAGACAACTCAACGCGCGTGGTTGATTCAAAGCCCCAGGCGCGCGACGGGTAAAAGCCAGCGCATGCCACGTAAGCAGCGTTGAACGATTGGAAATGAAAAGAGAGACTGAGGAGCAAATGACAGTGAGTTGTCGAGCCCTCGACAAAGCCGCGTTCGTTTGGGGAAGGAATATGGGAGCTCGGCTTGGTTGGCTGGAGACGGAGAGAGTCTAGCGCAGCTCAAGCTAGGTCCTGTCACGTGACCGTCTGCCTAAAATGATAGCGACCTCCCTCACCTGGCAAGTTCGCCGCCTCGGAACCCAACCCAGCCTGTCTTTTCGCCAGATGGGCTTTCCAGGCTTCGTTCTTTGCTTGTAGGCCCAAAGAAGGAAATCTGATTTGCTGCGATCCTTACCTCATCTCCATTTCAGCAGTTCGATTCTTCACACGAACGAATCTGGTCACTTTCGACCGTTCAACCGTTCAAGATCGCATCATGTCTTATCTCCAGCAACAGATCAACAATTTCAATACGAGTGTCGTTTCATCTGCTGGGCGCCTGCCTCAACAGAAGCGCATTATCGGCAATAGCCAACCCGTTTCCTCAACATCCTCACAGCCCACGTCCACCCCCGGCACACCGGGTCCCCCGCGCCGGCATGACGCCAATATCGTGTATTCACAACCCGCCGACTCGGGCACGGGCAAGGATATCATGACGAATGTGCTTTATGCTATTCAGAAAATGAAAGAAAAGAACGCTCCTCTCACCTTCGAGGATATCGTCGGATACCTATCTCTACAAGAGCGACGCCATGATCAAGGCTATGTCCACGCATTGCGAAGTATTCTTCAGGTGCATGATAAAGTCAATTATGATCCTTCGGGGGCCGATGGCAAGGGAACGTTCAGTTTTCGCCCGCCGCATAATATTCGCTCGGAGGAACAATTACTACAGAAGCTTCAGTCGCAAACCACCATGACAGGCATTCTTGTTAAGGATCTGAAAGAGGGCTGGCCAGGTGTTGAGCAGACGATCGACAAGCTCGAGCAGGAGGGCAAGCTTTTAGTGACACGGAATAAAAAAGACAACCATCCTAAAATGGTCTGGGCCAACGATCCGTCGCTAGTACATCACTTTGATGATGAGTTCCGGCAGATTTGGGAGAAGACCAAGATTCCAGATCAACAGCATGTTATCGAAGAATTGGAAAAGGCTGGAATGATCCCAACGAACAAACACAAGGTGGTCAAACCACGTCCCAAGGTTGAACAGAAGAAGACCAAGAAACCACGACGTAGCGGCAAGACTACTAATACTCACATGATGGGTATCTTGCGAGACTATTCGCACTTGAAACGCTAAACATGATACTTAGACCCTTTGGATTTGACAATTTGCATTGCATCGGCGTTAAAAAAATCGATATGATTTTGTGTTTTTGGCTTTTTCTAAGGATTTGAATATGGGCAGGCTGTGTACAAAATATTGAGACTACTACATGTATAACAACAGACACCCAATGAGGGTAAAAGAAATATAGATACCCCGCAATGAATGGAATCATAGTAAAGTTTGACGAATGCTTTTCGTTTGCCTTTACAACATCTGTCTTTTTGCAAAGTTTTTCAAGAATCGGCCTGGATAGAAAAGAAATCTAAATACAAATGCGTTATTGTACATCGTAATAGCGTCATCTATGCTTTTGTGTTTCCTCAGACACTCCCATTTTTAAGATCAAAATTCCCACGCGGATCCACCTTCTCCAGATACGTAACCATATCCTCAATCGTAATAACCTTCAATCCAAATCTTCTGCCGAATTTCAGACACGCATCTCTCCGCATCATACCATTATTCCCCGTGACTTCAGCCACACCATCCACGACATCACCTTCCTCGACGAGCTCACCGATTACACCCGCCGGGCTCCGACCAGCCAACCGACACAAATCGATGGCAGCCTCTGTATGGCCTCGCCTCTCGCGGACGCCACCTTCCCTTGCGCGCAGCGGGAGGATATGACCGGGACGCCGGAAGTTGTCGGCTTGGATATCGGGATTTGCTAATTGGCGACACGTCAGGGAGCGATCGTGCGCGGAAATTCCGGTTGTCACGGAGGGATCATTGGAGTCTATGGATATTGTGTATGCTGTTATGAGGGGGTCTGCGTTGTTGATAACCATTTGCGGGAGAAGGAGTTTGTCGGCGTGAGAAGGAAGGACCGGGGCACAGACGTAGCCACTGTCCGGAAGATGGTGCATTAGTTCTGGGTCTCTCGTTTCGTAGGATATTATGGCAGTATGGAGGTTCATAGAGGTTGATACATACCTTGAATATCGCACTAAAAATGCCATCTGAGCCTCCGTAACAGCGTCGGCGGCTATGATCAAATCGCCCTCGTTCTCGCGGTCTTGCGAATCCAGCACAATCACAAATTGGCCATTTTCTATACCATAATAACACCCCCATGGTCAGCTATTTAATGTATCACTTCGGCCCGACAATTCGCAGCACGTGAAACAACGTAGAGATCGCAATTGCGCCGCCGCAAAGTCAAGTGCAGTGAGGGAACGACGCACTAAAAGCAGCAACCGCATCTTCCACCGGATCAAATGCCAAATTGGCCTCTGTAAAGGCCGGCATGGTGTTCTTGTATATAGTACGATTTTGTGTAACGAGTAGTTCCCGAATCCGTCGGCGAAAGACAATCCTCAACGAGGGTGTGGCGATAATGCGGTCTTCGGTCGGTTTGCCGGGTCAGCGGACGTGCGGCGACAAAATATTTTCGATGTTTAGTCCGCGTGTAAGGGGGTGGGAATATAAGGCAAAAGCAAATGCAGCAGCAAATCCGTGGATTATCAATGTTGGAGTCGAAGCCCGAGTCGATGAATAATGGCTTACCAACGGCGATGGTGGGGTGCATCGGCAGCAAGTCTCCGGGCCCGGTCCCGTCCGCACAAGCAATCCGCCGGCGTCCCTCGGTATATCTTCATCGCCTTGCCCTGATGAAATTAAAGTCACACATACTGCCAGTATCAATAGTAGTGATTTACCCAACAAAAAGCTTCCATTATATCCTATGCAGCCGCGGGAAAGTCACTGCCGGCTTCTATAGAGATGTGCCTACCACTTACTACGGTACCATTCACCATCCAACATGCGGTTGAGAGACCTTATTAGATTCTCTCACAGATATATAGAAGTATTTTAACATAGAGCCGTGAAGGCTCGACCTTGAAGCAGTATGATTCCTATTAGCTGGGGTACGGTACGTACACTAGACTTTCAAGCATGAGAAAAGGAAGAGAATTACGAGAGCCCCAATAGCGCTCACGTAGGCCTTTTATAAGACTCTTTGTGCGCCGCGTCTTAACTGTATCCAGGGACCAGCACCAACATACTCAATTAAGATTACTCTCATTCAGTGCCGCTTCCAGGGGTCGGAAGCCTCAGATTGATAACTGTTCGTATATAAACTCGTACGCTCCCACGCGCCAGGCTATCACATTACTCTTCCCTTTTAAAAATGACCTTAATGGATTGATACAGGCAGATTGTTATTAGTATGCTCTATTACAGATCAGTAAGCTTTTGCTACTTTGATACGTTCTAGAAGGCACTGTAGTAGCTCTGATTTAACAGGATATTGATGGTAGAAATCCTTCAATACTTATGCTACATTTACAAAATATTAAAGTTGAATATCATATTGGGTCAGAATTATGACTATACCAATTCAAGCAATGATATAGTCTTTCCCAGTATAAGAAAAGTATCGGAAACTTCGGTTAATCACCGTCAGAGTACAGCTAGGATAGCATTTCACAGACAAAGTCAAAAGGCTTCTGAGTACGGAAGGATTATCAAAGCAAAAGAATTGCGTATGTACGAGAATACGCCTCGAGGCACTTTTGAAGATCTAAGTTAACTTAACTGTAGCTGTTTACTGTGGAAGTGGCGACCTTTTTGTGGCATGTAACATGATTTCCTGCTTTGTTGGGCTGTACAAATAATCAGAGATTCAATATAAGCTACGTATGCAGCTGAAATAATAGCTAGGACTGCGTTTTGCAGAGGCTGGAAGTCGGGCATTTCAGTAATTATTTTGAGAAAAACAGGTGGCAATCCACTTTACATTTTCATCATGATTGTACAGTCATAGTACATAGGATAGAAGCCACTATTCTCGCAGTTGGTGGTGGTTTTCCCTCACTAGACCAGCTATCCCATACTCCTATCAAATGATATACCCATGGTGCAATATATAAAAATAATGCCCATTTCTCCAAATGTGATCACCGTAACCTAATCTTACTAAGAACATAGACTGGGTTCAAGTGTTAAGCATCTGAAGATTGACCCAGGGCAGTCAATTGATGATCCCAGGCGTTCCAACTCTCAACAGCAAATCAGAGAATTGACATTAGGTCTGCTGCCGGGTCTTTGCCAAGTGTTCATCTAGGAATGCAACAGACGAGCTCAATTCAACGGTACTGTCTCATGACTAGAGACTGACTTGCAAGCATTATTCACGACAATCAGGCGAGAGAGAATATATGAAGGAATTGCCATGCTAAAACGAAGTTTGATTGGTCGAACTAGTAGGGGTTGGTTGTTCATCCTATCGGATCACGGCAATACAACATCGCCAACTCGACTCTCCACCAGGGTCTAAACTGCCTTCTGTCAACAGAACAAGAGACTCGATAAGGGCCCTGCGGCCTAGACTTGATAAGGTTGGCTGGACCAAAGTCCCCTTTTAACAGCATTTCCTGTGCCATTTCTGCTGTCTCCTGCCAACCACGCGCGAGATGATTATCGACAAACCAAACAAAACACGGGGCAGATCCACTCTGAAGATAGTTAGCAGGCTAACTAGTTAGCTAGTCAACTGCATTGTACAGTAGTAAGTCAACTGACTCGCACTTTCGATGCGCGTCGGATCTGCTGGCCGAAAGCGGAATAGGAGAGCGACCGCCGTGCCAGATGGAACGGGGATAGCCCGCCAGCCAACTTATAGACAGATAGTCTAGATTCAACATCTATCACCAGCACTTGATAACGCAGAGCTTGGGCAATGGATATAGAGAGAGACTTGAGTCCGCTATGCTGAAGGCCTTGCTCTCGTTTGTTCATCACATTTGACCTATTTTCATTGACGAACTGCCTTTCCTAAACAATGGCCTCCGAGACCGACCGGAAAGACCTCCCTGTAGACGTTGCGGATGTCGAAAGCGTCACTATGGCAGGTGTCAAGAGTGAGACGACCAAAGTCGCTGGACTGGCTGACCTAGACGGCATTCAGCGCAGCTGGAATGTGCAAAGTCTCGTCGTTATATGGATATCAGCGTTGCTGATGAGTTTTGCCACCAATTTGAACAACCAAACTTCAGCCTCCTTTACCTCGTATGCTACGAGCAGTTTCGCTTCTGCTCCCCTGTTGGGGACTATCACTGTGGTGCAGGCTGTGGTATCATCGGTCGCTTTACAACCTCTCGCGAGGCTTGCAGATGTATACGGGTCAGTATATACTCAACCGTCCAGCAATACCTCTGTTAGAGTCATGCTGATGTATTCGCAGGCGTTTTGAGATGTTTTCGTTCTCCGTGGTACTGATAACCATCGGCGAGATCATGACAGCATCCTCAAAGACTGTCAGCGTCTATGCTGGAGCCCAAGTCTTTTGGGCGTTTGGTTATATCGGAATCACGTTGATGCTTCAGATCTTAGCTGGCGGTATGTGACTCGCATTTCACACGCTTCCTCTAGTCTCCAACACTGACAACCTCCACCTTTAGATACTAGCGACATGTACAATCGTGCCCTCCTTAGCGCAATTCCACTTAGCCCTTCAATTGTTACATGTTGGGTAAGTCTAAGTCGAGCACGATAAGTTTAATTATATAGCCATCAACCTAATGCTCTGGATCAGATTGCAGGCCCGGTCGCATCAGGGATCATCAAAATCACATGGAGATGGGGATTTGGAATTTTCGCAATTATTGTTCCCACACTTGCGCTCCCTCTCTTAGTTTCTTTATATATCAACAAGAGAAAAGGCACCAAATTACGAAAGGCCGAAGGCACTTACAAGCCTAAAAACCACCTCCAAAATTTCATCCAACTCGATCCTCTCGGCCTGCTTTTGCTAGCTGCTGGACTGTCACTGCTGTTGATACCGATATCGCTTGCGTCGTCGAATAAAAATACCTGGAAGGCTGGCCATACAATCGCAGAACTAGTTGTTGGTGGTGTCTGTTTGATTGCTCTTGCCGTATGGGAAACTAAATGGGCTCGCTGGCCAATCTTTCCTAACACTATATTCAAAAGTCGGACTGTTGTTTTCGGTTTATTAGGTATGGCTCCTTGCTCCTCCCTACTAACAAGGGAATCAGGCTAACGAGTAATAGCTTTGCTGGTTAATTATGTCGGCCTCTATCTCCTCCAAAGCTACCTTCTTTATTACGAAATGATCGCAGCCGACTTGTCAGTAAACGCGGCCACGAACATATACATGCTGATCCCATTTGCAGGATCGGTAGGGCAGTTCGGGTCGGGTTTTTTGGTCAAGTATGTGAAAAGATACAAGTGGATTGTAGTATCTGGATACGCAGTCATTATCCTTGGCATGGGTCTGAGTTATAAATATATAAATGGGCATGGGCAGATGCCCCAACTCGTTGTTTCGCAATTGATCGTGGGGATTGGAGCGGGCATCATTGCGACTACCCAATTTGGAATTCAGGCTTCTGTCAGCCAAGCTGGTAGGCACGGATCAACTAAGAAGATATGCTAGTTTGCTAACCCCGTGGTATAGAAATGGCTACAGGAACGGCGTTGTACACCACAGCTGTCGGCGTCGGCAATGCCATTGGTTCAGCGGCTGCTGGAGGAATCTGGTCAAGTAATTACCACTTACATATTTTATGGGGATAACACGCTAACAAAAATACTCTTGCAAAGCTTTACTTCCTCGCAAGCTCCGCGCCAATTTGCCTGCTGATTCCCTCAGCGCTGCAGGAGAAATTGAAGGTTCTGTCGTTGTCGCCATGACATATGCATGGGGAACCCCAACCCGCGATGCCATCAACGAGTCATACACCAGCGTTTTCCGTACCATGATACTTGCAGGCTTGGTTCTTGTTAGTGTTGCGTTTCTCATTTCTTTGTTCATTCACGATCAGAATATCAGAGAGGTCGACGAAAGCAGAGATTACAAGGGAATTGTTATTGGGAAGACTGGTGCGGTGGATGCATTGAAGGAGAAGGTGCATGTAGGTCACGAGGACAAGGCCATTCCAACGGAGAACTCTTGAGTACATAGTTGTACGTAGTTTGTTTGGCAGCATGGGCACACATGATATCAAAGGGGGGCACACAATTACCATTTTTAAAGGATTCTTAATACAACCCGAGTCCTTTTTTCTGACCGTATCTTCGTCTGTGATATGTAATCATTGTTTAGGGTCCCACATCTTCTTCACGGCTGTGTATATGTGACTCTCGGCGGACATCTATCAGTGAGAGCCTAATATGTCTCCATAGTAACTGGGATTAACAACGTACTTTAAAATGCTATCCCAGGTTCGAGATGACTTTAAGCCAGTTTATACTACTCCGGCCGTGTGGCTTTCTCTAGTTCGGCTTGCTTGCTTCCGGCCACCCTCATACTGCTAATTCAATGTCAGAAACTCTATGGCAGACGGATCTTTAGATTTTAGTAGTGTTTTAAAGAACCGAATTCATACATCCTGCCTCGTTATGAATACTCTATCATCCTGTGTCTGTCTGGTTACTTTACCTGGAACTTGGAGATATACATTCTTTGCGCTAAACTGCTTTCATATATTATTCACCTAATATCTAATTGTGTCCAATAGTGGCAGCAGAATAGGACTATAATGCAAAGAACAAAATAATGTCCCCTTCTATTCAGGCGAACGCTCAAACCAAATCAAAGTGTCCGGCATGTCTGCAAAATCAACAGCAACACCAAATTTAGCCACTTTGCCTTCGATATTAAGTTGAAATTCGGCCTTGACAACGTCGCTGTTCTGACCAAACCTGAAGAAAAACATCTCAGCCAGGAAATATTCGGCAGTGACGTGCTTCAAGTACATTCGGATAGGGAATCCTCCGGTCACATCGACACGCAACTCATTATTGGATGCCACGCTGATGATGAAGTCTGGATGAGCTGGGTGTGTATATACGCCAGCATAGTCTGCTAATGGGAGAGAGAGAGGTCGAGGTGGAGAAGGGGCGGATGGGTAGAGGCGTTGCTGGGCCGTCGAGTTGTGCTCCTTCTTCATGGCAAATTTTTTCTGGGTTCTAGAAAGTCATTAGTGAGTATTTGTATAGCAATAGATGACTTCGGAAGTTTAGTAGACTTACACCTCATACAGATCCATACGCTCGCTTTGCGGAACATTCAGCATCTCATCTATTAGATGCCACGCTAGCGTTTCGCGCCCTGGACCATCTGAATTAGAGAAGACGAGAACACCCCAGTCCCGCTCTGGGAAATAAATCATAGTTGCAGTCATGCCTTCCAGGCCTCCTGGATGCAACATGACAAATTCGCCATGATATGTAGTCGACATCCAGCCCAATGTATACAACATTTGTTTCTTGAGCTGTGGCAGCATTTGCGGACAGAACGAACGCGGCTGAAGCATGGCATCATATCCTGCTTTGGATAGCGGACCAGACTGCCGCATCATCGATCGGATGTACTTGGCGTAATCAAGAACACTAGAAATCACAGCACCGGCACCACCTAACACACCAGTGAAATAAGGAATCTCCTTTGTCTCCGAGGTTGCTTCGTCCCATGCATATGGTATTGCGACTGTGGAGTCATTATCGCTAGACGCAGCGTACTGTTGTGCATCCTCAAGTGAAAAAAAAGTTGACTTCATATCCAAGGGCTCCCAGATGCGTTTACGCAGGAAGTCCCCTAACCACTCCCCAGTTACAACCTCAATCATATGCCCGACAGCAATGAATAATGCATTACAGTACTGCCATGTCGTTCTGATCTCTTTGTTGATGGTCAAATGACGAAGGTTTCGGACAACATCTCGTACAGTACCCGGACGACCCAATGTCAACTCGTGTCCGGACATACCAGATCGATTCGAGAGCGCGTCCTCCAAAGTAACGTGCGCAGTTGCATATTCGTCAGGCAGGACGAAGTCATCGCGGATAATCTGGCTAACAGGTGTAGTCCATTTGATATTTGGGTACTTTTCGTCGTCGTCAACTAACAACGAGGCCGCTGCAGCAGTGAAGGATTTGGTCGTACTGCCGGTGTAGAACAAGGTAGAAGGACGAACCGGGACATCTGGCAATGCTGCGATTCCATATCCCTATTAGTTTTCTTAGTGAAGGGCGCAACAAGAATATGGCCTGGATGGGGTACCTCAGCCCAGGTCTCATCTCCGTCAACGACCGCAACAGCGACGCCTTGAATATGCCATTTGTCCAAAGTTTCACGGACAAGTTTCTCAAAGTCCTCGTTTAGAGGAGAGGCCTTTGTCGCATGTTTCTCGCCATCATTGGCTAAACCGGAAGACGGGATCTCCTCTGGTGGTGGCATATCTGAGCCTGCATTTCCCGTAGGTGCCATCGTGATAGCCCGCTGGATGTAGAACGCCGCCTATACTGCACGACGAGCGTTGATGAAGTATCCAATATTGGGGACGCATAACAGCACTGCTTTTATAAACAAATGCCATGATAGCGGCTCCCCGCTAAAGTTGGTACTTCGTTGGCTAGAGTAGGCAGGTAACAATGGCGCCGTATCATAGACGAGTTCGCAACACCCCCCGCCCCGGTCGAGACAATCTTAGCGACAGCCGGTTGGAGTCGGCGCTAGCCCTCTCTGGAGCATGAGAGCGACGAAAAGGCACTACTATCGTGTAAAGCGAATAATATGTTTACTCCCAAGTCTTTTACTAGTTATGAAGACATACTCACAGATTCATTAGACGCAAGGCCAAGTAATTAGCTGCAAGAGCTGCGGCTGCAGGTCCGGTAGATGCCATTACTTGTTTAGTCCACTTATATGCTTTTGCGCATTCTCAATAGATTTTATGGTGTACATTTAGATTCTCAATCAATGTATAGGCCTGGAAGGGCAATTTGGAAAATCGTAGGGAGAAATTGGCCAACCAGCAACCCCTACCCTAAGCTCAGTGATGAAGCTCCCATGAAAGATTTCATTATTGGGGCTTGACAACCCTATGATCAAGCCCCGAAGCCAGCTCTCTGCCTTCGGAAACGGTCAAAATACTTTCACTGCTAGGGCTCTCGTACGCCCTCGCCGTCATTGACAGAGAGACTCATGTTCTGCGTTTTATACTGGAATCTTGGTGTTTAACTCGGCCGCGCATACGGGCTCATATGGATTCTCGAACGGGTGTTCCGTTGACTCGGGAAAACACATGATTAGTCAGTAAACAGACAGCACGAAACGTAATCGGTAAGCACCCGGCCATGTAAACAACGCTCCGGAACGCGTCAAATATTCACAATACAACTTCAACGCGACACCATGCCACGAATCCGCAAAAAAGACCCTCCGAGATCAGCTCAGATACAGCGAAAGATCCAATTAGCCATCTCCAGTTTGAAAAATGGAGAGATTTCAAGTATTCGTGAAGCTACACGAATATATGCAATTCCTCGAACGACTCTCCAAGATCGACTGAATGGAATACAATATCAGCATACAAGACGCGCCGACAATTATAAACTGACACAACGTCGGCCAGATCTCAAATCACGATTCTCACGGAGAAACAACTACGAGCGTGCTGAATGCGAAGATCCGAAGATAGTCCAAGAGCATTTCGATCGCGTACAATGGGCTATATCGGAGTATGGAATCCAATCTGAGGATATCTATAATTTTGATGAGACTAGCTTTGCTATGGGGCTCTGTGCCACTGCAAAGGTTATAACTGGCAGTGATCGATATGGCCGTCCGAATCTATTGCAACCTGGCAATAGAGATTGGGTAACTGCAATTGAGGCAATTAACTCTACTGGCTGGGCCTTGCCCTCGTATTTGATCTTCAAAGCATCCAAACATCATCAACAAGGCTCCTTCGAGACACTGCCAGTCAACTGGAAGATCAATATCAGTGATAACGGCTGGACAACAGATAAGATTTGTATAGACTGGCTTGTCAACCACTTTATTCCTTATACAAATGGCCGTACGATTGGACGATATAGGATGTTGATTCTCAATCGTCACGGAAGTCATGCAACAGCTCAATTTGACCGTACGTGCACTGAGAACAATATTATCCCAATCTATATGCCTCCACACTCTTCACATCTCTTGCAGCCTCTTGAAGTGAGCTGCTTTGCTGTCTTAAAAGCGCAATATGGGCATCTTACTAAGCAGCGGATGAAGGATGGGTTCAATCATATTGATAAAATTGACTTTCTTACTGCGTTTCCGGAAGCCCATGGAATGGCCTATAAAGCTGAGACTATTCGCAATGGCTTCGCAGCTACTGGTTTAGTGCCTTTCGATCCAGACCAAGTATATCAACACCTTACTATCCAATCAAGGATCCCAAGACGCCCTCTTAGTCGATCAAGGTATACTCGATTATCTTGCTCACAAACAACCCCAAATCCACGCCGGCTCAAGCGCCAAAGAACTACAACTAGAAAGCGACCGAGCCGGGTTACGAAAAGCCAATCCCAGGTTCTTAATGAGGCGGTTATGCGGGTGACAAAAGCTTATGAGATAATAAGTGATCAGCTTGTTATTGCTCTGAGAGAAATCCGTGCTCTACGGGCTTTACAGGAGAAAGAGAAGCAAAGCCGCCGTAGATCTAGGGCTGAGATAACTTATTATCAAGGGAATACTAGAGGGGAAGCCCAAGCTCTCATATAAGGCCAGGTCGAGGCATCTCAAATCTATCAATACTGCACTGGCTGAGCATGAGCTTCCTGCCTCTCAGATACGTGTACGCCGCCAAGTCCGGTGTAGTAAGTGTAATTTTCTCGGACATAGAATGCCTCATTGTTCTAATTAGACTAGTCATTCATTTTGAATATATAATTATTATTGGGCGTTGTAATTGGGCTTTGGAATTTCTGGATCGGGGGTGACCGGTTTGCTTACATGGCCGGGTGGCTTATTGATTACTTTAAATATGTAACAAGACGCACTACCAGAAACTGATGAAAAGAATCATAAATCAAGTCATGTGTCGTGGTCTCATTATTCCTTGTGGAGCATCATCTGCTACCACTCCAAGGCAACATATCAGCTATGCAAATATCCAAGTCTCATACAACGCAAGTATACAGATCAATAGGCATATATATGCTTCGAGGGAGACCCAAGGCTACGTCATCCCCAGGCGTCCCATCCATCTCACTTCGTCCGCTTGCATTTCTAATGCCCTGCGCATCATTTGAGCATACTCTCGCTCACGGCGCCGGTTCTCCCGCGAATCTCGCCGTGCTTGTCTTTGGGCTGGGCCAATCTCGTCACCATCCACGGACATCCGATCGTTGGTATCGTCGTCACTTCCATCATCATCCAGGCTATTGACATTAGAAAATCTCAACCGTCCTATACGGTCATCGGTCCATAGCAGCACTTCGTCACCATTCAGATTGGCATCCGTCGGAAGTATTTTGCGGGCCACATCGTTGCGTGTGCTGCTCTCGGCTGATCGCCAAAACATGCCTGATGGCGAGGCTGTTTCTTCAGGAACCGCGTCTTCCGGACCAGCGGTAGTCGTGTGCTGGCGTCTACTCGTATTGATATTCCACCGTCGAACCTCGGATCGCCCATCCCTTTCAACCCATTTGATGTTGCCATTTGAGTCTGAAAACACAATACGTGCCCCATGTGATGCAACAGACAATACCTTGGAACTTGCTGCACTCTGTCGATTCTGGTAGCGAGGCGGTTCCATATGTGACTCGCTGTTCTCATCCTGGGGATCAGATCCGTCGAATTTCAGATCGTACAACTCCAAAGAACCCCTTCCATTGTACTCCCCACATGCCGCAACAACGTGTTTGCTTTGCCAGTTTAAATCGGAGCACACGGGAAAGCTTGGAGCAGGCACCGACGCTAGCCCACATAGGCGGCCGCCGGAGTGCACGGCAGTTTGTAATTTAGGGAAAGTGCGCCGGTCGTAACAGAGAATACTGGGAAACCTTCCAGCCAGTAGAATAGTATTGACGTGGGGAGTGGGGGGATGTAATATCGACAAAGGCCCAGGTTGGAATAACGGAGCGTAGTCGGCACCTTTCTCATGTGGCTCCGGGCTCCGGATGCGCTGTGGTGGCTGCCCATTTGGAAGCAGTTGCAAGACTTTACAGTCGGAATGACTGTACAGATTTGGTTTAGGTAGATGTTGCCTTGGGTGCTTCTCACATCGAAGACTGATTTCGGCTTCTTCATCCGGTGTAGATAAGCGAGCATCATATATCTGAAGACTCAGCGTGGTAGCTAGAGTGAGTGGCACTGAGTAATCTGTTTCCTGTGACAAGGCAAAGATCGACCAAGCATATCTTTGTTGGTGGACAACACGCAAAGTCTCCAAATCAACTTCATTGAGTACATTCCCAACAGAAATGTAGGCTCGTCTGCGCATTGAATCCACACTCACACATTCTCCTACATTCAGGAATTCCAAGGGCGGACCTCGGGGGGGCGACTTATCACTTCGCTTGGACATATCCTTCATCAGAACACCAGCTTGGCTGATTCCGGCAATCCTCCCCTTCCGCGAGTGAGCAGAACTTGAATGCGAATAATTGAGATCCCATATACAAACAGTCCCGTCATCCAATGGGGCGACTACCCGGTCTTCGCGTGCGAAACTCCAATCCCTCAACAAACCCATGCCCTTGACATCCCGCATAGCACGATTCACTCCGCCAGTGCTGGTGACGGGCCGCTGCAACCAATTGAACGAGACAGGCCCGTTTCGAGCTATATACTCTGAATACCAGTCAATATTCTCGGTACTGTACGACGGGTCCCATTCAGCTGCTGCTCGGCTTCGTTGCCCGATCGACGGTATAGCGACGTCGTCATAGTTACCAACAGCCCCTGTAGCAGATTGCGGGCCCGGCTGTATCAAATTGCGAAGTGTGCCTGGGCCCAAAGCACGCAAGGATGCTACCGATGATAATGGTGAAGTACGCGAGGCATTGGCAGGGACTGCAAATCCATTCCCCGCGGCTTTCCACGAACTCTCATAACAATGAAGTCTCCATAGAACATTGTCTCGGGACAATTCAAAGAGCCTGCGCGAAACAAGCTGCAGCTTAACCTGCTCTCGCGGATTGAGATCTAGGAGACGGGTACATAGTCGTCAGTTTGGTAGGACATGATTTTGGGTGGATGTTTCAGTCGGCGTGGGGCTTAGTTGAGGGTCTGAGCTCAGGCTTACAGTCGATGATTTTGGTTAGGATCTCTACAGGAAGTCTGTCCATGGGGGAGCGAGGAGACAAGCGGCATGAGGGGCTTGCGAGAGACAGCGGCCTCGTAAGACGAAGGACCAGAAGTCGGAGTCGGCGTGGAAAAGCAAATACGAGTCGAGGAGAAGAGGCTGGAGATAGTCGGAAGGCCGCTCAACTCCCCGCACTGAGGCGCTAGGCCGCTTGTGGCTGCCCGTGGGCGCTAACCCTGAACCGGCAGGTCCTCTGTAACCCTGGGGCTAGGGTAGGGTAAGGAGAGAAATACAAGAGAAAAGAAGGCAAGGAAGACCGAGAGAAAATAGTTTTAAATATGCTTGAGAAGCCGTCTCATGCTCTAGCCCTGCCAACCACAATCTGCATGGGCTGTGTATAGAATCTGCCGCTTTTGATTTCGTCGTAGGCACCACGGATCACGCCTCTCAGCTCGCCTGCCTTATATGCTGCACCGCCCCTATCCAATTCCTGGGCAAGCTCATCGACAAGAAGACACCAATTCTCCATAATGGCTTGCCTCTGCCACTCTTTCTGGAAATGTACGTCATTTGCCACTACCTCGAGCTCGTTTTCCTCGAAATACTCATGCAGTTTAGGGACCCATCTGCCAAAGACCGTCAGTGACCGTGTGAGGCAAAGCATAATCGAACAATGGAATGTGATCCAACAAACCCAATAGGCTTGACATTTACAAAGATATCACAAAACTTTTGCAGGCACGGAGTGAGAAGCTCGTCTTGAGGGCGGAATGACTTGATAGCCTGGAGGATGATCTCGTCCCACTGTAGGAAACCACCGGGCTCTATTGCACAAAAATAAAAATGACTCTATGATCAGCGACTCTTATATTTGGCAATTCGGCTCCACTGTATACTGAGCCAGAGGAGATACATGCACCACTTACTTAGCAGCTTACGACAGTTGCCTAGGATAAGAGACGGGTCATCGTCTTCAATGGCAAATACCAACAGTCGAATATGCACCACATCATATGTGCCAACCATGGACTCCGGAGGCTCTGTCCGTGCATCCCAGATCTCAAGACGCATATTTGGTGGCAGGCACGAGGCATGTGGGAATTGGTCTGAAGAAAGATCATATCCATCCAGCTGCGCCGAGCTAGGCACATGCTTGGACAACTCTGTCAGCCATATTCCTGTGCCTGTGGCCACTTCGGCTATCTTCAAGTCGGACTTATTTAGATCAATAGAGGGGTGAACATTGAACCCAAGAGCTTCCTGCCACAGGTAGAACTGGAAGTTGAGCCTGAAGAACTGATTAGTATATCCATCAGCATTTGTGGGCTCCTTTTTATGGTGAAGGACAACGCAAAATAGCCAATAACAGTAAGACTTGCCTCGCAGATGAGTATAAGCCTCTTGGTAAAGCGTATCTTCCCTCCGTCATCTTTAGTTGTTAATTCTCTAAGAGAGAACGGGGACGTGCTGACCCCAATGAAGACCTGTCCATTTATATACAAGCCACGGCGTACACGTAGGCGAACTTAGACGCATTTTTAGGTTTTGTTTAGAGTCGTCTAATGCTAGCTACTTGGTGCGTGAGTTGGCAAGCACGAAAAAGAAGACTTATGCACGATTTCGGTAAATATTGCCTAGGCGTTCACCCCGATGTTACTCTGCGTACTCCTTCGTTCATGTTGGATCAGCCAGCCACAGCGAACTAGAGTCCAAACGCTGTGCACGGCTTGAATAACCACCATTCTTTGCTCCGAGTGAAGTGCACGGATAGTATATCTGAGATGCAAAAAGAGCAAATAAATACATATAGATCATGCAGTCCCCCACGCGATTACCACCATTTAAAATTTCCCATCCGGCGGTAGTTAAGTAGAGAAAAAGGCTAATGAAAGATGATAAAAAAAGAGAATATTATTATCTACAACCCTAGTGTGTGCATGCGTTTGAGTGCAAGGAACAATCCTGTCCAGCGACCATAGTCATCATCATCAATCAACAAGAACAATAGCGAGAACACGACAACAACCCCAGCCTATATTTTGAATCCTAATAAATGAAAAAGGGGGTTCCAAAAAGAGAAGAAGAAAAAATGCTGTTCCGTTCTTTTTCATCAATCTTGCCTTTCTCTAACTAACCGATGCCGCAATGGCAGCTGCAAACCCTTCCTCTTCTGCTCGAACAGATACCTTCATTGTGACACCGGTGCGAGCCGAATAGGCCATCTTGACAAGGCCTGCTACACGACCGCCAGACACAGTCTTGCCATAAAGTTTGAGAGTATGTGTGGTGTTGCTGAGGGCCACATCTGTGCCTTCAAGTGGCTGTAGCGAGAGGGCAGTGATAAGTTGTTCGGTTGCATCTATGTGAGGTTAGTATTTGGGCAAATATAGGTCCTACTTCCAAACAAAGAAGATACTCACCGGCAATGCTTTTGACGTTGGAAAGCTGGAAAGTCTCGCTCGCCTCTTCGCCATTCGCACCAGTTTGTTCCCATACATGATCAAAACTTCCGGCAAATGTGGGAATGACATAGTCGCTGCCGGTGAGCTCAAGATCTTCAACCTGGTATTCATCTTCATAACCTGACTCTTCAGGCTCACCAGTAGCAGGATCAATCTCCTTGCTAGTGAATTTGAGATTGTTGGTGAACGAAGTGGTCGGGAAACTCTGCTCGCCATCTGTCTTCTTGAAAGCAACATAAACGATACCTGGTTCGTTTGCTGGCAGCTTCGGGCATGGCACAGTGAAGTCTTCTTCAAGGCTCTCGTCCTCGTCAGATGGTGTTGCTACCACAGACACATCTTCCAAAACAGTATCAGGCAGGGTATTTTTGATATCGTATTGCAAAACAATGTGCTCCTTGAATATATGCTTGACGGCCGTGACAACGTATTCCGTCTCGCTTTCGGTAAGTTCGACCGTGTTGGATGATTTGAGGAGAGTACCATACTCCTTGAGCTCCGGGATCCGCATGAGCTGTTCGGCATACTTTTGGGTAGCTGCAGCTGCAGAAGAGGAACTCTCTGCAGCGCCGTTGACTTTGGCTTTTGATGGTGTTGTTGAGGGGGCCTTGAGAGTCGGTGTGGCCGAGGTAAGCTTTTTGGTTCTCTCTTCGGCCAGGGCTTGCTCGTGTGACACCACGGGAATAGAAGATATATCGAAAGCCATCGAGAACGTTTCCTTATCCGTAGCAGTAACATACATGACTAGTTGGTGCTCGAATGTCGACAAAGAGTACATGGAATCTGACCAAGAAATCAGCATTGTTACCTTCGAAGTAGAGTAGAGTAGTTTGCGGGAAATACTGACCATTCTTGACAAAGCGATTAGCGATCTCATCTTCCTCGCTCATCAAGCGAAGGTTCAGGGCTGCACGATCCCGCACTTCGTCGTCGGTATCATCAAGGCATCTGGTAAGCAGAACAGTAACACTACGTTTCACCTCGGGATCCTGCTGACCAACGCCAAACTTAGCCAAGGCAGTGACAGCAGCAGCTCGCACGACAGCGTTTTCGAGAACCACACGGTTATAGATGTATCTAATATATTTTGTCGGCTGAGGAGTCTTAGGGCCCTCCACACCAAGGAGGTGGAGAATTCTGACGGAAAGCTTGGTGAATTCGCAATCCTCAATAAACTCGCAGAGGTGCGCAAGAGCTGGTGTAGTTCTATTAGTAAAAAGCCCGCTTCAACTATCATGATTATCACGCATGAACTTACCATCCTCCTTGCTACCAGGAACGAACTTGATCAGGTCGAACATGCTCTCAACAACGCTACGCTTGAATTCATAGCCACCTTCGTCCCGAAGGATTCCACTAAGGAAAGTGAGCATGCTAGCCTGTTTACTAGGGAACTTCAAGCAAAGGGTCCTAATAGCTTCAACAATGGTAATCTTGAACTCATCCGTAATGTCCGCCATGAAACCGGAGATCTGCTTCATGAGACGGTCAACACTGGCCTCATTGCCGGTTTTGAGTAATGTAGTGATGGCGAATGTGGCGATAGAGCGGTTGCTGTTGGAGATAAGTGACTCGATATCAGGGTTGCATTGGTTGACAACGTGTGGCTTGAACGAGGCGAAGCTATGCAAGATTCTGATTGCCGCGAATTTGGTGATGGCACGTGGAGATGAAAGGAACAATTGCAAAACGTGGACAGCCTGTGACGCTTCGGCATCGGTCACATCCTTCATATCACAAATAGCCTTGGCGGCCTCGAAGTTGACCATGTCGTGCTTGTGTCGGAGCCAGCCATCAAGCAACTGCATCATTGGTTTCCTTAGACTTGCATCTTCTTCTGCAAGTTTTGCTGCCAATCGCACAAGTAGCACAACAGCAGCCGGACTTTTGACTGCACCAGCGGCGCCATATTGCTGAACCATCTTTACCAGAGCCATCCTGTCGTGAGATCGCATCTGATACAAAAGACCAATGGCGTGGTATTGTGTCATATAATTGGCCTGCGAAATGGCATGGTTTTGACCAGATGAAAAGCCCAAAAATCCAGTCGATGTCTTGGCTGCGGAGGCTGCCTCTTGCGTTTCGCTCTGCCATCGTCGAACAACGTCACGCGCAATCGGGAGCAGATGGTACGAGGACACCAGGGCAGCTGACGAGACGGAGGGCGTTTTGTCGACAATCGCGGTCTTGATCAATCGCTCGATACCTTGAACAGTGGTAGCCTTGATTTACGTTAGCAAACAAAAAGTCTAGCCCAGTCAATTTCGGGTTGTCTTACATCAATAATGCGGCAGAGAGCGCGGATTGCGTTGGCTCGGTACAAGACATCGCTACCGACAGCAGTGTCCTTCATAATGATACTGGTTGACATGATAACATCTTCGGCTGTGGTGGCAAGTTCCTTGAGAATCAAATAGACCATCTGACGCAGGGAGGGATCTTTATTTTGGAACAATTTAGAGATGCCGAAGAAGAGAGTTGTGGCCTCGTCGGTCGGGAATCTCTCGCCAGTAAACATGAGAACGGCGAGTTTCGTAAGAAGAGTTCGGCATCTTCGCGGGGAGATTGGCGATGAATTGAATAATCTCGCTGCGTGGTCGTCAGGGATTCGAATCATCCAGAGAGTCGGGGGGGAAAGCTTCCTACCTTCTTGGAAAACAGTAGTGCGATCAAGCTTGATCATAGCCTGATCCGCGTCCTCGTCCTTCTTCAAGTAACTCATATTGGCGGGGTCCGCAGCTCAAAAGCAAAAGAAAATAGAAATCGAGTTCAGGGGAGTCGTGGTGGAATTGCGAGAAATGGAGGGGGCGGTGTAACAAGGCTACCGCGCCTTCATTCTCTGTCGGGAAACAGAATCAAAAACTGTGTCTCCTAGTCGTCGAGCAATTGTCCGTGACTAACCTGTGGCCAAAGGCGACAACTCGTGGGCAGCAAGGGTGGCTGTGGGCCGATGTTGTTGTTGTTGATGCTGTTGATGCTTGCAACCCACTAGTCAATTAGATCTCCAGGTGTCCTTCTCTGTGTGGGCTCCCGCAAACAGTGCAAACATGCGGCGGACTGCAGGTCGCAGCATTACGTCCAATCTCGACATTTGCAACAACATAGCTACAAGCTCTTTTGCTTCTTCCCGCGCGTTATATTTTTCTTACCGTGTATTAATTAACTATTTCTCGTCATTATGGACATGCCAGTTAATGTCCCCGTCGACCACCCCGAAGCCGACACAGAGTGGTATGCATATACAGCCACTTCCTTCCGAAGCCCGCAACACGACGATAGTCTAATTTCAATGCTCTCATAGGAACGATATTCTGCGGAAACATGGCATCATACCGGAAAAGCCGCCATCGCCAACTCCTATTATAGAAGAGGCTATCCTCGAAGCCCAGCGTCGAGCGCACGAAAACCGACTCGAGGACAAGGACCTAGACGAACTAGATGCCCTGGAGGACGAGGAAGACGAGGATTTTTTGGAACAATACCGGTATATCCTTCTCAATGACTCTGCATAACATGGGGAAAGAGCAAGGCTAACGGGGCTCAACAGGAAAAAACGTATGGCTGAGTTATCCACCCTCCAAAAGGCAAGCGTCCACAACCAAGTCTACCCCCTCCAGAAAACAGACTACGCCAGAGAAGTAACCGAGGCTTCTTCAAAGGCGCATGTCTTAGTAAACCTAACCTCGTCTATGGGCGGCAACACCGAGTCGCGCGTGTTAAGCGAGATATGGCGACAATTAGCCGCCAAATACGGTGAAATCAAGTTTTGCGAAATCCGCGCAGATATGTGCATAGAAGGGTATCCGGAGCGCAACACACCAACAATACTGGCATATAAGGATGGGGAAATACAACGGCAATTTGTGACGTTAAGAGAACTCAAAGGGGTGAGGACGAAAGCGTACGATGTGGAAAAGGTCCTTGTCGAGTTGGGTGCTATTAAAGAAGGCGATTTGCGGCTGAGAAAACAGAGTGAATCTGACGATGAAGCAGATCGGAGAGAGGGTGGCCAGGATGACGATGGTGACGATGATGACTGGGATTGAAAGTGAGGCCTGAAATGAATAATATTGAAATATTCTTTTATCGAACCCAAGCCGCGCCTAGATAAACGGCTCGCTGCTGCTGCAAGACAGACTAGCATTTCGGTTAAGAGGTGAGGGTTTTACTGATAACTGTGTCAAAAATAAAGTTTTGGTATAAATATAATCATAAGTAAATTAGTATTTACATGCGTTCTTTGTATCTGTATATCTCTGTGCAAATATATCGGTAAAAGATACAGCTAAGGTATCGACCCAAAATGAAGTAAACGCCACCGCTAAACCGCAGCCTCGCAAACGAGGGATTCATAAATTTGTTGGATGTCGTCAAAAGCAAGGAAAAGAGAAAGCACTTCCCGTCATATCAATTCATCATTCCCACTGGCCACACTCTCTTCAATAGCCTTCCGCACGCGCCCTTCTTCAAAGACCGGACCTTGGCCGTCACATTGCGTGAAGCCTTTTAATCGCTCGCAAACGTCTCCAATATCAACCAGGCCTTGCTTGTACAACGGATGGGCCTGCATGAAATCCCATGCCGCCCTGGCATTGAGGAGCCTGTCGCCGGTTTCTGAGCTGCGCACAATCCGATGCGGCAGGCTGCCTGTCTTGTGGCCGTTTGCTAGGTTTTCGCGCATGTCTGTGGGGTTGAATTCTCGAGGGCCGTTATTGTCCTGGTCATCATGAGGTGACGATTCGGATGACATGCCGGTGGCGCGGAGGATTTCATTTTCCGTGACAATCTTGGCCAGTTCGCGCTTCAATCGTTCGTTGTCGGCGTGGAGGGTCATTGATTGCGCTTGGAGGTCGGTCAATTTCTGCTCAAGGTCTCGCACATGGCGCTCCTTGCGTTCGCGAAAGGCTCTCTGGCTGTGGAGCTTCGCGTTAGCCAAGCCAGGTGTCTTGAAAAGAGATCAGTCAACATACGCAGCTCTGTTCTGGGCCTTCCGCCGACTCTGGGCTGGCGTCGCGGCATCTTTTTCTTCACTGCTGCTTCGCGCCGTGATTTTCTCGGAGAGGGGCTCTTCGACAAATTCGGAAAATATATACTGCGCAATATCGTCGCGCACCATGTTTATAGACTGATGAATTGAGGTTGAGGCCGAGCTTGCTTGCGAGTTCGAGTGCGATTGTGAGGTCGAGTTGTGCCGTGACGGAGAATGCTGTGGGGGCGGAGGAGGGACTCCATTCGAGTTGGGGGAAAAGAAGGAGCCGTTGAAAGCTGAGGCATAATTGTTGTATTCGAACGACTGTGTTAAAGCGAGTTAACAAAAGTGGGCAATTAATCGCCACCAGCGCCATTGAATATGGCCAGGAAAGTATGTATAATTACCGGAGTTTGCGGCATGCCATTGTCGTGCAGATCCTGAGGAAGAGGGGTAGCGGTGGCAGACTGCACACCAAACAGATGATGGTAGGGCGGCTGTTGCACCGGGTTGAAGAACGAGGAATAGTCCATGGTGGTGAGGATGGCGAGGAAGACAAGGCAGTAGATGAGACTGATAAGAAGAGAGGGGAGTGTGTATGATATGCTGCGACGTTTTCTTATATGCGTCTAAGCCAGGCGTCTAGCATGTTGCTCGCATGCATCTGCATCTGCATCTGCTCTCCCACTCGCTCAGCGCCGGCGGACTTGCGGAGAGTTCTTGTATGTCTCCGCGAGCAAGCTGCGCGCAGGCTAGGGCAGCTTGTATCTGCTAATTAATATAACGCGCAAAGAAAATAGCCGTTGACAATCTATCCACGGCAAACAAAGAAAAACTCGGGGCTAAACACACCAAGTCGACAGGCGGTAGTATTGCCGTACGCGCTCGTAACAGGCAGACGTCCACGCTGGGGGATGTGGCTCTTCATCCAATGAACGTCGCGTACGGTCGGTATCGTTCCGCGACCATACCGTATCACCTCGAATGGCCCCGGTGTGTGCTGTAACTTTTGTCTCCTCCTCAGCTTCTCGCTTCGGTCTCCTTATTCTGTTAGGCACTACATACTAACTTATACACCATGTAGCTTACACACGATCTGGCCTGCGTCGCTGAGCTCACTGCGTCACACACCGTGGGGATATACCAGCCGTTTTCTGGTAGACCGTATACGAAAGCCCGTCTCCACCACAGAATTTAAGATTTTCCCACTCTGGAAACGAGCTCGCCAATCGAATCTGCTCGCCCAGCCCTGCTCCGCCTTCTCTGGAGATTCTAAGCCTTCCGATGAATCTTCCATGCGTCTTTTAGGTCGGACGGGCCCAGATGAATGACCGTGACAATTCCGCTCCCGCTAAGGGCAACACTTCATAGGTGATTACGCAATTCACTATCTACCTCATCTAACTAACTAGTCACTTGCCTGTTCAGGCAAGGGTTCTGGGCTGTATGTGGTAGGAAGGACGTAGCAACATACTAGTATCATAAGTATCTACCTGTAACAACAGATATGTACGGTCGTTCTGTTCTTTTCTTCTCTCCTGCTGTGGTCATTTCTAGTAAATCACGACTAATGACCGGCTGCCTCAGTAGTGCGAGATGTTTACCCAGTTTAAAGCCGGTATCCCAGGCTTGAGTGGTAGTCAAAGTTCAAGATCATACTATCCGGACAAGGAAGGTAGAATGTAGACCCTACAGCAGTCACATACTAGCTGTTGTATATCCACGATTTGCAATCTTCCACTCCGTCTACATGCATGGAGCAGCAACTATAAAACCTAGTCATTGAGTTCCGCGGTAGTTGGATGTCCCCGAAACAATATGACAACTACTGGAGAGGCCAAGCAAAAGCAAAACACGGCTAACTGGTATGCTAAGTCTGGGAAGACGGATTTCTGATTGTTCTGAGTCACATTGAAACATAGATAGCTACAAGCGTGAACCCGAACCCGAACCCGAATCTGAGGTAAAGCGCGAGGATATTACCTTCTATGGCTTCGCCTAAGCGGAACAACATCAAAGCCGCATAATCCAAACAATTGTTGTACACTGACAGTAGAGCCATGGGCATGTCCTATGCAATCGAGGACAAACCGATATACATCCGGGATGAGCAGGCCGGTGTATAATCGGGTGCGTCGTTGGATTAGTTATGGAGGTCAGCTACACGACAGTGCTCAAAACTGCAATCTTAATTATAACTTGTTCGAAGTTGCGACAGTGATTTGCCATGGGTGTTAACACTAATGTCCACCCGCTGGAATTGCGAAATCCGTGCCCAAGGCGATACCCCTCAAGGGACGCCTTACCGCACGGGATCTATTTATATAAGCCTCCTTTGCCAAAGTACAGATGGTGCTTAACCCAGCAAAGTTAAGAATGATGATGAGGTACGTGTGTGTAACATAATACAATATGATACTACCACTTACTAGTTCTTAGTCCTATGTCTGAGCCTTGATGCACAACGGAGGGATTGCCTTACCTATCTGAGTATGCAGCCGGTAGGTACCTATAATCCACAGATTCCGCTGTGCCCACACATCCGTCGAACCCCTACTATACTAACCTTTCCTGTTCCAGCCAAATGCACAATTGAAGATTCGGAAAAGAAACCGAAGTATACAAGTAAAAAGAAAGCAAATCAAAAAGAATATCGGTGTTGGGAGGGACCTGATATATGTGAGAGGCGTTTATGCTATCCGATATTCACATATTTATTTCTTACCGTGACTAAATATCCTCCATCAAACAGTGAATTATCACAGTGATACAGGGCTATTCTAGAGTCTAAAGAGTTCCTGATTTGACCCGAGATATGGAACACGTCGCGGATCTATAAGACTGATATAGAATTCGGAATTTCTCCATACTTTGTCGAGACTGGATGGTTAGTCGCTACGTTTAGATGGAACCAGAATAACTACAACTAGAGCCATGACATCAGCAGGGCAGTAGTAGCAGGAAACAAGCAGGACCCTGCGAATATACTAGAGCCTAGACTTCAAGTAAACATTTACCAAATAGCCAGTACTAAGTCGATGCTAAACAAAGAAGCCCTCTCACACGGAGATAGCCCTAGTGGGTAGCTAAGCAGACGGCCATCTTCCGGTGCAGGCAAACCTAATCGCAGCCTAGAAAAAGCAAGCATACAATCTCTGGACGGAGGGTTGGCACTATTAGTGTTCGCGAACCGTATGATCAATGAAATTCTGTACTGATAGTTACCGCATCGTCGATAGTTTCTCAGCCTAATATATGGGGCTGTGCATGCAAACGATGCCGACTAAGCGAAGCAACTGAGTCCTGACGTGAGCACTTAGTAGTTAACTTAGTTATGTCTCAGAGTCTCTTCCTAGTTCTATAAGATCATCTACCAGCCCTGCATATTTCTATCTCTCAATCTTATCGAGAGCCGGGGCTAGAATAGTCTCTACTCTTTTATTTTTTATTGAGTTGCCTGCCTAAAAAGGAATGGGAGTTTCATTTGGTGTGGACTATAACTAAGCACCTTCCTAGTTTGGAGAAGGTCAAGGAACAGCCAAAATACATATATATATATATATAACTTACGGGAAAATTTTTTTTAGAATGACTGGAGGGCGTGCTGGCAATGGCACGAGTCATGGCTATGGCCATCAGTTGACAAAATGCTGTGTCATGCAACTGGATGATTGCGATATGCGGGGTTATCGAGGTAGATTGACTTGTGGAATTGGTGCGAACTACATAAGCAGCAGCAAGAAATCCAACAAAGTCAAAACCACACCAATCGGTCATTGCACATAAGAGAAGAGGTAAAAAGACTGGCTGGGAACAAGACGTAATTGAATGTAATCAAGATTTGCTAGCATAATACGGCATAAACATACTCGACGTGAAACCACCCCGGAAGCGACCCTAACATATTTCCGTCGCCATCTACCACAACGAGACACACAAAGAAAATCGGCCTTTGCGACATTGCTGCAGCCAGTCAACAGCTTCTTGCCTGCTATCAACGGCGCTTCGATTATCAACCTAAAAGCCCATCCCTGTGCGAGCCTCCCATCACCCGTCCCCTGTCTCATAAATTCACGTCGAGATAAACAAATAATCACAAAACACAACAAAAAAAGTATGGGGAAGGCACGGTACAATCTGTAACTAATAATAATAACCACTCATAACAAGAGGATGATGCAATAAGGGCAAGAGCACACAATGACAAAGCAAAAGGAAATCGGAGGGATGAAAAAGAGCAGAAACACCATTGCGTCGATACATCAGCTTGCTCGACGTATCAATCACTCAAGGCCAACACTCTGATCCGTCTCGTATTCCCACCTTTCAAACAGCCGTTCATAGCAGAAAATATTATCCACGTGCTTCAGGAAGAGCATAAACTAGTTGTTGACAGCGGTCGGAAGAGAACAGCGCTCCGGTTTTCATGTTTCGGGATCCACGTAACGCAAAAGAATAACAACAGTCGTCCTTCGGGTAGAATTGAAAGATCGGTAGGGGTAAACGAATTAAAATAGAAACCGAGACAATATAGGCCAAGAGCGAGATGTGTATACCCATGCCAATCGAGGTCATCTGAAAAGCGAAAACAGGCACCTGATATATAGTTGATCAAGCATAGGGCGATTCCGCGTTCGACAGATCTCGAAACATGAAAATGGGAATGAGGTAAGTGTTCAAGGAGAAATCATTCTGAAGCGCATGCTGTATAAAAGAGACGGAGAGTTTGACCAGGTTGCCCTTGATGATAATGAATGAAGATAAGAAATCCATAGGTCTGTCGCTTGTAGTTGTGTCGTATAAGTCCGCAGGGTCAAATCGAGGTTAACAAGCAACAAAGCAACATGACCAGGAGAGCCTTGGCTCCAAAAAAAAGATGTTTGTTGGTCGAGAGCTTAAAATGCTGCTGCGAATCAATACCATTGGGCTCCAGTACCATCGTCCCGCTTCGAACGGTGATTAGCAGATCCATAAGCACCTGCAGCAGCACCCTTTGAAGCAGAACGAAGCCTAACGCCGAAGACTATGAGATTAGTCAGAGTCTTGAATTTTCAATAATTGATTTTTCTTTTTCCATTTTCCCCTTCCAAAACCCCCCTCCCCTACTACCTCCTCCTCCCCCGCTGCCAGCGTCACTCAAATCCAGCAAACGCACAGGGTGAGAAAAATAATAGAAAATAAGGGGGCCCCTACAAGGAACCTAGATAGCAAAGTACTCACATCCTGTCACTCCCTCCAACAGCTCGGTTGGTGTCCGGGGTGTCGACGGTGCCACGCTCGATGACTTTGCGACGCTGGCTAGAAATGGCACCGGGCTTAGCGCCAGCAACTTGGCCAGTCATGGCTGGAGCGGCTTGGGCAGCACGGCGTTGCTGTTCCTCGGCGTCCTTGTCCTTCTTGGGGTTGGTTGCATCGACAATCATAGCAGCATTCTTCTGGTATTTGTAGACGGTCCAGTCGAAAACGTAGTCATACTGGAAGGACTCGCGAACGAACAGGTCCCGGAAAATCTTGCGGAGGTAGGAGTAATCAGGCTTGTCGTCGAATCGCAGGGAGCGAGTGTAGTTCAAATAGATGGCAAATTCGTTGGGGAAGCCACGGCAAAGAACCTCGGTCGGGGTTGTCATCTTCTTCTCCATGATGCGGTCGTATTTCTGCTTCTTGGTGGCAGCCTTGAGGCCCTGCCATGGGAGAGAGCCACGGCAGAAGTACAGCATCACGTAGCCTAGAGATTCCATGTCATCACGACGAGACTGCTCGACACCCAAGTGAGTGTTGATACTGGCGTAACGAGCAGTACCAGTCAAGTTCTTGTTCTCACGATAGGGGATATGGAAATGGGTCTTTGGGTCACGGTATTTTTTCGCTAGACCAAAGTCAATAACATTGACCTGGTTGCCACGTTTGCCAATGCCCATCAGAAAGTTGTCGGGCTTGATGTCACGGTGGATGAATGATTTAGCGTGGATGTACTCGATACGGGAGATGAGCTGGTCGGCAAGTAGCAGGACGGTCTTCAGGGAGAATTTGCGGTTGCAGAAGTTGAAGAGATCCTCCAAACTAGGGCCGAGGAGATCAATCACCATAGCATTGTAGTCACATTCGGTTCCGAACCAGCGCACGAAAGGGATACCAACGCCGCCGGCCAGGGACTTGTAAACACGGGCTTCGTATTCCAGCTGAGGGTGTTTTGCTTTGACGCTCTCCAGCTTGATGGCAATTTCTTCGCCTGAGATGATATTGGTACCTAAAAACAAGCATGTCGATGATTAGTTTCTCACGAGTTTGCACCAGCAGCAGGAACAACGTGACGGAAGAATGATTGAGGGGGAGTTGGTTGGCCTACCCAGATAAATGTCACCGAAACTACCGCTTCCAATCTTGCGTCCGATACGGTACTTGTTACCGACACGCAAATCCATGGTCGTCATGTTGATTGTGAGGCAGCTCTAGCTGCGTGCGAGAGAGCCTATGTCTATCGTAAGGGATAAGAAGACTGTTAGTGACTGAAGCGATGGACGAAGAACGGAGGGTTGTGTGAGTGATTGGAGAACAAGGGAGGGAGCAAACAGAAGAAGAGAGCGAGAAATATTCAAGGCAGGGCTCAGTAAGGATAAAACAAAGCCGGGAAGGGATGCAGAGAGTAGTTGAGGCGGGCAAAGCCACCAGAGTGAGCCTCGCGATGGGCACAGCGTTGGTTGGGCCGGCCTTGTAGCAGGGCGCGTCACGCGGGAAGGGGATTGGTCTGGGTCAAAGGAGCAGGCTGGGCGGAGGTTTGTTTGAAGAAGAGCTCGCTCTGGATAGAGAAGAACCGGACAGAAAACCTACCTGGGTGAAGTGGCGGGTTGAAAGGGAGAGGGGGCGAGCCCAATCTGTGTTGGGTTGACGGTCGGCGTCGGGTGCGAAGGGTCGCCTTTGGATCAAAGCCGAGGGCGAAAGGGCAGGACAAAGACGAGATAAAATATGGAGGAGAGAGACCGGCAATTTGAACAGGGAGACAGAGCAAGGACGAAAGGCCTTGGTGTCGTGGAGATGGTGGAGGAGGAGGAGTGGTGGTGGTGGTTGGTGGTTTGGGGGAGCGAGGCGGAAAGAAGGAAAGGTTGGTCTGGTTTAAGGAGAGAGAGCGAGAGAGAGAGTTCTGAGTGAGAGATTTTGTTAGTGCAGCCGCCCGCGCTAAGAACAAAACGGGCGGCTTTATCAACTGGGCTGGTTTGTCGGTGAGACGTTCTCCAGCGTGTTTCCACTGACAGAAAGATCAAATTGGCGTCTCCAGTTAAGGTCTCTACCATGTACGTGTAGTTGTTGTCCTGGCCACACTGTGTAGGAGGACATGCCCATGGCCAGAAGTGGTCCGGGTATTCAATGTATCCCAGCCTCAGACACACATCACACTAAATTTAGATCCTGATTCAGGCTTCCTGTGCTGTCGATATTTATTGCCTGGCATCTCTAGTCCACCGTTGATATAACTGGCAATTGTCTACTGAGAAGTGAGAACTTTGGGATTTAATCTACACCCTTCAAAGACCTGGCTGTTCTGATTCACAATGTCGGTCCCTACCCAGCCCAGGCTGAGGCCGCCATTGGAAACCAGACCGTTGTCTCACATCGAGTCGCAGGGAGACGTGAACAGAAACCTGGTGATTGCAGTAGTGGTCATTGCTATGAGAGAGAGACCAAATAACCATGTCTTCGCTAAATGTCAGATTTATTCCCGACATCTCCTGTACTCCGAGTACTGGTTCTCCCCCGCCCGACCAATACCCGATCCACGAAGCCTTCGGGTTCTACGTATCAGACCCGAGGTCGCCAGTTAAGCTTTGCTGCAGAAACCAGCGGGACGAGGCAAAATATTATGGCGATTCAAGATTATTCGCTTCATTGACTATTTCAGCGAAAGCTTGTTACTTGTCTACTGGGTGTCTGTCTTGACCTGATACCATATATCTATGGATAGGCTCACAACGTGAATGCCAATGTGACAGATGCATGGCAACCTGCATACGCCAACCCTGGACAGACACTGGACCGTAGACGCTGTACTATTTATGACAGTGAATAAAAAAATGAATCAGGCGACTCTTTAAGAAAGGCGGCCTTGTTTAGCGCTGGGGGCTAGGCCATTCTAGCCGAAAGCTACCTTATTGGGCATTTAGGGTGGCAAAATGGTAGGCATACACTATAAATAAATACATGTACATGAGTGCGTGCTCATGGGGAGATAGAATGTAGTGTGTATGCTATTAACCAGTCTCACAAAAGAGGCGTTGGACGTGGCTATCATAGAAAGTACGGATATGATTCCGAAAAGAAAGATCTGACCCGTTTCGCGTTATAATTATTTCATCATAATCCCTGGAAAAACAGGCACTGAGCTTGTAGACTCAGATTTTTGATAATCACCATACACACAGAAAAGAACGACCCTAACGAGACAGGGGAGAGAAACAACACATGGGGTAACTACAAAATAATAAATGACGATGGAAAAGTGTTACGAAAGACGCAAAGAGGGAGGGATGCATACACGCAAGTAGAAAGTGATGAAAGAAGAAAGAATAATTGGGTAATGAGAAAATTCAAAAATACAGATCAACAAAAACGAGCAGGCGTCGGCCCTTGTCATAAACTTGGATGCAAATTTCCAAATGCGCAGAGACCAGTCTCAAAAGGTTGGGTATAGAAGTACAAGTAATGTGTTCGAGGATGAGACATAAATAAGAAATGGGTTGAAAACACGTAGTATAAAGACGAGAATAAAGAATAGACGAAGACAAAGAGGACAAGGCTTCCATTTTGACAATGAAAATATGTTACTCTATATCATGTTGCTGCCAGAGTGTTCCGTGGTCTCGCCATGAGTAGCGGCAGTAGGGGTTTTCACCGACTCAGCAAAGCTGTCAGTTGGACTGCTCGTGCGGGCCTCTTCTTCTTCCAACCGTCGGCGCCAGTTGGTGACGCTCGCACTCAAGTTGTTGCCATCATGAGTCTCCTTAGTTGGCGTTGCATCTAGGTCGAACGTCGAGCTCAAGCGGTGGTTGCGATTTGCGCTTTCCCAATGAGTGCGGAGTGCATCCAATTCGTTGGCAAGCGAATCCAGTGCCATCGAACTACGGTTGTCCAAGAACATGTCGTCTCGGGACACATTGCTGTTACCTCGAGAACGGCCCCCGCCAACTCCACCGACTGTTGCCGTTGACGCGTTGCTCTGGGATCGTGATATGCTGGTGAAGCCCTGTCCATGCTGAGATTGACGGCGATGATTGTCGACAGATGTTACCATCTGCTCTAGTAGCATTGTAACTCGCTGTTCTGCATGTAAAGCTCGTGATTCCAGAAGCGAATTCTCTTCTTTCAACTGCTCAATTTCTTCACGCGATTTGTCTGTTGCGGCAATGAGCTCTTGCTTAGCAGCTTCATGCGCCGACCGAACATCGTTACATTCAGTCTGTGCCGTGCTAAGGTCTTTCTTGAGCTTGAAAATTTGGTCCTCTAGTTCGCCCATGGAAGAACTCATTTTATCCTGAAGCTCCTCGAGGGAATTCTGTAATTCAGACCGCTCGCTCTCCCAAGATGATGGGACTGCAGAACTTTTAGATTCTGCATCCTTCTGTGCATTCTCCAACTCTGCCTGTAAGGAAGCAGTGTGTGTCTTGTACCTGGCTAGCTCATCCTTCATGCGTTTCAGCATTTTCTCTGTACCCTTTACATAGTGGACAGCAGACTGATAATCGTTCTCAAGCTGCTCAAGTTTCTCTCGATAAGCGCGATCAGCTTCTTGCTCACGAGACTCAAACGCGGCCCTCGTCTCTTCATGTGCTTTCATGCTGGCTTGAAGTTGCTGCTCGAGATCACGGAGGCGCGTTTGTTCAGGTGTGCCAAAGCGAGATCCAGGCGAGTCCAAAAGAGGCGACCTCCTGTTGTCCGAACCATGGACGGCTCGCTCACCCAATAGATCTTTCAGCGCACCGTGTTGGATAGCTAGAGCACTGGTATCGCGCTGCTGACTCTCGAGCTGCGATTTAAGCTCCTTGTTTTCTAATGCTGAAGCCTGGCTTTCTTTGATGGCATTGTGTAATTGGCGCCGTAGTTGAAGGCCTTCACGACTAACTTGCTCCTGGTATGCCTCGAGACCTGCAATGCGTTCTTCCGCACGTCTGAGCTTGTCAGCTGCTTCGTCAGCCGCTGCCTGGTTGGATTTGGCCAAATTGTTGGCTGTTTCAACCTGAGACTGCAGGGCTGCAATTCGTTGGTCAGTGATCGATTGAACCGAGCTATCAGAGTCCAACGAAGATGCACGATCAAGTCCGGCTATGAAGGCAAGTTTATGACTCTCTGCTTCTCGTGCATGGCTCTCTGCTAATTCCTCCGCCTCTTTCAAGCGACGACTGGCAGTTTCCAATTCAGCAGTTCTTTCTTCGTGATCGGCTCTTAATTGTAACAGCTTGCGTTCCAGTCCTTCTCGACGCTCACGCTCCTCTTCCAGATGCCTTTCCATTAAAGTAGCCTTCGCAGCAGATGCCGCAACCGCTTCACGAAGCGACGTCAAGTTACCACCATGGTCTTTGAGACGCGCCGATGCTTCCTCCAGTTTTTGAGTCAACTCCTCTTTATCAATAAGGACTTGTTTGTGGTTTGCCTCTGCCGTATATCGAAGAGCGGATTCTTCTCGAGCGTGGGCTTGCAGCTGATGAAGCTCAGCTTTTAGACTTTCCAATTCCAAGGTGTGATTTTGCATCTCCAACTCAGCTAGTCTCTTTCGCGTAGCTTCATTGGTTCCTTCAGCGAGCTCGCGAGCCCTCTTTTCTTGATCAAGTTCGACAGCCATGGCCTCTAACTTCGATTTCAGCTCCGCTTGAGCGGCCAGAGTAAGAGCTAGACGTCTGCTGAGTTCTGTTGTACGCTCAGTGTTCGCCTCGTCATCCGTACGAGCCGCCCCTTCCAACTGCGGGGTGCTACGTTGGCTGCCTCCATGCGCGGCCAATTTGGCCCGAGCATAGGCTGCCTCGCTGATTGCAGCGTCACGTTGGTGCTCTACCTCGGCTACCCTCTTAGATGCAATCGCAGCCTGACGATCTACTGTCGCTTGCATCTTAGCCAGTTCCGCCCTCATTGCAAGGAGCGCCTCAATCAAGGGTCGGTCTTCATCCGTGAAAACGTCCGGAGCACGCTCGTCAAGCACCGAGCTACTAGGTGGACTGGGGTTATATCCAGCTTTGCGAGCGAGAGCTAGCTCCGAGGCATACCATGCATTGCGATTTCTTGCAGCTTCGAGCTCCTTGATCAACGCTTCTTGATGGGGGGTAAGCCTAGGCGATTTCGGCTCATCACCGAAGTTACGGGAATTCCTATAGTTTCGAGATTCGATCGATCCATCCACGCTTGGTTGCCTGCCCAGAACAGATTCATCGGTACTGTCCATTGAAGCTCTCTGTCGTTGCTTCTGCAGAGACCGTTGCCTTGTCGGCGCGCTCATGAGTGGAACTGCCTCATTAGTCTCCATTGCTTTGGCGGCCAATTTGGACGGAGGTTGAACATTGGGCGTTCGGCGGCCGCCTGAAACTGGACTAGCATCCGCTGGAGGCCGGTTGTTGTCCATGGGTGACGTCTTCGAGGTTGGAGATTGCACGTCTCTATCTACTGCTGTAGCACGTACAGCTTCCACTTGAGGAGCGAAGTTTCGATCTTTTGTTGGTGTTTTGCTCCTAGGTGCTTGCGTAGCCTGTCCGTTCATTCGGGGAGTTGGGGTCGGCGCTTGTCCTGGAGGAGGTGGTCCTGACGGAGCCTGAGCAATGGACGCTCGCGGGAGCCTAGATCCTGCTCCTCCTTGCGCTGGATCGCCCTGTGGTTTGACATTCGGACTGATCATGCTCTCTCGATATGAAGTTGTCATTCGCCGCGGCTGGTCGATAGGAGGTGTGTTTTGAGCCTCTCTGGAAACCCGACCGGTGGGTATCGCGGCTACTTCGCCATTTATTTTGCGTGTATCGGTGGCCCTTTCACCGTTTGGAGCAGGCTCGCCAGTATAGCGAATCTTCGAGGTGTCTAGGATGTATGCCATGCTGAGTTCTGCGGGGTCTCTGGGAGCTGAGCTCGGTTCACCGGCCATGACGATAATTTGTCTTCCAAAAGCCGTCATGCTATGTCCTGATCTGGGAGACGGACCAGTCCCCATGTTGCGGAACGAGAACCATCTCTTGCTAGTGATGCGGAAGGCAGAAAGGTCGCCGAGATCCAAGCCCTCCTCGTTGCGACCACCAAAGACATACATGGTATCTGCTATGAGTGCTGCAGCATGCCCTTCCCGCGGAGAGGGGACAAAACCAATGCAATCCAGCTCCGTCCACTGATTTGTTCGGGGATCGAACGACCAGACATCGTTAAACCAGGTCACTCCGTTTGTACCACCAAATCTAGAATGCCATGTTAGTTCTCTCTGTGATAGTCAGGCCTGCAAAGGATACCAGATCATCTTACAGATATAGTTTGTCATTGTAACTGACGGTCGTATGATTGGTTCGAGCGGGAGGAATTTGACCTGCAGGTGGGCCGCCTTCGTGTGAATTACGAATCAAGAATTCCCACTTGTTGGTGGGACTTTGGAGAGAGTTCAAGTCGAAGGCTATTAAGTCATTGAAAAAAAACCCTTCAACCTGTCCTCCGAATACGTAGAGCTTGGATCCGAGAATGTTGAGTGTATGTCCATACCGTCCTGAGGGACGGGGACCGGGAGGAATTGCTCGAGACCATTGGCGAGAGGCTGGAGTTGAAGGTAGAACAATTAGTGACGCTGGTAAAGTCCATCATCAGCGGACAATGACTCACAGGTGTTAAGCAAATAAAGGGTATCATCCAAAGTATCCTGATCAGTAATCTTTGTGTCACCGCCAAAAACAATGAATGCGTTCCCTACCAGTAAACTGGCATGGCCAACACGCGGACCTGGGCCCTCTGAAACTGTCGGGATCGGAAAACAGGCCAGATTACCGCCACTACTTTCTACCATCCACAAATCTCCCTTCACAGTTGAACCATCAATCAAACCACCCATCATGTAAATGTCACCTTCTTTCGAGGCAATTGAGTTGATTGCGGCGCCATATCGGGGGAAGGGATTAGCATTCGCTGAAGTAAAATTCAAACGTCGCTGTGACCACGGGAAAGCTGGATTGGTGCTTCCTGTGGGCGAACCGGGCGTGGCTGACGATGATCGCTGAATCTTGACATGTGTTAGATGAGAAATCTTTTTTTGCCCCTGATTGCAACATTATGCCGATATTGAAGACATACCTGTGACTCGGAGTCTGCTCGCTGTCGCATTCGGTTTGGATCAGGACTCGCAGCACTAGTAACGGAATGGAGCGAGTTGTTCACACTCCCGCTGGGTGTGGGCGATGTTATTCTGCCCATATCTCGGGGTCTGTCTCCCTCCATCATCGGAGCCTTTTCTAGCATTGTGCCCTCCGAGGTATGTATGTTCCTGGTGGCCGGGGGGAGGCCTGTTGCTCCCGGTTGCGGTTGGCCTTTCTTCGACCTGAATAAAAAAGCCATGGTAAACCTCTTTGCCCCTCCTCTTGCTAGCCTTTTTTTCTAATGCCTCTCCGCAGACGTTCCCCCAGTGTTATTCAGTCACGTTTCCTTCTCAGCGAATGCGATCGGTCCTTGTAGCTGCAAAACGGTTTCGTCGTTGGTCGTCACACCTCCTGCTGGTTGTTCAATGGTCTACGAGGAGAGAAACCGAGTTGATGGTAGAGGCATTTGATCTCCAGCACGGGCGTGGACGAATATGCGAATGGGACAATGGAATGGCGAAGTCGGACGCCGCAATTTTTGTCAAAGAAGGGTTGTCCCTGAGCACATCCAGGTCAGGGATAGAGACAATCAGACCACAGGCGGATCCTGACGTTGGCAGTCGGTCCTCGCAGAGCTTGACCGCGCTAAGCGGGAAGCATGAGAAAAGAAGGTGATCCGGATGCACTGATTCGAAATAAACAAAGAGAGAAAAGAGAGAGGTCAACTCTCGAGGGAAGAACTGGTGGCAGCTGGCCGGGATAGGGAAGTAAAATTCGAGGACGGAGTCAGGTCGGTGCTTGCCAGCGTGCCGTGGCTGTCTCGAAAGGGAGTGGTGGCCTCCTGTGCTGTAAGACCTTAGGACGCAGCGCGGCTGGCCAGGGACAGAACAGACACACACAGCAGGAGCAGAGCCAGGGGTGGCCTTTCCTTCTCGTCCCAGTTCCCACTTTCCAGTTTCCACCGCGAGGCCCCACCGCGCGTGCGGTCTGGCGCTGGCAATTGGCCCGTGAGGCCCCACTTCTGGCTCGGATCATGGCAGCTGCGGGCCTATGGGGATGTGCGCTGTGGCCGCGCTAGCCCAAGCACGGCCTAGCGCAGCAGCACCACGAGCATCAATTTCCCAATCGTCGTTAACTATTTTACCGTAATTTTACCTCAGGAGCGAGCTAATCCCAGGTGTATATCATTCTCACCGTCTCAGGCGAGCATGAGTGAATTACTACAGCAACTACGTACTAACAGGGCCAATGCGAGAACATGCGCACTGCAAGGTACCGGCTGGGAGCACTTTTAACCAGTGAACCGTGTGCAAACACCCGGCAAGCGGGTAGCGATTGGTCCTTGCCTTGCTCTGAACCATCTAATCTAATCGCACATGAACGCTCTCGTGGTCCTAGAAAACCAGGACTCAGTAGTCGCGCGTAATTTTGGTATCTGCGATTACAAAATGAGATACGCTGCACAAGCATGCCTATATCTGATTGGCCAAACCAGTGTCTCGTATTGTGTTTAAGCACGAACCATTTCTTTGAACGGGTGAACCCGACATCGTTTGAATAATAATAATAATCTCTGGCATTATTACTTTCATTTATTCTTCTTGTGATGATGAGTATTTTTCATCCACATGACACTGTCAATATAATTCCAAGGAAAGGGGCTATTGGCGGGCTACAGCTTTTGAGAGGTGTCTCTAGGAACAGTGAAACAACGTATCTTCTTGGCGGTAGGTATCAACCTGGAGAGAAGAAATGTAAGAAAGGCCATCGATGCGAGAAAATCCACCAAAGATTCAGGCGCAAGATTTAATTCAAAGCGGAAAATTACATAATTACATCGGCGAAAGCCAAGGAATGGTTTTTTGGACGTCTCACATAATAACCTCACGTACATGGCCACGCTTGCCCATCCCGGAATTGTCGATTGATGATGATTGTCATTCTGCATGGCCGGGAGCCGTCAACAATAGCTATTGGCTTCGCACGTTGGAACTTTGATCTGATAGGCTTAGCTGCTTATAGTATGTATGGAGTACAAACAATAGAGTAGTCTTGTTTTAGTTCCATGTCGAAATAACCCTGTATTGCACCATAGCTCTTGCAGACATCTCCAAGGGTAGTGTGAAGGAAAGCTGACTTCGTATTTAGTGCTCGTGAAGCTCTAGGCAGAAGCTTAAGCATTATTCGTGCAGTGTAACATAATCACTTGTCAAGCGAACGTGTGTGCCTCAGTTGCTTTGCCCCAAATCACACGACCAAAAGTGGTCGTGTGAGAGAGATGTGCGCTTCTTCTGGATCCGGACAAACTGCCATTTTCCCATGGAAAACGTGAAATGAACCCACTCGTTAATCGACGGATATTGCTGTCGAGATCAAGAATGTGCAACTACCTCGATTGTCCCAGGTGCGTGGTTTCATCTCTTCATCGAAACCGGAAGATTGATGTTCCGTCACGATGCGCTGTCCGCCAAGCCAGAACTAAGCTTTATGGGCACCGCTTGCCGTCGTCACCTCAGACCCTACAAGGCCGATAGCTACCTCGGTCAGCTTCACAGGCGCTCATTTGCAGGTCATTCTGCTCTGCACGACGCTATCGATCGAGAAACTTGGCTGAGAAGGGTGGCATCGGCGTGGTTAGTTGCAAATCGAAGTCCCATCGTCCGCGACAGCTGCCCCCGCGGATTCGACTGCAGATGTGCTGAAAACGAGAATGCGCAACACAGGTAAGAACCATTTCGAAGGTTATTCGTTTGAGTCGCGTACTCAAAGCTTGGGTCGTAGCATATCTGAAGCGCTGTTTCCGAAAAGAACGTTTTCGATCGCGTCCCCTCGCGAAACGATGATATATTCGTCATGAGAGATCCATATCTCAACATGGAGCACAGCAATCACAACGGGGACACCCAGTCGGGGCCAGCACCGGCCGTCAATGGGACTCGAAGAGGCCAGAATAGGTCGGTTCGAGTGAGCTTTGGTCCAGGACCAGATTCCGTTCTTCCAACACGAAATCGCTCGCCCACGCCGCTAAGTAGCCACCAGCGGTCGTTCACCGAGGTGGAATCGCAAAGGTCGCCTCTACAACCACCAACCGATCGACCAACCGACTCATTGACTGATAGTACGGGAGACACACCGGTGGAAAATTACCCGGCAAGTCGAAACTCCATCGGTAGCCGCCCGCTGTCTCTTCAACGTGCAAAAAGCGACTACGGACCGAGGTCGGCGGTCAACAGTAAACCTGCCACCAATGATGATGATGACTTTGCAATGAGACATGGATGGCAAGAGGAATACACATCGACGGAATATCTGAAGCTACTTCATTCGGTATGTTGTTCACCTGCCCCGATTCCCCTCTGTGATGAAGCTCATCCTGGAATAAGAATTTCTATATGTACTTTACCGAGAAACGACATGAAACAAGTGGACTCCCGAAAGAACCGGCTGGAAGTTGGGCGATCCAGGAGTGGCGTATGAGGGATCGCTTAAAGACCGTGTCTGCAGCGCTTGCAATTTGTCTGAATATTGGTGTCGATCCGCCGGATGTTGTCAAGACAAACCCTTCTGCCAAACTAGAATGCTGGGTCGATCCTACAGGCACCACGGGCGGTCAAAACAAGATTATGGAGCAGATTGGCAAGAAATTGCAGGAGCAATATGAAACTTTGAGTTTGAGAACACGATACAAACAGTACCTGGATCCATCCGTGGACGAGACAAAAAAGTTCTGCATCTCGCTGCGCCGAAACGCGAAAGACGAACGGGTGCTATTCCATTACAATGGCCATGGTGTTCCACTGCCTACACAGTCTGGAGAAATATGGGTTTTCAATAAAAACTACACCCAGTACATCCCGGTCTCACTTTACGATCTTCAATCATGGCTGGCTGGGCCGAGCTTGTTTGTTTTTGACGTTTCCCATGCAGGCAACATCCTGCTCAATTTCCACAGTTTCGTTGAGAAGCACGAGAGGGAGAATGTCGAAGCCAAGAAGAGGGACCCAAACAGTCCTGTGCAAAATTTCTCTGACTGCATTTTGCTGGCTGCTTGCCAGAAGTCTGAAACCCTACCAACAAATCCCGACCTACCTGCTGACCTATTTACCTGCTGTCTTACAACGCCGATTGATATTGCACTGCGATATTTTATCCTACAAAATCCTCTGAGCGCCAATCTCAAAGTAGACGAGAAGATCCCAGGGCGATTACAAGACCGCAGAAGCCCACTAGGCGAGTTGAATTGGATTTTCACTGCCATCACCGACACTATTGCGTGGAACACCCTACCCCGTCCGTTATTTAAGAAGTTGTTCAGGCAAGATCTGATGGTTGCAGCTCTGTTCCGAAATTTTTTGCTCTCCGAGCGCATCATGAGAACGTATCAATGCCATCCCATGTCTTCCCCTAAATTGCCGGAGACTCATAGCCATCCTCTTTGGCAAAGCTGGGATCTGGCCATTGAGATGGTTCTTAGCCAGCTTCCAGCTTTGGTCGACAACGAGGAAGGTAGAAGGCAATATGAATATCAACATTCCACATTCTTTGCCGAGCAATTGACAGCTTTTGAAGTTTACCTTTCCTCGGGGCCTACTGAGAAGAATCCACCGGATCAATTGCCAATTGTCCTTCAAGTCCTCCTCAGCCAAGCTCATCGTTTGCGGGCTCTAATACTCTTAAGCAAGTTTCTAGATCTGGGCCCATGGGCTGTTCACCTGGCTCTCAGTATTGGTATCTTCCCCTACGTCGTCAAGTTATTACAATCAGCCGCCCAGGAACTCAAGCCAGTCATGGTGTTTATCTGGGCTCGCATCATGGCTGTAGACCATTCTGTGCAGAATGATCTTTTGAAAGACAACGGCATCCATTATTTTATAACTATCTTGAACCCTACATCACCAATTCCAGTTGGCAATGCTAGCGAACACCGAGCCATGTGCGCTTTTATAGTATCGATCTTCTGCAAGAATTATCCCCAAGGTCAAAATGTTTGCCTTTCTGCGGAACTATTTGACTCGTGTTTAAACCACCTGATGGATGTGGAAAACCCGCTACTTCGGCAATGGTCTTGTCTATGCTTGAGCATGCTCTGGGTAGACTTTCCCGACGCAAAGTGGATGGGTATCCGTTACGCCGCGCCGCAGAGGCTTTGTGATCTCACCCTTGATCCTGTTCCGGAGGTGCGTGCTGCGATGCTTCATGCACTCACCAACTTCTTAGGTATCCCAGACTTGACCGATCAAGTTGCCAAGATCGAAGAGTTCATTGCCATGGCAGTCCTTCCGATGGCTGCAGATGGCAGCGTTTTAGTGAGAAAGGAACTTTTAGTCTTTTTCTCAACGTTTGTCAAGCGATATGAGAACAAATTCCTCGTCGCCGCATATGAAGAGCTTCTAGAAGAAAAGCACTCGATGTTAAACCGGGCGCAAAACGAGGCTGCTCACCATCTAAATGACAACATGCCTGCAGATAGCTCTGATGACAAACCGCAGTCTCTGTCCCATAATACCACATTTGGAACTATGTGGAAACAGCTGTTGATTCTATCTGTTGACCCGCACCCCGAAATTGCTCAAGACGGCAGCACGATTGTGGATTTTATTCATGCTGCTCTCTTGCAATCACCCATGGCTGAGATGGCTGCAAAAGCTCGCGACGATATTATGGAGATTGCCAATCGCTTAAAATCTACTAAACCGCAACTAGCTGAACCGGTGGAGTTCAAAACGGCACACCCTGGCCCTACTCCTGCCCAGTCTCAGAACAAGCCTGAGGGTTATTTTTCTCTGAGCATGAGACGTACTGCTAGTGTTGCAGCATCTCTTAAAAATCTTGCGTTCGGTCCATCAAACCCAACGGAACAGGAGCCCACCTCTCCCACGTTGTCCCATAAGTCGTCGCCTACTAAGAGCAGGCCACCCATCACACCCCGCGGACGGGCACCTCCAGAATGGACAAGACCTCCTGAAGTACACGACCAGGTAGCTCCAGCGGCAGCATATCACCAAGCGCCGGAGCCTTTGTCAAGGGGATTCGAGTCTAAGGATGTTACTGTTTCTCCTTCCATACCACTGAAAAGCCGGTTTTTGGACTGGTCTACCGAGGTAAGTTTTATCACATTTGTCAATGCTTCCGTGCAAAATCTCACTATCCTTAGTATTTCCGCGAACCGCAGATGAAACCAAACGAGCCCGACGAGCCAGGTAGTGCTGATTACAATGAGCGTCTCTGGCGAAGAAGTCGGAATGAAAGGATCATCGCCGAGACGCAGCCACTCAAGGAGAAGGCCGGAAGCTCTCGCTGGCAAAACTCCACGGCATTATTAACCAATGATACCCAGCCTATTAAGATGACTTTCCATCAATTTGAAGATCATTTGGCCATCGGAGACGACAGAGACACAGTCTCGTAAGTTTTAGTTTTATTCCATTCTTTCCTGAAATGTCATTTCTAACATGTACGTAGCATTTGGGATTGGCAACGGAATATTTGCCTAAACCGGTTTTCAAATGGCAATCCTCCTGGATCAAAAATCAATGAGATTCGATATATCAACGAAGACGACCAGGCACTACTAATGACGGGGTCATCAGACGGAGTTTTGAAAGTTTATCGGAATTATGAAACTAACAAGAAGATTGAGATTGTGACTGCATTCCGAGCATTGCCTGAACTCATCCCTAGTACTAGAAATGCCGGGTTAGTTTTTGACTGGCAGCAAGGCCAAGGCAAGGCGCTTGTTGCGGGTGACGTTAAAGTGATTAGGGTGTGGAATGCAGCAACTGAGGTTTGCACGAATGTACGTGGCTTAAATACCGCTGGCTGTTTGAAGAAAGCTAATTATCTTTTTTGTATAGGACATTTCTGCACGTTCAGGATCTTGCATTACTTCCCTGACCTCTGATCAAGTTGCCGGGAATATTTTCATTGCAGGATTTGGGGATGGGGCAGTCCGAGTCTTTGACCAGCGGCTCAAGTCCACGGCGGCTATGGTCAAAGTTTGGCGAGAACATAAACAGTGGATTACCAATGTCCACATGCAGCGTGGGGGTGTGAGGGAGCTGGTATCTGGAAGTCGAAATGGAGAAATCCGGTTGTGGGATCTTCGCATGAACGACCCGATCAATACAATCCATGCGACAAAGGACACTCTTCGAACGTTGAGCGTTCACGAGCATGCTCCTGTCTTTGCAGTGTATGTCAATCACTCCCCTATCTTGCCCATCCTTTTCTAGTGCTTTTCCGATGAATGCAGTAAGATGCTGATAGATTTTCAGTGGGACCAATCGACATGAAGTAAAGACGTTCAATGTTGATGGAGGGTTTCTCTCTAATTATGAACCATATTCGAGTTTCCTTCATCAGAATCGATCAGCCCCGATATCTTCTACAGCGTTCCATCCACATCGAACTCTTCTTGCCTGTTCTGCCCTGCATGACAATCACATCAATCTAGTTTCGTGCTAAAGGATATACGCCCGCCTTCAGTTGCTTTTTATTCCTATCTTGTTGCCCTGCAGCTTGGTGCCAGTGAATTTGCTTGCTTGTTTATGATCGATTCTACTATTGAGCACGGTGGCGTTTCTCCTTTCATCCCAGCATGGTATTGGCAGGCGGTTAGATCAGGTATGGCTTGGAATTGGATGTCATTACGTGTCTGCTTTTTCATTTTCTCACCTGCATCTGTTAATTTCATTTCATCATTCCTAATTCTAGAGCAGTCTCTCCTTACCAGTGGAGGCCGCTCTGTTTGCATGCCTATTATGACAGTCGATTTCAAAACATGGCGTGTACATGTCAACATAGATTTTAATATTATATTATATACTCAATTGATACAATTTCATATCCCCCTTGCACCGCAGACTTGGGTGTATGTGCTCTTTCATGGCGCCACGCGAACGACCACCTTTCCCATCGTATGCCCGGTATTCAGCCTCTCAAAGGCTTCTCTGGCCTGCTCGAAGTCAAATGTGCTATCGATGATGATCTTCTCCCGGGACAACTGCAAGACCTGCTCCAAAAGAGGCTTTCTAAACTCCAGGTTTATGCACGTGTACGAATAACCCAGACCAATGCTCCCAAGCAAACTGCGCAACAGCATCTGAGGATTCCAAAGATAGATGGCTCTGCCGCCCATTGTCATGCGGTTGGTCTTGTCACCCACAATGGTTACGTATCTCGGGGCAAGCCCCAGGCATTCGGTGCCTCCGACGCAATCAATGATACAATCCGGCGCAAATAACTTGACTTGTCCAGCTACGCTGGTGGTCGTAGATGTGTAGTCGATGATATCACTGGCGCCCATGTTGCGGACAAACTCAGCTTTGCTGCCTGAGCACGAGGCCACCACTGTCCAGCCTTGCTGTTTGCTGAGGTGCACGGCGTACATGCCACTGCTGGAGCTACCACCCAGAACAACGACTTTGCCGTTCTTGACATACGGCTTGATCGCAGCAATAGTAGTCTGTGCGGTGAGCCACACAAGTGGTAGAGCGGCAGCCTGTTCCCAGGACCAATCCGTGGGTTTCGGGACGACCACCGCTGTGTTGATGTCGATGAGGATGGACTCCTGCAGAGTACCGCCGGGTAGAAATGGAATGATGCCCAAGACGTTGTCCCCAGGTTTGAAGCCCGAGTTCTTCCCTGCAGCCTCGACCACCCCGGAAAAATCCTCAGCTACACCTTTGTGCGAGGGGACGAGGAAGCTCGGCATGTATGACAACAGGGGAAGTCCCATCAGCTGCACATCGACGGGGTTTATAGATGCAGCCTTGACTCGCACACGGATCTCTGATGGGTTCAGTGGTTGGCCATCATTTGAGGGGAGCGTCGATAAATGCAGTGCGTTTGGGAAACCGCCGTGAGTAAACGTCCAAGCCTTGATCACTTTGCTCATCTTAACTTTCTTTTCTTTCCTTTTTGATGATGAAAGTAAGTATGACTATGCTTAGAATATGAAGTAATAAAGTTAGAGATGGTGGTTAGAAAATTAGACCAATGCCCCTTGACATCGGTTGTCGGGTGCCGATGGCCGAGATTTTGCTGGTATTCGATTGCAATGAATCGCGATGGCAATAGTTGGAGGGAAATATAGCCGACAGATTTTGATGAAAGACTTTTTTAATGATCTACTCATCAATTTAATCTAATATAACAATATAAAATATGGTACAAAAGATTTTTTTTTATACCTCCCACCGGAGTGCTTACTAATTACCTACAAAAATCGTCCACTTTTTTCAGTCCCATGAGGGATTTAGCTGAACTAAGTGATGGAGATGATATCCAAGGGCTCAAATTTCCTTCATTGAGACTGCTTCAAATTTTGGCTCTAGTTATTCGGAGAGCTAAGTGTATGGTACGATCATACAGCGGGTTGGGTTATCTGCAAACTTAAACCCTAGACTGTGACGGACTTTTCCATCTGTACGAACGCATTTAAGCCAAATTATTCACCTTATGCTATACATGTTCTTCTTGAGTAATGAGAATGTACAATTGTCCAATATGTAACTGGCACTTTTCTGTTATTATATGCGCACTTGTTCAAAAAATCATCATAAAATGCTTCCATCCGTAGTCCTCGGCACTGATATTTAACTTTTACGTCACGGTCGTCCTCTGTTTTCAGAAACTTGGCAGGACAGTTTGACTAAGTCGAATTGACTATTTACTCCTGTGTCGGACGCAGGAGAGGCCTGATTTTGGATCAGAATCTCTTGTATGTGGTAATCATACAAACACGCGATGATACGATATGACGACAATAAAAAATAATCCCACCTTCTCCCGTTCTACAACCTCTCAAGTCAAAGAAGTATTTCTAGTCACAGCAAGGAAAGTTAATGACCATAGTTGCCGAATATCCGATTCTATACGTAGTAAGGAATCGATGTTAGTATCTCAGTATACCTAACACATGGAGCGTCATATAACATACCAGTTTGACTGGGTGTGCCAGGCGGAGGAGGCATGACACCAAGCGGCGTAGGAACGAATGTATCATTGTTATCGTTATACGTCCAGGACCAGACTTCTTGCGACAATTGCGCTTCATTGGCATCAATCGCGTCCCATAGGACGTTGTATGCTTTTTTGACGTTGCTGTAGACGACATCATCGTTGCAGAAGTCGGGGATATCATTGTTGCCGTGTTGGTTGTTATCTTTGTGATAGGAATACTCATGATATGATCTAGTGGCTGCCGTTGAATGATTTCTCACCCTTGTCTCACAGCGGCCGAGTTGTTGCTCCAATCCTTTGGCCATCATAGCCAAGGGCCAGGACCAAATCACGGTTCCGTGATATGCACCACTCGTCCAATTTGCTGCATAGACTGGATTTTTGCCATAGGCAGGATTGGCAACAACCATGCCCGCATTTGTGAGAAGACCAGCAGGGAATGTGCGCTGTATGTTGTTTGCAGTCTGATTCACAAAGGCCGTGAGTTGATTCTGGTTTCCAGTTGTGTTTAGCAGGAAGTGGCGGAAACAATCATCCGTGTTCATCACAGCGACCTGGCTTTGATTATCATATCCATTCAGTGAGAGAGCATGAAAGTTCACGTCGCCGTCAATGGTATTATTTTGATTGGGTCCGGTGAAACCGATTGCCTCTGCGTAGGAGGTCACGAGTTGCTTAGCCTGAGATTCCGGGACCGTGATTTTGAAGAATTGCAGTGTTTCATCCTCCCATACTTGAGCATATTCGTCGGCAAGTGCGCCCCAGTTTGTTTGGTTGGGAAAGAAGTTATTACGAGCAAGAGATGCGATGGCTCGGAGAGCTGCAGGCATCAGAGCTGTGTTGACATCGTATGGAATTCGTCCACCGCCAATGCCTGTATTGCGCATTAGTATTCTGTTCAAGGCTTAAGGGCACTCTTTGAGAGGGAATCTGACCATAAGTACTATCTCTCCATTGGCCCACAATCTGACCAGCTTTGAGATGTACAAGATTGGATTCTGTCTGGTTATTGTGCCCCGCGAAAGGTGCGGCCAGTCTCATGATGCGGTCTGCATTGATGACTGACATATCCCCGTAGGTGAGATCGCCGTTGCTGGAATTAAAGGCGCCGGCAGAGGTGCTGCATTGGAGATTAGCTGGCACTTCACTAGATAGAGGGGAGAGCATATACAGACTTAAGAAACGGGACGGTTCTGCTGCGGCCAACAGGATCGTCAATGAAGTACTTGTTCATCAAAATTGGAAGATAGTAGTCGGAATCAATCTGTTGACTATTAAAAATGCTCTGGATATCGAATAGTGCTCAACTCACCATTGCATAACTGCATTGTGACTCGGTGCTGTATATGCCATCTTGTTCATTCAACCATGTAGCGTAGTCCCTGAATCGTTAGTCAATAATTCAGAAGATGTCCCACTGAAAGACTATAGACAAGCTTACCCGATTGTCTCTTCATGGCATACACTGCCATCGGTCACGTTGATACGTTCCAAAACTGCAGCAAGAACAGCCTCCATAGCGCCATTTTCGCCCTTACTAAGAACGGGCTGCAACAAGAGAGCAGAGATCATGGAATCACGACCGAAGTATGTCAAGAATCGCCATGCGCCGGCCAACAGTTTCGTGGAATACGACAAGAAAGACAAGGCCTCAGTTTTGTCTGCATCTTGCTGGATCAAGGCAGCGGAACTGTTGCTCAGCACTTGTGCTGGGGTCAATTGGGTCAATTGTGGATAGTTGAATTGGGCAGCGAAGATGTAGTCGCCAGCCACAAACATCAAGGTCTTGTTGTCGTTGTTGTCAATCGTTATTGTGCCACTAGAGGTAGAAGCCGGGGTAAAATTGAGATGCGTTGAAGTCACATTGTCAAGCCAAAGTCGCTCCAGGGTAGCACCGCCATTTGAAAGACTGGATATAGTGATTGCATCCTGAATTTCAGGCTCCAGGATACTAGCTCCTTCAACAAAATCGCGAATCGTCCGAATGCTCCCGAGGATGGGAATGGTGAGTGCGGCAGAAGAATTCAAACGAATGGTACCAGTGACACCATAGAAAGGGGTGGTATCATTGCCATCAGCTGTGCTCTCATTGTAGGTCGCTGCCAGCGGATTGCCTACGGTTGAATTGATGACTGCAAGACTCAAACTGCCATTAACGCCATTTTGAGGCGCAAAGTAAGTACAAACCCCGCTATTGCCTGCAGGCCATGCAATGACGAGTCGCGGGGAAATCTGCGTGAGGTTGCTGTCTGACTCGGGACTGGTCACGACAACTTGAACAGCCGTGTTGCAATCGGAGTAGAAGAAATTGTCGTAGGGCGCATCTGGTAGATGAAGAGTGGCGGGAGCAGAGGAGCATGCGGGTGCGGTGGCTGCTCCAAGAGCTGCAAGTGCACTCAAAGGCAGGACATGAGGCCACCACATGACGGTGATCGATAGATCAGCAGTAACTGCCTAATGAACAAAGGAGCACTGCTGCTTGAACAAAAGACCGGAATTGCGTGGGCACTGAGTAAGTCGGGATAGGGAGGGAGACGTTTATATGGAAAAGTTGGCATTCCACGGTTCAACGGTGCCTTCCGCAACAGGAAGGTCCAGCAGCCATTGGAATACGCAAATCTTGCTCCATGCAGAGGAGTGGAGGCACGGGCACAAGAGAGACAAGTTATTGATCTTACATTTCTTTCGATGGAGTGCCATGCTGATGCTAGGACCCGGTTAGAAGTCCGATTCCCCCACGGGGTTGGAGCGGAGATCTTCGCCTCATCCAGATCTGCCTCGCTACGGCATACCCCATGAGGAGAACGTCCCTTGGGTCCGGGGAAATTCTGTATGCCATCCTGAACGTGGCAATGTACCGTCGCGCCCGAAGTCGCCTTAATTATTTAGAGGCAGAGATGGGTTTTCAGATCCTGATTTTAAAGCATTCTAGTCTGCAAATATATAGTTTTGTATTGCCCGTCTCTATTTCTTGCTGACTATTACATCACAGGACAGGTAATCCTGTATTCGTAGACAGTACCTTACCAGCACAAGTATGATTACATCAGTGACTCATACTAAGTTAACGAGTCAACGTCAGGCTGTAACTGACAACCTCATTACCCTGCAGGTAATCTGCAATTAGAAAAGGGAATCAACGAGAACAATAATACATGGGTATTATTCGAACCCAACTTTATTGGTTTCTAGTCGGTCGACTTGTCATAAGGTTGCTAGAAATTGTAGGTACCCGAGAGATGCCTCATCATAGAGGACGTCTTTGAGTTCGTCCACATCAACATGTACGGTCCTGCGATAGATCACCGACCAGGCTGAAGCTGCATTGGCGGAAAGTCCTGTGTGCCGCTCTAGCAGTCTCTAGCGGCATTCCGCTGTCCACTCTGTAGTACCAGTGCCCACAGTCGGTGATCTCGATAACTTCAGTCGAGGATCTTACGCCGCTAAATACAGTAGCCAGACTGTTTCTTAGAAGCTTGAGCGTTCTTTGCAGGTCGATGGGAGTGAACATCGTGATACCGACATCGCGGAATTATTGGTTGGGGATTAGGTCGCAAACACGCTCCCAGCTGCAGCTGGATCGGCCCGTCACGTTGTTTCCCCACTAACGTGATAAATACTGCTTATTACCTGCGCTTGGGCAGGAACTCCAGGTGGTGGAATATCGGCCTTACTCATGAAACGTTAAACGATAAATCACTAATTTCTCAAGAGATGAAAAGGCTGAAGGTGCACTTCTCCCGACATCGTCATGGAAGCGATAAGATCCGCAACGAGGTCGAGCAAGGGCTTGCAGAGATAGAAACAGAGGCACCTTCTAGGCACGTGGCCGAGCGGCAAGTGTCTCCTGACAACCCGATAGCTACCAATGCACTGCAGCATCCAGCATCGGACACGAAAGGGCTACAACCAACACAAGGTGCGGAAAAGTCTCAGGAAAAGCCTGGCGACGAACCCAAAAAGCGGGACAGAGTGTCCTCTGCGTCAACGACCGCTGCAACAGACATGACTTCAACCGCCGCAGCGGCGGCGTCGGCTCCTGTGCCCGAGAAGGTCTCGTCCATCACGACAATCATCGCAGAGCCTGAGGTAGCCTCACCCTCCGTTGCGCGGCTTGCCAAAAGCAGTGTCGCCTCGCCTCCTTCAGCTCCTGCTCAGCCAACCGCTTCTGATGCTCCAATCCACGATATCGATCCGTGGACTCAAGCTTATAGAATATTTCAGAACCGGCAACCTGAGCTGATGGCAGACTACAAGAAGCATCTGGCTTCTCTGCAAGACGACGCTGCAGTCAGCGCCGATCTTTCAACCCCGCGGTCCGTCGAGTCCATCGTGAAGCAGCTAGTGAAAGATCGGGAGAAAAAGCAGTGGCGAGTATCGCTTCTGGGGAAGGATATAAAGGTTCGGGAACAAGCCGAGAGGTTAACAAAGTTTCTCCTCTGGTCCGACCCGATAGTCAAGAACGCGATCAGTGCTCAGCCATATGCAGCGCTTGCATGGTCCGGTGTCTCATTACTTCTTCCGGTAAGTAAATGACTGTCCCGACCCTTTTGGAGATGCTTACCCAGGCAGCTTCTTACCAGCAGCACCGCACGACACGAGGACATGCTGAAAGGCTTCAATTCAATCGGCGATATTCAAGTCTACTGGAATATCAGCGAGAAGACTTATCTCCAATCCTCGCATCGACATAATTACCGAGACCTCCTCGAACCTTTAGCCAAGCTTTATTCCCACATTATCGAATATCAGGCCAAGGTCATATGTCATCTATCCAGTGCTCAACTCTCCCGTGCATGGCAAAACGTGACCGATGGGAATGACTGGCTTGGCTTAGCAGGCAAGGTTAATGACTTGAGCCAGGGGTGTAGCGACTGCATCCCTCCTCTCCGAGAGGAGGAGCTGCGGAAAAATCGGGATAGTCAACTGCAAGAGATGCAGGAGTCGCGCACTATCCTTGACGAAATACAGCACACCCTCGAAGAAGCCAGTGAGCAGATTAAGAGAAATTATGACGACCAGAATGAAAGAGATCTCCTTCAAAATCTCGCGTCTGACTATGAAGGCTACAAAAACTTCAATCCACTGAGGGTGACAGGCACATGTGAGTGGTTCTTCAACGACAACAGATTCCTCGAATGGCGAGACAGCAACATTTCCCGTCTTCTCTGGGTTTCTGCGGGCCCTGGTTGTGGAAAGTCGGTCTTATCGCGGGCTCTAATAGATGAGGGACGGCTGTCTACAAACGTTACAACCTCCACTGTCTGTCACTTCTTTTTCAAGGAGGGAGATAAAGGTCGTATGGATAGCACCAATGCCTTGTGCGCAATGCTTCACCAACTTTTGACTCAAGAGACTGCAGGCAGCCTAATAAGAGATGCACTGCAAATACATAAGAAGTATGGTAAGAAGCTTACAGAGAACTTCTCCGCGCTGTGGCAAATCCTGGAGATGTGCGCCAGATCTACAGATACAGGAGAAGTCGTTTGCATTCTTGATGCTCTTGACGAATGTACTTCGAACAGTAGACAACAACTAATTGACCAGCTTCAAGATTACTATTGCAAGCACCACCCGTCTAGCCTTGGCTCGAAACTCAAGTTCCTCATCACCAGTCGGCCATACGACGACCTCGAGGCCTCCTTCAGAAAGTTCTCCGATACAACTGCATACCTGCGATTTGACGGTGACAACAAATCCAAGGAGATCAGTCAAGAAATCAATTTAGTCATTGACGCTAGACTAGATGATATTGCAGGTGATTTTGCCAATGAAGACCGCCATGTGATATCTGAACGCCTAAAGAGCATGAATCATCGCACCTACCTCTGGCTCTACCTCACGTTTGACATCATTAAGCAGAATCCATGTGAATATGGCCGGCTGTCTGACGTAGACAACTTATTTTCTGACATACCAGCGGAGATATTTGGAGCATACGAAAAGATCTTGAGCAGAAGCAAAAACGAGAAGAGAACTGAGATTCTTCTTCAAATAGTCCTTGCAGCGGCAGAACCACTGACCGTCGACGAGGCTAATATTGCCTTGACATTAGCTTTACAGAAGGAACAATTCAAATCTCATGAAGCACTAATAAAGTCAGGGCTTTGGCCAAGTAAGACCTTCCAAAGCACTGTCAAAAATCTTTGTGGTCTCTTTGTCAATATCCATGACTCAAAGCTGTTTTTTATTCACCAGACAGCTAGGGAGTTTCTTTTGCATTCTGAACGCCAAGGGAAGTGGAAAGGGCGCTTCAACATGATGGAGGCGCACAATACGATATCACGATCATGTCTCTATTATTTGGTGCTGCCAGATATCGTAGCACCAGCTGAGGATGATGGTACTGATGACCAACAATTTCCCTTCCTTCCCTACGCCGCTACACACTGGCCTTCACACTTTATCTCGCAGCGATTCTGCGATGTTGGTATAGGTGGCGAGAAGGAAATGTCGGCGTTAGCGCTAAGTCTCTGTGAGACAGGATCGAAACAATTCAAAGCCTGGTCCACTATATATGCGTCCAAGACCTATGTATTCCCTCAATCTGCGAGCTCCCTTACCATAGTGTCGTATTTCGGATTTGAGACGTTTGTAAAGCTGCTGCTTGAGACCAGCAAGGTAGACGTGGACTCAAGGGATTCATATGGTCAGACACCACTATCATGGGCTGCAAAGAATGGGCATGAGGCAGTCGTAAAGCTGTTGCTTGAGACCAGCAAGGTAGATGTGAACTTGGGGGATTCTGCGAATAATCGGACACCACTACTGTGGGCTGCAAAGAATGGGCATGAGGCAGTCGTAAAGCTGTTGCTTGAGACCAGCAAGGTAGATGTGAACTTGGGGGATTCTGCGAATAATCGGACACCACTACTGTGGGCTGCAGAGAACGGGCATGAGGCAGTTGTAAAGCTGTTGCTTGAGACAAAGGTCGATGTGAACTCAAGGGATTCATATGGTCAGACACCGCTATCATGGGCTGCAAGGTACGGGCATGAGGCAGTTGTAATGCTGCTGGTTGAGACCGGCAAGGTAGACGTGGATTCAAGGGATTCATATGGTCAGACACCGCTATCATGGGCTGCAAGGTACGGGCATGAGGCAGTTGTAATGCTGCTGGTTGAGACCGGCAAGGTAGACGTGGATTCAAGGAATACCTATGGTCAGACACCACTATTATGGGCTGCAGAGAACAGGCATGAGGCAGTTATAAGGCTGCTGCTTAAGACCGGCAAAGTAGATGTGAACTCAAGGGATTCATATGGTCAGACACCGCTATCATGGGCTGCAAAGAATGGGCATGAGGCAGTCGTAAAGCTGTTGCTTGAGACAAAGGTAGATGTGAACTCAAGGGATTCATATGGTCAGACACCGCTATCATGGGCTGCAAGGTACGGGCATGAGGCAGTTGTAATGCTGCTGGTTGAGACCGGCAAGGTAGACGTGGATTCAAGGAATACCTATGGTCAGACACCACTATTATGGGCTGCAGAGAACAGGCATGAGGCAGTTATAAGGCTGCTGCTTAAGACCGGCAAAGTAGATGTGGATTCAAGGGATACCTATGATCGGACACCACTATTTTGGGCTGCAAAGAACGGGCATGAGGCAGTTATAAAGCTGTTGCTTGAGACCGGCAAGGCAGATGTGAACTCAGGGGATTCTGTGAATAATCGGACACCACTACTGTGGGCTGCAAAGAACGGGCACGAGGCAGTTGTAAAGCTGCTGCTTAAGACTGGCAAGGCAGACGTGAACTCAAGGGATTTATATGGCCAGACACCACTATTATGGGCTGCAGAATACGGACATGAGACAATTATAAAGCTGCTGCTTAAGACCGGCAAGGCAGACGTGAACTCAAGGGATTCATTAGGCCAGACACCACTATTTTGGGCTGCAAAGAACGGGCATGAGGCAGTTATAAAGCTGTTGCTTGAGACCAGCAAGGTAGATGTGAACTTGGGGGATTCTGCGAATAATCGGACACCACTACTGTGGGCTGCAGAGAACGGGCATGAGGCAGTTGTAAAGCTGCTGCTTAAGACCAGCAAGGTAGACGTGGACTCAAGGGACTCATATGGTCGGACACCGCTCCAGTGGGCTGCAAGGTACGGACATGAGGCAGTTGTAAGACTGCTGCTTAAGACCAGCAAGGTAGACGTGGACTCAAGGGATTCATTAGGCCAGACACCACTATCATGGGCTGCAGAATACGGACATGAGACAATTATAAGGCTGCTGCTTAAGACCAGCAAGATAGACGTGAACTCAAAAGATTCATTAGGCCAGACACCACTATCATGGGCTGCAAAGAACGGGCATGAGATAGTTATAAAGCTACTGCTTGAGACCGGCAAGGCAGATGTGAACTTGGGGGATTCTGCGAATAATCGGACACCACTATCGTGGGCTGCAGAGAACGGGCACGAAACGGTTGTAAGGCTGCTGCTTGAGACCGGCAAGGTAGACGGGGACTCAAGGGATTCGTATGGTCGGACACCGCTATTGTGGGCTGCAGAGAACGGGCACGAGGCAGTTGTGAAGCTGTTGCAATCTTCCAACGCCCTACAGCACCACCCACGACCCTAATGCTGCGCTTTCGTTATATTGGTAGAAAGCTCTTAATCAACAATTTCGCTCTTTCGCTCTCTGTCGAGTTTTCTTTCCGTCCAACCATGCCGGCAAGGGGCCCGTTTACTGTGATCCTAAACCATGATGGTAGAATATTAAATTCGTCCCATGCAAAGACAGCCATTTTTTCGATACACATGCTAGGCTTTTCAGTGGATTGGGCACACATCCTATTGAGTATCAGAGGCGTGATGCTTGACTGACGCTTAGAACGGCCAAACGGGCGCAATATTCTCCGGATATTTGGCTCGAACCTTCAGAACATTCTGTAGCTTTTGCTGTTGTGGAGCGGTAAATACTCGGCTACATACTGTATTAATAACACACGACAGGTGCGAATATTGCGCGGTAGAGTCGGTGAAACATGTCCTAATTGCTTGTCCGAAACTCAGTTCACTACGAGTAGCACTACGGGAGAAAGCTTGAGAGACGTTTAATGATATATGAACCCTGCTTTGACGATGGGAGAAGAAAAAGGCAAAGGAGTAAGCTCTATGTAATATCTATGTAATACAGCACAATAAGAGCTATACTGGACTTTACAGAAGCTTCTCAAAGATTTTGAAGCCGTGCGCCGAGAAGGCCATAACTTATACATATAACTAGAAAATCATCATCAAAAACAGGGCCCATACAAAGGGCACGATACAGGTATGTGAATCATTGTACCATAGAAATCTTCTATATAGGTAGATCTGGCGGTACACCTGTATATGTATCTCCACTAAGGAGAGAGGTCAGCGTATGATTACACCACCACCACGACTGTACAAGCCAATAGGATAGAGTACACTTCGTCGGGAATGAGCGATTAAAGTCAGTATCATAATTACTTTAAGTTCGGCTCGGCAATATTTGAGTGACTGTAGTGCTATTCAGTGATATCCATGATTAGTTTGATTTTCGGACATGTGAATAGCGCGATGATGGATCGTGAGGCGATCAGCGATGAACTCAACGGATCAGAGAACGAGAAACCAGACGAAATCAACTAAAATCAGACGCCATCACCAGAGAAGTATGCTGGAACCACCTTTCCCTGAATACCAGCTAGATCATCGGTCTGCTTTGTAACATTGCCCTTCTATCAATTTCCCTAGTCATTTGGTCCATGCTAACATAATATGTGCAGTCTTCCAAACGGCGGAAGGCGCCTTCGCTATCTCTTTAGCCCAGGCCGCCTTTGTTAATTAGATGCCCACCAAGCTGCCCGACTTCGCCCCTGGTGTTGGTGGTCAGAAAGCGATTGAAACAGGTGCATCCGCTCTCCGGACAGTATTCGCATCAGAGGAACTCCATGGCATCCTTGTTGCATATATGCAAGGCCTCAAAAGCCATTTTGTTCAACGTCTGTTGGCTGCTGTGGTATTGCGCTGTTGACCATGTTTGTTATCCCTGAAAGAAGCTTGCCTCTCATGTGTCAGACTCATAAAGGTGAAGGAACAAGAGAATGGCGCTGACTAGCCTTGTTGTCGATAGGGCGTAGACCAACCTTATGAAAAAGGTGTCAGGTCAGGAATGACGTAGCTGGGGACCCCGCATTGCGATCAGTAAATTATATGATCCCCATTTCATGTATTGTATTTAAAGCATAGCGCCACCAGGATTTGATAACAAATAGTCATTTCATCAATATTCGCTAACAACTAATACATAAAATGCATGCTTCGTAAAATCGTCTGAGCTCGTTAAATATGCGCTAAAAGTTTAGCCGAAGAGAGCTCTTCTCTATCACCGTGTCCGTAAATATCAGCATGCTTTTTTGAAAACATGGCGCGTAGCTGTATAGTATACCATTACTATGAGAAGACGATGGCTGTAGGATACTGTGTTCGAGATGAACGGCATCTCGGCATCATGGACGTCCACCGCCTGGGTTCTGCCCCTGAATGCTCCCGTCTTTCTCAAGAAAATCCAAATCATAATCTGACGGGAGTGAGTCACAGTGTGTTACCCTATAGACAGAGTGTACTGCCCCTAGGGGAAGGCTCTTATCTCGTTGAATTGTCCTCGACAACCTCAACATCACCTTTCTCATCGGTTTATCATCTTTCCGGCCATTATAAGTACGTCTCTTCTTAGATGTATCATGACCTCCGTTCATCCGGGTTCGCTATCGGCTGCTTGACCAAGTGAAGGCGTATGTGTCTCGTTGCTGCCAAAATCAACGGTATCAAACATTTGGGTTGTTGCTTGGTGTATCCCGTTTGTGCGTGTCTCCCCACTCCATGAACCAGAAGTTGCCGTGTACCGGCGCACTTCGTGATCTGCCAAGGGCGGCGAGTGCTCGAACATGGCAATTGATATCTCGTCCATGTCGTCAAAGGGGTGTTGATGCGATTTGCTCGGGCGCGAATTTGCGTGAGTGATATCGGAAGTGACGCGAGAGGCATCGACAAAATCGGGAAGGGCATTTCGTTGTGAATTGCTGTTTTCGGGGATTGTCGGGTCAGGTTGCCAGCTGTGTGTTCGCACCAGTCGGATTAATTGACCCAAGACAGCAAACTCTAGCTTTAACTTGATGCTGTAGATGGCTCCTTTAAGGGTGGTTTCAATCACGTATATATTCATGTATTCCACCACAAGCAGGCCGATGTCCATTATGATAATGATGAAGTTGATGGCAAGTAGCTGGTACATGATTTTGCGTCTCCCGTACTCTGGATTGGCTCGCAATAGCCCGATGGTTTCGTAAATGTATATACCAGAGAGAATGAATTCCTGCAGACAAAATCCTGTCATCTGAATCTTCTCCATGATGTTATACCCGTTTACATAGCGGCTGTTGGAGCTAGCGAAATTCGATCCGTACGTTAACACGGTAGTAGGTATATGCAAGATAATCGCGTCGATGATGATCATGTAGAGGACGGGCCGGAGTATCTTCGGGTTCCTGTTCAATAAATGTAGTCTCGAGTACAGCACCATCGACTGGCCAGTGACCATGGCATACCAGCCTAGAGTCAAAAAGGTCACAGATAGCCAAGTGGCCGAGGTGAGTTGGAAAAATTTCATAAGAAATCCGACAGAATAAGGCAAGACCCCGAATGCAGAAGAGACTAGCAGGCTCCAAAAGTAGAGCCCGCGATACTGTCGAAAAGTCACGAAAATGAGGGCGATGAGTTCTGTGGCATTGTACCAGGCCACACCAGTAAATGTTCCCATTGCAATCTGCAGGCCCAGATCGTGGCCTGTATAGCCACCGGTGATTCCATTGCTTGGCGCGCTGTTGGCAGTCGACGCCATCTTAATGCATATTTGAAGGATGTAGAGGCATTGCCTTGTTGGCGTGGGAGAAGTTCTGGAGCATGCTACGCAGTTCCTGATGGTGGCGGTTTGTGTGGAAAATGGGGAGAATATAGCGGAGTCGGTGGGACTGGAACCGAATTGCCGGAGATATATACACGGTCCTCCTCTTAAAATTACTAGCCAGGAAGATGCTACTAACTATATCAGAATGCGGAAACAGGAAAATAAAGGCCTCATTGCCCGGTTAGCTCGGGGCGATGGCAGGAAACGACACACTGCTGACCCCCCAGGAATTATCCTGAATGGGCCAGAGTCATGAAAGCCCCCATGGGCCATGGCCAATGCTCGTAGAGTCGTACCGGGGCGTAGCTGGTAGTTACCAACAGCAACTTTGCGAGCGCGCGTCTCACTGGCCGCAACAAAGCAGTGCTCAGGCGGGAAACGAACAAGGCGGGCCTGTCCCCGTAGACTAGTTGTAGGCTGTAACTCTCACGCTGGCAGCAAGCAGATGCTAGTTGGCTGCTTTGCAGACAATGTGGAGTCTTGCACGAGGCGAAGGCCGACGGTGCACACGGATTGAACGAGATATCCCACATCTGGCTGGTCTGTTTTGAGCGTCGGGGGGGGGGAGATCGCCTGACATCATATGTGCCTTTTCCCCCAGTCATTAATACGGGTTATTGCGGCGTGGCGCCCATGCGTCTTGGTTGATGGTTCCCACTTTTCCACCGGTCAGGCTCCTTAGTGTGTGCCATCGACCCGGTAGGACGCCTTGACGCTTAGTTAGTTATGATGTCGGCAGGCGGTCAGCAACCATCGCAATCATAGCATCGCCGTCATATGATCACCCAAATTAATAGCCAGATTTGATGTAATGCAAAAAAAAGAATAGAGAGAATTAATAGGCTTCGAATACTGTACACAAAGAGAAGCCCCAAAGGGTCGTTGTTCCGTGCAGTCCATCTTTAATTCGCGGGCTAGTTCAAAATCCACAGCTACCGCCGTCCTACTTTTAAATGTATTTTGCATCTCCTCTATTGTCAATCAATAATCTCGTGAGCATCGACTTCAGTGCTGTGACTTTGACGCGATAGCTCCTTTCAATTATTGAGTATTTGAACTTCTAAGAACAGGGAAAGAACAGATCCGGCAGTAAATCTATGCACTTATTGAAATTAAACTACCGATTTGGGGGTGCAGGGAGCTTTTACTGTCTAGTAGCCCAATCCTTAGAATGCGTATTCGTGCATTTGGTATACGCATTGCCCTTAGCTAGTACGAATACTTGCTGCCATCCCGCCTCATTGCCCTGACCAATTCAACCTAACTGGAGGCCGCCCAGAAAACAGCGCCTAAGCCTTAAGCCTGCTGTCTCTCGTTAATGGCCGTCTCTGTAACTTGCTCGATGTGCTGGTGTTTTGCACCAGCATAGCCCTCAAGGCCCAGCTTGTCCAGCCCATCCTTCTCGGCTCGCTCACGCCTCTCTTCAAGGAGAGCAGAGGTATCGAAGCTCTTGAACTTGCGGATCGGGACACCGGATTCGAACATCTGGTTCATGATCAGTTCTATTCTATCTATCATACCAAATGATACCGTTCTCTAGACTTTGCACCTACATAGTCGATCTCCTCGAGTGATCGGCCCTTGAGCTCGGGGGCGAGGAAGTAAACCCAAGCAGCGGCACCGAAGGAGACTGCCGCGAAGACATAGTTGATCTGAGCAACATGGTCAGAAAAATCTCTCGTTCAAGACGTACGCAGCTAAATACCTTTGCGCCAATTCCTCCGTACCCTGCATCGGTGATGTAGGGACATCCCATGATGATGAGCAGGCCAACACCGTACCCCCACCAGATAGAAATGGAGAGCGATTTGTCACGAAGGCCTTGCGCAGGGACCTCGGAGCCGAGAATGAAGCCGCAGGGAAGCCAGGTGCAAGAGAGGGCAAACATCCAGATGAGGTACATTGCCAGTGTAGCGTCACCAAAATGACCAGTCGGATTAGGATAAAAGGTAACAATAATGGCACAGACGAGCATACACAAGCCTTGTACGAACGAGCCTACCATGAGGAGAGCCCGACGGCCAAAGTAATCGGTAGTGATGAATGCGGTGGCGGTGCATACGAACTGGATGACATACATGAGGAAATTGATGAGTTGGCCATCTGCATCAAAAGTTAGAATAAGAGATTGAATGAAAGAAAAAATATCGTTTCTTACTGGTGAAGCCCATATCTTCCAAAGTCAAGACCAAGTAGCTGAGGATATAAGACATTCCAATGGCCTGCTGAAGAGTCTGGGTGCCGATAGCAATCATGGTGCGAACAAAGTTGCTACCTTTGAAGAGATCTATCCAACCGAACTGGGCATTCACGTGGGTTTCTTCTTCGTGGGCAACGAACATCTGGACGACCTCATCATGAACGGCCTCGTCAGTTGAGTTGCGCAACGAGCGTACCACTCGCTCGGCCTCGTCGACACGGCCTTGAGCGACAAGCCAACGCGGAGACTCGGGGAGCCAGAAGATGCCGGCGAGAAAGATGAGAGGAAAGATGGCTTGTGTGCAGATTGGATATAGCCAATTGCCAGAGTCCATACGGTTCACCACACAGTAGACAACTGTTTCGCCAAACAAACTTCCCACGGTCTGAGAAAGTCAGTGAGCAGAGAAATTCAGTCAGCAGCTTTAAAATAGATGAAGAGCCATGTAAGTAATGATGTACCTGAATGTTGATATAGACTGTAACGACAATGCCGCGGATCCGGGGCGGAGCGCACTCGGAAAGATAGACACAGATGGAACCGGCGCTGAGGCCAGTACCCATGCTGACAAGACATTTCCCAACAATGAGACACGCGTAGGAGGCAGGAATGGTCGCAACAGCTTCGATGGTGATGCCTGATAGGAGAGTAGCAGCAATTATCCAGAGACACGCCTTGCGACCCCAGTGTTTCATAGGCCAAGAGATAGACTACAATCGATTAGATTGCTCTCCAGGTTTAAAGAAAAGTGAAGATTTACCAAACCGCCAATCATGCCCATAGCCATCCCCATACCCGTGCCAAGGGACACTTGGGTGGTAGTCAACGTGTGCGAGATAGTGCCATCGGCGTTGACTGTCGTGGCATTGCCAAAGTGATCATTGAATGCCGTTGCGCCCAAGATATTTCCCCACCACGCCGAGTCAAACCCTTGGAAATAAGTATAAGTTTGAGTATGTTACATATGATAATGATGGAAGGATAGTATATGAAGCAAAGATGTTGTATACCTTGAGAGACAGACCCAAGAGAGGCATAAGCGCAAACGAACAGCAACCTGGGGTTCTAAGGGGAATATTAACGACCGCGAATCTCTAGAAAGAGACTATGTCAAGACACTTACGACATCCTTAAAAAGGGTGCGCAGACTCTGCAACATGCTGTCCTCAGTCCTGGCAGTTAACCGCTTAATCGGGATTAAAACCTGTTACCCAATGGACCATGTACCATCGTCCCAGTACGTGCCATGAAGGAAGCAGGATCAACTTATACGGCCAATGTTGGAGTGTAAGCATCCCGATTCCTACAGTACGGGGGGTTTGCCGATGATCGTGTAGCCGACTTACTGCCTACTCTTGTGGCACGAGCATGTTCATTGGTGTAGACGGGGCCTCCGTAGCCTGATCCGTGGAGGAGTTGCAAAATGCGGAGAAGGAGTACGGGGTACGCCAGCTAAAGCAGGCCAGGCAGGCATCGACTGTAGTTAGTCTCCTGGCATGTACTCCGTAGAGCCGTAGAGCCGGCGGAGACGAGTTACGCGAGGAAGTAGGCCTAAACCCCGCTTGTCTTCTCTTGTATGTATGCTTACGGGGTAATGAGGCTTGTTCAATCCCTAAAGTAAGCATACAAGAAAAGGAAAGCAAAAGCCCTTGCTATCAGGGCTCATTCTCTTCCTTTCATCACCATCTTCATAATCATTTCGATTAAAGTCATGTTAATCAATCCTCTCTTAAACTCCTACTGGTACAGAATATTTTTGACACTTAAATTTCGTTAAGTCAGATAGGCTAGGTGCTTAGCGTTCAAATTTGAGTAAGAGATTAACAGAAGCTATTGTACACGTCATCGCATTGCATTCGTCATAAAATCATTGAACAAAACCAACATGCAATATGTCCCCGCAAGTAGATTAAAATGTGTAGTAAATACTGTATAATTACAATTTATCGCTGGAGGTTGCCGGTGCCAGTAGCGACGTTGGGGTTCGCGTTGGAATCAACACGGGGGTCAAGCTTGTTCAACAGGTTGGATTTGTGAGGTCCCGTGCTGGTTGTGGTTCCAGCGCCTGTGGTAGCATAGCTGCTTCCTGCAGGGGCTGCGGTGGTAGTGCCCATTTGATGGCGGGCGCGGTTGTCCATGTCGGAGTCAACGCGAGGATCCAACTTGTTGGCCATGTTGCTGTCGTGAGGACCAGCGTTGGTGCTTCCAGTGTTATAGTAGGCGCCGGTAGTGCCCGCGCCAACGCCAGTGCCAGCACCCAGACCAGTGGTGCCATAGTTTGCTGTTGTAGAGTGTTAGCTTAGCTTTGTAACATTATAAACAAGTTTGAAATGAAAGTACTTACAGCGATCACTGTCGACACGAGGATCCATCTCATTGGCTACGTTGGAGTTGTGTGGGCCAGCAGTGGTGTGATGCTTGTTGTGGTGGTGGTGTTCAGCGGCAGCAGCTCCAGCACCCATGGCAGCACCGGTAGCGGCGGGATGGTTGTTGTGATGGCTGTGGTGCCCAGTTCTCATAGTTCCAGCACCCATACCAGTACCAACAGGACCAGTTGTGCCAGCGGCTTGATTGTGATGGTGGTGGCGTTCAGCGGCAGCAGCTCCAGCACCCATGGCTGCACCAGTAGCGGCTGGGTGGGTGTTGTGGTGACGGTTGTGTTGTTCAGTTCCTATGGTTCCTGCACCCATGCCAGCACCAGCAGGACCAGTTGTGCCGGCGGTGTAATTTTGATGGTGATGTCCAGCAGTAGCAGCTCCGGCCCCCATAGCAGCGCCGGTGCCAGCAGTGCCAGTGATTCCACCAGGAGCAGCACGGTGATCTTATCTCGTTAGTTTTGTATCACTCGGAAAGACGTGTACAGTATCATCAAACTTACCACGATCACTATCGACACGAGGGTCAAGCTTGTTCATCATCTTCGAGTTGTGAGGGCCGTTGTTTTTAGATGAACTCAACTCACGTGCACTGGTAGTATTGGCAGTACCAGAGGTTGGGGTGCTTTCGAGCTGAGACTGCTCAAAGCTCTTGGTCGTAGTAGCTTCTGTACCAAAGCCGTTCCGACCATCTTTAATATAGTTAGTATCGAGCTTTCTTCCAATGTACGTTCTCCGGCTGTCTTGGTCCTTACCACGATCGCTATCAACCCGAGGGTCAAGCTTATTCATCATCTTGGAGTTGTGTGGTCCATTGTTAGCGCCATATGTTGTTCCAGCTGCGGCGCCGGTTGTTCCGTATGAGCCAGTTGTTCCGTATCCAGCATTTCCAGCCGCACGGCCATCTATCTAATGTCAGTTATCTAGCATCGAGGACTTCACAAACGAGGTGGGCTATCCTTACCGAGGTCACTATCTATGCGAGGATCCATCTTGTTGCCAATGTTGGTATTGTGAGGGCCAGCATTGGTGGACCCAGTGCCATATGTGTTTCCTCCAGCGTGCATGGCAGGGTTCATTCCAGTATTAGTGCCGGTGGTGGAACCATATGCGCCTCCTAGGTTGGTGGCAGTTCCATGAGAGCCGGTTGTACCGTATGCAGTGTTTCCAGCCGCACGACCATCTTTCTAACGTCAGTATCTAACTTAAGAGAACTCTGCAAAGTAAGGTGGTGTTCTTACCGAGATCACTATCTACACGAGGGTCCATCTTGTTACCGATATTGGTATTGTGAGGACCAGCATTGGTGGAGCCAGTGTTATATGTGTTTGCTCCAGTGTGCATGCCAGGGTTCATTCCAGTATTGGTGCCGGCGGTGGTACCATATGCGTCTCCTGGGCCGGTGGCAGTTCCAGAAGTATAGCCGTGTGCATTTCCTGTGCCAGATTCAGATGATTAGCAAACATGCAATGTAGATTGATATCAAGGGCCTGAGGACATACCGCGATTGCTATTCACGGTTGGGTCCATCTGGTTGGCCACGTTGGAATCGTGAGGCCCAGCAGTGGTTGAATGGTCATGGCCGACAGCCTCCTTGACCTTGTGCAAGAGATTCGACATGATGGATGATTGGTAGATTATGAATTGGTAGGATGAGTGAGTCGTACGTGGTGTTTTGAAAATTATTATTTATTCTGGTGTAGAGAGTCGCGAGTACTGGGCACAACAAACAGCCTATTTATACATGTTTGCTTTCTAGCTGTGACGACATCCCGGGGAGGGAAGAATCATTGTCGTTTTGGAGAAGTAGGCACCATTGGCTCCGACTGAAACCCCATTACGTCCATTTCCCCACTGCAAATACGCTGGTGTTTGTGCTGTGGGAACAGGAGCGGTAGGATTTTCAGAGCTCTCCTTTGAAGATACCATGGTCCGGTCTGGCTCTCGCCTATCAATAGCGGGGAACTCACACCTGCACCCAACTTATCGAATCAGATCGTCGTCGACGATACTAGCCACGCCGGAGCCCTACGAGCCACAACTAACGTCATTTGCACCAGATTCCTGGTCATACTATGTAGTCCTACAGGATCTTCTAGAAGCTTGCGCGCGATCGACCGCATCGGGAGATTGGGATCTGAGACGAGCCATAGGCGTGGCTGAGCCAAGCACCACGACAGGCGTTGGCACTGCAGAGCACAGGTAGAAGAGCGATCATGACGATTGATGATGATGATTTGGTACAGGCTGCCAAGAGCGGCGAGATCTTTGCTTATGCCAGTATCGCGTCTGTCGTTCTGTCCTCTGGATGCCTCAGGACGTCATGCGATGACGTAGCTTAGTTGGCTGGCAGACGGTGCAACGTGCTTACTTAATCAGCTCACAAGTTGAGTTAAGTTAGCTGACTTCAGTCTCTCTAAACGTAGTGTGTAGTACGTATGCAGTCCATTCTGGCAACCTTCTCGACCGAGTTCTCCAACACCTGGCATTCCGCTTGGCACTCGTCGTTGTATAATTGACTCTGATCCGCGGCCGCTGCCTTCCTGCCTGAGGATGCCTGAGGCTGACTGCTGCGTTCGGCCGTGCTCACGTGGCATGACGCAGACTACTGTGCCTGCTTGCAAGAATACTATGAGTAGGGCATCTGAGACGAGACGGGCACTTCAGATCGGTCCCGCCGCAGTGGATGATCCCGATCACAAAGACTCGGATGGTAGATGTTAATGACTAGAGTAGGTGTAGTTATGCGAAAGACCGTGTTGTGTCGGCAGTGGCGTCGCCGTCACGTGCCGCGGCGGTGGCCTTGGCAACCAGGCAGCGCTGGAGCCTGCGTACTGCGGCCCCTCCAGCAGCAGCGGCGAGTGACGGACAGCTGACTCTTGGATGCATCCATGATCCATCACGCATCACCATCGTCTTCTGTACAAATCCCCGTCGTTTCTGTATCCACAGTGTTTGCGTGCGCTCTTCTTCTTCTTCTTGCCCTGCTTCTATAGCAACTGTCCTGTCTGGCTCTCTGTTTCTCGATGACCGACTCCTCCCCCCTTCCGTGAGGCCTCGTCGCTTGGTCTGGAAAGTCTTGACCCTCTCTCCTTACCCACCCGCAATTTAACGCAATTTCCCAGAGCCAGCAGCTGCAGCCTGTCCGCTCACTATGCGTCCGCCACGCTTGATCCTGTTGATTTTTTGTTTCATCTTCCTGCCCATCCTTCTCACTTTCCTGTCTCTCGTCACCGCCGAGCCTCGTCGTGGCGTTGTTGACGGAGACGTGCCCATCGCTGGTCGATCAAGCCGATTACGCGCTCTATTCTCTTTTAATGCCCCGGCGTCGCTATTCCCGCCTTCGGCCATCATCAGTCTGACCGATGACAACTCGACGTTTTTCCTGGCACGACCAGCAGCATTCGGGCCTCTGCTCCCATCGAAAGGACTCAACGGCCAGCTCTGGATAGGCAGCGGCTTCAGCGAGGATACCCTCTGGAAGGGCGTCGGCACTGCAGGCTTTCAAGGGGAGCTTGGCTGCTCAGACGTGCCGGGCTGGGATACAGATGGACCATCAAAGACGGAGAAGGCGTTGAAGGAAACTGAGACCAGCACGCCTGCCAACTTGTCCCCGGACAAGGAGCCGATTGACAACCGCAAGAGCGCCTCCGACAATAACCGTATCGCATCAGGCAAAACCACCGGGCCGGCTCTGAATGATGGCACCGATGATCACCTGCACCATCCTCTTACAGCTAGTGATGCCGAAAAGTCAGGGGATAAACAACCTCCAACACACGCCGATATCCAGTCGCTGCAGGAGAGCGCGGAAATCGCGGGCAAAGTCGTCTTACTCAGTCGTGGTGGATGCGGCTTCCTGGAGAAGGTGAAATGGGTTCAGCGGCGCGGCGGCATAGCATTGATAGTTGGTGACGATACTAGAGGCGGTAGTTTGATCACCATGTATGCGCGTGGCGATACCTCGAACATCACGATTCCAGCAGTCTTTACTTCTTACACCACTGCGCACTTACTTTCCTCTTTGATTCCAGAAAGGGCGATCTTGGAAGGACAGGCGACAGAGGTTGATTCGAAGAAAATACCAGCAGGGCCAAAGCAAGGCTCTAAGCCTACGACTACTACGAAAAAGGTTAACAGCAGACCAACATCTACTACACTACCACAGAAAGACTTTAATGACATGGTTGAATCCCCTGCATCCGAAGCTAAAGGGGATGGGCTTGTGTCGTTTTTGCTGTCCCTGGTAGGCTGGACTCAGGATGATGACTATTCGATGATGAAGGATAGCCGTCGACCGCCAAGTAGTGGCAATATTGACTGGGTCTTGGTTGATGAATACGATGATGAAGATGAAGTCACCAAGCCGAAAACAACACAGCTCAGCAAGGAGAAAGGAAAGACATCGAAGAATACTGATAGCAATCCCGTCGATGGGGATGGCTTTGAGATTGGTGTACATGACTGGCGGGACCCGGATCTTGTACCTCCCAAGCCTTCGCCAAAATTGGATTCTTCAAACGCTGCTGGCAAGAATGCAGATTCAGAGAAAACGAATGGCAAATCCGACAATAAGGACTCTACTCTTAAAGGTGGCAGCATCTTGCCTGGAAGCGGAGAATATTCACACATGATAAAATATCCTTCGAATACTGACAAAGTTAATAAATATGGGGTTTCACGGATTGACTCCAAGACGTCAGACTCGCAAAGTCAATCGGCCGAGAAGAGCTGGTTTGCAAGATACTTTGGCTGGAACCAAGGAATCGACGAAGAGTTGGGACGCACAATGACGAATGGCGTACAACCGTCTAGTAAAAAGGGAATTTCGGTTGATGGAGAGAATCAGCCATCAGACGAGCATAATCATGGCCATGAAGGCCTGTGGGTTACTCTTACGCCAACAAACATGTCGACTAGTCCGTTTTTCGACACACTTTTAGTGCTCGTTGTCAGCCCGCTCATCACGCTGACCGTGGTTTATGCGTTGTTGCTCCTGCGGTCTCGAATTCGCCGGCGACGATGGCGTGCACCCAAGTCTGTGGTCGAACGACTTCCAATTCGTACTTACCACACGATAACATCTCAGTCGACGACGACGACATCGGGTAGTCCGCGGTCACCGAGCCCTGGGTCTGTTTCGTCAGTTACATCCACGTCTCCTTTACTTGGTACAAGACCGATTCGAGAAGCGCCGGGCCGCTCTCGGCCACGCTCCCAGACTGTGTCTGGCGCTGGCATTCGCAAGCATGATGGGATGGTGAGCAAGGAAGAGGCCGCTTCGGGATCTGATTTATGGAGACGAAAATACATTGGACGGCAGGTTGAATGTGTAGTTTGTTTGGAAGAGTATGTTGATGGGCAAAGTCAAGTGATGAGTCTCCCATGCGGGCACGAATTTCACGCGGAGTGCATGTAAGTTTTACCCCAATTTATAACCCCAGATTTTCAAAAAAGGATAGTCAACTAACCCAATTGATTAGCACCCCCTGGCTCACCACACGTCGACGCACCTGCCCGATCTGCAAAGGCGACGTTGTCCGATCAATGTCTCAACAAGACCCTACTACCAATCTCCGCGAGCACAGCACCTTTACCCGCACGGCAGCAGTGCCCATTGCGCCCACAATACCCACCGCAATGGATGATGCAGATCTTGAAGACGGCACAAACGCAGATGTTGTCCCATTACTCTCTGGCAATGTCATCCCGTCGTCAGCCCCGCAGCCTAATTGGCGCAACTTCTCGTCCATGAGCTTCTCGGCTCTTAGTGGGGACACGATTTGGCATTCAGCCAGGAGTGATCGCAGTAGATAGCCCGCCTTTATTTTTGTTGTCTACGTCCAGTGGTCTTTGTCTTATTGGCGAACGTACACCGTATTGTAATGATTTTTGATTCCATTCTTAGCAGTCATTCTCGAAATCGGTTTGACTGATGAACATAAGACAGTTTTCTTCTATCCCTACTGCCAAGGCATCAGTGTAAGTAGATTGATGAGTCACCTGTTTCAGGTGGGAGACGCTGTAAGTTACCTCTGTATGAAACATGTAATATACAGTATTATATCAATATTATATAGTTACGCACTTTTTCATCGTCTATATACAGGCCCAAAATAGGTGCAGATGCACGCTTTCAAACTAGACTCCACCCTCGGTCCATGTACGATCATCTCCGATTTATTGACCCGACGTGCCGCGTGGAGTCTCCCCAAGATAGACAAAGCTTCTCTTACAGCCGGAGAAAATATCCAGTTCACGCGATACCTGGCGAATACCCTGTGGCCTGACATTTCAGATTTGCCACTGTATTGGAATCCATACGAAGCATGTAGCATTCTGGAAAATAAATAAGTCTAAATAAATTCTCTCCCTCTCACTGGCCCTCCTTTTTCAAAGAGATTAGAAAAAGAGGAAGAGAGAAAATTTAATGATCCACTATACCCGAAATCCTATGAAGGAAACCCGACCTGACGCATGCCCCAGGGCAAACAGATTTGATTTTATCATGGAACAAGAAGGCCTACTGTCAGGAGGAAGCCATAACACTTGTTTACCATTCAGAGCTACCCAGTTCCGTCCCTTCAGAAATATCTCTGGATTCATTGTCAGTGACCTGAAGATGATATTGCTACACCCGAACTGAATCTTGAATGAACCTAGGTTAGTGTTGATATATGGACTATCTTGCGAAAATTTGAGCTCAGTGACGATCCCTTCAGTGATAAAAGTCTGCTGTAGAGCACCTGTCACTGTGTCCCAGAGCCGTACTGTCTTGTCCTCAGAGCCAGACGCCAGCAGCCGGCCATCAGGTGAGAAGGCCACTGACCAAACCCAGTCAGAATGGCCCTCAAGAGTCTGCTGTAGAGTGCCTATTGTCCCTATATCCCAGAGCCGTATTGTCTTGTCCCCCGAGCCAGACGCCAGCAGCCGGCCATCAGGCGAGAAGGCTACTGACCAAACTGAGCTAGAATGGCCTTTAAAAGTCTGCTGTAAAACACCTGTCACTGTGTCCCAAAGCCACACTATCTTGTCTTCAGAGCCAGACGCCAGCAGCCGGCCATCAGGTGAGAAGGCTACTGAATAAACTGAAGTAGAATAACCTTTAAGAATCTGCTGTAAAGCACCTGTCGCTGTATCCCAGAGCCGGACTGTCTGATCCCTAGAGCCAGACGCCAGCAGCCGGCCATCAGCTGAAAAAGCTACTGAATAAACTGAACCAGAATGGCCCTTAAGAGTCTGCTGTAGAGCACCTGTCACTGTATTCCAGAGCCGCACTGTCTTGTCCTCAGAGCCGGACGCCAGCAGCCGGCCATCAGGCCTTCTCGCAGAGCCGGATGCAAGCAGCTGGCCATCAGGCGAGAAGGCCACTGACCAAACCGAGCCAGAATGGCCCTCAAGAGTCTGCTGTAGAGTACCTGTCGATGTATCCCAGAGCCGCACTGTCTTTTCCACAGAGCCGGACGCCAGCAGTTGGCTATTAGATGAGAAGGCCACTGACCGAACCGAGCCAGAATGGCCCTCAAGAGTCTGCTGTAGAGTACCTGTTGCTGTATACCAGAGCCGCACTGTCTGGTCCCCAGAGCTAGATGCCAATAGCTGGCCATCAGGCGAGAAGGCCACTGATCGAACCCAGCCAGAATGGCCCTTAAGAATCTGCCGCAGAGCACCTGTTACCGTGTCCCAAAGCCGCACTGTCTTATCTCCAGAGCCGGACGCCAGTAATTGGCCATCAGGTGAGAAAGCTACTGAATAAACTGAGCCAGAATGGCCCTCAAAATTATGCTGTAGAGTACCTGTTGCTGTATCCCAGAGCCGGACTGTCTGGTCTTTAGAGCTAGACGCCAGAAATTGGCTATTAGATGAGAAGGCCACTGACCGAACTGAGCCAGAATGGCCTTCAAGAGTCTGCTGTAGAGTACCTGTCACAGTATCCCAGAGCCATAATTTCTTATCCTCAGAGCCAGATACCAATAGCTGTCTATTAGATGAGAAAGCTACTGAATGGACTGAGCTAGAATGGTTTTTAAAAGTCTGCTGTAGAGCACCTGTTACTGTATTCCAGAGCCGCACTGTCTTGTCCTTAGAGCCAGACGCCAGCAGCCGGCCATCAGGCGAGAAGACTACTGACCTAATTGAGCCAGAATGACCCTCAAGAATCTGCTGTAAAGCGCCTGTTGCTGTATCCCAGAGTCGCACTGTCTGGTCCTCAGAGCCAGACGCCAGCAGCCGGCCATCAGGCGAGAAGGCTACTGACCAAACCGAGCCAGAATGGCCCTCAAGAGTCTGTAATGCTGCACTCCATCTTTCATTAACTTGTGGCAACTGGCATATCCAATTAGGAATATCTTGGTTGAACACTGTTCGAATTATTGCCGTTCGCGGTGCAAATACCAGCCCTGCACAATAAATCTGAAGTGGTACTTCATCGGCTATCTGGCGATTTTTAAGAACAAAGCGCTTTCCTTCATGAATAAAATCAGACAATACAGAATTATCATCACTCTAAAGCCATTAGTATACATCTAAAATGGCTGTATACTGCAGTACTTACTGATATAACCATGTGCAGAACACCAAGCATACCCACGACCTCTGATATAAGACCCAGCACGGCCATTGCTTCTACCCAATGCAGAAAATGTTTCTGGAAGAATAGACGCACATCTTCTATCTCGGAAGATGAGGCGTGACATTGTTCGAGATGGTGTATCCAGTAACGACAAGAGTATTGTAATTCCGGAGGGAGATACTGGCGAATATGTTGAGCATCGATGTCTGCTCTATGGGTTCCAGGGCTTGCTAGACGGCAGATATTTTTCTGTAGACCGCTTCGCATAGTCGCAAGACACAACTTAGCAATATCTCTATGTTTCTGCGTCTTATTTACAGAAAACTTGGTTCCAGGCTGGACCAAAAAGTCCCGAAATGATAGATGGAGAATTCTCACAGGCTGATCTCGATCGTCGGGAACACTTAAAACTGATCGGAATGAATCTAGTCGATTGCTGATTTGGTCGGCTCCCAATTCAAGAAACAATGACAGTGCATTGATGGAAAGTGGAACTTCAAGAAGGATGATGACACCAACTATTGTCTGGAACTCTTGTAAGAGCTGTTGTTGCTCCGACTCATCATTTTCTTGATCATCAAGCAGTCGTTTCAGAATTGGTAGGTATGTCTTATCCATTCTCGATACATATTTGGCTTGGTCTGAAAGAAGCTCTGTAAGGCGCACTTTAGGTTCCCATTTCGAATTCTCAATGTAACGACACACTGTGGCAGCCGAAATAAATAGTGGAACAGACATGGTAACCAGTTCTCGGATGACATCATCACCAGGCCAGTTTTGCGAAATATTTTTGTCCTGTCTAATATTCGCAAATCGGTCCTGTAGGAATAAATGTATGTCGTGTTCTGTCGCTTCTTCGGGTATCTCATGAAGAGCTAGGTCCTGATATTGATGATCTGGGACCTCTGAAAAGCCTCGGTTAATCGGCGGTTCTGTTCTGCTAGTCATGAAGATTCGAAGCCGAACCGCCTTTGCTTTCTGTAAAAGGGATAGTAATCGAATTATATTCTGGACATCTTGATCATGTTCACATTCATCTAAGGCGTCGATCACCATCACAACGGTTTCAGGTTGTCGGCCGTGTAGGTCAAGATTGAGCAGCGGATGAAGGAGTAGATTCTCAAACTGCTCCCTGAGCGATCTTGACGCAATGTCAGGGTCATGATCGAGTGCTTTTTTCACGCCAGATCTCATTCCAGAGATCCTAGGTATCAGTTGTCTGGTCAATGTTGGGAAAAATTTCTTCGCGTTCCCTCGGTCCCCCTCACCCCTCTTAAAGAAGAAGCTGGCACCGAGATGATTAGTATTCTTGAGCGACTGTGCCACAGTTCGAGATATTGTAGACTTCCCTGTCCCAGCCATTCCCTTTAGCCAGAAAATGCTTTTTTGGGACGGCGACATAGCCCATTCCATTATTTGCTGAAGGAGCTCGGTCCTAGTGCCAGGTAGACATTGGACTTCGTCTCGATCAGAGAATGAATCAAACTCTGCATCTATCACGGCCTTCAACTTCTCCAGATCGGTATTATGGACCAGGCCGACCATGAGAGATCTATGCAGTCATAAGTCATCATAAAATCATAATATTGCGCTTGATAAACGTACTTTTGATCCACCTGTAAAGATAAGAGGAATGAAGTTTTATATCTCTCAATAATCCGAATCACACCCTCAACCTCTTCGCGTTTTAGAGGCCATTTCAAGGCTCGTAATCCCACTTTTTTCATCAGCTTCTTTCCCTTTCCTAGATCCAGTCTCTCTTCCAAGGCTCGAAGGTCGGAGAGGCAATCGGTAATATTGCTGACTTGCCGTGAGGAGGTAGGTAGGACCTCACTGTCGTTACTTTGAAGGTCTTTCTGCAGGTCTTGGAGTGTGCCTTGGAGGCCTGTGATCGCCCGTTGGACGGTTAAAATTTCGTCTCGAGCATTCTTTACCTCCTGAACGTAGCACCCGCAAAGCTTCACGAGGCTTCCCGTTAGTTGAATAACCGCGATAACGCTTGCCGCCGAGGATAAACCACTCATTTGGAAGGGTACAGCATTAAAAACGTTGGTACCGTAGGTAGGATGGCGATTCGAGTGTAAATCAGAATTATATTGGGCTTTTCCGGCGAGTCAAGAGGGGCAAGTTAGGCGCTGGACGCGAGGCTGTGACAGGCGCCAATGCAACTAATCATGCATTTCCCTGTTGAACCGCTATACCAACGATGCAACCGTAGTAAACCCATCCCATTGCCGGGACGGTTCAAATTGGTCAACACCATCAGCATCTTCAAGGCCAGACAAGCTGGACCTCATCTCTTCTAGTGATATGAGGCAGCTAATGATCCTCGGTCAAGCCTCTCGGCCTACGCTGCCCCAGCAGCTGTTGCCAGCTGACCAACTACAGCAGCGGACACAGGAGTTTGCCTGCTACTGTACCTTACTCCTATTTTGTCTCATTAGACAATAATAATCACCTATTAGCAATTATGTTTGAGTAGCAAAGACGGGTATGCTGGGCTAACCAAGGTGGAAAGTTGATTACCACATGGCTATCTGCGACGGAATTCCGTTGCACGTGACCGGCAGTGATGCTGTGGATTCCGCAGCTTTTCCATGGACATCTTCCGCGCCATGCGGGTGATCGCCCTCGCGTAAGATTTACATGCAGGACCGACAAAAACTAGACTCCGCTAGCGATCCAGGGTCTCAATATTGATCATTCGACTACTTATTTTATATAGGGTTTCTTTTCTTTTTCCTCACTAGTATATTTGGTTCTGAGTTGCCTAATGGAGACTATACTAAGGGATGGCCATCAGGGAGGATGAACTTGCCCGCTATGAAAGTTGAGTTGGTTAGTTAAGCAGTATTGCATTGTAATACAATATTGGTCTTGTATTGTGTATTACCAATATCATACCACAAGTAACTTACAGCGTCCTCATTTGAAACAAATGACTCCATGATCTACATAGACTGGTGCCGTGGCGGTGGGGCTAGAAGAAAGCTGTCTTGTGTTTGTCAGCCAAACCGATTTCGAGCATGACTGTAGCGCATTCATTTTATCTGTTCCATTCTTACTATATATGGCCGCGGCGTATTGAGTTCATACTTCTTACTCAACCATGTGCTTAGTTAACTTAGTAGAAATGGAGGGAGGCTCATTGGTTGAATTAGATGCGTCTATAAGTTCCGTACTAGTTAAATGTTACCCAGTGCGGAAGAGGTGCGGAAATATCGACGTCATCGTTGAGAGCCGCAGCGACAACCTCTCAGACCCTCTTGACTTCTCTGTAATCCACGATAAACAACCGCAACTGTCCGACTCAGACCAGCAGTAATACAAAATGGCCGACCGAGTCAAGGATGTCGCCAGATCAGAAGTCGGAAGAATCGTTCCTCTCGCGTTTCGGGCCATCAAATCCGGCGCATATTTCTATCCATTCCAAGTATGCATTTTCCATCCTAGAACTGATAGGTAAATTCTAACAAAAACCAGGGAATAGTTTACCTTCTCACCCACCAGACCCTGCGCAAACCACTGCAATCCCGCATCATGCCCACCCTTACACTGGGCATAGGTGTGACGACTGTCATGTTCTGCCTTGCATATGTGCCGCAAATGGCACTGCTGGCGCTCACTTCGGGACCGGTAGTGGCACCTGTTTCGGCGGCGTTGTTGGTTATCAATGAGAGCTCGGCGATTACCAGGATACTGTCATCGTCGTCACTTTTATCATCATTCTTATTCTCTTCGTCAAGGCCAGAGCCTGCCGAGTCTGCCGAGTCCGTCGATCTAGACGCCTTTGACGCCACGCTCATTCTCAAGGGCCACGAGGGTCTGGTCGCTTCAGGACGCGAAGTGAGATCGCTCCGCAGTTCAAATGTGCTTGACAGGTTAGGACGGTTGGTTGGCGTCGGCAGGACGAACAAGACCAGCAGCAACAACTCGTCTTCTCCGATCAACCGCCTCATTCGCTATCTGCTCTATCTGCCGCTAAATTTCATCCCCGTCGTCGGGACGCTTCTGTTCCTGACGCTGCAGGGGAAGAAGATGGGTCAGAATGCGCTTGATCGATATTTTGAGTTGAAGCAGTTTTCCCACAAACAAAGAGAGGAGTGGCTTGAGGTGCATGAGGGTGACTATATTAGGTATGCAATTCCCTCCTGAGCTAACCCTGTTTTTCTTTTTTCTTTCTTTCTTCCAAATGGTTGACCTTATGAACAACTTGTGCAGCTTTGGCATAGCATGCTCTCTCCTCGAAATGGTGCCTTTTGCTTCGTTCTTGTTCTCGTGTACGAATACCGTTGGCGCCGCGTTGTGGGCGGTAGACATTGAAAACAGAACTCTCAAATCTACAGACACGGGGTCGGGATCCGAGGATCAGAGCAGGAAAACCGATTAATCAGCTGGATTTCACATGTAAATATACAAATGTCTGGATATCTAGATATCTAGATACTAGAGAACGGCTATGTTCACTGCATTCACAAAAAATCTGCAAACAAACAAACACGAAAATGCACCCGGATTTCAACTGTATCATATGTACCAGTAAAATGTATACCAACAAAGAATGGAATATGGTTGTTTCCGTTTAAAAAGAGAAAACAGATGGATGGATTACTCAAGAGTCCTTCACGGGAATACAACCCCAGCTACAACCGCGTCGCAGAAACGGCAACGGACGCAACTCAGCACCTGATGGGCGCGGGCTCTTCAATCCATTTTCGTATGTAGTGCAATCCCACCATTCGATCCACTCCGTGCGCGGAATCACGAAACTGCGATGGCAGACAGAGCACGACATGCCGCCAGCGTCCCGAACCGCGATTGCCTGGCGGAGTAATCGTATCACAAGTTCGGGGTATCCCGCAAGATGTGCGTCTTCGGTAAGGAGTTGATCGAGGTAAGGAGATTTGTTGCATTCAAGAAGTGCCAGTTCGCGAAGGGATGGGACTCTGCTTGTCTTGATTTGGCTCTGGGCAGTATCACGACGATTGCTACTCTGCTCTGCAAGTGGGTTGCCTTCGCTGTCGAAACGCCGTATGCGGCTTGTAGCGATATGAATAGGCGCCCATGCCTCCTCGGGGGCTGGTCCTTGATATTCGGACAGTCGAAGATGGGAGTCGATGGTAGGCCTGTTCCCATAATGCCATGCCCCGATATCCGTTTGTGCCAGATCAAATTGCATGAACGGGTTAGGATGGACTGACATGTGCTTCAGATCACCTTTCTGTATCAGCCAGAGTATCTCCCATGGTAGCGAGGTGAGTCGATTCATGGAGAGATTGATTTCTTGCAGTCTGGTCAATTTTCGAATGGCCCCGGGGATCTCACGAAGCTTGTTGTTCCGCAGACTTAAGACGTTGAGATTGACCAGCTCAAAGAGCTCAGATGTTAAAGCCGTCAGGGAGTTTCCGGACAGGAACAGTCGGAGGAACGGGGTGAGTGACGTGAAAGCTTCATCGGTAATTGGGCCGCCAGCCACTGCCGGTTGCTTGGTCAAATGTAGCAGCGGTCGAAGCAGGTCTGTAGGAATGCTCTTCAAGCTAAAGTTGCTGCATCTAGTATTAACGACAGATAGCCATATAAGAGAATATGAGATAAATACCTCAGGTCGACGCTCTCCTGGCCCTTCTCGAGACATTCATTGATAATTGTCCTTGCATCTCTATGCTCCTGCGGCTCATCCACGCCTCTTATGTTCTTCGCCGTAAAAACAGGCCTCGTCCTGTTCTGGCTATTGTGAGTAACGTCTTCCGCGCCTACACCATCTTGCTGTTCCGGCTCCTCCTGCTTCGGGCCCGACCAAGCACGCGCCATGAAATCCTCGCAAGAGGACGCCTCAGATGACAATAGGCATTCCGAAGAAGATTCATCGCTGCCCATCCAAATGCCACTGTCCAGGTTTCGCTTCTCCTTGAAATCCGCTCTTTTCCGTTTCGCCTCTTTTACCATTTCCCCCCACCAGGTACCGCGGTAGCGTCGCTTGCGGGAATGCTCAGGTAGTTGCTGTCCTTGTCCTCCATTGTAATTTTCTAGTGACGACGAAGGGATGTCGTCACTCGAGAAAAGGGCGGGGTCGCTGGACGGAATGCTAGAGTGGCTCAATTGGGAGAGTTTCTTGGGTGGTCGTGGGAGAGATCGTTGGCCGGGTTGCGTATATTCAGGCGATCTGTGACGGACGGTCCGTTGCGGGGGAAGAGGGACTTCTTGGTCCATGGTTGCCGTCCTGATTGAAAGATTGTAGCAGTGGTGCCCAGGGTCAGATCGAGTAAATCTGATGCGCGTCGGCACTAATCTTCCGTAGTTGTGCGGGCCAAGTCGCGACAATCCACCTTATTGCGCACTGCAGGAGGAAAGACGCTTTCTCATCCAGGAAGAATATGCCAGCACCGTTGCTGGAGAAGCTCCTAAATCCAGAAACAAGACCAGACCAGGGAGGAGAAGAAGGTGATGCGTGGTTGCTCAATGTTTACCAGAACGGGAGTCACGCGATGGACGCGTATCGCACCAATCAGGGCCGCGGATAAGACCCGAGCCTCGACTGACGCCAGCCAAGACAGAGTCCAGAAAAGAACAATTCCACGCTTTTCCGAGGTATGCCCAGGATATACGTCAAAGCAAGGAGCAGATGTTACTTGGAATGTAGACAACGCAGCTACGCACTACGTACGACGTTTGCCTGCAATTTAGTAGTACCTTGAATAGACATTGCATGTATTACTCGCAATTAGATAACAATATCAAATCTGAATTGAAATAAATCTGCAATCAATAAATCCCCAAATCTCATCATGTGGCGTGGCTCAAAAAAGTTGAAGAAAGATAAAAAAAGGGATATAAAAGCGTAGGTATAAAAAGGCCAGCCACCATCGTCATCGAAACGTGAAAAGGAAACTCCCGCGCCATATCCGCTTTGATGCCCTTTCCTGGCAATGCAATGTCATCTTCCCTGAAGGCATTGATGGAAGTCGCAGCCACAGGCTGAAAAAGACAATGTAGGCATAAGACTCGTGGTATCAATAAGAATGAAGAATGAAGAATCAAAGGTGTTGTATCATGTTATGAACATGAACATGAACAGAAGAATGGAAGGGGTATAATAAAGTGGCATATCATTGATACGCTTTCAGATCGTCGCGAAACAGTGTTTTAGGCTGGAGAAAATAGAAGAAAAAAGAAGAGCAAGCCTGTCCACTCCCTTCGGCCCCCGTCGATTAGCCACAATATCGGCTACCCGTCAGGTATGTATGTTTAAAAAGCAGCCAGCAATGCCGCAAATGATCCAGCAACAAGCGCCGCTGGGACACTGCCAGTCAAGGGCACGGCGGCGCCGGTTTTGACGGCAGAACTGGTTGCGGAAGAGCTGGAAGCAGTGGGAGAGGAAGTACCGGAGGTGACGAATGCGCTGCTGGAAGGCGTATGCGAAACCAAGGCAGACGAGGAAGCGGGAGTCGAAGCGGGCCTGCTCGAGGCGTAGACCATGGTGGCGTGGACGATGACCTGAGTGGTGGTGTGGGTGGTGGTGATGGTGGTGGTAGCTGAGGCAGAAGACTGCGCGCTTGCCAAGGAAGCGAGGGCCCAGAGACCAGCAGCGGTGAATGCGAACTTCATGGTGACGGTTCTTCTTTTTCTATGCGACAAGCGCGTATATACTGAAGGGCGTCGGGAGGCGTAGAGGTAGGTTATATGCGCAGCAAAACACTAGCGTGGCAGAGCAGATACTGCAGGGATGCCAGGCGACAGGAGGACACAAGGAAAGGAGAATAAATGATCGATCAGGCCGGACGAGGTGTGTACGTGTGTGCACAGGTATACTCGAAGACGGTTTCACAGCAGGTTGTTGTGGTATTGCGGCTCGGCGTTATGTCGGTGGAAGAGGGTTATTTTTTATTTCAAGCAGATTCTCGAGAAGCGTGACTTGAAGTAATGAGCGTGGGTGAGCTCAGCTCAGGTGCGAGTGGTGGTTTGGAATAAACGAGTGACAGGGCCAAAAAGGCAGGGTTTGATCAAGGAGCGGATGGGGAGGGAGAAATGAGGGAGGAGCGAAGGCGTGACAAGGGGGCCTTTCCATATTAATAACAGCCGCTGTTCCTGACGCTAACCGCGAAGAGCGTCACCCCGCGTGCGCATTCCACTAGTACCACTCGGTTCGCGCCGTATATAGTGCTTGTTAGGGCTCGCTAGAGTTTAATGAGCGCGAAAACTCAGATTTGCCTCTCCGCAGATGGGCCCATTATTGGACCACGGAGGCGACGCAAATTTTCCCAATCACGCCTAAACTCGGACGTGTTCCCAATCCACAATCCACTACGTAGTGTTTCGGGCAGAACTGGATGCAGCATGCGATGAGCTGGCACGACGTCCGTTGCACCATCGTGTCCAAGATGACACCGCTTGGGCATCATCCTGCATGAAATATGACACAATCCGGAGCAGAACGGATGGATCAGGATCAGGGGGACTACGGAGTACGCTTTGCCATGTCGGAGTAGCGCAGGTCCTCACTCCGTAATAAGCACTCAGAGAGAGCAGTCCAGGCGTGCCATTAGGCCACAAGAGGTCTAGTGTGCGTTCCTGCTGACTGACGCGGCACGTTGATTGGCCAGACGCCGGAAATTGCAGCACTAGCGCGGGCGCCTCCCTCGACCAGTCATTTCACGTGATGGCGCGGTCACGTGCAAAGCCATAACCATAACAACCACAATGCACAATTCATGTGATTACTTTAAATAAACATGTAGGTTGTACATCCAGCGAACCGTTTTCTCTGTTCACCATCGCCAGTCAGCGAGAGCACCCTCTGCCAGAAATGCCCGCACCGCGGCGTCCTCTCCGTGGTACAGCTGGAGGTACGAGCAAATAGAAGGGCATTCCACCCTCGCTCGAAGCTCAATCCACCATATGCTGCGACTCGCTTTGCGGTACCACAAATAGAGCAACAAAAGCGCTACAGGGTCCTTTGCCCGCAGCAAGTCCTGGAATGGACCATGGATACTACCCACGAAGAGTTGGATGTGGCCTGTGGTGACCTCTCTGTCTGGGAGAACCAGGATCCGGGATGCTGCGTGCGCGGCATAGAAATACGGATTGTCTCCTGCTGTACTCGAGTCCGTGAGGAGGCACATGACAGCCACTGCCATGGGTATGCCGTCTATACCCCTCTCTGGGAAGGGGATTTGCATCTGCGCAAAGGTCGCTGCCATGACGCAGAAAAGACTGTCCGGACGTAGCGGGTTTACTATGTGCCATAGCGACATTTTACCCATGATCATTCGTAACCAGTCCAAACTGACGAGATCAGAGGAGTTTAAAGGCCATGATTCTTCCGGTGTGCAGGCATCGGGCGATGCAAAAGTCAACATGGCCAGAGCTGCTGCAGTGCCCCAGATCGGGTCTTTATCTTTCGCTTCAATCGGCTCGCTTAACCGCCTATTAAGAAGAGCTGTGCCTTGAGACCAGTGGTAGCACTCTTCTAGACTGCGACGACAGCCTGATGAACTATTCAGATAGCGGTCATATGCAAATGCCACGCCTAGAGAGGCGTGCATTAAGAAGGGATGCTGTAAGATATACATTAACCACGCTAATCCTCTCTGTGGTGACACAATTGATACATACGCCAAAGGCTAGGCTGAGGAGCCTGCTATTCACCTGTTTCATATTAGGGTCATTCGGAGTAATGAGACTCCGTCCAAGATACCGAGTAATAAAATCTTGACACTTTGCATTTAATTGGAACTGATAAGATGTGGACGCATCAGCCGTCCAGACGCCGCTGAAGATGGGTTGTTGGATCTCTGTTTGTTCTGGAATCACTGCCAATGGCCTTCCAGCGTCCGCGGCGATAGGTTGCAGGTCGGCGGTATTAGACATGAAATTACATAATATTCCGAATGAAATACATCGTTTGCAGCGTGGTTTGCATTCGTCGCACTGGGAGAAAAGAAATCATGAAATTTATTAAGTCAAGCACCACCAATCAAGTAACGTGAAAGCCAGTCACCTTGAGTTTTCGCAGCTTGCAGTTTCGGCAGCCAAATCTCGACCTCCGCAGCGCCCCACGCTCTCTGATCTTCTCTTTTGGAAGAGTCGAGACCATGACTGACAAATTGTCCAATTCTTGGTGCAGCTTTGCAAATGAGAAATTTCTCGAGCTCGAAATGGATGAGAACCATTCAATAATGCTGGAAGAAGTGGTGGAGCCCGACTCACTGGTCAGGTCCAGTATCCGCTAAGCTCCCTTTGGAATCACGCTAGCCATTTGTCGCATGCAGCGGCCTCTGATTGGCTGCCGCCATCTATATACATCGCATCCCTTAATCGACCAACATCAAAGAGCACGCACTTTAGACCGATGGCCTGACTATTTAAGGAGAAGGAAATCCCCCAGTATGCTAGAGAGAGATTCTTATCACACGCAATCAAGTCCGAATGGCCATCCACCTTGCTGCCATCTCCCCGGCGCAAGGCCAACCCTTTGAGCTGCAAAGCCGCCGTACCCCAAAGCCAGGACCAGATGAGCTCCTCATCGCCGTCAAATCCGTAGCGCTGAACCCAGCAGACGTGATGATGCGTAACCAGGGCCTCTTTATTTCCACATACCCCACTGTCACCGGCTTCGATGCGTCGGGGTTAGTCCTCGAAGTCGGCTCCAACGTCCCTGCAGCCGCCTCCTTTAGACCGGGCATAACCCGCGTCGCTATCTACGCCGCCTCGGCCTGGAAGTCCTGCGATCCAGACTATGGCGTCTTTCAGGAGCGCTGTCTCGTACCCTGGCAGCATGCTGTACCCCTTCCGGAGGAGGGCCTGTCCTGGAATCACGCGGCAACCCTGCCCGTTGCCGTTGCCGTGGCCCTTAATGTGTGGGAAGACATGGGGATTTCTCAGAGCAGAACAACGTTTATTTCTTCGCCAGCTTCTCTTGGCTCTCCCGATACCAACATGGGAAGGCAAGAAAGTAACAAGGTGAAAAAAGAGGCTCTCCTCGTCTGGGGTGCCTCCTCCAGCGTCGGTAGCATGGGCGTGCAAACAGCGCGGCTGTTGCGGGAAGATCCACATTCGGCATTCGCAGCCGTATATGCCACAGCTGGACCACCAAACAAGAGCTATGTGAGTTCGCTCGGCGCGGACCGCGTGTTCGACTACAAAGACTCTCGAGTTGTGGACGCGATTGTTTCGGCGGCCAAGGAAGACGGGTTGATTATCCGCCATTGTTTCCTTGCCACTGGGCAGCTGGCGTCATGCCAGGCTGTTTTGAAGGCTTTCCTTGAGGAAAGTCAAGAATTGCAAATAACGAAGACAGCAAAGATCGGGTCAGCGCCGAGGTTGCCTTTGGATGCAGAGGACGTTGACGGATTGGAGACTATTTTTGTGATGCCCTCCGTGGTGGAAGCGGAGAGACTGGACCAGTTTCAATATTGGCTTGGTACATGGTTGAGAGAGAAGCTGGCCATGGGGGTTATCAGGCCGAGTCCAGAGCCGAGCATCGTGGGGAAGGGCCTGGAAGCTATCAATGCCGGGTTGGGCAAACTGCAGGATGGCGTGAGCTGTACCAAGTTGGTTGTTGAGGTTGCGGAGTAAGCTTGGACCGTAGGATAAATCATATATACAGATAGCATATTTTCTAGGTGTCAACATTTTTTGACATATAGAAAATCAAGTGACAGGAATGTTGTACATATGTTTGCCCCTACAATATTGGGGAACTTTGGGTATTATAATGTATGGAAGAAATCATAAACCTCGTTCTCATCTACTGTCTCTCAACTTCTCTATTTCTTTCCTCTTGCCTGAGAAATTTTACGGAAAATTGCACCGTCAATTCCCCTCTCGGTAAGCTCCATTTTCGAACAGAATCCCACGACCAAAGATTGCACGCGAGAACACAGCGTATAAGAAACAGCATCAGGACGACAGCACTTTTATTTTGTTTTGTGTCAGCTTCTCTTAATTCAAAAGGATAACTCAGGACAAAGAAAAAGGTTATCTACCCAAGAAGCAGTGAACTGCCCGACCAAACCCCAATCAAAGCGCGAACAATTCTCGTAAATCCCGGGCATCTAGCTATATCGTCCTCATCTTGATACCATGAGTTATCGCATGGACGCCATGAATCGAAAGCGTACGGGTAGCTATCGAATGCAAATGAGAAGAGGTAGACCATGAAAAACAGGTCGCAAGGCAGATTCAGCCATAGCCAGAGTGGTCGACAATTTTGGTGCAGGCGACGTATGTTAAAGAGGCCGATAAATGTGAAGATTGGTGTCTAAGCCGTCAGTCATGATTTACAATAAGTATTCATAGCGTTTAATCAAGACCGTAAGGTAACTTACGAATGCAAGGTCGTATTTCCCGAAATCGAGAATGCTCCAATCAATCCACCATCCCGAGGGAGCAAAATGCTCAGCCAGCAGAACAGTTGTGACTCCAACAACGAGCGTGACCATAGCGAGAAAGAGGGAAAGCCATGTTAGGATGAGGATGGGCTTGCGAACGCGGGCATAGTGTTCGTCTGCTCGCGCATTGTTATTGTCAGGGGTATCGGGTGTTTCCGTTGGCGCAGACACTTCTGAGGCCAGAAGAGAGGTTACTTCTGAGGCTTCTGCAGGCATTATGATACGGGTATTTAGATTGACAGAGAGATGGACAGATGGGGGAAGAATGAACACCTTTAGATCGCCAGGCAACTCAGCCTCATCAAGCGCGATACTTGGAGTTGGCCAATCGCAGCGGAGGCTCGAGATGGCTCCACTGCCAGCTCCTCTTGTTCACAATCGGGAGATCCTCCAGTCGCTGAGCGATGCACCAGTCTACTCTTAAGAAATTCAGGAATCGACTATCCCGTAGAGGAATCAACAATACTCATCTCGACGATGGCAGCTAAGCTGTCAAGACATAGAGGGCTGCACACCATCACAGGCCGTTTTTGCTTACGGTATTGATTTCTACTTACCTATCCCCATCCGACGATACTTCCTTGCTTAGCCATGTCGGCGCCGCTTCCTTCTTCACACTTTTCACTTGATGTATGCTCTTTGTATGCTCTTGTTGTCTTCTATACTCTGCACTACACATAAAAAGTGGTGACAGGTGTTAGATCTTAGAGCCTGATATGGTCTATTTTTAGCAGTCACACCATCGCACTTGGCAGCGATGATCCGTGGCCATCCCGATTCCCAAACCAACAATTCAATCGTGTCGTCCCTCAGCCGGCAACGCGCTAGGTTTGGCAACATGCGGGCTTCTACCGTGTCACTGCGCCATGCTAACTCACTCCGCAGCTCGCCATGTGTGGATCGCGGCGTTGTTAGCGTCCACTCCACGTTGCTCGACTGAGTGATGACATATACAGACAATTTCCTGACGATGGCAGGAGTGGATGAAGGGAAACCAAATTCTTCTCTCGCTAGACACTCCTCTACAGAGGATACCCAGAAAATACCCATCTAATCCTCCATGACTTCGTTCCAGGTCAACTGCACCCTCCCCTCGACCGAGGTCAACTATGTATCAGGCGCTAACGTACGTGGCACCTTTGACATCCTCTGGAGCTCTCTCAGTCTTATCTCGCTATGTACATGGTCAATCCAATATCTCAACATCCCACTCCAATCGCAACCGCGCACCACGCGCCAAAAAATCTACCGAAAACTGTTTCTGTTCGAGCGCAAAGTGAGATGGATGGTCATCAACGTGTTCGTCCCCGAGGTCACGGCGGCGAAAGCCTCGGCGGACTTTTGGTCGGCGAGAGAGGTTACGGGCAAACTCATTACGTGGGCGGAGCGGGATCGTGTTGACTGGAGTCTAGCGCACTCGTATTTCGCTAGTATGGGTGGGTTTGCGGTTCGGTTCGGGGATGATATCAAAGGAGAGAAAGCGGAAAGCATTCATGAGAAGGAGGCGGTGATGGTGGTATCAAACGGCGAAGCTGATGCCGCCCTGGACGCACGGAATGGCTCCCATGACCAGCGCTGTCTTTCAGACGAAGAAAATCAATTGTACCGCCAGGAAAGCAAAAGGCTGCCACAGCCTTCAAAGCCAAACCAAGCCTCGGATCCAGGACAGCTTTCCGGCCGTGTTTCCATCGATAAAGCAGATCAAAACACGACGTTGCACCAAATAGATACACCCAAATGCGAACATCCCCAAGAATCTGCCGGAGCTGAAGCAAAGATTACACTCGACGCAGAGAACCAACACAAGAAAATCAGGTATACCAAATTGGGGGTTGCAGTGAACGTCACCAACATGCCGGAAGACCTGCAATCATTGGTTTTCAACAGATTGTACCGTGGACTGGACGCATTTGAAACTTATGTAAAGGCCTTTGAGCCCTGGCTGGGTAAGGTGGACTGGAAGATTGACTCTGAAAACCGCAAAGCCGTCATTACTGCGCTGGAAAGCATAAGGAGCTCCAACATGAAGCACCACAAAGTAACATGGTTCTACAATCTGATGCCGTTGCAGGGCAGTGTCTGGGTCCCAGATGCCTCTCAATTACTATTAGCCCGAGAACTTGGCATCATCGACTCGCTGCCATCTCTGCCAGTAGCGCAACTTGACGATCTAAGCAAGACAAGCTCTTTGCTGAAGATCATCACATTGGTTCAGATAGGGTGGCTCATCCTGACGTTGATTGTGCGAAAGGTCGAAAACCTCCCGTCAACCCAGCTGGAGATTGTTGTCTTGGCTTTTGCAGCTTTGTCGCTGTTCACCTACGCAATTCTCTGGAGTAAACCGCAGGATATTCAGATCTGTTTCTACACTGCTGCAGCGAGACGCCCTACCGCAGTCGAAGCGGAGAGAATAGGTCTTCTTGGCCCCTTAAACCTGGGCCCGCTTCTACGCTCCCATCCCTGGATACCGAGTAATTACGCAAACTTGAAAAACCCCGCGTTCCTCGTCGGTTTTGTCATCGCTTCGACTCTCTTCGGTGGCTTGCACAACCTGGCCTGGAATTCACACTTCCCAACCCGTACTGAGCACTTACTCTGGCGAATCACGAGCATCTTCATCACCATGTCTAGCATCTTGAGCATGCTGATTGCAGGATTATCGTACGGACTTGATAGAATCTTGAAGTCCTTTGATAGCGACCGGGTCAGTGCGAAGGCTATCTACAGTCCACAGGCAATGCTTATCACCCTCTCGTCGACGTCCCTCGCTATCGGATACATCGTTTGTCGTCTTTATTTAACTGTGGAGACCTTTCGAGCGCTTTTTTATTCGCCGCCGGATGTTTTCATATCTACTAACTGGCCTAATTATTGGCCACATTTGTCGTGAGGGATTGCCGCAGCACATGTGCGCATATGTAGATATATACAAGAACGATGCTTACGGCTATTCCCCTCAAATAATACAAAACGGACGGTCAGCTGTTGCCTCTGCTTCTTAACATAGCGCAATTACCCAATATCCAAAATTTATGTACAGTTCACAATCTCCCCTGGCCGTTCCGCACTTCAACGATTGACCTACGCCATGACCGACGTAGATGGCTACAGCGATCAAAAAAATAGAATAAGTAAAAAGGGAAGATCAGGTCTTCCCATAGATTAATAATATACAGTCATGTCCTATACCATCTTGCACCCTGGTAATACCTTCCCGACGTGGAATATGCCTTTTATCGTCGTCCCTGGGAGTCGCGAGGAAGAATGATTGGGTTTGCCTGGACGCGACGCCAGGCCTCGTGGTAGGGGCCTTCGGTTCGGATGACGCTTCCGATGGACATGAACATTCTACATGCAAGAAGATGATTAGTCCATACGCCATACCAGTTTCACAGCCGAGTTGACCAGTACATTCCATCAAGAAATACTGATTGGAATGAATTGCAAGGCGATTGCATCTTACATACCCAAAAGTCGCTCCAGAGCCCAACATGTATTTGCCCAGCGTGCGCATCACGCCATTTGGTCCAGCGCCGTATTGGAAGATGGTGACGGCTCCTGCAAGAAGATCTCCAGTCAGACAAATTACTTTTTTATGAATAAAAGCTATCCAGTTGAATAGAGCTCGCCGAATCTGTGTTGGCAATGTGACATACCGCCGATGAAGCCCATGATCATGCCGACAGCTATCTCGAGTCAGCTCGTGTTTTCATTTTCCCGCTCTTGCCTTCCTTCTTGTCTTCTGACAAACTCGAGTAGGGGTTCAAACGCACAGGTTCCCATCATCGCCCCCATTTTCACTAGTATTCAAAGCATCTGTTAGCAATGGCATGCTCTGCTTTGCAGAAAATGTTGCGGCTCACTCTTGTCAAACGTCGACGGGCCGTGGCCCTGGGGCGGACCAGCGACAACAGGCATCTCGACTCGAATTTGCTATGGCGAATTGTAGTTCTTTTCCAGACAGTGGAATAGCGAGTGAGCGCTGCTCGACCTGAAGCTAGAATTGGCGAGGACGGCGGCTTTCTGGCTGTCTGTCTGTCTGTCTGTCTGTCTGTTTCTGTCGGACAGCATGTTGCAGGCGGTGTGGCCTGGCAGTATTGTGCTGTGTGGCGCTAAACCGTTTCCATACAGCACGTGAGGCGGGCGGCTAGCCTGGCATGCGATTGGCTGGGCGTTGTACCACGTGACCGAGTGCCTAGTAGGTGCAGCAGCGGGAAGTCGGGAACTCACGTGAGCGCCTGGAGCAGCAGCAGCAGCAACAGCAGCAGCGACTTCCCTCTTGGCTCGTTCTGGCCGTCTGGCGCTCTCTCGCTCTTGTGTCTTCCTCGCGATTTCTCCTGGCGAGCAGCAAGCCTACCACTCTCTCGCCGAAATCACCCCCATGGATCCCTCTTCTGCCCTCTGCTGCTGAGTGCGTCGCCTACTGCCTCTTCATCTCATCAGTCGTCCCCTTTCCTATACCCGGCTGGCCGACGGCGTGGTGGCCAACCATCCCCCCGTCTGGTCTATTCTCCTGACCTAACGTCCTCGGTACTGCGATTTCGCGGAGATATCAACCGGTTGGCTGGGGGAGAGCAGAGAGGGCAATACGAAATCATTCGATTCCGCCTTTATTTGAACATACCTTTTGCACAGGAGGTCGTCGACTGACTATTCAGGTAAAATCTATTTTATTCCTCGGTCGGATTGACAGTCAGCTTCCGAATGTAGGCTAAGCCAGCAGACATTACGCAGCCCCGACACATCTGCTCTCACTTTCGCCTTGAGCACGGCAATAATCCTAATGTTGGCCACATTCACGCTACGCTACTCTGTATCAAATCACAACATATAATAATTGTCGCCTTTTTCGTTTACGCGCGTCATCGAGATCTCCGTCGCTGAATCCTCGTGTGCATTGCGAGCCGCTTTACCTTCACCACATATTACAACGCTCCCATTCATCTCCTCATGACTGCTGTCGCTTCTCCACCTAGCGTGCAATCGGGGCCTCGTCTAGGATGGTATCCTGCTGGTAACGGAGGACAGGCGGCTCTTGGCTCAGTGAACACAGACGACGTGTCTCGTATGTTTATGCCGCGGAAGAGTGTGCAGAGATCCAACTCGTCATCTTCGCTGTCGTCAAACACGTCGACATCGTCTACAGCTACAGTCTCACATCTGAGTAATGGTACCACCCCCAACGGTGATTCTGCTACGTGGTCGTCGAAAAAGAAAACTGGTCGCGGCTTGTGGCCGCCCTCAAAATCAGAGCCGGTGTCTGGCGTGACGAACGTGAGGTCACAGCCAGTTTCTTCTGTTACAGCTGTGAACAGCGGTGGTCCTACCGCCTCGTCTGCCATGTCTGCTATCCACCAACCTTCTCCTGTTCCTTCGCAGCACATGATTCAGTCTCCTCAGCAAAATGGGATTGCCACTCCCAACGGCATGCAAGGCTCATCAGACCCTCCTGCTATACTCACACTGGTCCCCGTTAACGGCACATTTGAGAAGAAGCATATCACTGTTCCCTATTTGCCAGAGGTCCTGCGCATCGGTCGCCAGACCAATGCCAAAACGGTTCCGACTCCTGTCAATGGTTATTTCGATTCCAAGGTCTTATCACGACAGCATGCCGAAATATGGGCGGACCGCAAAGGAAAAATATGGATTCGCGATGTCAAATCGTCAAACGGTACATTCGTTAACGGTCAACGTTTGTCACTTGAAAGTCGAGAGTCCGAACCACATGAGTTAAGAGAAAATGATTCGCTCGACTTGGGTATCGATATAGTGAGCGAGGATCAAAAATCAATTGTCCATCACAAAGTTTCGGCGAAAGTTGAACATGCCGGAATATATAACGCGGGTCCTAACATATTCGATCTGAACTTTGGAGACATCGATCCCACTTCTGGCGGCGGCCTTTTGCCGTCGCCGTTGAGTCAACCTGTTGTGCACTTGCGTGGCCGAGCAAGCAGCTCACTCAGTAACCGCAGTGTTCAAAGCGCGGCAAGTAGCCAAATCAGCGCTCTGCATCAACAAAGACAGATGAACTACTGGCTTTCACCCATAACGATCGAACACGTCGTAAAGCGACTTACGGTACGTACAGACGCGAGTTTCATATTAACAAAGGCTGAAATATAATGTTCTAACTCACCCTCAGACTGAAATCAAACAAGCGAGACAGCAATCCCAAGACCTTCGGCAGACAGATGAGTTTCTGCAAACTCTTGTTTCGCCAGAAAATTCCGAAAAGGATAAACTTATCCACAAGCCCGAGAATAATTTGAGACAGATAAACGGCCGAAGTAAGATGTCTCGCATTGATTCTATTTCTAGGTTTTCAGAACCACCTGCTCCACCTCCACAACAACCATTGCCTGAGAAGCCAGATGTTGCGCGTCAGCTACCTGCAGGGAGCCTCAAACGATCAGAAACCGAGAAACCACCGAAGGAATCTAGCCAGATTCTGTCTTTGATCGAGGCGTTATCACTCACTAAGAAAGAGTTGGAAGCGCAGAATAGTCGTGTGAAAGAACTTGAAGAACTTCTCCGGCAAGAACGTCTGGCTCGTGAGAATGCAGAGGAAAAATCACGAAAATCGGACTACCATGGTATTCCAAGGGAGGATGGCATTAGCGAACAGGTCGTTTTGGAACGGGCTGGTGAAGAAAACGCCGAATCAGCAGTTTCCGAAGTTGAGGAAATTACGAAGCCTGGAGAGGTTCAACCCTCTGTTGATCAACCGGAAGAATCACTTGTCGATGCGCAGACACAAAGACTACAACAACAACTCGATAACATGGTATCAGAGTTGGCGGAAATGAAACAGCAAGTTGAAACGTTCAAGCACCGAGCAGAGAAAGCAGAAGGCGAAACGGCCGAAGTACGCAAGTCATTGGCCGAAATGATTGAGAATATTCGACATGAACGCGAGGCAACACTAGCCAAAAATGTGCTAGATGGGGAGGATGAGGAGAGGGAATTCCGCGTGCTTGATGCACTTGGTGTCGAAAACTCCGAGGAGGAAGGGTCTGCGAACCGGAAAAGCCATGCTAGAACGGAATCTCGAAATATTCAAGAGTTAGAGACTGCGGTGAGCTCATTAACACAGCAACGAAAACATACGCTAGAGAGCTCGACGCCGTACGCGTCTATGGTCGGAGTGGTACTTCTCGGAATTGGGTTAATGGCATACCTGAACGGGTGGCAAAAGATCGAGAGATGATGTCCTCACTTTCGAGACGAGTTCTCGTTTTGTCAATAATTAACCTGGCGACGTCGACTGCCCAATGATTTTGACATGGGGTAACGGCTGCAATGCATCTGCAAAGTGGAGATAGCGCATTAATATTCGGCTTTACCCATCGGAACAGCCCGTGGCTTTTCGAATATTTCATAGGATTGACTGATTGATTGATTGCATTGCGCAATAAAGTTTTGTTTTGATGAGAAACATGAACGCAAGGAACTCTTGCAACTTCCAGGGGTATGGTGTTGTCTCTTCTCTTTGTTCTGCATTATAGTGTATCTATTCTTTATTTGTTTCCTCTCCGGTTCGATTTTTGCTTTTTCTGTTTTCTTTGTTTCGGTCCTTTCGACCATCTCATCCATCGTTGGGATATCGAGCAATCATTCATTCATTCCTCCTTGTTTCTGGGGCAGTATTACATTACACGCGAAGGATATCTTCCTATACCATTTTCTTTCCCATTTCAGTCTACCTGGGAGCTATCTCATGTACTTCATTATTCCATGCTCTACTTTGACCTAATTTGCATAGCAATGAAGAGACCTATCACATTCTCTGCATCTACCATTACGAGATCGGTAGAATCTGACGATAGCAATTCTCTGTCCTTTCACTTTGTTTGCCTTTTGCCTTTCGCCTCTTGGCTTTCATTTCATTTGTATGTATGTACATGACTTGATTGATTTGTCGTTGATTGGGTAAAAGCGATGGGCACCTTATAGTATTTACAGCATATGTTTTTTGGTCTTTTCGATTCGTTTTTGGATTAGTGTGATGAATATGATTTAATACAACGCAATGCTTTACCTGGGCGAGACAGGGGTGCCTGTGCGCATCTACTATGTAGTAACGTATTTCCCTGCCCAATGGAACACCCGAGTCAATGGAACAGCTGTAAGACCATACAAAATAGCCCTTTTTAACTCCCTATAATCTCAACAAATCAATATAAAAACTAGAGCTATGATAATCAGATATTATATATATACTATAAAGTAGTTATACCAAGTATAGAGTTTCGATTATGATTGGAACCCCTTTGTATTGATAATTACCAATATTACGAGCACACTTTAACATCTAGCCTTTTCTAAGAGAACAAATCAGTAAATTGTTTTAAAAAATTCAGAGGAAAAGTAACATTATATATACTTAATATGTTCTGATTTTCAGCTACACTTTATATAGAAATTTGTTGAGATTGCAGGGGGTTAAAAAAGGCCATTTTGTATGGGATTACAGCTGTTCCATTGACTCGGGTGTTCCATTGGGCAGGGAAATACGTTAGTAGTAGTTCGTGCGGCGGCAGCACTAAAAACTGCTTCTTGCAATTGATAGATGGAACGGGTTTGAGGGGTGATCGCAGCCGTTGGGCGAAGGTTGGTCTTCTCGTTGTTGCCTGGCGAGGTAGCTGCCCTGCCGGCCTTATGTTTTATGATAAGACTGGGAAATTTCTCACAAAATATTTTCACACTTTCACACAACCCCTCTTGCCAAAATGGCCTCTCAATGTAGTATCCACACTATAATACCCCCGGTCATTCCCTCAAGTATCTCTTCGTTGCTACCTGAAGCTATATATCAGAACATCGCAGACTACGACCAACAAGTGAAAAAGCAAAAGTTCATTATATTGATATTGTCTCTACAGTCTTCTGTCTTTGATTTCCTTAAAGAAAAGTACAAGGAATGTAAGTACGATTTGGCCGTGTCCCTTACCAGACTCGGAGCTCTTCAAGAGGCTCTGAGACAGGGCTAAATTAGCAACAAGAAATATGATCAAGCTGCAGATTCATTCCTACAGTACCAGACAGAGCGTTTCAATGAGAAGAAGATTTTGGAAAAGCAGCGCAGGCCTTTGGAAGCAGATATCAACGAGGAAATCAACGCTAAAAAAAGCCAGATTCAATGATCCAGACATCGAGTTATGTGAGTCTCCGCGAAGCAGTCAAAAGGCAACTTCAACTCGAAGCGCTTCAAAAACTCCGTCATCGAAGCTAACAATGCACGCAAACTCGAGGGTGCTTAGGCACTCTCCTTGCCCGTGACCTGGGTAGCGCAAGTCTAAGTAAGGTACGCCGGTTATTTAAGCTATACACGGCCGATTAGTGCCCTAGGCAGGAGAATTTTGAAATCTAAAACCCGGACCATATTTCCAAATCTTGGAGGAATTTCAGGTACGACAGCCACGCGCAGTTTCCAAAGCGGTCCGCTAGGAGGCTCTGTTCTGCTGCAGTATCCTGGAGTAGGCTGTCTCGCCTGATTACTTGGCAAACTTTGATACATTTTGGTTTGACGGTTTAATTGTTGAGATTGAGAATTCACTGGGCTATGTCCTGTTCTTACCTATATCGTAGTATCTACTGCCCCTGAAAGCTCATGGCAAGAGGCTCAAAGCTTAGCTTCTGTGATACAAATAACTGTGTCTATGTCTAATCTGATCAGCTTTTTTTTTTGCTCCTCTTTTGTCTAGTGGTACTATTAAAAAAATAATAAAGGCTCTTTGGTCGAATCCTTGTACATGTGATAATAACACCTGTCGGTGAGCATGTAGTATGACAAAACAACAAGGTGGCAAAATTGAAGGCCTATGGCCTAACTCGTGGTGGTAGTCGCCTGTGGGCCAACAGACGTAGTCGTAACTGGAGTTTCGATCCTCCCGAATAGTCCTCCCGTGGAGCGAGGACAATTCAGAAAGTAGTCATTATAAGTCATAGTATAACATGGGCACGGGGCATTTGGGCTCGGGCAGCATTCCGAATATTCCCAACCTGTGATATTGACTAAGAAATCGAAGGAACCATAGGGTGCATCGTAAGTGATATTCATAGGACCAGATCTCCAGTCATCACCGGTATAAGCCTTGGCCGAATAACCCGAATTACATGTTGCGGTGCAATCATTGCCAATCTCTTCACAGTCAAACTTGCAGACCTGGGTGTTAGCTTCTGAAGGCTGTTCTGGATCTTCATCTATCTCGATATCAAATTCTGTTTCAAATCCGTTTTGGAACGTGCCATAAACGTTCACGCATGGTGTAGGGACTCCAACCGTGACCGTTGTAGTCGGGTGGTCAGTTTTAGTTATCCAGTCTATTGAGTAGGTTGAGATGACAGCGGTTGAGCCGATACAAAGCGTCGTTTCAGGAGTACCCAAGTCAATTACCAAGTCGGACACGCAACCTATGACCCAACCTATATCCGATGCGCTTGGATCGACTGTCGAGTAAGTATATGCATATGCGGTCCCGATTGTAGTGATTCCACCAAGGCAGGCTGTCACGTCAGCTGTTGCGTAGTCCTCGATCACAGCGGTCTCGCAGGCTACAATCGCTCCGCCACTTTCTGTGTAGGTATACACAAGTGAGGTTGGCGCTGGGGTGGTGGCCGCGGTAGCTGAAGGCATGGCCGTTCCCGTGGCGGTTAACGCATAGTTAATCTCGGACCCGTACAGCGACGCCATCAAGGCGGCCTCGGAGGATGCAAAGGCTTGGAGATTTGCCAGGGCATCTGTTGTCGGTAAGGGATCTATGAAGGCGGTAGTACCCATAGCAGCCACAGTAAAGTAGGCGGATTCGGAAGAAGTGCCAGTACTAGAATCATCACTTTTGCTGTTATCGTTATTGTTTCCATCAGGATTGCTACTGCCGCCGCCGGCGCCGGGTGGACAGAGAGGACATCCAGGAAGGCAGTACAGATCACCTATTTTATCTGGAATCAGTTCTGCGCGAGACAAGTAAGACGGCAGGGATCACCAACATTTCCACGGGGCATCCGCCGCGTCTGCAGAAGTCTTCGGTCCGCCGCCCGATGAGGTGGACGAGTATTTTGTCTTCTTCGTATTGAGAACCGAATCAGAGGAAGAACCGGTGGTCGTAGGATAAGGGTGGGGGGTGACAGTGGTCGTGGTAGGATCCAACGTCGTGCCATTAATGACTGATGTTGTACCGCCAAAAACGCCCACCCAGGCGGGACTGTAATAAGTATAAGTGCCTGAGGTATAGTTCACGCTGGACACTGTGCTGGTAGTGCCGCCTATGACTGTCGTATTACCTCCAATAGTGCTATTTTGAATTGTTCATCAGTACTGTTAATATGTGCAGGAGGTTTCATTGCAGGTACTCACGGAGTGATCACTATGGGGAACGGGGCCTGCAAGATCGAGGGGGTTTGAACCAAGTCGACCTGACCAGACGAAGGCCTTTGATACCAGACTGGGATTGCGTCGGTAGTGACTGCAGTGGCATCAGTAAATGACAGCTAGAAAGCAGATGTAGAGAGAGCGGGGTTCCTACTCGGGGGGATAATTATTGTAGTGGGTGAGCTGTATGACGCAAGTGAATAATATGTATAAGTAGAGTTGCCGAATGTCATTGACGCAGTACCTGTCGATCGATAGGTAACATGGGTTGGCCAAGGAGGGAATTCGAAGGTAGTCGTCGTGGACAACGGCATAGGAGGCCATATGAGCTGGCATCCAGGCTCAGCAGTGATGGTTGGAGAGTCTTCAGACCACACAGTGGGATCGATGTACATCTCACACTGCGTTGAACTGTTGGACGTTGAACTGTTGAATGTACTGACATTGCCCGCCTGAAGATCAATGGCCCAATCGGCTGTTCCAAGGAAGTTGACACCATCATACAGCGATCTCCGGGAATCTTTGATAGATGCATCCATGAAACCAGCCCACTGTGTTTCGTCCCACACCATGATATTGGAATTGGAGTCAACATCAATATAGGTATATATTGATGTATCGTTCGCAATGACAAAGAGCTCATAATTGGAGATATATCCTGCTGTATTTGTACAAGGGCCAGGATCCGCACCTGACTCAGGACCTGTGAAGTAACAGTCAGGGCCATAACAACCAGCTTCAACCATCTGAAACGATCGGCCATAACTAGACACGCCTATTGCCACCATATTAGATGGCACGCCAGCTTTGGTTATCATTGACAATGCACTTATTGTTTCAGTCAAATTCACGTGGGATCTCAGACAGCTGCCAGTAGGACAACCGGGATCCGCATTTTTATTATCATAATCCCACTGTCCATGGAGATCATAGGTCATAAACACAATGTAATCAACCACCAAACTGATAGCTTTGATAGGATATGCTTTCAGATACCAGAAAGATGAAGGGGCAGTGGTTGAGATAGTCTTGCCACTTGGCATCTGCTCACTCAATTCATACAGAAACTGGAACAGGTTCTCAGCGCTGGTAGTACTGTCGGCAGGGATTCCTGGGATATCTGGCTCTCCAGGGTACTCCCAATCCCAATCAATGCCGTCCAAGTCCCATTCTTCCAAAAATGCAAGCGTGTTGCTTATTAGTGTAGCACGATTCTCAGCGGTAGAGACTGCCTGGCGGAAAATATTATAGGTACTAGGATCAGTGGAAAAATCCCAGCCACCTACGGTAACCACACGTTGGACACCAATAAGGTTCATAAAACCATCCATTTGATCTTCAATAGAAGATATATTAAATGAGAAATCCGCATTTAAAGTGGCAAAAGACATATGAATGTGCGTATAGGCACTTATGTCCATCCCAGTAATCGGCAAATTTAGACAGGGGCGTTCCAAATTAAAGCCCTCAAAATATCCAATCCTAAAATTCTCACTTGGTGCCGCGCTTACTAAAATTTCTGTGCCGCAACCCGAAATGCATCCATTGGTGCCATTAGCAGCAGTACCAGGGGCACCGGTGCTGCTATTCGAAGGGGTGCAGAAATCAGATGTGATTCCACATTGGCCCCAAATGTCGCAACAGGCATTAAGAGGACATGCATTCAAAGCAGATAAATCAGACCCATGAGGTGCAGTAGGAGTATTATTAACCTGAGGACCGCAAATTGCATTGGAGATTGTAGCTGGCATTGGAGGCCACCCAGAGCTTAAGCAGATATTTTCATCGGCGAGGAGGTCATCACAACCCATCTAGCCCCAGGTGTCGGTATTCCAATTATCGATATCTTCCACAGTGATGCCATATTGGGCAGCTATCGCAGAACAGGTATCACCTTTCTTCACTGTATATGCATAGCAGTTATCATCGGCGTCTGGAGAGGGAACCGAGTCGAGAACAGATCCAGAAGTGCAACATATGTTTTGTCCAACAGACAGACTAGACAATGTGGAATTGGGATTATAAATGCTAAGCTGTGTCTCCGTGATGCCGCACTCAGTAGCCAGCGTTGTAGAGTTGTCGCCAGAAACAACCTGAACCGCAGTACAGGTATTATCTCGAGGAAGAATCTTTGCCCCAGTATCGCGCCTGTTCCAGTGACCAGTAGCGTTAGAGACAACTGGAACTGAATAAGTCAGATTGCTCCAGGTGATAGTATTGTCGAATGTACCAAGGCAAGTAGTGTCACGCCATGATTGCACTGCCATTTGTGTCTTGAGAACATCTTGATTCGCGTTTATGATTACACCCATAGAATAACGAGAGGTTCTGCTATCGCAGAGTTGGGTTATCATAGTTTCCGGGACGCCTTCTTGCTCGATACGACCAATAAGATTTTGAAGGACCGAAGGAAGTAAGCCTTGCTGATGTAAAGAAGATCCCATATAGATACCGACAGACGTCTTTCCTGAGTAGGCGAAATTGATTGTTTCATTGCAAGGATATGGGTTAATGCTCTCATAGGCTAATAGCTGCTCCAAAGCAGCTACAGCCTCGCTGGCAACCCCATTTGCAGCACCAGTATTCCAACCCAATTGCAAGGAACTTGTGACTGTTTTTGACATTGCGTGCGCCTCGCAGGAGTCACTCACAGAACCTGTGCTGTCGAAGTCAAGATCTGCAGTGCAACTGCGGATCTTGACCTGGCCTTTGGCTCCATCGATATCGGTATAAAGGGCAAAGTTTAGAAGCATGGTTTCATTGCACCGTGACAACCGATCCATGCTAGGATACACTGGCCAATTGCTAGATTTAACACCTAGGCTTGTGCAGCTTTCCGGACAGGGGTCACGAAGGAAATCCCACGATCGTTGAGGAGTGAAGTTTCCAGCCAGCACTGCAGCTTTGACTTCCTCCAGATTCTCTGCTGTCGCTTGGGATTGAGCTGCAGAGATAGTACTAATGGGATTATTGTCGAGATATGACTGTAAAGCTTCCTGAGCCTCCTCAGGGCTTGTAAATGCAGCACGAGCCATAGAGACTAGACAAGCCATAATGGCTCCGGTCAGCCAGGTTGGCCGCATTTTGCGAGAAAGTAAATGGCTCTCGATAGATACTCGATAGCAAAATTTCAATGAGAATATGGAAAAAGAGGAAATTCTAGACAAGTTCGCTCTTGCCCAGTGACATGTTAGGCGAAAAGGAAATGGCAGGGAATGTCGGCCGATGGGAAAGCCCGGTAGGAGGGAGAGAGAGAGAAAGGAGTGGAGAGGAAAGAGCGCCTTGTCCTTTATCAATGAGCGCCTCGATACAGCTTATGCTCTGATATTTCTCTTTAGTGCAGTGCATAGTCGACAAGTTCCCACTTTTGCAACCCCCCTCCCCCCTGGTCTCGGCGCTACATTTACGCGTGCTGGTCAATGGAACATGGCAACGAGAGGACTGTCACACTGAAATCCAAACTGCGACTTAATTTAACCACTGGACTATGAGTCAGGCCATGGAGCCGGAGTCAAAGCGTTGTTAGCTTGTGGAACGAGGTGGCTCGTAGGAATGTTGAGCAGATATATTAGAAAGAGATGAGGTGACACAAGCTAGTTAATCAGAGCATTGAAACTGGACGAATAGTATCTATACTATTCGCACAAGAGATGTGGCTGTATTAAACGTACTATCGATCTTTTAGTTAGTGTTGATGGGGAAAGTATCAACATTTGTAGTTCTAGAATCCGAGCTAGAGCTCTAGTGTCCTCTTGTCTCTAGTACGTACATATAAGTAATAAATACCGTAATTTCGAATACACAATGTGTTTTAGCGGCGCTTCGGTATTGAATACACAGAGTGCTCGTTATCTAACTATGCTATAGTGTACATGGTTTCATACCACCGGCATCTTTATCCGTGATGGTCCGCTTGAGAAAGACCATTCTATGCGACTTCGGGACTCGCTCTTGAAAGGGGTTAGATAAATAGATAGCTGCGTATTCAAGAGGCCAATTGGTAGTAAATATTTGCAAGCGCCAGCCGGAAAGATTGACTTATTGATGGGAGATTCCCGAAAAAATCATCATACCTGCGTATTTCTCATGAGTTTGCAACGAAAGAATCGCCCCAGTTGCATCTTTCCATTACAGGTTCCTCCCTTCTGAGGCTTATCGACATGTTGTCGCACAAGTCTTCACTGCTGCTTCTAGTGGTGAGTCTGGTTGTCGACTGGGCAAGTGCTGCAGACATTACCAGCTATTTCGATCTATTGCCATCGGGAAACTGTATTGGAAACAATCTCAATTGGTTGAATGAATACATTGAAGATTGTCAGACTTTTAGTCAAAGTTTCAGTCAAGCAATGGCAGCTGCTAGAGGCCGAACTGATGCTACTGGCGAAGCAGGTCGAGACGGTGTTGTAGCCAGGAAGTTGTTCACGAAATATTTTGGCATCAGATTTCAAGATTCAGATGGCGTACAGACCCCAATAGATGACTACATAGATATCTGGGAGCATATGAACTGTATGGCATGAAATGACCTTCCCCTACCCAAAAGGCAGGATAATGGCTTATTATCAGGCTAGATGTAATCAATCTTATTAATGATTTCGTGGTGGATGGTTATTACGATGGCCCAGGATCGCGGCGACCTTTCCTTAGTTGCCAAGGATTACCTGCTGTTCAGAAGATGGGATGGAATGCTCAAGCTTTCGAGTATAATCCCGATTATGACGCGAACGACCCCAATTCCTCACCTTTAAAACCCGCCACAGTCGATGGTTCACCGGTATCTATCGTTCAGCTTTTCGACGAAACTCCAAACACCTCCCCTTACTATGTCGTTGACAGATCCTACTATCAAATGTGTGGTTCTACTTCCACCGACATATGCTATGACGACGCCAAAGAAAAATATTATATGGGAGTAACTATGCCAGGCGCATATGAGTATCAGAAAGAGATTGATGGGAAGACTTTTAGTTATCATGCGACAGAACCGGGTATTCTCATATGCCCACCGATGTTTGACGCTCCTGTTTTAGCACTGCTTGAGGTTCAGTGGTATGACCCTACCGTTGAACCTCAGAAATCTATTTTAGATGTCTCGCCGAAGGGTAGCCTTACTTTGTTCCATGAGATCGTCCACATGGTCACTTGGTGGACACAAGCAAGGGCACTTGATCACACGTGTCAGTACTACTACTCTCCCTTCTTTTCGCTCGCCTCACTAAGTCTCTCTAGATGATGTTGGACAGATTCTGGCAATGGCAGTGGGCCTATGGATACCAGAAGGCTTCTCGGGACCAAATCCTTGGTATCCAGTTTACAATGCAGAGACCTACACCCTCTTCGTATTCGCGTGGTGGTATTACAAGAATGATTGGGGCCAGGCAGCAACGCCTGGCACTTTCTATGATGGCTATCTGGTTCCTGCACTGACACGATTCTCAATTGATTGAGTTATGTCTTGTTGTTATCTTAGGTGACTTTTTCATTGTCTTTTACATATATTGTAGCATATACTGTCTCTAAATGCTGTTGCCTGCAAGAAACCTATAGCTCATCTACCGTTGCTCAAAAATATTGTGTCTGTGTTATTGGCTGAAGACTATTTGTTTCACTACCGCTAAATGATACTGAAACAAGAAAAAGAAAAGTTGCTCTGAGTGCGTACTCTACTTTTAGCGATCTCTTACTTTGATACCTAATATGAATCAGGTCATGTTAATAACCAAGTAAAATACCACGTATTAGCTTAGCTGGTTTGAATACTCATAGTTCCAGCTACAGAAAGGGTCTAATTGTAAGCTTACGTATGGGGCGAAAAGCGTTTTTTTATTTTTTTTTAAAAAAAATAAAAAAAAAACATGATGTATACATACTTAAAAACCAAATTTAATTAAGTGTAGTGTATTGTATAGCTATTCCAGGGTTGCATTAGCAGCCACTACATGAACTAGATTAGGAGCCATGTCCTAGAGAATTAGCTGAGAGCCCCATAGGTAACTAACTAGTTAACTACTTTGAAATTGGAACATAGTCCGACCCGCCCTCGATGGAAACTTGTAAAATGCCGACTAATCCTTCACAAATTATTGTGTTGGCACATTTCGGACTTAATCTTTATACTCTTTCCTCTCCTTTTTGTCTTATCAACATGTGGTGGTTCATCTTTTCACTTCTGGCGGTCTGTCTAGTCACTGGCCAGGCCAGTGCTGCTGTCACCCCTATTACCGATCGTTTTGATGTGTTGACTTCAGGAGGCTGCAGTACTAAGACGCAAAATCTGAAAGTAGTGCTCAAAGACGCTGGCAAACTTGTGACGGCTTTTCAAGATGCTTTAAGTGCTGCTCGAACATCAACTGATGCCACTGGTCAAGAGGGTGACGATGGAATTGTCGCGCGAGAACTACTTACAAAATGGTTCGGCATTCAATTTGAGAATGAAGGCCCGAACTCTAAGGAGCAAACTCCAAAGGCTGAGTATGTAAACGCCTGGGACCAGATAGACAGTAATTTCTCCCATCCAGAGTGACAGGATATACGAATCTAAACCCTGGGCTAGATGTCATCACGCTCGTTGAGCAGTTCGTTGATTACGGCGTACTGTCAGGTCCTGGAGTATCGCAGGGGCGCAAACCTTGGATAATGTGTTCAGGTTCTGCTTGGGAAAATGTCGGCTGGGGGTCGCAAGCTTTCGAATATAATCCTACAACAGGAAACCTTGAAAGCGCTTCAATTGATGGCAACCCGATATATGTTTACCAGGTATATACCGAGCAGTCTGGGCAGAATATGTTTTTTCTTGCGGAGAAACGTTATTATCAACCCGTTGAATCGAAATATGGCGATGATATGTGCTCCCTCAAAACATATGGTGTATCATTTGAGGGAAAGAATAGCCAAAAGCAGGTGTTTGATGGGAAAATACTTGAATACCCTGTAGCAGAACCGGGCGTTTTATTATGTCCTCTTGCCTTCGAAGACGAGGACCTGTTTGCGCTGTCAGATGTTGAATGGCAAGACCCATCGACCGAAATCCAAATCGCGAAAGTGCGGCCATATGGCTCCGGTACCTTTTTCCATGAGCTTGTTCACCTAGTCACCTTTTGGTCGGGGAATGGTGACGGAACAACCAACGGCCGTCAAAGCAGGGTGACTGATATATCATGTCAGTGTTCACTAAGCCCTTGGCCATCTTTCTTTCCATTAAGCTCATCTCACTGACTCTTTTCTTCCAGATAGCGCAAAGAATATGTTGAAACTTGCCGAGGGCACATTCACAAGAACACTTGAGGATAAGACCGTTAAGAAATACACTGCCTACGAGGCAACTCTAAATGCAGAGTCTTACTCGTTTTTTGCATTTTCGTGGTGGTATTATAAACAAACTTGGGAGGTTAACGATGTCATACAAAAGCCGGCCACTTTCTTTGATGGCTATCTTGTCCTGGCTTTCCCGGATGAAGGCTCGGATACGGATTGACCGGATATTTATAAAATGTCGTTCTACATTCTATGTTTTCTTTGTGTTTTAGGATCATTCGCCCTGCGTTCTATCTCTAAGAGCTCATAGCTCAGCTAATCTTGCCTGTTGGTCTTTATTATCTATAAAACTAGTTTACATAGCCAAGTGCGAAAAGAGGGCGAGAGAGAAATCTTAGTTGCACATCTAGCTCTGCTCAACTCACAACACGTGGCGTTCAGTAATGAGGCAGGCCGAGCTGAAGCTAAAAGTAAACAAACATTTTGATTACAAGGGATACTAATGTAAGCGTAAGGCGTCACGGAGCTATGAGATAAGGGGAAACTTCTCTTTTACTCGACTACTCGCTGTATAGTATACATTTCTGCCATTGCATACTACCCTATGATAATGCAGACTACAATTCATGTCACCCAACTTGCTGAAACAGAGTTTGGTGCTCAGTTGTCGATGTTAAACGTGTCATGGACGGTTGTCACGGATCGTTACGCCAAAGGGTCGGTTGTTACGCCAGTGTGAGAATCGTCATCTCGATGA